>CAWUFW010006638.1:0-600000 GCA_963921515.1 Calotriton arnoldi
CAATGGTCAGTACAGAGTCAGCGCCCATCTGGTGGATCCTGAACAGGAGACACATGCACACACATGCCAGCTCCCACTATGTACGACTGCCACCTGGCACGTGCAATGTAACCTCTCACCTGTGACGTGTGACTGCAAGCACACAGCCGTCTTGGCATGGGGCTGTCAATGTGGACACCAGTCAATGTTTCGGGAGCTGTGATCCGTACAGTGCTGTACATAGGGTGCAGTGCTGACACCTACTACTGTCTCATATCCCCTCGTGCCACAGGTCCCACTTGTATTGGCCGCTCAGCCCGTGCCCACATCGTCGTCGTCGTGTGCCATACTCATCCAGCCTCGGAAGCAGTACCATGCTCAGCAGACACTCATGTTGCCGTGGCGTTGCCGCTTGACGAATATGCAGTCAGTCCCCATCAGCACGCCCGCAAGTCATTGGGGCCTAGATCCCCATGTGCATGCACATGGCAGTGGTATGTCTCACTTGCCATTGCCATTGTTGGGAGACCTGTGTAAGTGTATTGTGGCCGTGCCGTCCCAGCTTGACAGCTGGGCTGTGGCTCATGTGCTTGCTCAGTCATGTCAGTGATGTGTATGCGAAATTGCTATGTGCCGTGTTGCTTTGACATGTGTCCTCTGCCATTTAACCCAGGCGGAGACCGAACATTGACCGCCCATACCAATTGCTGGCGGACATGGACGATACAGAGGTAATCAGGAAGTTTCGGCTGGACAGGCCAACTCTGCATCGACTGTGTGCCATGTTAGAGCCCCATCTCCGTCCCCGCAGGGTGTATCCGACTGCTGTCACCCCCACGGCTAAGGTGATGGCCGCCATGCATTTCTTCGCCACTGGGTCATTCCAGCACACAGTGGGCAGTGGAGGAGGGATGTCCCAGCCCATGTTCAGCAAGGTGCTGAGGGATGTACTGGCAGCCATGATGCTGTACCGGAACAGGTACATCAGATTCCCCAGGGCTCGTGAATTGGCGGCAGTGAAGGGTGCATTCTATGCCCTTGGCAGAATCCCACACGTCGTGGGAGCCATTGACTGCACTCATGTTGGCCTTGTTCCACCACAGGCCACTGAGCACCTGTACCGCAACAGGAAGCACACGCACTCCCTGAATGTGCAAGTGGTGTGCCTTGAGGACATGGTGATCACCCACGTGTGTGCAAAGTTTCCAGGCTCGGCCCATGACGCACACATAATGCGCAACAGCATCTTGCCACGACTGATGGCCAATCTGCAACAGGATCGTGGCTGTATTGTCGGTGAGTATGTGGAGTGGTGTAGCGTGCTGGTTGTGCGATGCTGTCCCCTGTCCAGTTGGAATAGCAACGGTTCTCTGTGTCCCTCACACCCAGGTGACTCTGAGTATCCGAATGGGGCATGGCTGCTCAGTCCATTGAGGAATCCTCGCACCCCAGCAGACGATCGATACAATGAGGCACATGGGAGGACCAGACGTGTGGTCGAGCGTACCTTTGGCCTCCTCAAGTCCAGGTTCAGGTGCCTGGACCGCACCGGGGGTGCACTGGCGTACTCCCCACAGAAGGTGTGCCAGATAGTGGTGGCGTGCTGCATGCTGCACAATCTGGCCATTCGGAAGCAGATGCCCCTCATTGTGGATGACGGAGATCAACCAGGGCCCCAGCCCGCAGACCAGGACAGCTCGAGTGAGGTGGACAGCGGAGAGGAGGAAGCTGGGAATGTGCGCCAGCAGCTCATCGCCCGCTACTTCACTTGACGGTGAGTGTCCATGTACGACGGATGATGTGTCTGTATCTATGCAGGTGTGTGTGTGCTGTGTCAGGGTGGCCGTATGTTCACTGCGTGCAGTGTGTCAACGCTCCATGGCCAGGGTAGTATGCCACTGTTGGTGACTGTGGCATTGTGCCCTATTGCTCTGTGCGATGTGTGTACATTGCTTGTAGTTGTTGACATGTACTGTGTGATGGGTGTGTGACACACTCATTGAATGTGCTCCTGTTCTGTCTCCCACCCCTAGGTCCCTACAGGCCCTCCGGATTCCATTTCCATGCCACGCATCAGGTGCCTTTCCGCCCAAGGTGGCCGTTGTATTCCGTACAATAAAGACACAGGGCACAAACAGCAGTTAGTGAAAAAGGTGCATTTATTACAAACTGTGACATGTGATTGTGTGTAAGGTGATGACAAAAGTGGTGCGTGCAGTGACAATGAGCTGTCGGTCATGGCTGCGTGATGATCAGGGTGTTCCCACTGGTTCTATGTCCATAGTCCAACACACACATGCCATCCAGATGGCTGTGTGGAGTGGGATCGTAGAGCAAGTCAATGCAGTGGCTGGTCAAGGAAGGCTGGCGGAAGGCTGGCTGGCTGCCTCACTTGCGACTGGAGCGTGCGAAGTCCTCCCGGGAGATCTGTTTCCTCTTCGGACGGCCCCTTCCACGTTTGGGAGGGGGTGTGTGGTGGCGACCTGCTGGTGGTGGGTGAGGTGTGCTCACTGGCTGTGGACGCAAGGGAAGTGGACACTGCTGCCCGAGCCTGCGCCCTAGCAGGTGGTGGCCGAGGTGGTGTTGCTGGCCTTGCCTGTGACCCCACTGCCACCACCAGCTGGCCCATGAGGTCCACGAGTTGGTCCATACGGGACACGAATTGGCCCATATGGGCGTCCATGGACCTCAGCACCCCCAGCACCTCCCGCGTGTCAGTAGCAGACCTGGCCCATTGTCCTTGGGCCTCTTCATGGGCCCCAAGGACTCTGGCCATTTGAGGCAGGGCATGGCTCCCAGGGAGGCTGGCGTTTCCCTGACCCTGCTCCTCCTACCAGTCCTGCTGCCACCGGCCTGCCCACTAGCCACATTGCTCACCACGGTCCTCGCTGTGGCTCCCAGGGTGGATCCAGTCGGCCGGGCCACCACCTGCGCTGGGGCTGGTGCCAGCGAAGACGTGGTGGTGGTGGAGGCGGTGGTGGTCGGTGCGGGCGATGGTGGCGGTTGCGGCAGTGGTAGTGGCCGCAATGACCGTGGGTGTGGCCGCAACGACAGTGGCAGCAGGGGACTGGGACTGTTCAGCATCCCTGGATGATGGGTTGGTGGGTAGGAGGGGTCCTGGGGAGCGGCTGGGCCCTGCCACGCCAGATGGGCCAGCTTGGTGGTCCGTGTCCGAAGAGGTGGACAGATCCTCCAGATCCGTGTGTCCTCGTTGGGGGCTTGTAGGCTGGCTGTGCTGGCTGCTGTCTCCATCCCCAGCGTCCAGCAGTTCGTCACCTGTGTAGAGATTGAGATTTGTTATTGTGTTGCACCTGGCGAAGTATGTATTAGTCGTCTGACATTGGCAGTTCGTGCAATCTCGTACATGGGTTTCCCGGAGGCGAGTGTGTGGCTGTGGCATCTGTAGGTGTGTGTGCTAGGCAATGGGACTGTGTGCTGTGCACATGTGGCATGGGACGGATTGGCCATGCCGATGGGTGTGTTGCTTTGCCCCTACTCATTGTGACTCTGGTGTATGCGGGCTCCTGGCCCATCCTGGGTCTGGTTTGTACTTTGCTTTTGGAGTTCAAATGGAACGCTTAGGAACGCATATGGCAACATGGGGGCCATGCCCCAGATTCGCATTTGGGAGGGAATATGCTTTTGGGGTTCAAATGGAACGCTTAGGAACGCATATGGCAACATGGGGGCCATGCCCCAGATTCGCATTTGGGAGGGAATATGCTTTTGGGGTTCAAATGGAACGCTTAGGAACGCATATGGCAACATGGGGGCCATGCCCCAGATTCGCATTTGGGAGGGAATATGCTTTTGGGGTTCAAATGGAACGCTTAGGAACGCATATGGCAACATGGGGGCCATGCCCCAGATTCGCATTTGGGAGGGAATATGCTTTGGGGTTCAAATGGAACGCTTAGGAACGCATATGGCAACATGGGGGCCATGCCCCAGATTCGCATTTGGGAGGGAATATGCTTTTGGGGTTCAAATGGAACGCTTAGGAACGCATATGGCAACATGGGGGCCATGCCCCAGATTCGCATTTGGGAGGGAATATGCTTTTGGGGTTCAAATGGAACGCTTAGGAACGCATATGGCAACATGGGGGCCATGCCCCAGATTCGCATTTGGGAGGGAATATGCTTTTGGGGTTCAAATGGAACGCTTAGGAACGCATATGGCAACATGGGGGCCATGCCCCAGATTCGCATTTGGGAGGGAATATGCTTTTGGGGTTCAAATGGAACGCTTAGGAACGCATATGGCAACATGGGGGCCATGCCCCAGATTCGCATTTGGGAGGGTATATGCTTTTGGGGTACATGCTGTGAGCCATGGGTGCCGAACGTGACATGTGTTGTGGCAGCATGACAGTGCATGGTCTGAGGTGTGTGCATGCCTGACATGCCCTGCATATTTGCTGTCTGTTGTGGTTACTGGACATGGCATTGGACGCATCGTTATGAGTGAGTGATAGTTGTGTGCCAGCCAACGTATTGCAGTTGTCCCATCTCCTTGGTGTGCGTGCTGCCCTGTGCCATGTGCATCACTGCAGTGCTCGGGGGTGTGGCCCATGTTGTGTGTTGTTGCTCACAGTGTGTCGTGCGCTTAATTGACTTCTGGCACATGGTTGGTCATGGGCATGTGTCTTATCGTGACTGCTGTATGTGTGGCAGCTGTGCGGATGACATGCCTTTCATGAGACTGGGGCTGACGGATGGGATGGATGGTATGTTGTATGTGCATGGTGTGTCTGTGTGTTTGATGGGTTCAGTGGTGTTCGTGTGCATTTATGTTGTTCCGCTCTGTTGCGTCTAGTGTTGTTTGTCTTACATAGGCGTAGTTGTGGGGTGTGTGGTTGACAGGCAGTAGGGGCTACATGGACAGGACTTCAATGGTGTTTCGGTTGTGTGTGATGAGTTGCACAGTGGCTGCCGTGTGGGACTATATTCAGTGTGGCTTGTGCATGCAGACGTGGCTCCTTGGGTGTTGCTATGTCTGTGATGGGTCATGTGGGGTGTGAGTCTGCTGTTCATGTCCGTGTGCACATTGTTCACTTGTTCGTGATGGTGGGCGGTGCTGCGTGTTCGTGTGCTACGTGACATGTCCCATGTGTTGGTGGTGTTATGGTCCTCATGCCTCCAGTAATCCAGCCCTGTCCAGTTTCCCACCTGCAAGTTGTTCGTGCGTGCACTGTACTGGATGCCACATGGCTCTTAGCGGGGGGTGCTCCATGTTGCAGGTCTGTGGGGGTGGGGGGTGTAGTGGGTCGTGGGGGTGGCTGTACACCCACTGACACCGATTGCTGTGGACCGTGATGTCTGCCTTTGGCTGTCGTTGTGCACTGCGGTGGCTGACACGTGGGTGTGGGGTGTGGGGGATGCTCCTCCTTGCTGTGCTGTGGGACTGGGGCCTGGTGTGTGTTGTACTTGGGCTGTCCACCGTCCCACCCACTGCACTTTGTGTTCCTGCCACTTACCTGTTACTTGTCGGTTGGTGCAGCTGTGCCTGACACATGGGTGTGGGGAGTGCTCCACCTTGCTGGTCTGTGGGAGTGGGGGCCTGGTGGGTGTTGTACTTCAGCTGTCCCCCTCCGACCCACTGCACTTTGTGTTCCTGCCACTTACCTGTTACTTGTCGGTTGGTGCAGCTGTGCCTGACACATGGGTGTGGGGAGTGCTCCACCTTGCTGGTCTGTGGGAGTGGGGGCCTGGTGGGTGTTGTACTTCAGCTGTCCCCCTCCGACCCACTGCACTTTGTGTTCCTGCCACTTACCTGTTACTTGTCGGTTAGTGCAGCTGTGGCGGACACATGGGTGTGGTGGGTGCTCGTTGTGGCGCTTCTGGCATATTTGGGGACCTGTTGGTGGTTACGTGGCTGGCTTAGTGTACACATGTCCCCACGCATCTTACAGTTGTTCGGTTTGGCCTGTGTGTGGTAGTGTCTGTTGCATGTGCGTGTGATGTGTTGTGTATTGTGTGCTGGACATGGGGGTGTTTGTCCCTGGGAGCTGTGGCATGGTGGTTGCGCATGTGTGTACATAGCGGTGTGCTGGTATACATTAGTTTGTACTTACCAGCCTCCACTCTCCTGCTAATCCGGCGAGGATCTCCGGATGGATTACGACTCGCACCTTCTCCTCCCACGCTTTGAAGGTCTTAAAGAGCGCGGGATTCCTCCGCCAGTGACGGCAGCCAGCTCTCTGTTTTTGCCCTCCTTCTTCTTGACCAGGCTCTTTACGTCATTCCAACGTTTGTTTATCTCGGTTCTGTTCCTGGGCAGGGTCCCGACTGCATTGACCTGGTCTACGATCCGGGTCCACATTCTGTTTCTGGTGGCTAGTGGTGTGTGCTGGACCATGTTCCCATAGATTTGTGGGTACACCTTGATGATCTCGCCGACCATGACCGTCAGCTCCATGGGCGTGAACTTGGGCATCCTTTGTGGTGCCATGGTGTTTGTGGTGCTGGTGCGGTGTGTGTTGTGTAATGTGCAGGGGGTTTGTGGTGCCGGTGTTTGGTGGTGGTGGTGGTGGTGGTTGTGATGTGTGCGTTTCTGTGGTGTGCTGCTGTCCTTGCTGTGTCACTGTGTCCTCTCCTCTCCTCTCTGGTTTGCAATGTAGCAAGGGGTTGTGGTCTGTGGGAGTGCTGCTTTTGTACTCACCTATGTGGGTGTGTCCTCATGGTCTGTTGTTTTCAGGTGTGTTGTGTCTGGGGTTCTGGCCTTTGTATTTTTTGTTTGTCCGGGGGGTGTTTTCGGGATGTGTACTGTGCTTGTGTATTTGTGCGTGCCTTGCTGTGTGGACTTGTTGGCCATGTTGTGTGCTATTGGTTTTGTGTGCGGATGGTTTCTGTGCAGGTACGTGGGCGCCATGGCTTCTGCCGTGTCGATTCTCATCGGCGTTGTTTGCGCTGGCGGGCGGTATATTTGTTGTTTTTCCGCGCTCATGGCGGTGCGATCGTAATTTCACGTGCGGTGTGTCGGCCGTGTGGGCGGGCGGTTTTGTGTTGTCGTGCGTGTTTCCGTCCGTGGCGGGCGGTTTGACTCCGACTCGGACGATGGCGGGCGGTATTTTGTATGATTTTTCCGCCGATGGCGGTTTTCAGTTTGTGTACTCATAATGGCGTGGTCGGTGTTCAGGCGGTGTGTGCGGGCGGATTTTTGCCGCTTCCATGCCTGGCGGATTTTTTTACGCCGGGTATCGTAATGTGCCCCTAAGAATTTTGAACAGGAGCCAAAACTGCAGAACCCAAAGTTGATGAAACAACCTCCTCAATAAGTAGTTTATAATTAGTAATCAAGGCACTTTTTTTTTTAAAGAACTTTATTTATCCAATTTTTATAACAAATACAGTGTGGATGGGCACAATCAATTTCAACATATAATCAATACATATGTTTTCCATTTAGCGATATCAGAGACACATGGCATTATCAACTTTTGTTTGTGTGTTTACAGGTTCTGTATTCATATTCTTGCACAATTAACTTATTCCATATAGGCACAGTTTCAGCTGTACTCAGGCATAACTCAGGCTATGACATTTGACTTGCTGTCGCTTGTGTTAGTTTTGCTATGCATGTCTACATCCTCCTTTGGATTGAGTAGTTCCCTACACAGTTCTCTCCATTCACTAACATCTTCCTCTAACTTTTCATCCTTTCTACACGCCTTGATGTGTATCTCTTCTGCCAAGGACCATTCCCGAACATCTCTCAACCAGCTTTCTATTGTTGGAGCGCGATTACTCATCCAGACTATGGCTACCTTTCATCGGCCGACACAATGACCAGCTGCAGCAATTTATATGCCATTTTTTCATTTTTGGGTCTCGGAACCTGTCCCAGCAGACAATGTAAAGGACAAACTTCGACCCACATGCACTCTCTCAACTACCCGTTCCCAGTACACATTTAACTCTGCACACTCCCACGCCAAATGCATGAAACCTGCTTGCGCCTCGTTACACCTGGGGCACACATAGGTGCGGCTTGGGTCAATGCGTTGCAGCCTAACTGGAGTCATATATACCCGCTGTAAAAAATTGTAATGTATGAGTTTTAGACGTGTGTCACAGGATACTGCCCGTGTTAAGGAGCAGGCCCCCTTCCATGTCCCATCTGTCAGGGGAGCCCGCATATCTTCATCCCACACTGCCCGTGCCTTAAGGGGAAGGGTCGGTGTGTCCGCCCACATGGCCCTGTACAGTAACGACACCAAGCGCCGCCCACTCCCACATGTGAGCATATTGCCTCGACTGCCCGTGTTATTCCAATTGTGAGTCATGCAATCGTCAAGTGAGTCAGTGAGAGATATCCAGCGTTTCAGTTACCTCCGGAGCTTGTGGATACGTAGGTCAGGTCACTTTAAAGAGTTTATTTATTTATTTATGACTTTCCGGCTGCACCCGCCCGTTTATCAACCTTTTCTCCCAATTGTCACCCTCGTCTATCCATCTCGCTGCATGTTGTAGCTGCACCGCAAAGTAATATATCTCCAGATGGGGTGCCTCGAGGCCTCCCTTTTCATAACTCCTTGATAGGGTCTTCACCGCCACCCTACTGCGCTTCCCTGCCCAATATAATGAAACCAGCAGTGAGTTTAATTGTTTAAAAATCATCATAGGTATGTTGCTTATTGAGTTTTGTAGGGCATAGAGACTCCGGGGCAGTACCACCATTTTTGCCACGGCTATCCTCCCCATTAGGGACAACAGAAGCGTGTTCCAAAATGCCACAGAGCGCTTTAGGGATTCTATCACCTTATTCATATTTAGGTTTAGGACTCGTGCGTTCCCGTGTGCTACTTGCACGCCCAAATATCTGAAATGATTAATTTCCCAGTGCAATCCGAGGCACATTAGATCCTCTGGATTTTTCGCCACCAGCCCTGCTAATGGAAAAATTTATGATATATGCCTATTAAGCCGCAGCCCTAAACAGGTAGCAAACTCATCTAGGAGCTGTAAAAGTTGGGGAACCACTATGCGGGGAGATGTGACATAAAACAGCACATCATCTGCGTAAAGAGATACCAGGTGGGTATCATTCCCTATATGTATTCCCCATGGTAGAAGATCTCTCCTGACTCTCACCGCCATAGGCTCAATGGCTAGGGCAAATAACAATGGTGATAGGGGCATCCTTGATGGGTGCCACACTGCAGCACTCATTTGGCTGACCTGCTCTTTTTCCAGCCGTCCCCGGACACTCAGCTCTTTATAAAGGATGTGTATCCATCTATGAAACCGCAGGCCAAACCCCATCACTCTCAGTACTTCCAGAAGGTATCCCCAATCCACCTTATCGAACGCTTTTTCAAGGTCTATGGATACCAGTGCCTTCTCCTCCGTATGGTCTTGCATCTCTTTTATAATATGAACTAAACGTCGAATATTCATAGTTGTGCTGTGACCTGGAATGAATATGCATTGGTCTTCATGGGCAAGGTATGTCATATGCGGACCCAGCCATTTGGCTAATATTTTGCATAAAATGTTGACATTGGTATTTATCATTGTAAGTGGCCGGTATGCCGCAGGGTCCTTCTCATCCCCACCTGGCTTTAGGAGCATACAGATGTCTCCTTCGCGCATGGATGGAGGTAATATTCCCCTCTTGTAGGCTTCATTGAGAGTCTGAAGGAGAGGTTGCACCTGCTTCATCTGATAAGTCTGATAAAATTCAATTGGGAATCCATCCCCCCCCCCGGGGCTTTAGCTTTGGGTATTTCTGCTAACGCCTCTAGTATCCCCTCTGCTGTTAATTGCTGCTCTAGTTCTGTCTGAGCTACCATGGGGAGCTTCCGCATTTGCAGCTCCTCCAGGAATGGTGTATAACATTCCGGTCTTACAGCTGGATCCGCCGCGTACACCTTCTGCAGATGTTGGCGGAATTGTTCCAGTATTTCAGCTCTAGAATACACCAAGTCTCCTGCCGCTGTCTGTAAGCATGCAATGGTAGTGGGTGCTTGTTCCCTATGCAAAATCCAAGCCAATAGTCGGCCAGACTTGTCCCCCTCCGCATGCAGTCACTGCCTATTCTGAGTAAGAGTATACTTGTCCAGTCTGTCCCAAGTGTCAGTTAACTGCTCATGCAACGTTCGTTCCTGACTTTGGACCTCAACCTGTCCATAGGAACCTGTCTGAAGAGCGGCTAGTGCATCTTCGTTATCCTGTAACTCACGCTGTAGTTGTCTTCGCACTCCGTATGTTAGGCCCATCCCCGCCCCTCGGATCACTGCCTTCATTGTTTCCCATTCCAAACCTCGACTGCCCGTGTTATTCCAATTGTAAGTCATGTAATCGTCAAGTGAGTCAGTGAGAGATTCCCTGATCTTCTAGGAGGTCAGACAGCATCTGCCAATAACGAGGTCTCTGCTCTCTGATATTCCACTGTATTGCACAGCTGACCGGTGCATGGTCCGACAAGAATCGAGACAATTGGGTTATCTCAGCTGCCAAAAAGCGGGCGACTCAGTCATTAAGATTCTATTAAGTCTACTGTAGGTATTATGAGTAGGTGTATAGCATGTGAATACTCTCTGTGTCGGGTGCTGCATCCGCTCTATGTCGCGTAAGCCCAGGTTCCCCATCACAGTCTGCAATTGCTTAGTCATGCGTGGCGTAGTGCCCCTTCTAGGGGGGAGCCGGTCCAATTCAGGGTCAATGACACAATTAAAATCTCCCAGCCACACGAGCGTGATATCCAGCTCCGCCATAATCAGATCCTGCAATGTTGAGTAAAAGGCTGGGTCATCTGTGTTCAGTGCATAAGTGTTTAAAACAGCTATGTCCCTGCAGTCAAGCTTTCCTCTCAGTAGGACATATCGGCCTCCCACATCAGCCTCCATATACTGTAGTGTAAACGGTGTACCTGGGGCCACCCATATCAAGGTTCCTCTGACTTACGTGGAATAAGAGGAATGAAATACCTGCCCCCTCCACTTTTTCGCTACTCTCTCAGCCCCTGCATCATCTAAATGTGTTTCTTGCAGACATGCAACCGTTATTGTATGCCTTTTAATGAAGGAGAGGACTCTATGATGTTTAGTGCATGTGTCTAGCCCCTGACGATCCAGCTAAGAAACCTTACCCCCCGAGTCATTATGTCCCTTTAACTTTCTCTGCTCATGTGTGCCACTGTAATCACTGGTATGGTGTCCCATCTCACCCACTGAATTAACATAACCTAAAACAGTCCATTATTAAGGATCTGAACCAAACCCCCCCTCCCACCCACAGACAATACTCGGCAAACACTAGTCAAACACAAGTGGAATTTCTAGACATTGTCATTCGACACAACATTGGCATCTTGGAGGTCGATCTCTTTGTCAAGCCAACTGCACGAAACACTCTGTTGCATTACGACAGTTACCACCCGCGTGCTCAGAAACAAAGTATACCGTTTGGGCAGTTTCTCAGACTGCGACGAAACTGCTCTAACCTGCAAGATTTCGACTTACAAGCGACAACCATGAAAGCTAAATTCTTAGCTAGGTGTTATCCCCATCGACTTATTCGAGAATTGTACAAAAGAGCGACAAAACTGCTCTAACCTGCAAGATTTCGACCTACAAGTGACAACCATGAAAGCTAAATTCTTAGCTAGGTGTTATCCCCATCGACTTATTCGAGAATTGTACAAAAGAGCAAGATTCTACGACAGAGATTCCCTTTTCAAATCAAGTACCACCCCCACAGTTACACAGTTGGTCTGTGTCACTAAACATTCAACTATGAATGAAAAAGCAGACAGATCATTAACTCTAATTGGCACATTTTAAACAGCGATACCGGCCAGAAACACAAACTCCCGAAACCTCTATTTGCTCACCGGAGGAATAAAAACATCAAAGACATTGTCGTACGTTCGCGGTTCATAGAGGGCGTACCGTTCATTCAGAAAACTATTGACGGTATGACACCAGTGAGAGGAACTTTTAAATGCTCGCAATGTAAATCATACAACACTGTCATTGAAGGGGATACATTTATCCATAATGGATACACTATTACAGCAAGAAAATTCTTTAACTGCAAAACATAAAATGTGATCTACCTCCTACTTTGCGGATGCAGTTTGGGCTATGTAGGAGAAACTTCACGCTCTTTTAGCACTCATTTCACTGAACATCGTTCTGCAATCCGCATCTCCAAGACCAATGCACCGTTGGTATAACATTTTCTGGATCTGAAACACACAGCCACTGACATTAGATGGCTCATAATTGAAAAAATTGGCATAACCGATGAAAGTAGAATCAGTGACATTCGTAAAAGGAGAGAGGTATTCTGGATTTTTGTCTTAGACACTTACAAGCATGGACTTACCAGCAAAATACCATGGGAGAATGCCATACGGTATAATTCTTAATTTTTTGTATTCCATGTGTTTCGCTGTGAAGCACCAGTTCAACATCAGGTTGCTGGTTTAGTTCGGGCACAAATCAACCTGACCATCTTGAGGCGGAGCTGCTTCTTGTGATGCACCATTCACGTCACATCGCTGCTATGGTCTCCATCTGGTAGTCTTAAGTTACATAGGGTTTGTCCTGTGGTTCAAAGGGCATTTCCCTCCCTTTTTTTAGTGATGAGGTAGATCTAGTAATATCATCTACATATGAAAAAATATATACATCAGTGGACATTTCGTATTCTTTAGTCTACTTCACTTTGTAGACACATTCTTGGGAAGCCAAGGACAATTTAACTTTATTCATCCAGTTTTGAGAATTTTGTTTATTGTAAGATCTGCATTATTGTTACTATCTTGATTTTCAAACTTCCGCTGTTCCTGAAGCTTTTTCGACCAGGGCACTGGTTGTGTCAGGTTAATTTTTCAAACAATTGATGTATACGTTTTCAGGGACATACTCTTTTCATCATCTTTTGTCTTCTTTATTGATTCAAACACACTACTTCTCTGTTACCGTTCCAGTTGTCATTATTTACGGAACGCCGACATACGCGATGATGCAATCACGTGGCGCCACAGTTTTTAAACATTCTCACGGCCGCATTTACCATCTTTCAGGCACGAGCCGTGGTAGGAGTGCCAGTCGGGCGGTGACGTGGGGCGGGGAAGGGGCAGGGTGGGGGGCAGTAAACTACGGATTAAGGCCAAATACAGGTAAGTGAACATTTAAATAAATAAAACGAATTTCGTTGTGAGCGCTGCATCGCCAAATGCAATGCAGTGCGCGCAATGAAATTTCTTCCCTCTGCATCCTCAGCGCGCCACTCCATTGCCTGTTTAGCCATAGTCATCAGCGCAACCTGCTGCTTGAGTGTCACCACATCCCCTCGCAACTCTTCTATATCAGCTTCCGCAGTTGATTCCTTGTCCGCCACTTTCCGGAGATCGGCCCACAGCAGGTTGATATCAATGGAGACAGTCTCAATGCGGTCCTCCAACGCCTTTCTAGACCCCTGAATGGCAGCCAGAAGATCAGCTCTGGAAGGCTTGGGATCCCCTTGTTCTTCATATGGACCCGCACCCCCGGTTTGCCTGGTCAGACGCTGCCTCGGGGTTGTATTTTGGGTGATTGTATTGGCACCTGCCGCTTTCTGTGCCTTATCTTTCACCATGGTGCTCCCTTTGCCAGCAGGAGTCCACTTGCGGCGTATGTAGCGATGGGTAGCTTTGGCTGTACTCCCTCCTGGCCAGCCAATAGCCCAGTACAAATCTAGGGTCAAGGCAAGTGCTGTCACCTATACTCCCTTGCATTGTATTTTTGCACAAGGTTGCCGAGTGGGCCCCTCACATAGGCATGTGGATGTCCCCCAGCTTCCCCCCTGCTGCAGCGAGGGGAACCGCCTCTGCGTATCTCCTCACAGAGATCGAGAGTCTCGGAACATCCCGCTAATCCACCATCAGTCACCATCCAGGGGGGATCAGCAAGATACTCAGCTCTTCTTTTGGGGATGCCACGTCACTGCATCCCACACAGGCCTCCTCGGAGCAATAGTCTTGTTGCAGTGCTAGGCTGCACTCACCGACCACCATCACAAATCAGCCGGGGGGCTTCTCAAGGCCTCAGCGAGCGTTCCACCCCCAGTCTTGACAGAAATGGGGGGCCCATTCCAAGTCAGACCGACTCTGGGCCCCGAGTTAATATCACCCCACCGGCTCTCCAATACTCTCCGCCCCGACTAGAGCAGCGAAATTCTCCTCCCATGACTTGGACCCTGTCGGTGGCCCCCAGCGCCCGGGCCACTCTAGGTTATTTATTGCGGCAGCCAATCAGTCCGCCCCAACTCCTGCAGCAAGGGCTCTCCAAATACCATCCACCATTCTCCTTAGAGGGTCGCCTCAATTTAGTGCAGCACCGGACTCCAATGCACAGTCCTACTATCAGGCCATCAGCATTGTCATTTGTTTCCCCCCAAACAGAGAGGCAAAACAAGGACCACCCACCTCACCCACTGCCGGGAGCCTCGCCTCCAGAGCTGCAGCACCGCTCAGCTGGGTCCCGCCTCCCCCAGCCCCGCCGACTATAGCAGGCCACCAGGGGGTCCGGGCTCCAAAAGCAGCACTCCACAGCCGCCGCCACACCTCCGCTTGCACGGCACCGCCGCAGGGCCCCGCTGTGTCCCTCACTCACCGGGGGCCCGACGGGGGAGCCTCATGCGTCATTCCAGTGGCTCAGGGGGGGGGTGGCCGAACGCCTTAGCAGGTCTCCCGGTGCATCCTCCTCTGATGAGAGCAGCCCGCCATGGTATCCTTCAGTGCGGCCGGGTCAGCTCGTTGTTCCTGCTGTCTTCAGTCCCTGATAACCGCTGCAGGGAAAGGCGGGTGTCGGGCCAATCCGCGTGCCGCGAGGCCGATAACTCTCCACGGCCGGTGTCTCACTTCCATGCGGCAGGGACGGCTCGTTGGTGTGGGCCGCTCCTCCAGGAGAGATCTAGGCTCCTCCCCGTGCAGGCCCAGCCAGGGCGGGGGTCCCTTGCTCACTTTGCCACTGGATTCAAGCTAGCCTGTCTGATATGGGCTATTAGCCCGAAACCGGTCCCATGATGCTTGTTTCCGGTTCAGGGAAGACCTGGCTTGGCAGTTTGGGCTGGACTGTTCCCATGAGGCACAGGGTCAAGACGGATTTGCATACAGCTGGGTCTGAACTGAGGTGGCGAAGTGAGCTAAAGAACGATGATGGATTCAACCCAGATCTGTGACTAGGGGTGAGTGTCTGAAAAGTTTCAGCACTCCGTCCATTATTTCCTTGTGTTTGGCCCAGCCAGGGCCCCCAACACCGATCCGGATATGCCGTCAACTAGGGTCGCCGCAAGACCAGGCGATCCACCACGTCGGGGCGACACCTCAGCTCTGCCGTGATGGCCCGCAGATGCATGCCCTTTCAGGAATGCTCTGGGCTCCTCCCCTGAGTAGGCCCAGACGAGGCCTCCGGTGCCGACACGGACACGCCGGTTGCAAGGGACACTGCAGTCCCGATGACCCCCTCCACAGGCTACCAGGAGGCTCCAACACGATTTTGGGGTGCTGATAAGGTAAGAGCTGCAGGATAATTAAGGATTACAATGTGGGCAGGCCGGGAGCTCTGGGGCTTACGTCCTGTTGGCCATGTTACTTGGCCATGCCCCCAGTAATCAAGGTACTTAAAGAGGACTAGGTTGTAGCTACACAAATATCACTTAATGTGGTTCCTTTGAAAGCTGCCCAACAGTTGACCATACTTCTGGTAAAGTGGCATTAAACCACTGCCAGAAGAGGAATGCCCACCCTTTGATAAGCTAAAGAAATAGCCATTCTAATCTATCTTCTCAAGGTCTCTGTAGTATTTCTGAGTCCTCTGTCAGCCAAATATTTGACCTTTAAGAAATTCTGCCATCATGGCTGAATAGATAGACAAAGCTTTATGCAGGTCTAATGTATGTTAGGAAGAAGAGAAAATGCAGAATGAACAAGAACTGGAAGAACTAGAACTTCCAAAAAATTGAATGAAGAGCTTTAGGGAACAGGTTAGAGTCTGGCCTTAATACCACCTTATCTACAAAGAAACGTATAAAATGGTCAACCCCAATTAAAGCACCTGTTACTCCTAGCCTTCACCCTGAACAAACAGCTAATAGGAAAAGAAATCTTCAATGTCATGCATTTTAATGAAATAAACTCTAGTAATCTTTCTGTAAGGCATTAAGTATTAAAGGCATATCCCAGGATGGAACTGGAGAGTGAACCACCAGACGCTTCAGAAAAAAAACTCTTTCACAAACGAGACACTAGAAATTCAAAAGAGAGCAAAGAAAAACCTCTTATTGCTGGAATAGAGGCTCTCTGGCTAAACAAAGAAGAAACTGACAGATCTATGAGGGAACCATACCTCATAAACCCAAGAATGTTCCCTCCATCACAGGAAGGGCCTGAAAACCACTGGAAAATACCAATCATTAAAATGTTTCCTTTGTCTTTCATACACTTTAAGGGTACTTGGCCTTCTTGAATTTTGTATAGAAAGAGAAACCTCTGTTGAACAACCCTACAATTCCAATCTGCCCTCTCAATATCAAACCTTCCAGGGTCAGACGCCGTAGGGATGACTGATGAAAGTCTGGAAACCTGAGAGCAAAAGGTATTAATGGAAATATCCAAGGAGGATTTGTTGTGAGTTGCTGGAGCATCAGATACCACAGTCTCCAATTCCATGCTGGAATCACCAGCAGCATCTCTGCCTTGTCATCCCTGATCTTTCTGATAAGAGCAAACGGAGGGAAAACACAGATGGCCATTTGAAGCTCACAGCATCCATTCTACACTGTCCCCCCTTTTGGGTCTGGCAGGAGAGAACAAAAACAGGAAGAGGACTGTTGTTCGGGGAGGCAAACAGGTCTATCTTGAGTTTTCCAAACCTCTTTTGAATGGCCAGAAAAAGGCAAGGACAAGGACAAAGGGTCACTGATTATGTAAATATTCAACTCAACCTGTCCGCAAACATATTCTCCTACCCTGGAAGATATAGCATTTAGAGAGAGAGAGAGAGAGAGAGAGAGAGAGAGAGAGAGAGAGAGAGAGAGAGAGAGAGAGAGAGAGAGAGAGAGAGAGCGGAAGAGAGAGGATATTTCTCTCCGCTCAAGAGCCAATTTCCTCTGCTAAATGGCATAGACTTGGGGCTCTTATGCTGTCCAAATGATTCACACATGTTGAAGTGACTTTGATGTCTGATTGAATTGGTACACTCTGAAAGTAAATCAATAGAGAAAAAGACAAAAGGACTTTAAAAACTGCTGTCAATTACCTCCAGATGGATGTATTTTTCTGTTCTTTTTTTGACCACTGATCTTGCAATGACCATGTCAACAGGATGCCCCTCTAAAATAGACTGCTTGCATTCATTGTGATGACCACTGCCTAAGGGGGAGCTAGACTTCAACCCTTATTCAGAATGGCATGTTTAGTCACCACTAGAGCTTGCCTGAAATCTTTGGAGAAACTGCTACCAATATCTCAGAATCCACTGACATTGGATCCGAGTGGGATAGGAAGTGATTTACCAGGGGGCACATCTGAAGGTGTGCCCAAATCACTAGCAAAGAGAGGCTGTCAAGTCCCCCATGGTCTTTAGCCAAGCTCTGTCTGGAGCATATACTCATTGAAAAAGAGTTCTGAGATGGTTTCTTACCTTTTCTTGACAGAGGAGGTATAAAGAACCTCTGCCCAAGTCTCTCCTGAATAATGTCCCAATGAATTGAAGAGTCTGAAATGGAACAAGCTGTAACTTCTCGTTCAGGAGCAGAGTGTATTGTTCCAGGACTTTGCAGACTTGCTAAACTACTTCCATACCTTTTAACAAAAAAGAAGCCCAGATTAACCAATTGTCCAGATATGGGCCCTTCATTAAAACCTACAAGTGAAGTATACCCACTAGAGGAGCCAGTATCTTGGTGAATACTCTCAGGGCCAATGACAAGCTGAATGGTAGGGCTCCAGACTGATAATGATTTACCAAAACAGAAAAGCAAAAATACTTTTGTTAGCCATGATGTATTTGGACATGGATATATTTGTCTTTTAGATGTAATGATGCAAGGAGCATTCCAGAATAAATCAGAGGCAAGATGTTTTGAAGAATCACCATTTTGAACTTTTGGCATAGTACACATGTAACCACCTTCTGTAAGTCTAGAACAGAATGGAAGACTCCTGAAGATTTCTTGAATAAAAACATGCTGGAATAGCAGCCTTGCTTGATCTCTTCCTTTAGGGCAAGAACAACTGCCTCCTTTGACAACAAATCCTGTATTCCTTTCAGAAGACTTTCTCTTCATAGAGGACATCTGTGAACAGGAGTTTCTATGAAAAAGTGTTGTGGGAGATACTAAAACTCTACTTGTTACCCATCTTTGACAGGAGTCTGTGTTTGCAACACTGATTTTTTTAAATCTCCCTTCTCAGCATATTCAAGATTACTGAGAAGTTGAGACTGAAGCAGAGATGGAAGACAACCACTGGGATTTTTCAGAGGACAAACCCCATCCTCGAAAGGGATGACCAGACCCTTCAGAAGTAGCAGACCCAGGACTAACAGACTGGTGATATGAGAAACGTCTGCCTCTGAAAGCTGGACGAATAGTGACTAACAACTTGCACATTTTTTACAGACTTCTTAATTAGCTAATCTAGTCTGTTGATCCATTGAGTGCAAATGGCTTTAAAGGGACTTCAGGGATTTTTCAGATTTCTTTCCTTTCATCCACAAATTGCATCTTGTCACAATAGTAGAACCCGAAGAAGAAGCAACAGCACGCAAAGAGTTAAAAGAGATGTTCGAAATAAATCTGTCCTCCTGTTCCATGAGCAAAACTATAGAGGAAATAGAGATGTCTGGGAATTTCTCAAAAGAGACAGGATGGTATATGTGGCAGAGGTTGTTACATGTGGCCCAATGTTTGATGCCATATAGGATCTTTTGATGGTGCCCTCTATTTTGTTGTTGGCAAGATCTGCTGGGATTGCATCTTATGAGATAATAGTGTTTTGTGAGGAGAAACCAGCCAGCAGAGAGTCCACCTTAACTGACATTGGGAATTCATCTTGGAAACCCTGTAAATTATACCCTTATGCAAGGAACCCAGGAGAGCCTGACTTCTCAATATCTAGCCATTCGCTGGACAGGATCCTGCTTACTGCTTTGTAGACAGGAAAATACTTGGGCTCTTCTCTTCTGTACTATTGGAATAAATAATCATCCTCTTCTTGTTCAAGAGCATCAAGGCAACCTAAATTAATCCTTAAGTGCTGAATTAATTCTGACAGTTCAAACCCTTGAATGTATCTGGCCCTCTCTTCTACTTTATCCTCAGAAGTGTCCACATCCTGTAGAGAAGATAGGTCAACCAATATTTTATTGACAGGGTGGAGGGCCTTTTCTGGCTAAAAAGGCTGCCTCTAATGCCTTGCATATCATAGCTTGCAAACAGGGGAGCAACACAAACCCCTACAGCCTCTGCAGCACAGGGAGGCCTCCAACTCTAATGGGGTCCCCAAATCCCTCGAAGGGGCCCCATTTCACCCCAAGGCTAATGAATATCTGTGAGATATGGGAGACTCGGGCCCCTCTTCACATTCTGCAGAGGGGTCCACACATTATTTGTAACACCACTGCTTGTGAAAAGTCTCTGCTGAAACAGACTTGGGCTGCTGTGTAGTTTGATGAGCATCATCTTCATCAGTATAGGCAGTTTTATTTTAGAAGCACGCTTCTTGGTAGGGCGTGGCCACGCCACCGACCAAGATGGCCGACTGGCTGTGAAGCTCTGGCGGCTCCATTCTCACTTGGTCTTGGGCCTCCGCAGCTATCCTACCCCATCGGAACAACTAGCCTAGATGTATTAACGGGGCGGCATCATTTGCAACCTTTGACCCGGGTGCGGCAGCCCCATGGATGACAAAATACAGGCAAGGCGATGTTGGCCCAGCGGATCACTGACAGAATATCGACGACCAAAATATCGAGGTCCCAAAATATCAACACCTTAATATCGAAGTCAATAATATCGACATCCTATCTACATCATGGTAAGTACAAAAATATCGATAAAAAATATCGTTGTTACAAATATCGTTTTTAAAAATGTGTAAAAAATAATATAAAATAAAGTAAATAATACATATAATTTTTTAAAAAGTTAGTTATAATTATTATAAAATGTTTAAAATTAGGAATAATAAATATAATGTTAAAAAATTAAACATACATATATATAACATTTTAGATATATTTACTTAATAATATTAATAAAGAAATTATTATAGTAAATTATAAAATGGTAGAAACATATTAAAACTTATACATACATATATATATATACATATACCAGTAAAATAATAATAATAAAAAAATATATATATAATAAATTAAAATATTAAAATATTTTTATTCTTTTACAATTACATTTTACACTACATTAACAGCAATAGTAGGGAAATTATTAGATAGCGGAGGGGATAAAATTACTATTCCCACTCCAGGGAGTGCAACAGTAGGGAAAGTGTTGGATAGTGAAGAGGTAAAAATTACTATTCCCACTCCAACGAGTGCAACAGTAGGGAAAGTTTTGGATAGCGGAGGGGAATAATTTACTATTCCCACTCCAGCAAGTACAACAGTAGGGAAAGTGTTGGATAGCGGAGGGGAATAATTTACTATTCCCACTCCAGCAAATACAACAGTAGGGAAAGTGTTGGATAGCGGAGGGGTAACAATTACTATTCCCACTCCACAAAGTACAAAAGTAGGGACAATGTTGGATAGCGGAGGGGAATAATTTACTATTCCCACTCCAGTGAGTGCAACAGTAGGGAAAGTGTTGGATAGCGTAGGGGTAAAAATTACTATTCCCACTCCAACGAGTGCAACAGTAGGGAAAGTGTTGGATAGCGGAGGGGTAACAATTATTATTCCCACTCCACAAAGTACAACAGTAGGGAAAGTGTTGGATAGCGGAGGGGAATAATTTACTATTCCCACTCCAGTGAGTGCAACAGTAGGGAAAGTGTTGGATAGCGGAGGGGAATAATTTACTATTCCCACTCCACTGAGTGCAACAGTAGGGAAAGTGTTGGATAGCGTAGGGGTAACATTTACTATTACAACTCCAGCAAGTGCAACAGTAGAGAAAATGTTGGATAGCGGAGGGGTAACAATTACTATTCCCACTCCAGCGAGTGCAACAGTAGGGAAACTGTTGGATAGCGGAGGGGAATAATTTACTATTCCCAGTCCAGCGAGTGCAACAGTAGGGAAAGGGTTGGATAGCGGAGGGGTAACAATTACTATTCCCACTCAAGCAAGTGCAACAGTAGGGAAAGTGTTGGATAGCGGAGAGGAATAATTTACTATTCCTACTCCATGGAGTACAAGAGTAGAGAAAGTGTTGGATAGCGGAGGGGTAACAATTACTATCCCCACTCCAGCAAATACAACAGTAGGGAAAGTGTTGGATAGCGGAGGGGTAACAATTACTATTCCCACTCCACAAAGTACAAAGTAGGGAAAGTGTTGGATAGCGGAGGGGAATAATTTACTATTCCCACTCCAGTGAGTGCAACAGTAGGGAAAGTGTTGGATAGCGTAGGGGTAAAAATTACTATTCCCACTCCAACGAGTGCAACAGTAGGGAAAGTGTTGGATAGCAGAGGGGTAACAATTATTATTCCTACTCCACAAAGTACAACAGTAGGGAAAGTGTTGAATAGCGGAGGGGAATAATTTACTATTCCCACTCCAGTGAGTGCAACAGTAGGGAAAGTGTTGGATAGCGTGGGGGAATAATTTACTATTCCCACTCCACTGAGTGCAACAGTAGGGAAAGTGTTGGATAGCGTAGGGGTAACATTTACTATTACAACTCCAGCAAGTGCAACAGTAGAGAAAATGTTGAATAGCGGAGGGGTAACAATTACTATTCCCACTCCAGCGAGTGCAACAGTAGGGAAACTGTTGGATTGCGGTGGGGAATGATTTACTATTCCCTTTCCAGCGAGTGCAACAGTAGGGAAAGGGTTGGATAGCGGAGGGGTAACAATTACTATTCCCACTCCAGCAAGTGCAACAGTAAGGAAAGTGTTGGATAGCAGAGAGGAATAATTTACTATTCCTACTCCAGGGAGTACAACAGTAGAGAAAGTGTTGGATAGTGGAGGGGTAACAATTACTATCCCCACTCCAGCAAATACAACAGTAGGGAAAGTGTTGGATAGCGGAGGGGTAACAATTACTATTCCCACTCCACAAAGTACAAAGTAGGGAAAGTGTTGGATAGCGGAGGGGAATAACTTACTATTCCCACTCCAATGAGTGCAACAGTAGGGAAAGTGTTGGATAGCGTAGGGGTAAAAATTACTATTCCCACTCCAACGAGTGCAACAGTAGGGAAAGTGTTGGATAGCGGAGGGGTAACAATTATTATTCCCACTCCACAAAGTACAACAGTAGGGAAAGTGTTGGAAAGCGGAGGGGAATAATTTACTATTCCCACTCCAGTGAGTGCAACATAGGGAAAGTGTTGGATAGCGTAGGGGAATAATTTACTATTCCCACTCCACTGAGTGCAACAGTAGGGAAAGTGTTGGATAGCGTAGGGGTAACATTTACTATTACAACTCCAGCAAGTGCAACAGTAGAGAAAATGTTGGATAGCGGAGGGGTAACAATTACTATTCCCACTCCAGCGAGTGCAACAGTAGGGAAACTGTTGGATAGCGGAGGGGAATAATTTACTATTCCCAATCCAGCGAGTGCAACAGTAGGGAAATGGTTGGATAGCGGAGGGGTAACAATTACTATTCCCACTCCAGCAAGTGCAACAGTAGGGAAAGTGTTGGATAGCGGAGAGGAATAATTTACTATTCCTACTCCAGGGAGTACAACAGTAGAGAAAGTGTTGGATAGCGGAGGGGTAACAATTACTATTCCCACTCCAGCAAGTGCAACCGTCAGGAAAGTGTTGGATAGCGGAGGGGTAACAATTACTATCCCCACTCCAGCAAGTGCAACAGTAGGGAAAGTGTTGGATAGCAGAGGGGAATAATTTACTATTCCCACTCCAGTGAGTGTAACAGTAGGGAAAGTGTTGGATAGCGAAGGGGTAAATATTACTATTCCCACTCCAGTGAGTGCAACAGTACAGAAAGTTTTGGATTGCATAGGGGAATAATTTTCTATTCCCACTAAAACAAAATAATTCAAATTAATAAACAAACAATTAATAAAATAATTTTTTTTTGCCTCCCACCATATTCCCCTATAAATGACAACACCAATGTTCTAAAACATAACACTATTAACATAATTAATTAATAATTATCTAATTAATTATTTAAAAATAAGTAATTTAAAAACAATAAATAATAATTTAATTCACACAATTAACAATATAAAACAACTTAAAATAAATTTTATAATAAAAAATTTTTAAAATTATATTAAAATTAAATTACTTCCCAGCCTACTCCCCTATCAACACACAACACACTCCTATACAAATAACACAATTTACACATTTACCAATTAATTATTAATGATTAACAAACAATTAATAACTAATTAATAATACATTATTTACCACATTTAGCAATATAAAAACATAAATACTTTATTATTAATTAATAAAAAGGATTAATTAATTAATTATAATTAAATTACTTCCCACCCTATTCCCCTATAAACCCACAACCCGCTCTTAAAAAAATAACATAATTAATGTATTTAACAAATAATAAAGAATAATTAATAACCAAGTAATAACTAATTAATAAAAAAATTAATTACCACAATTAACAATATAAAATATTAAATATATAAATAGTAATTAATAAATAATATTAATTAATTAAATATAATTAAATTACTTTCCACCCTATTCCCCTATAAACCCACAAGCCGCTCCTAAAAATAACATAATTAATTTATTTAACAAATAATTAATAATAATTAACAACCAATTAATAACTAATTGATAAAAAAATAATTACCACAATTAACAATATAAAATGTTAAATATATAAATATTAATTAATAAATAATATTAATAAATTAATTATAATTAAATTACTTCCCACCCTATTCCCCTATAAACCCACAACCCGCTACGGAATAAAAACGCAAAATGTGATTACAAATAATTAATAACTTCTAAAAATTATTATTACATTTATTATAATTAAATTACTTCCCACCCTATTCCCCTATAAACCCACAACCCGCTACGGAACTAAAATGCAAAATTTACTTTAAAAAAATGAATAACTTCAAAAATGTAATACATATATTTAAAAATACATACAATACTTAAACAAAAATATAGAACACATACATTCAAAAGACATACTAAAATACATAACACTAATATAAACATCAATATTATTAACAACGATATTTTTACAAACGATTTTTACTGTCTTCAATATTTAAAAACTATATTTCTTACCTTACTGTCGATATTCTGGTCCACGATATTCTTGCTGTCGATATTCTTGTACCTCGATATTTACAACTCGATATTCTTGTACTTCGAAATAAAAAACTCAATATTTTGTCTGTGCACCTGGCCCAGCACACGCCTTGGAGGCCATGCAGCAACAGAGGCCGTGGGCGAGCTTCAGGCAGAGATTACCCAGCCTCACTGGGCCATGCGGCCCACACACATACAGAGGCTGTAGCGGCATATGCGGCCTGTTGCTCGATTCAGCCGGAGAGTGCCTGTGAAGTTACAACTGGTGCCATGCAGCGGCCAGAGGCTGAGGAGTCTCGCTGCTTTTGCCCCGATAGACCTTGCAGCGACGCTGGAGAGTGGGCCTGCTGTTCTCAGGTGAGGGTCGATTAGGCCATATCCCTTGCCCCTATTAATCCTGATTGATCACCCTGCGCGACCAAGATTGCTGAAGCCAGGCCATGCAAGCCTCACCCTATAACAGCGAGCAGGCCTGGAGACCCTGCCCAGATTTTATAGAAAGTGACACTGAGTGGACTGGGACGGCAGTGGAGTCATACTGTATAGCTGTGGTACGCTAAGAGCACCCACTCTGTTACCCACTGGGAGAAGAGAGCCCCACCTGTCTCACTGCTGGACCACGATTCAGGAGGGGCCAGCTGGGCCAAGGCTGGTGCTGTGCCATGTGTTCTCCGCTACTGAGAGGCCTTTGGGCCTATAAAATCTCCCACATCAGCACTCAGCAGCGTGAATCTGCCTCACCGCCCATCCCCTCTCTGGCCCGGCTGTGCACTGTCGAATGCTGGACTGCACCGAGAGGGTGTTATTGCACCTAACAACATTGTTGGAAGTGGTGGTTAGGTGACCGTACAAACACTCAACCAGGTGGCAGCGTGGCCGCGCTTTTTACTGCTTCCTTCGAGGGGATCCCTGCAACTCATTGAATAATTATAGGCAGTAGTGACCCTAAGCAACACAAACTTATCTTCGAACAACCTAAAGCTGCCGGCCGACACCAAGTCCAGACACGGAAGACAGTCTGGACAGGGACGCTGGACCGGAATCATCATTCAGCTTTGGCGCCATACTGGCTGAATTCCTCGCTGGCTTCTGATCGATTGATGACAGATTTGATGCCCTCACCAACAAGCTCGAACGCATGGGCGAAATACTGGACCGGCATCCACTCGAATAGACAGCAGTGAGGAGCGGATCTCAGGACTTGGGGATGAGGCCACGGAAACTGTGATACACTGAGAAAAAGTGTAGTGACTACTCAAGACAGTTGAGACTAAAAATGAAGACCTTGAGGTGTGCTCGTGCCACAATAACATCCGTATCATGGGCGTGGCAGAGTCAACGGCTTGTTGAACGCCTCTTGAAGGGCCTGTGTGACCGGCAGAGCTTCACGGCAACATTTGTGGTACAGATTTTCCACAGATCTCTTGGTCCAAGCACCCCACGATGTCCTATCATCACTAGCCTGCTCAACTATAGGGACAGGGACACAGTGCTGTGTCTTCCTCTGGAGCAAAGCCCACTAAAGTTCCAAGTCACCATCATATCCATGTTCCCTGATTTTACCATGCCTGTACAGGAGGCTCGGTGCAAATTCACAGATGTAAAATATTCCCTCCGCAAACAGGGTCTCAAATATGGCACGCTCGGCTGCGTGAAAGGTGATTGAAAAATCTCATATTTTCAAGAAGCCACTGACTTTTGCAAACAATATGGTGTGGAAAAGGCGACCTCCCATAGGAATACGCCAGAGCGTCCTCCTTCTACTGCCTTCATTGCTGCAACCACAGAATACTTTCTGCCTGGTTGACGAATACTTACCTCCGGCCAACCTAAACCTCCCTTGCTGGATAGGTCATCGTCTGTCTCTCGCTGTATTCGCTGCCAGCAGTCCTGATCTGATGTCCCGATGTAGTTAAGACTGACCACTCAACCGAAACCTGTGTAAATGAATACTTTTCTGGTAGCACACACCTTACGGACTCTGCCAGTATTGTCTATCCCTGAGGTGTATATCATGTTGCAGATTGTCAGGGTTTATGTTTTTGTCTTGATTTCTACTGGGATTTGCTGGATGCCTCGTCATCTAGTGTGGGTGGAGGGAAGGAATTCTAAGGGGTCGATTACGATGGCGGGCGGACAAAGTCCGCCCGCCATCGCAGTGGCAAAAGGGACCGCCCGCCATAGGTGCGGCGGTCCCGCTATGCGAATTAGGATGCGCCCGCCACACTGGCGGGCGCATCCCATATTTCCACATTGCGGCGGGCGGTGCTGCAAGCAGCACCCGCCGCAATGTAAAAATATATGTTGTGCATCTGCATGTACAACGTGGCAGGCACTGTGCGGTGCCTGCCACCTTGTACATGCAGATGCAGGAGTGCACCCCCAACCCCCCCAACACTCTGGGGGCCCGCAACGGGCCCCCGAAGGCATTCTCCGCCTGTCTTCTTGCGGTGGGATCTCTGCCGCAGAAGACAGGCATTGTGATGCCCACGGCGGTGCCTGCACGGCACCGCGGCCATTGGCCCATTGTACCGTGTCCCGCAAGGCGGGCGGAAAAGGACCGCCTTGCGGGACCACGGCGGACGGTATTTCCGTCCGCCGCGGTACCATTCCCATTCCCACCGCCATCCTGATTTGGCGGTGGGAATATTCAGGTGGATGGCGGGCGGATCGCCCCCGCCGGCCATCGTGATCGGCCCCTAAGTTTGTACGGTTATGGTCTGTTTGTTTTAATAATGCCCGTCTGGTATGTGCAGCTCTTATTCACACTTGTAAAAAACCATACACACTTGTGTTTACCTGACGATTACACAGGGTAGGAAGGAAAGGGTGGTGAAACTCACCTTCATAACATGGAACATCAGAGGTCTCAACAACCCACGAAAAGGGAAAGAAGTGCTGTCTTACTTGATAAGTGTTGAGTATCAAAGGGTAACCCACAAAAAACTACCCGACCTGGGTAAGTATTGCAGTACAATCAAATAAGTGGTCGCGGTAGCAACTCTTGTAACAAAACGAAAATAATATAGCATTCACCACTCGTATTATTCTTTAAACGCATATATCCATTTTATTCATGGATTATAGACATTGAATGCAATTTTAATCAAAGCATTAGGTATTGGCAACACAGTTGCTCCAACAAATAACAGTACAGTATGTATTTACAGTGCTCTTGGTGTAGAAAGAGAAGAGTGGGGTTCAGGGAATGGGTGGTGAACATGTGAGTGAGTCCTCATTGTGCATTAAAACAGGATGAGTTGAGGTAGCAGGATTTTTCGCGAATTAGGGGGCCTTGATTCCCAACATGTACCGTCCAGGCCCTATCCCCAGGCATACACCTTCGATTGAGGAGGTTTTTTTTGTGTATGTGGGTATCCCACCGGCCTCATAGGCCCCCATTTCCGCACCTCTACCCACTGCTCCTTGTTGGAAGTGATATCTGCGCCAGCAGATTCCCAATTACAAATATTGCGATTTTGCTTAATCATTGGACCTTTTTCTTTTTTCTTATGTTACAATATTGGGACTTCCCCCGTGACTTTCCCATATATCCCAGAAATCTTGCCTTCTGCTTCGTGTGCCCACCCGCTCGACTTTATTTGTCCTGATGACTGATCCCAGCCATTCCGCTAATGTTGGCGGGTTATGGTGAATCCATTTGATACATATTTCCCGCCTAGCTAGTAGTATCAGTAGGAAAAGTAGACTGCTCTGTTTTTTATTTAAGCTACGTCCTTCCCTATTATCATAATTGCTCCTCACCCCAAACATGACTAACCCCAGGCTTACCTCTATCTCCTGCTGTAGAACTTCTGAGAGAATCTTACCCACATCTTCCCAAAAGGCTTGTAGTTGGGGGCACCTCCGGAACATATGGACATCGTCCACTCTCTCCTCTCCGCACTTGGGACACTTTTTCACCTCTCCCCTTGACCGCTTGGACAGCTTCTTTGGTGTCCAATAAGCTCTATGTAATGTAAATAAATGATTCTTTTTGAAGAGTTGCAGACTTGACTACGTGCCAGCATGTAGACATTGATACTTGCCATAGGTTCAGGATATCCAGCGTTGGCAGGTCTTTCCCCTAAATCTCTGTGGGTAGACTGAATTCTTCCTCTCCTGCCAATATGAAAGACCAGTACCACTGTGCTACTTCTTTCTTCATTGCATCCCCTTGAATTTTCGACTCTAGTTCCCAATTTCCTGTGCCGTCTTTCCCTAGAGACTTCGTCCAGCTCGATAGTTGGTAAAATTTAAATTTGGAAAGTGTCCCATTAGTCCCATAGTTGATCCCATCCAACTAATGAATTTTCTGTTATTATCTGGCCCCACTTTGTCACTCCCCCTATTCTCAGTGGAGATGATAGCGTATCTCTTAAACATTCTGGCGTGCCTGGTGAGTCCCAGATTGGGGCATTGTTGCTATATTAAGGAATTTTCCATGAGCGTCTAGCTTGGTACCATAGTTTGGCGGCAGACACTAATATCTTCAATTTTACTTTCTTTAAAGAATTTTGGATTGCCAAATTTATATAAGAAGTGACCTTCTTCCGGGGTTGTCATAGCTTGCAGGTAGGGTGGGTATAATTGATGTTCTTTGAACAGCACTCTGATGTTCTTAAAGTGAAAGGCCCTATAGTACTGAAACAGATCCGGGCTAGCAATCCCTCCATGTTCCTTCCTCCTCCTCATCTTTTTCCAGGCTATTCTGACTCCTCTTTGGGCCCAGATGAAGCTGCTAATATCTCCTTGTATCTTATTAAACCACTCTCTCCTACATTCTAAAGGTATGGTATTGAAGATGTATGTGAATTTAGGGAGCAGCATCATCTTTATTAAGTTGGAACGGCACAGGAAGATTAGCGGTAGGTTTTTCCATGCACTTAGGAGTTTCTTAGATTCTGCTAGAACTTTATTTAGTTTTATTTGAGCAATTTTCTCAATCTCGCCCACTACCTGGATGCCCAAGTACCTTATCTGTTGCTTCACCATAGGGATGTTGCACTTAGTGTTCCATTGCATGACTTCCATTTTCTGTTGATTTATCTGATAACCTGATATTTTCCCAAATTGTTCCATTGACTCTGTTATTACTGGGAGTGAGCCTGCTAAGTCGTCCGTAAATAGCATTAGGTCATCTGCGTAGAGTGCAACCTTCTTAACCCATGCTCTATACCGGAAAGGGGTTATCCACTGGCTATGCCTCAAGGCATTTGCTGAGGGCTCTATGTATAGGTTAAACAACAGTGGGGAGAGGGGGCATCCCTGTCTAGTACCCCTCCCGATATTTATTTTGTCTGTGAGGGCTCCATTTTCTAATATACGTGCTGTGGGTTTTTTGTATAGGGTCTTTAATGCCCCTACAAAGCTACTTCCCAGATTGTATTTTTCTAGTGCTTTGTGTAGATAAGCCCAGCTGACCCTGTCGAACGCTTTTGCAGCGTCGAAAGTGATTATAGATAAGGGGGATCTTTCCTGCGTAGCCACGTCAATTGCTCCCACCAATTCGTGCATTAGTTCCTGGATCTGTCTACCCCTTATAAAGCCTTTTTGATCCTCATGAATCAAAGTAACTACTACCTGGCCGAGTCTTCTTGCCAATATTTGAGTATATATCTTGTAGTCGGTATTTAACATAGACAGTCGCCTGTAGGACTCGCACCGTTTTGGGTCCTTCCCTGGTTTTAATAGGATGCATATTATCGCCTCTTCCCATGATTTCGGCAGCTCCCGTCCCTTTATAAATAGTTTGTTAAATAGCTCGGTCAACTGGGGCACAAGCTCTTCCTTTAAGGACTTGTATAGCTCATTTGGCAAAGCATCTGGGCCTGCTGCTTTTGCTCTTTTTAATTCTTTTACCACCCCCATGACCTCTTCTTCTGTAATTTTGGAGTTAAGCTTGGCCTTATGGTTTTCTCTTAGTACCTTCTTTACCCAAGTCGATGGGATGCATACAAGGCCGTAATGAGAGGGAAATTGATCAGCTTAGGGGCCTATAGGCATAAGATGTTTAAGATCAAGATCAGCGAGTTAGAAAGGGGAATCTTAGCCTTAGAAAAGAGACTGGAAGAGGAGAACATCGCACTACTCCATCATTGAATATTTTACACTTAATACAGGCTTAGTCACAACCCAAGCCACTCTATGGGAAGCCTTTAAGGCATATATTCGTGGAGTATGTATCTCCAAACATGCTTGAGTACTGCATAACATAAGAACCCGTCTCATCCACATAGAGGCAGAACTGCAGGACATAGACCATGAGGATGCCCAACTACAAAGTGGGCTTCAATTACATCGTTGCTCTGTCCTGATGGACAGGTTTTGCAATCTGGCTAACAGAGAAACGGCCTACTTGGGAAAGCATATGAGAAAGCCAGATGATATGGAGAGAGGGAATGCCCTGGCCGCACCATGGTGTGGCTGTTGCCCCCCAACCGGCAACGTGGATACATTCCGACATTGCAGACAGAGGAGACTGGACAGGCATTAGACAATGAGGGTATCATGAATGAACTCCTATGCTACTACAAACAAGTCTATTCCTCCTGCACACTGGGAGACACTGCTACAATTACAAAATACCTCACTGAGATCACAATGGTATGAATCACAGATGGACAGAGGCACTTCTTGAGTGATCCCATCTTCTGTGAGGAAAGAATACAGGCGATAGACGCTCTTGATGGGACTAAGGCCCCTGACCTCAATGGACTCACTAGTGCATTTTATAAGGCGTACAAACATTTACTCGTACCATATTTTCTCTAGCTGTATGCCAAGGCCCTTGAGGTGGGCATTCTCCCACCCATTCTGCGGGAAGCAGTGATCATGCTACTATTGAAACTATTGAAACCTGGAAAGGAACCTCATTTCTACACCTCCTACTTCACACTCTCACTACTTATCCTTCAAAATAAAATCCTAGCTAAGGTTAATACAACAAGATTATCGCTCCTGGTGAGCAGATCATATTGTCCATACAGACTGGCTTTGTTCTCCGCAGATCTACTTCTTTAAATTTAAGCACAATCTTTTTGGTACTAAATAGGGTCTCCCTTTATGTCTGTGCAGCAGTAGCCCTCTTAAATGCCAAAAAGGGATTTGATTCTTTAGAATGGTCCTTCCTAAAAGCGACCTTGGATAAATTCGGACTACTCTGTGGATACTCTGCTCTAATCATGCTCTTATACTCGAAACCCGTGGCCCGCTTAAGGGTCAATGGCTCTCTGACAGACCCCTTCTCTGGGGCTAGAGGAACCCAGCAGGGATGTCTGCTGTCACCACTCCTTTTCATTATTGCCATGGACCTCCTAGTTCGCTATATCAAAGGAGAAACATCTACATCGTGGACTTCACTTTAGTCCTGGCTCACTACTAATGTCCATGTATGCGGACGATATCCTACTATTTGTCCATAACCCCAGTGACAACTACACCCCTATTATATGGGAAATTATTAGATATGGCAGCTTTTCAGGTCTTAACATAAATGAGGCCAAATCAGAACTTTTACCCCTCACTGGCATTACGACTCAAGAGCCCATTGAATTAATTTGGTATATGGATTCCACCAAATGTTTGGGAAATAGTCTACCCAGAGAGAAAGACCAGATAATCCGCCTGAATTATGGACCAGCCATCGACAAGCTGTCTACGCAGATTGAACAATGGATAAAACTTCCCCTTTCCATGGCAGGGCACGTGGCGATCATAAAAATGATGGTCCTCCCATGCTTCTTATATCTTTACCTAAATATACCAATCCCCTTAACTAACAATTTCTTTATCACCCTCAGAAGCCTTCTTCTGTGACTTATATAGGCAGGATGTACACCCTGGATTAAATGGGATACCATGGTACTCCCTTATAAACGAGGAGGTTTTGGTGTGCCTGGCTTACTGTTATACTGCCTTGCAGCACAATGCCACTTTGAGTACAATTGGTATCATACGGACACCCTCATCCCCTTGTGAAGCCTCAGAAAAACTGAGCGGGATGTGCTCCACTTGCTTTCATCCTTATGGACCCCTCCAACATGCAAACGCTGTCAACCATGAGCTAGGTATGGAGGAAACTTCAACATCGCCTCGGGGGGGCATCCTCACCCGCCTGCCCTACCACTAGCAAATAACCCCTGGCTCCCCCTTACTCAGGAGAAGCCGGTCCAGTGCACCTTACTGCGACACAACCTACATACAATCGGGGACCTTTTCCAGGACGGTCATGTCCTCACGCACATGGACGCTGCCCATTTTGGGAATGCCACATATGTGGACCATTTTAGACTCAGGCGCCTTTATAATACACTACGCACCTGTCTACCCTCCTACCCGCTAACACTAGATGACTTCCCTCCACTGATATTCATCATTACTGGCATAGACAGGGGAAGACTAGTCTCCAGAGTGTACCAAGCATGCATAGCCATTAAACCGGAGCCAGATGGGTGAACTAGAGCAGCCTGAGAACACCCCCTGGGACAATTATTAACTGACAAAATCTGGCACTATTGTTGTACTCAGTCATTGTTATCCCCTCTAATCATAAACACAAGTATTGCACTACAAATTCTTGCACCAGGCATACACCACACCTCGTTATCCTACACGATCGTCCCAATGTCCCAAATGGCACACTGCCGAGGCTTATTTCACCCACTTGTCTTAGACATGCCCGCACATAGGAACATATTAGGTTAAAATCTTCTCCTTGATATCCACAATGACAGGAGTTACGCTTAAACCAAATCCTCTATTGGCCCTTCTGGGATATTTTAATGATGTTTCGAAAGGAGTGCATAGATTTACCACGCTCGCCCTGCTGCATGCTAAGTGAGGTCTGGCACTGCATCGGGGCAGTAAGACTTGCCCCACCGATGCTGCATGGCTAAAAAGCATGATTTACTGTGACACAACGAGTGAAGTCTATGCTACACTACAACCCCTTAACTCCAGACCTAAAGATATATGTCAACCACTACAGGACTATCTATTGACATCAGATAATAATGTACTGGACTGATATGTTGAACTTTAACTCTTTAACACAATGCACTCCCCCCCCCTTCAAGGGTCAACTTGTCTATTTATCCCACACCCCCCTCACTAATGCCTATCGGCTATATATACTTTTGTCTGAAGACATGCAGACAGAAGAGACTCATGAAGTACTACTCCACATTTTAATGGGGCCCAATTCAGCAGCGTATTGGACCTAGAGTGAACCCCCACTTCAACTGCTAAAATGGGGGGTTCACAGCACCAATATTTCTAGCTCACTTAAATACATTTAGAAATTTCCTAAAATATAGTTTAAAGAAGTTGGTGGGTGGTCTGAAATGGTACTTTTAATTAGTCACATTTTAGAAGAGCCTTATATAAGTAATACATTTAGATCAAGTGAAAATATAACCAGGACCCAAATTATTACTTGGTTGCACTGTGCCTGTTTGTGATGTTTGCCATGACAGGGTGTGCCTGGCACAGACTGGGACAGTGTACAATTCTCAGTACAGTTGCAAACTTGAACAAGCACTGTGAACAGTGTTGGGATCTGCTTCTTGCTGGGTTGGTGGAATATGGAATGTTGTAATGGATCATTGTATGTGTGGCTGGAATGTATATGCTTGAATAGGGAGAGGCAGTTGATGTGAGACTGCTTCCCTGTCACTCCATACCTAAGATGCTCCAGAATAAATACTCAACATAATTACTACTTATGTATATTGCCATCTTTATATTGGTGACAAGGATGGGAGTGACAAGACGCAAGTCACTGTTCCTCGTCCTATTGTTGCTGTTCCTGAGAATGCACTGTCAAAGCTGGCAATGGACATAGTTGGCCCGGTAGGGGTAAGCCGTGGTCATGCATAATATGGCATTGTGATAGTGGACTATTATACTAGGTGGTTGGAAGTAGCTTTCGTTAATAACATTACTTCTGCTGTGGTGGAAGATGTTATGAGGAAACTAGTCTTCTGCGAAGAAGTTCCTGATAAAATTGTTACAGAAAATGGCCCGCAGTTCATTTCTCAGGACTTTCAAACTTTTTTCTCTAGTTTTGGTGTCAAACACATTACAACCTCATTGTATTACCCAAGAAGCAATGGTTTGGTCGAGTGCTGCAGCACAATAGTTAAAGAGAATATGCAGTTGTCTGTTGTGGGTGGTTTGGACTGGATGCAAGAATGTGAAGAATATAATCTGGGCTTTTTGCACTGCACCTAATGCAGAAACCAAGGTTTCTCCTTTTGTGTTGCTTAAAGGGAGGTTACCTGGGTTGCAATTGAATAGATTGTGGATGGAGAGAAAGATGGTCTCCTCGAAGGTTCTGCAAGGGGTGAAAGAGAGGCGAAGAGAAGCTCAGAGCAAGTATACCACTTCAGTAAACAAAACACTTGATGTTGTTGAAGGAGATTATGTATGGGTGAAAATTCCCTCTAAGGGAGTGAAGGATTACCCAATTTTCACCACTGAAGTAGGTGGTTCGGGTTAGTAAGTATTTGGTGACATTGGAGGATGGTAAGTGTTGGAACAAAGACAAGTTATCTGTGGTCCGCAGAGAGTGTGATCCTGGGTGCAGTGAAACAGAAGCAAGATGTGATCACGGATGTTGTTTTGAGGAGATTAAGCAAGAGTTCTAATGTGCCTTCAAAGCTGCATGATTACGTGTTAGGTTGACAGTATATGCGTTGCATTAATTAGTATACATAGTACGTGCATTCATAATAAGTAATTAACTATTTCATCTTCTTTTCCCTCTTTATGTATATTATTTCGTAAGAGAAATATCGTATGAATTTATGTCTTTAGAGTGTAATAGCTCTATTTATGTTATTTCCTTTACTACCATGTTCTGCAATTTTGTATTCAAATGTAATTGTTGTTTATTATCATTGTTTGGGGAAAGTTGTGTTGGGATCTACTGCTTGCTGGGTTGGTGGAATGTGGAATGTTGTAATGGATTATTGTGCATGTGGCTGGAATGTATATGCTTAAATAGGCAGAGGTAGTTGATGTGAGCGTGTGTCACCCGCTGCCTTCCAGGAACTGCCTCTCAACACAGGCCTTCGCATCACAAGCCCCTCATCGACAGCATCCTTAACGGTGAACTAGGAATCTACATCGCAAGTCCCACAGCTTCCTTGGAATCATCCAGTGCCGAACCAACTGCCAGCTACAGCTAGTCATGTGACCCAGGTTCAGGCTGCAGGTACCAAATGCTAACTTTCTAGAAGTGGCATTTCCAGATTTGTGATTAAAACTCCGACTTTACCATTAAAGAGGGATTTTAATTACAATTCTTTAGACACCAAACTCGACTTGTCTACCTGTTCCGAATTGGAAGTTACACCTTATTAAATGTAAGAAGGACAACTGTAATGTTATCCTATGGGAGAGGTAGACCTGGCAGTGTGAAAATCAACTTTAGGATATTTCACTACCAGGACATGTAAAGCTTAAAAATACATGTCCTACTTTTTAAATACACTGCACCCTGCCCTCTGGGCTGTTCAGGGCCTGCCTTAGGAGTCATTTCTATGCATTAAAAAGGAAGGTTTAGGCCTGGCAAAAGGTTTATTTTGCCAGGTCGAAGTAGTAGTTTAAAACTGCACACACAAGCTGCAATGGCAGGCCTTAGACATGTTTGAAGGCTACTTAAGTGGGTGGCACAGTCAGTGCTGCAGACCCACTCATCACATTTAATTTACAGGCTCTAGGTACAGGCGGTACCACTTTACTAGGAACTTGCATGTAAATTAAATGTGCCAATTGTGTATAAGCCTATTCTACCATGTTTTAAGGAGAGAGCACAATCACATTAGCACTGATTAGCAGTGGTAAAGTGTGCAGAGTCTGAAAGCCAGCAACGGTGAAGTCAGCAAAACAGGAAGATTGAAGGCAAAAAGTTAGGGGATAACCACGCCAAGGATGCCGGGTCTAACAACAACCCTTTAGAATTAGGAAGAACAAATCAGCATATGTGAGAAGCTCTCATTGCTGCAACGTAGAATTATGGCAAAATTAAGTGGAACAGAGCGTAAGAACACCTAAAGATGTGGACTGCGGTCACAATGACAGAGTGACAGTTTGACACCAGAGCATACACTACTGAGGTTACAATACAGTTTAAGGCAGTGGCTCTAAACCTCTTGACTTTTGTGCACCCCCTCTTAATTATTACTGGAATCTAGAGACACCCCACAGAATCATTATCGGGATCCAAGGACCCCCACTGAGTCACTATTGGAATCCGGGGACTTTATGAGTTTTTACAATGCAAGTATTTAATTCCTCTTTTAAAATCGAGGGGATTCCAACAGTTTCGGCCTTGTTTTTATACTTAAAGTTATTACCTGATCATGTAGTAATGCTGGCTCTCTCCACTTTCTTGAAAGGTGCCCTATATTGGAATAAGGTTATAAATTCTTAATCATATAATTTAAATCTTTGTGCTGTATGGGAGAGGTACGTTGGTGCGTTTTTAGTTTTTATAAATATTGCTATTATGCTAATTTTTATCATATATATATCTTTGTATTGTGGTTTTATGTGATTTTAATCTGTCTTTCTTTTATGATTATATTGTATAATCGAATAAAGATTTATTACTACTTACTACTTACTATATTCAGTTTGATGAACTTGCACTACTGAGTGGGAAAAATGAAAGGGACCTTTCCACTTTTACCCACTAGATGGTGGGAAAGGAAGCAATTCCTTTTGTTAAAATAACCCTCACACACTCTAGTAGTGTCATGCTTCATCATCGGGTTCACCCTGACTCCTAAAGGTCAGGGTGGGCTCGACCATATTTCAGGGAGCACTTAGGAAGAAATGGCCAGGGGGTATAAAGATTAAAAATCCTCCTGCAGAACCTGATATCCCTTTATTAGTGGTGCCGCAGGTGATATTAAAATACAACAACTATGTGGGTCGCAAGGAGTGTTGTGGTCCTATGACCCTAGTGCCAACATGTTTCAGTCCGAAAAATTGGCCTTAACAGGTCCAGGACTTTCTTCAGGGCAAAAGTGTCCTCCCTGGTGATTATCACAAAAGGTGAATATCTCTCGCTATATATATAAGGGCAGGTATCTGCTCCTTCATGTAACCAAATCGAACAAAGATCACTTATCTTATTCTTCAGTAGGTATGTAATGCTCCATCTGTGAGAGACAAAAAGAGGGAAAAAAACATCCTTAGAAAGAATTCTTACATTTCAAAATTCCCATCTGTGATGTGCTCTGTACACCCATGCTTCTCAAACAGGGAGGGCATGTAGGAGCCATCATACTTCGTAGCCATTTGTTACGTGATCACAATTCAATCTTCTAACAGAGCGGATCTGCTCTGTAATATATTAAGTGAAGTGGCGATGTGATTCGCATTCTGCCACTAATCCAAGCGTAGGGAATGTGTTTTCAATGAAACTTGTCCCCACACCACAGCCATCTCACTTGCACCTCAAATCACTTTAGTCATTAAAATCATATGTACATTTTCTCTAGAGCCCCCCTTACCCCAATTTAGGGAGGTATCTGCTTCTCAAGGGACCGTGGCGTTGTGGGGTAGACCTTTAGTCAAACTCTGGTAAGTTTTGATCTGAAGGAGGGAGTAACATTATAGAGGATAAAAGGAGAAAGAAGAGCCGCTTGTGCTGTTAGGGACCCGTATTAGAAAGCAGCGCTGCATCATACCTGAAAAGGGAGTGTCTGGCCATCTGCATGTAGGCATACTTACAACGTCAAGCGTCCTGCCCCGTATGCACACCTATTTGGTCTGCGTCTCCAGGCTTTTCGCTCCGTTATTTTGTCAGCCCAGCCATTTGTAAGGCTGCTCTGTGATCTGTTCCGGATTGGAGGGGGGCGTGGTTGCGTCAACGTAGACGCGTCACCGCCTCACGTGGTGTGGAATAGTACCACGTAACCTAAAAGACTACAGATATGTCAGAACCTCTAGGGATATGTATGTAGTCCCTTTAGTCGGTGGTGTCACAAGGAATTTGTACATGGTTAATAAAGTTTTCGCCGATATTTTCATCCTAATATTATATAAATTTGCAGGTCTAATATTATATGTCGCACCTCGTAACTATTCTAAAACCAGGGAAAACGTGAGGAAAGAGAGAATTAATACGCCTGTCCGTGACAGTGTGTATCTCAACAGGGTATCAGTTCTTTGTCATTATCTCGCATAATCCTCAGAGTAGACGCGTCACCGCATTAGGTGGTGCGGAGTTGCAGCATGTCAACCCGGAAAACTACAGGTTCGATAGGATCTCTAGGGAATTGTGGTTCCTAGGTTCGTGATGGCAAAAGGACATGTTAATGTTAGTAAAGTTCTGGTTGACGTTGATTCCTCTTAATTTTGTATAAGATCGCGAGCATAATGTTCCCATGTCGCTCCTGGTAAATATTCTAATAAGGTGAATCGGAAGGGAAGTGATGATAGATCATTCACCTATCCGTGATAGTGTGTTTCTCAACAAAGTGCTCAATTCTTTCTCGCCTCATTCTCTGTTCATGGATAAGTGGGCTGGAGCCCAGTTCGGGGAAGGGGTATATACCAATTTTTAATCCAGGCGGTTATCCCCAGAGTGGTAATAGTATCCAGACCGGTAATTTTTTGAAGTGGCTATAGGGGATTAACACTGTGGTATGCAAAAGCAGGTTCTCCTTCTAAAATGTAGTTTATCCTATCGTTACTATTGATCAGAATTGTCTTTACACAGAATGAAGGTAGGTGTTTGTAAAGAGCGTAACCACATCACAATTACTAAGTGTTTGCCAATGTGGATAAGAGACCAATAGAAATCGCAGAATCATCTGCGGTTCAATTGGTTCCATGGGATGGAATCATTTAATCCCTTTTCATGTGTCCCAAGTAGGTACACCCAACACTGTTCCGTTTCTAATAACCTACTGGCTATATTCCCACCTCCTTTCATTTTCTCTATCATTGTCCACTTAAGATCTTGATCAGTGTGTCCTTTCTCTAGGAAGTGAGCGGTGAGTTTTGTGGCTGAAACTGCGCGCCTGATCGTACTGCGATGTTCGCTAATGCGTACTTTCATTTTCCTGGTAGTCATGCCCACGTACCTAAGTAGGCAGGGGCACTTGATCAGGTACACAACATTCTCGGAATTACAATTTATGTGTACCCGTTGTTCCCATGGAAAATCAAGGCCAAGGTCTATCTGTTTGGTATGTTCAGTGAACGGGCATATCACACAGGAACCGCATGGGTAATGACCCGTGACTGGGGGTTGGTTCCATAAAGTAAGTTGGTTATTCAGTTTAGGTTTGTACGTGTCTGTGTGTATCAATGTATTCCTCAGACTTTTGTTTCTTTTAAATGAAAACATTGGTTTATCATATGTGAGTTTATTAGATGTTAAGATAGACCACTTATTGTTTATAATTTTCTTTATCGTGTTTGATGAGGAATTGTAAGTTGTGACACATATGAGTGAGTTGACTTCCGCCCTCGTATTAGCCTCAAGTAATGCTGCCCTAGGAGTATTTCGGGATCTTTTTTGGGCCTGTTGTATAATCTTTTTGGGATAGACTTTCTGTTGTAATTTCTGGGTGAGATTTTCAGCCTCATTTTTATAGGTCTCTAAATCAGAACAATTTCTCCGGATCCTGAGAAACTGTCAGATCGGTAGGTTCTCTTGTAGTGCCCGGGGATGTGCACTATCAAAACGTAACAGACTATTCTTGTCTGTTGGTTTAGTATACAACGAACTTTCTAGTCCACCCCCTCTGGCCAGGATGTTTACGTCCAGGAAGGATACTGTTTCATTGTTAGATGTTTTTGTGACCCGGAGGTGAGGATTCAACTGATTGATCCATCCAGCAAACTCCACTGTGCTATTCTCATCACCTTTCCAGATGATCAAAATATCATCTATGTATCTCCACCACTTATATATGTTGTCAGCATATGGATTGTTGGACCAGATGTGTTGATCCTCAAAGTGGCTCATGTACAGACACGCTATACTGGGCGCAAACGGGCTGCCCATGGAAGTCCCATGGACCTGGAGGAATAGGTGTTCTTCAAACTTGAAAAAGTTTTCCGTGAGCGCTAGACGCATAAGGTTGATGATCCATTCTACTGGTGCGTCCCACTGCCAGTCCTCATTATGCAGTATATTTTTGATGACAAGTATACTTTCTTCTTGTGGGATGCTAGTATACAGTGCCTCCACATCCAAACAGACCATTGTGTTGACTTCTGGGTCATACTCCAGGTCCGTGAGGAGATTCAAGAGATGTTTGGTGTCTCTAACATATGACTTTATCCTGATGACCAAAGGTCTGAGAAACCAATCAGTATACTTGGACAGGGGTTCCAACACCGATCCAATCCCTGACACTATGGGTCTACCAGGAGGGGGAACCTTGCCCTTATGGATCTTTGGAATTGTATAGAATGAAGGAACCCTGGGTTCTTTAGAAATGAGGAAGTCATGTTCATTTCTTGTGATCCAGTTCTTGTCAAGTGCTTCCTGGGTCATTGTCTTGATATCCTTCTGGAGACGGGTAGTAGGATCTCTAAAGATTTTCTTGTAATGTCTTTCGTCTGCCAGAAGGGTTAGGCATGCTTCTCTGTAGCATGTTGTATCTTGTATAACAGTCGCCCCGCCCTTGTCGGCTGGTTTGATAATGATGTCATTTCTGGCACTCACAGACTTAAGGGCTGCACGTTCCTTTTTGCTCAAGTTATTATACGTTTCCCTTCTAGGTTGGAGTAGTTCCACCTCTTTTGTTACCGCATCTTCGAAAGCCATCACCTCCGGGGGCATCAATGAGGACGGGGGAAAGAAATTAGACTTATGGCGTAGAGTGGGGTGGCCAGTATCCTTCTCCAATTCTTCCTTTCCTGCAAAGAAAATCTTCACTCTGATCTTACGAAATAATTCACTGAGTTCACACCTCACCTGGAATTTAGCCATATGTGTGGTGGGTATGAATCCCAGGCCCTTGTTTAGGACCATCAGTTCCTCCTTGTTGAAGGTTTTGTTGGTAAGCTTGACCACAAACCCTACATCGAGCTTATGCTTGGTTGTTGTCCCCGCGTTTGACTCCTCAGGTTCATGGCCCTCTGATCGTCGTCCCACTGGATTTTTCTGTTCCCTCTTCTTCCCCGTCTTCCTCTCCTCCCTCCTTGGCCTAAAAATGATTCTGATTAAGGTTAGGCTGGAAGAATGGTGGTGTTTGTAATGGGAACTGTCCGAAGGGACCAGGCCATGGGTACATCTGTCGGGGTTGGTACATCTGATTAAAGCCTCCTCTCTGTGGGCGTCTAGGTTTTCCCCTCCAACTCTTCGATGAATTGTCACTGGACCATCCGTCCTGTTCTGAGTCTGTAATGTCTGAATCATCCTTGTTGGAGGAGCCAGTGTCTATGTCCTGTTGTTTATAGTCGTCCTTGATGTATGGGTAAACCCTCTCATGAGAGAATTTTTTCAGATCCTTCTGAAGTTTGTTTATTTTGCTCTGCATAAGATAGTCCTTGTGCTCGCTGATCTCCTTATTCACCTCCTCCAATTTCTTTTTAAAGAGGGTGATTTTGATTTCGGTGATAAGTGCATCCTCACTCGTTTTTATCTTAGTCATTAGTGCTTCTGATAGGCGCTTCGCTGTGTTAATTATTAAAATTAACCAGTCACATGTGCAACGCCACGCGATCAATGACCACTCCTTTCTAAATAGTGGATCGTCCAAAAATATCCTGGGTGCATTAGTAACCAGTAAACCAGATGGGGCAGCATTACCCCGCAAATATTCGGGCATTATGGCCCCATGTAAAAGTATCTTCATCTGGTTCCTTTTTAATTATTTTAGCTCGTCCCAATTCTGGGCTTGGCTAAGGCTCTGATTGATGTTGGTATCAGGCAATAGCGACAGAGCTGAAAGAATGGCTGATGCCATTTCATCTGAATAGCCAATTCCTAAAGCTTCTGCCATGGTGAATCTTATGTTCGTTATAGTCAATCAGACAGTACTCTGTCTTGTCGTATGGGATGGTGAGAGGTGTAGGGGGGAATGAAAAAAGGGGGGGAAAGGTACAAAGTGTCTGTGATTTGCTTGGACTCTTCTATTTAGAGTTGGAAATTTTCCAAAAACCCTACGGCTGTACGCTGCTCAACTATACTTAAACTATAGCCACCTAAAGAAGAAAAACTTCCCCGGGGCCTCAAGGGTATAGAGGATACTCCAAGTGGGGATACGTCCTCCCGTACTAAATTATCTGCCACAACAAGTACCCCACGGGCTACAAAACAACGTCTAAAAGCACATCGGAGTGGGAAAAATGAAAGGGACCTTTCCACTATTACCCACCAGATGGTGGGAAAGGAAGCAATTCCTTTTGTTAAAATAACCGTCACACACTCAAGTAGTGTCATGCTTCATCATCGGGTTCACCCTGACTCCTAAAGGTCAGGGTGGGCTCGACCATATTTCAGGGAGCACTTAGGAAGAAATGGCCAGGGGGTATAAAGATTAAAAATCCTCCTGCAGAACCTGGTATCCCTTTATTAGTGGTGCCGCAGGGGATATTAAAATACAACAACTATGTGGGTCGCAAGGAGTGTTGTGGTCCTATGACCCTAGTGCCAACATGTTTCAGTCCGAAAAATTGGCCTTAACAGGTCCAGGACTTTCTTCAGGGCAAAAGTGTCCTCCCTGGTGATTATCACAAAAGGTGAATACCTCTCGCTATATATATAAGGGCAGGTAGCTGCTCCTTAATGTAATCAAACCGAACAAAGATCACTTAACTTATTCTTCTGTAGGTATGTAATGCTCCATCTGTGAGAGATAAAAAGAGGGAAAAAAACATCCATAGAAAGAATTCTTACATTTCTAAATTCCCATCTGTGATGTGCTCTGTACACCCATGCTTCTCAAACAGGGAGGGCGTGTAGGAGCCATCATACTTCGTAGCCTTTTTTTACGTGATCTCAATTCAATCTTCTAACCGAGCGGATCTGCTCTGTAAAATATTAAGTGAAGTGGCGATGTGATTCGCATTCTGCCACTAATCCAAGCGTAGTGAATGTGTATTCAATTAAACTTGTCCCCGCACCACACCCATCTCACTCGCACCTCAAATCCCACCTTTCACCCATCACTTTAGTCATTAAAATCATATGTACATATTCTCTAGAGCCCAATTTAGGGAGGTATCTGCTTTTCAAGGGCGTTGTGGGGTAGCCCTTTAGTCGGTTTTGATCCGAAGGAGAGAGTAACATTATAGAGGATAAAAGGAGAAAGAAGAGCCACTTGTGCTGTTAGGGACCCGTATTAGAAAGCAGCGGTGCATCATACCTGAAAAGGGAGTGTCTGGCCGTCTGTATGTAGGCATACTCACAACGTCAAGGGTCCTGCCCCGTATGCACACCTATTTGGTCTGCGTCTCCAGGCTTTTCGCTCCGTTATTTTGTCAGCCCTCACCATTTGTAAGGCTGCTCTGTGATCTGTTCCGGGTTGGAGGGGGGCATGGTTGCGTCAACGTAGACGCGTCACCGCCTCAAGTGGTGAGGAATAGTACCACGTAACCTAAAAGACTACAGATATGTCAGAACTTCTAGGGATATGTAGTCCCTTTAGTCGGTGGTGTCACAAGGAATTTGTACATGGTTAATAAAGTTTTCGCCGATATTTTCATCCTAATATTATATAAATTTGCAGGTCTAATATTATATATCGCACCTCGTAACTATTCTAAAACCAGGGAAAATGTGAGGAAAGAGAGAATTAATACGCCTGTCCGTACAGTGTGTATCTCAACAGGGTATCAGCTCTTTGTCATTATCTCGCATAATCCTCAGAGTAGACGCGTCACCGCATTAGGTGGTGCGGAGTTGCATCATGTCAACCCGGTAAACTACAGGTTCAATAGGCTCTCTAGGGAATTGTGGTTCCTAGGTTCGTGATGGCAAAAGGACATGTTAATGTTAATAAAGTTCTGGTTGACGTTGATTCCTCTTAATTTTGTATAAGATCACGAGCATAATGTTCCCATGCCGCTCCTGGTAAATATTCTAATAAGGGAAATCGGAAGGGAAGTGATGATAGATCATTCACCTATCCGTGATAGTGTGTTTCTAAACAAAGTGCTCAATTCTTTCTCGCCTCATTCTCTGTTCATGGATGTGGGCAGGAGCCCAGTTCGGGGAAGGGGTATATACCAATTTTTAATCTAGGCGGTTATCCCCAGAGTGGTAATAGTATCCAGACCGGTAATGTTTCGAAGTGGCTATAGGGGATTAACACTGTGGTATGCAAAAGCAGGTTCTCCTTCTAAAATGTAGTTTATCCTATCGTTAATATTGATCCGAATTGTCTTTACACAGAATGAAGGTAGGTGTTTGTAAAGAGCATAACCACATCACAATTACTAAGGGTTTGCCAATGTGGATAAGAAACCAATAGAAATCGCAGAATCATCTGCGGTTCAATTGGTTCCATGGGGTGGAATCATTTAATCCTTTTTCATGTGTCCCAAGTCGGTACACCCAACGCTGTTCACTTTCTAATAATCTACTGGCTATATTCCCACCTCCTTTCACTTTCTCTATGATTGTCCACTTAAGATCTTGATCAGTGTATCCTTTCTCTAGGAAGTGAGCGGTGAGTTTTGTGGCTGAAACTGCGCGCCTGATCGTACTGCGATGTTCGCTAATGCGTACTTTCATTTTCCTGGTAGTCATGCCCACGTACCTAAGTAGGCAGGGGCACGTGATCAGGTACACAACATTCTCGGAATTACAATTTGTGTGTACCCGTTGTTCCCATGGAAAATCAAGGCCAAGGTCTATCTGTTTGGTATGTTCAGTGAACAGGCATATCACACAGGAACCGCATGGGTAATGACCCGTGACTGGGGTTGGTTCCATAGAGTAAGCTGGTTATTCAGTTTAGGTTTGTACGTGTCTGTGTGTATCAATGTATTCCTCAGACTTTTGTTTCTTTTAAATGAAAACATAGGTTTATCATATGTGAGTTTATTAGATGTTAAGATAGACCACTTATTGTTTATAATTCTCTTTATCGTGTTTGATGAGGAATTGTAAGTTGTGACACATATGAGGGAGTTGACTTCCGCCCTCGTATTAGTCTCAAGTAATGCCGCCCTAGGAGTGTTTCGGGATCTTTTTGGGCCAGTTTTATAATCTTTTTGGGATAGACTTTCTGTTGTAATTTCTGGGTCAGTTTTTCAGCCTCTTTTTTATAGGTCTCTAAATCAGAACAATTTCTCCGGATCCTGAGAAACTGTCCGATCGGTAGGTTCTCTCGTAGTGCCCGGGGATGTGCACTATCAAAACGTAACAGACTGTTCTTGTCTGTAGCTTTCGTATACAACAAACTTTCTAGTCCACCCCCTCTGGCCAGGATGTTCATGTCCAGGAAGGATACTGTTTCATTGTTAGATGTTTTTGTGAACCGGAGGTGAGGATTCAACTGATTGATCCATCCAGCAAACTCCACTGTGCTATTCTCATCACCTTTCCAGATGATCAAAATATCATCTATGTATCTCCACCACTTGTATATGTTGTCAGCATATGGATTGTTGGACCAGATGTGTTGGTCCTCAAAGTGGCTCATGTACAGACACGCTATACTGGGCGCAAACGGGCTGCCCATGGAAGTCCCATGGACCTGGAAAAATAGTTGTTCTTCAAACTTGAAAAAGTTTTCCCTGAGCGCTAGACGCATAAGGTTGATGATCCATTCTACTGGTGCGTCCCCGTCCCACTGCCAGTCCTCATTCTGCAGTATATTTTTGATGACACGTATACTTTCTTCTTGTGGGATGCTAGTATACAGTGCCTCTACATCCAAACAGACCATTGTGTTGACTTCTGGGTCATACTCCAGGTCCGTGAGGAGATTCAAGAGATGTTTGGTGTTTCTAACATATGACTTTATCCTGGTGACCAAAGGTCTGAGAAACCAATCAGTATACTTGGACAGGGGTTCCAACACCGAGCCAATCCCTGACACTATGGGTCTACCAGGAGGGGGAACCTTGCCCTTATGGATCTTTGGAATTGTATAGAATAAAGGAACCCTGGGTTCTTTAGAAATGAGGAACTCAAGTTCATTTTAACAAAAGGAATTGCTTCCTTTCCCACCATCTAGTGGGTAATAGTGGAAAGGTCCCTTTCATTTTTCCCACTCCGTTGTGCTTTTAGACGTTGTCTAGTAGCCCGTGGGGTACTTGTTGTGGCAGATAATTTAGTATGGGAGGACGTATCCCGACTTGGAGTATCCTCTCTACCCTTGAGGCCCCGGGGAAGTTTTTCTTCTTTAGGTGGCTATAGTTTAAGTGAACTTGCACTACTCCCAGGAATCAATCTGAGGATACCAACTTAATCTTTAGTCTCCAATTTCAAATTCCTTTACATTTGCAAAAGATTTTCAAATTTTCATTTTTGCATTTTACTTCTTTATTTATATCCACCTTATTAATCTGTTAATAAGATTCAATTTTCTTAGCAATTGCAGTCTCCCTGGGTAGATGTTGCAGACCTTCAGGGGTCCCCGGACCACAGGTAAAGAACCACTGTTCTATTGTCCAAAAAGTCATATTTCCATCAAAAAATCACTGACGATCTCTTGAAGATATACAAGGGTTTGTTAATCCTCACTGTTTCTCTTCAGGTCAACAAACATAATCTCCCAAGCAATTGCTTTGTATTGACCTAATTTCATTTCCACTCTGAAAATGTAATCCATCTTTTTTTACATACATATTATCCAGTCTCCTAAAAAGGCTATTCTGGGTCCTGCCACTTTTGATGTGAACCACACTGTCCAGGAGGCAGTGTGGGTGTAAACCTGGTCTTGAGTAATACGATGTACGCCTTAATATGATGTATGAAATGATTAGATGTCCAGCCAGGGCCTCATGACCTTGGTGCAGCTAATTACTTAATTTGTTAATGCCTCCCTCACCACCAGTTGAAACATGGAACCATCATACCTCATTTGAAACAAGAAATGGCAACACCAACAAGTTTATCCTTTTGGACCTATTGTCTTTTTGTTGGTGCTGTACGCTGATGCTGTGCAGCATCGGCAAAAACCTTTTTTGCTGATGCTGTCTAGCAACAGCCAAAAGTTAAAAAAAAAGGAACAATGACGTAGTCGCATGCATGCTCCTATGAAAGAGGTAGCCAATTTTTTATTTACCGATCAAAAATGGCAGACACCACTTGACTTACTAACTAAAAAATTGAAATTTGACTTGCTTAGAAAGCAATTCAAGCCTTAGCGGCCAAATAGCATTTAGAGTGTGAAACAAAATTAACCTATGGCCACTTCCAGTTAGGATTCTGTCCTAGCCAAGGGCCTGAACCTACCCTATGAAAGATAAGGGAATCAAGAACAGTCCTGTGACTTCACTTCTTTGATTCCAGTAATCACAGGATCCTACTTACGAAGCCAAAGTAGGTAGCAAGCTGTAGCCTCATTCCTCAATAGTCATCCACCCCTAGTCAAACACATTATTACTCTGTAAAAACAGTAATATTCCATAGGCTACAATACTCTCCACTTTTTTTGTTCAAATCATTTCTGTGGTGTTGTTGGCCCCATGAGAGACCTAAGTAAAGGCAAGAAGGACTACAGGCCCCATTGGCCCACAGGACTCTTACAAAATGTGCCAATACTAGCAACCATTTTAAATATAAGTTCCTTGTGGTTCCTTGTGTCCTTTCTAGGCAATCTCCATACAGAGTTGGTTCAGCCGGGACTTGCTGTTGGAACCCTTCATATCTTTTCTTCAAAAAAAGGGACATCTTGTGATCACAGAAGTATCTCAGATCACTCTTGCAAGGTTATAGGCTTGCACTAGCTTCTGGTTCACTTGTTTGTTTTCACAAAAAAGTCGCTGATTGTGAACCCAAGCTCTGTTGCTCTTGCTAACTTCATAAGGATTCATTCATTAGGGTTACAAACTCTAGCACACTTGCTTGTTCCACGAGAAGTTACCCATGTGGGTTCCCAATCTAAACATTGCTGTAAACTTTAGTCAAATCATATTGGCACAGAATTGTTGCAGTATAGTATAATGGTTTTAATAATAGCACATATATGATTACTAGGGGTATAGATGAATTATGCAATAAAAATAAATGCCTTTCATGTTACACTTCTCTCCTTACTGCATGGAACATAAAACATCACTTCTGTTGAATCCAGTTGCATGGTTACTGCATATTAACACACCTTAGTTCTAGACATAGTTATGGCTCATTTAGACAATTCTAAAGCAATCTACACAGGCCTCCTCACTAAGGGGGTCATTAGGATGGCGGACGGACTTTCATCCATCCGTCATCCAATCGTATTTGGGACCGCCGGCCTACAGGGCTGGACTGGGAACCGAAACCGGCCCTGGGAAACTGCTCGGCCGGCCCCCCTGGGGGGCTGAAGGGGTGCGGACGAGCTGTTTGCAAGGGCCGGTTTCGGCCGATTTTGTTACCGGGGGCCGATATTGGAGGCCACCGGTAACAAAAACGGCCCCCAGGGGCTCAAAACCGGCCCCCACCATGGCGGCCCACTGGGGAAACGCCCGGTGCCCCCTACAGCCAATCCGGCCCTGCCGGCCTACGAGGGAGAGCTGCCTATAATCGTCTAGTCACATTGGTCACATCTAGTCACCTGAAACGGGCAGATGGGGGGGGGGTGCCAAGGCTGTATATTGGTGCTCCTTCTTTTAATCTTGTATAGAAATAGTTTATCCACTTACCTGATTTCTAACCCGGTAGATACCCTAAAGATCACAAGCATGCAGGTGCCCGTTCTACTCTACGCTGGCGATACGGTCCTTTTAACATGAACTCCTAATACTCTGAGATTACTGGTGGACCATTCTGTCCTTTTTATGAGTAACCTTGATTTAGTGACTAACTGTGTTAAGTCACATATTATGGCATGCGGGCCTGGCAAATCCAGGTTAACTAGATTTAATATCAACTGCCAGACTCTTACCAGTGTTAGAGATTTTTGTTATTTAGGCTTAATTTTTAGCTGTCTAGGAACTTGGCATTCTCATCTGGAAATGGAGGGACTATTTCACCTACGTTGAAAGTGTACAACTCCCAGTGTGTTTCCACAGCCATACACGGAGCTGGGATTTGGGGCCTACATAACAGTTCCTCCCTGCCTTGGAGGAAAACTGCGTTCTCAGTAGAATTCTGCAATTACCACCAACTACCCCAAGTTACACTATTTAGAACACAAACAGGGTCATATTGCAAACAGGGTCCAGCTGGCCCTGCTATTGTTGTGGGTCAGTATATGGACTAACCCGGCGGCATCTTTGTGCGGGGACATCAATTTGGACTGTCTCAGCCTGGAGAAGGGTGCCACTATTCTATGGTTGAGTTATATCCGCAAGTCACTAGACACCCTGGGGGTGTCCACTCTGTTCAACGACCCTAGTAATATCAATAGTTCTGCCAAACCAAAGGTTAGAACTGCCTTTTTTGAACACTGCGAAGAAATTAGAATAAACGTTAAATTATCTAAACGTACCGTGCTGACTTATTTTAGATTCTTCGCCTCAGTGAAACCTGTTTTGTATTTAACCTTAGATCTCTCCCAATGGAAGAGATTGCTTTTAATTTGGTTTAGAGCAGGAACAATACATTGGCTCTTGTTTTAAAAAAATGTATTTAACATAGAGGCGAATGATGTATCGCTATGTCCAAGCGACTATAAATCTGAACAGTCACTATTGCACTTAATTTATTTCTGCCGCTTGTACAAATGTTTTTGGAAGCACTTTCTGAAGCCCCTATTAATAAAGTCAGGGCACCGTGAGTGTAAAGAAGCCCTGTTTTACCTGCAATTACCGAGCTCCCCTGATGTATGTTTTAGTATGTCTTCTTTTTTAAATCTTCTATTAGAACTAAACAATCTATGGATGTGAGCTTCTAACAGGGATAAAACAAAGTTATGATATATGAACAGTTTTACTAAGAGTTTTTTTTATTGTTAAAGAACTTTTTTAGTGCACCATTTATATCGTTATGCACTTATTCTGTGTTTTCTTTTATGACTTCATTTAGGTTGAATAAAGATTATTTGATTTGATGATGATGATTACATTGGTAACATGTAAAATCTTCATTATGGTCCTTGTATAAAAAGCAAAAGAACAGTCCTGTGACTTTGATGGGTTCCCCAAGTGTGCATTCATAGTGGATAGAGGACTATTGTCCCCATCCTGGATTTAGTACCTAAAGCAGTGGTGGCAGCGTATCGTGTTTTGTGAAGCTTTAGTATGGCTAGACCTGTTCAATGGTGTCACTGAAAGTGAGGCCTGCTAACTTCTCTAGTGTAAAGTTCCACTGTTATTCGAAACCTAGAACCATGCTCTGACATTCTGTGGGTATGCTGATTCTGTGCATGTAAAACATGTATGGTGGTAGGGCTGTGGGTGTGTATGAGCCTGAGTACTGAAGCCAGAGGGATCCATTCTGGATGCCCTGGTTTGCTATGGTGCAAGATGGAGAATGAGGTCAGCTTGATAAGGCAGTGGAAGTATAATGCTTGCATTCCTGTGGTTAGAGGGTGGAGATCCAGACACTGAAGTGATGAGGATGAGACAGAGCTCCCTTTAGAAATTCCATGAAGACTTTGCAAGTAAAAGGATGCTGGTTAGTTCTTCCTCTATTATTTGGTTCTTAGAAGGAATTAGGGGTGGGACGGCATTTTCCATTGTGCAAGGGGAAAAGTTTCTAGGTCAGGCCTTCCCTTTTATCTATGCCTGTTCACAACGACAGAAAGGCTGGTGAGAGCCAGGTGCAGAATCCTCACATTTCATTGTGCCCATGCTGTAGGTGCTGCTGCTTGGAGACAGTGCCAGTGGTGCCTGCTGTGAGAAGCATTGCTATATACGAAGACTGTTTCCAGAGAGAAGCCAGAGAAGAACACTATAAAGAGAACCACCCAAAACCGGTTCTGAAGTTTGAGACAGAGGCTCCACATTCCTTATCTAGATAATGTATATGAAAGATGGACGCACACCAACCCCCTTTGTTCCAGTTCCAAGTTCTTCATGATCAAACAAGGGAGTGCTCCACAGAGTACTCAAAGAATTTCTGTGTGACCAAGGAAGGTGTCTGCCTGACATACAGCCTCCTAGAGATGATGGGATATCACTTGTAGTCTGCACTTTCTGCAGGAGGAGCTGGTGGGTCTGAGAACTGCCTAGAAGACTGCCTCTCAGCAGAGAGGAAAGGACTCTGCCTGGTCCCACAAGAGGAGAGACTCTCCAACAGGAGAAGCCTACTGCCTTCCTGTTGTGGGCAACACCTGGGAAAGTGGACTGCCAACAATGCCTGGGGCAACCAGTGGTGCCAATGGGGGCCGCATGTCTCTCTCCATGATTTCCATTAAGAATTGCTTCCATAGGAATATTCAGATATCATCAACTGTGTGGCCCCTGATGGCTGCTGGGGACTGCGATTTGCGGCTGCAGTCACCGATGGTGTGGAAGGCCACATTACTGCCAAGGAAGGATGCAACTGCCAGAAGCACACGTCTATGAATGCACCAGCCTGGAAGAGGGAAACAGCTACCTTGACAGAGGATTTATCTGTATCTGCCCAGAGGAGGGTTGCCGCTGCCTTGTTGTAGGATCCACCTGCATCTGCCCAGAAGAAGGCTGCAACTACCAAAGGCTCTGTGATCTATACTGCAAAACCCCCTGATCTGCATTCTTCTGTTGTACCAAGAGGCCACGCACACCGAAGACATGGAATGTGCATACCTGCAAAAGAAACACTAAGGACCTAATTCACATAGTGCCTCCGCACTCTTAGCAGAGGCGCCGTAGTCATTGGGGAGTCTCCACACTCAGGTGAAATCTCCCCATTCAGATTTTGCCCTGAGTGGTGAGACTCACCAATGACTGCGGGGTCTCTGCCATGAGTGCAGAGGCCCTTTGTGAATCAGGCCCTAATTACTGAAACAACAATGGGAACAAAAGGGAAATGACTGATTGCATATTTAAGCATGTGGGGAGTGTCATCTCCACCTGCGACTAAATCATGCCTCTGCCAAACACTGCTGGAAACTATAATGAATAGTGTTACCTAAGTGGGAATAGAGCATTGGGTAGAGGAAGTGTGTTGCACAGACATGGAGAAGGGGAGAGTTGTAATCAGGAGTAACATCTTGTGGGCCAAATTTATCAAGCCTTTGTTCCGGGTTCAAGGTTACCAAAAGTGACACAAAGGTGCGCAAAAGATTTAATTGGGATTTACTTTCCAGTGCAAATCTAGATTTTTGCTGCAAATTACCTCAACAGCTATGCAAAGTAGAGCTTTGCTCTACCTCCCTTCAAGGGGGCTTTATGTGGGTGGTACATGGACGTTCCAACGCAACCATCCATGGATTTTGATGCAAACCCCTATCTACTAAAAGAGGTAGATAGGGCTTTGTGCCCAAGAATTATGCCTCCTCAAGTGCGTTATAATATTGGATGAAAGTTGTCTCTCCTCCAAACTTTTCCAACAATGCATGTGTGTTGTACTGCACAGCATACATACAAACCTGGAAAAGTTTAAACCATGTTTTAGAATAGTATTTTGTACTGGAAAAGTACCTGTCCAGTACGAAACCTATCCTAGACATCACACAAACACCTTCGCTGGCATATGTGCTTGGCGCAAGACTACCTAAAGAGCACGAACACAAGGGAGGAGAGTAACAGTGCTATAACTTATTAGATGTAGTGCCGCTCTGCTCTCTCTCTTTGGCGCAACGCAGCAAGCAACTTTGGTTGATGCACTGTGTTGCATCAAAAGACAAGCACTGGGCAGTACATTGAGTTATTGTGTCCAGTTGGTTGATTGTTGAGTTCCAGAGAAGTTAAGTACAGACAGGGTTGTACTTGGTGTAATTAGCAAAGACGTATTAGGACGACGTCAAACACAACAGTAGGGGCCCAGCTCCCGTCTGCCCCATGCTCCTCCGAAGGGGGGTCTGCCAGGAATTGATGTGTTGTTATTCTTAAAATGAGCTTTGATGTTGTGGACAAAGCCTCAAATGAAAATAGATGTCAATCCAGTGAATTATAAATATAAGCCTATTTCATGGCCTGCGTGAGTGTACACTGCCAACTGTACTCACACAAATATATTAGCACTATACACATTGCAAATTAGTAACTAAAGCTGCCACATTTTAATAGGACGTAAGAAATATACTCGTAAAAATATTTTGTGGTGAGCTTTATAATTGTATATATAATTTTTTTTTTTTAAAGTATGTCTCTGAAGCCCCATTAACTTTAGCTCAGTTTAGTAGTGCCGTGCCTCCTGTGGCTCACTTTTGACATTACAGTCATGACATATTTGTAATGCATTACTATTATTATTGTAAACATTGGTTGCCATAACAACCAGGCATACAAGCAATAAATCAAAAACTGTAAGAGAATCTGATACTTCCCGTCTTACTTTCCTAAGTCAGTGTCCCCTGTGGCTTTCAATTTGCATCAGCAAGAAAATTGCACTCGACCTTCTGCTGCATAGTTTGCTTTTGATGTTGATGTTTTGCAGGGTGCCTAAAAATGGATTGTGGCTTGTAATATTAGCTCATTTATTCTTTTGCACTTTTGGGTGTGGTTAATGCACTGGCACATCAGGCAGCTTACGTTTATAAACAATGAGACCGTTTTTCCAATGTGCGCATCTTGTGCATTTTCTATTCTCATGTGAGGACGAAGTGAGGGAAAGAGCCAGCATTTGCTACACCCAAAAAATTGAGATATCTAGCAATTAATTGCATATAGAACAAACTCACACAAATCATTTGCTAAAATAAAAAACGTGTTAACTACCCCTCTATTGCAGCTTTGCGGGAGAACTTGAGGGAAACGAGGCACCAAACAGGAAAAGGTTGGCAATGTGGAGGAAAACAAGGATCTTTTATTTGGACAATTGGATGCTGGATGATAGTTTCCAATTCAATCTTCCTCTTAGTTTTGAGAATGATGTAAGTATTATTGTTTGTTGCATTTATAAAATGTAAACTGCCAGCAAATTGCAGCGCTAAGGTGCATCAAAACAACATGTAACATAACGTCATCCATTTAGAAATACCATCAGTTTTCGATACCGCCAAACACATCCAGTAAAGTTGGCTTTGGTCCGAAAGGTTTTTTGTCGAAGAGAGTATCCTTATTGGAAAATTGAAGCCAAAGCAACACGTTTAGTCTTATTCCACACAGCAGGCTATCAGCCTGAAGCAGGATTCCAAACTCAGGTTGCTAACACCGCTCAGCATCCACAAATGCAAAGTCCCTAGTCTCACAAAGGCCCACCAGATGTACTAAAATTGTGGTAGCAAAAAGTGGTTGCAATTTGTGTACCGACTTTTTGCAACCACTACATTATTTTGAGACTGACATATATACGAGGAGGTCAGTTCACAAAATAAGGAATCGGAATGGATAGCAAACCGACCTACCTCTTTAATATTAAGCAGGTCGGTTGCAAATACACCTGATTCAATTGATGACCATAATTGTGGCCTCCTAAGGTCAGCACATCACCATGCCTATGATAGCATTAAATAAAGTTGTTTTTTTTAATACAGCATGATTTCCTTAAAGGAAACTGGGCTAAGTTTAAAAAAAAAGAAAAACGTTTTCTTTTTTGAAAAGTTTGTTTGAGAATTGGTAGTGGCCCCCTGGACAACTGCCTACTACCAAACAAACGTTTTTTAAAATCCACAAAGGGAAAAGGGTCATAGAGGACCTCTCCTTTTGCAAATGGATTATCATTCCAACTCTGGAGTATGGCTGATGGCTGCCACACATTGGTACATAGGGTTTTAAATTATTATATGGAAGGGGCGCCAAAACATGGCGCGTCCAAATACCAATTCAGTACCAATTTCTATACACATTTAATGATTTGGAAAAAGTTTCACAAATTACCATATATGTTTTGTACATAAGAAATAGGTTTTAGCATTCGCAAGCTTGGGTCCAGATGTACAAAGTGTTTTATGTTCGTGAACGCAAACAGGCTTTTTGAAATGTACAAAACCCTATTAACGAGTCGGTAAACTATTACCAAATCGCAAATTGGGTCTGTGATTCGGTATTAGGAACCGGCGTGTATAGGGCGTCCCTTCCTAATACCGAATCGCAATGGTATGTGTGAATGTTTTGCAACCAAAATGCGGTTCCAAAACATTCACATGTTACCGCCTACTTCAAGTAGGTGGTAACCCCTTCCCTAATGGACCCCTGCCCCTTTGTAAATGTTTGTTAAAACATTTTTTAAGAGCAGGCATTGGTCCCACAGACCACTGACTACTCTTAAAAAATGAAAAGAAAACTTTCCATTTTTCTTTTTGAAACACGTCCCCTTTAAGTGAAACGGGCTGCATTTAAAAAAAAAAGATTGCTTTATTTAAAAGCAATCACAGACATGGAGGTCTGCTGACCCCAGCAGGCCACCATCCGTGTGATTTTTACGATACCCAATGGGTCGTAAACAAAGACCTACCTCAATATTTATGAGGTAGGCCTATTTGTGACCCACAAGGATTCGCAAAATGTGTAAGACACACATTTGTACATTACTGTTTGCGATAACTAAATAAAGAATCACAAAATTTGCTATTTGGTCATCTTAAACACTTACCGTCATACATCTTGCCCTTGCTGATTTACCGACTCATTGAGTCTGCAAACGCTAAAACCTTTTGTATGTCTGGCCTTAAGTTTCCCGTAAAGATTAGTAGTACAACTTGGAGGCTTAAATCTTTATGAATGGAAAATATTCTTCTCCATCAAACTCCTACAACAGTTTAAGTCTGGAAGCAGAAGATGTGTTCCGATGTACACATGCACCAACAGCTACTCATCAGAAGGATTGTTGCAGTAAACAGCAGTCAGTGCTTAGGTGAGGGAGGGGTTGAGGTTTGGGTTGGGGGTTAAACTCTGAGAAGAAATAGTTAATTATGAACTTCAGGGGGGCAATATCTACCAGGACACATTGTGGAAAATCTGGTGGCAGAATAGCAGAGGTGATATAGAGAATAGCTAATATACAGTATGCATGTACCTCCCAAATCAAAGTGTCAATACATATCCTCTAAATCAGTGCAATGTAAGCAGTTCTTATCAGATTCAACCAACACAATTCCAATATCCCATAATCTTGGTTTCCTTGGTTATTCAACATCACTCTTCCCTCAAAAATATCATCAACCACTGTTGTTCCAGGCATTCCTGCAAATGGTCATCCTCAGACAACACCCACCAGACAGAATCTTTCACCGCCAGGCGCCAAACATGCCAATAAAACATCATGTAGCTGGCAAAGCACAAACGATAAGGCAATTGACTTAGTCTCGAGCCCTAAGATGGCTACCACCACTTCCTGGCTGAGGTGTTGGCAGCCAATCAGATCTCAGTTTGAGATCTGTCTGCTCCCGGATCCTCCATGGTGTGATATATAAAAAATGTATAACCTTTATTTCTCCAAAACTACTGAATGGATTTACACCAAAACACAGAAAGCACTCTTTCTGGATCAAGAACTAGCTTTCTGCCAAATTTGGTGTAAATCAGTTCAACGATTTGGGCGGTAGCGGTGTCTAAATTTCCTATGGAAATATGAATTGTGAAACCGCGTTTTGGCACCCCCCTTTTTTCTCGGCCCCTGCTTGATGGTTTACCCCTACACTTTACATGTGCAAACTAGTCAAATGGTAGCACTTTATGGAAGGTTTTGTGGAGATTCGTCAAACGGGGCCAAAGTTATTACCAACACAAAAAATGCATTTCCTATGGAAACACAACCCTGACTATACCTACCCAGTGGCAATATCACCAGCTCCACAATATCCATATCTCAGACGAACTGTAAAGAGCCCACAGTGCTCCTCACTTTTATATTAATATACCACCTCAGAACTCTATGTTTACCTTATCATAAACAACTCAGACGTTTATGCTCTAGTTTTTGACAATAACATTTGCACAGACCTCACTCTACTGTTATATTCTATCCTTTAACTTCAAGTTCCTTCAATACTCAATACTCATTCATAGCCTCATTTTGCAGCAGCAAAACATAAGACATCTTGCCTTTTCTTATTCTTTCGTTACAGCTACCATCATGCATGCCAGCTTTCAGCATCAAATCCACTGTGCACTGTACCTTCTTATCATGACTTACTAGATAAGCTTTTACCTCACTTTTTCACCACATCCTCAATATGTAGGCTAGGAAGAACACCGCACACTCACAGTATAGAAGATGAACATGAAAATCAGTTTGTAACTCAAATTTTATATATGTTCAAAACAGTTGGGTTTTGAGATGTGAAAAGCAAAAATAGAAAGCAACTCATAGATTCTGAATTAGCATTCTGTGGTTCTTGATAACATTTTATTTTCTGTCCATTTACATTCCCACAATGTAAATGATAATCCCATGTTACCTTATCATTTTCTGTATAATTTTTGTTTTTATACTTTTATGGATGTTTCCCTTTCATAATTTGGGATTGTTCATTGGCGCTCCACACCACAAATCCAAATGCATTTATGATTTGACGTAATGGTGCATGTGTTTATCTGTGAATGTATGTAGGTGTACAAATTAGTTAGACCTGAAAGCCTTAGGGTGGTCCTCTCCTCCACTTTTCTGACCTAGTTTTCGCTGGTATTAGGACTCTACACACTTTACCACTGCTAACCAGTGCTAAAGTGACTGTGCTCTTTCCCCTAAACATGGTAACATTGGCCTATGCCCAATTGGCATATTTAATTTACCTATAACCCCCTAGTAAAGTGGTACACATGTACCCCGGGCCTATAAATTAAATACTACTAGTGGGCCTGCAGCACTGATTGTGCCCCCCAGTTAAGTAGCCCTTTAACCATGTCTATAACCCGGTATTTGTAAAGCGCAAACTAATCACCCGTAAGGGTCTCAAGGCGCTGGGGGCCGTTGGGGAGATTAAGTGAGCTATTGCCCAGAGTCACATGATGCTGAGCTGATCTGCCTCCGATGCTGGAGATCGAACCGCGAGCCCTGTGCTCCGGAATCAGCTGCCCTGGCCGCTGCGCCACACCTCTCCCCTGTCTCAGATCTGCCATTAAATAGCATGTGTGTCAGGAGCAGCCAGTGCAGGTAAGAGTGGTGAGGCAGGGTGGGGCGGGGGACTCGACAGACGATGTTGAGGGAAAATGAAATAAATAATTAATTTTCCCTCATCGTAGTCTGACGAGTCCCCCCCACCCCGCCCCGCCGATCTTACCTGCACGGGCTGTTCCTGCTGTGTGTGCAGTTTACACTACCATGTCGATCTGGCAAAATAAACCTTTTACCAGGCCCAAACCTTCCCTTGAATACATATAATTCTCCCCTAAGGTAGGCCCTGGACAGCCCAGAGGCCAGGGTGCAATGTGTTTAAAAGGCAGGACATTTGCTTTAAAGTTTTACATATTCCGGTAGTTAAAAACTCTCAAATCTGTCACTACTGCAAGGCCTATGTCTCCAATAAGATAACATTGGCATTAACATATTGCATGTTATAAGTGTAATTTCCAATTGGGAAGAGATAAACCCTTTAAGTAAGTCTGGTGTCTCTGGATTCACAATTTAAAATCCAAACTTATGATGAAGACGGATTTTAAATTGCAATTCTGAAAATGGCACTTTTAGAAAGTGAGCATTTTCTTGCTTTAGTATTTTTGTTTGCTCTAACGGTTTGGTGTTTGGAGCCTGTCTCTGATCACATGACAGGGTGTAGTTGGCAGTTGGGCTTTGTGTATTCCTCCTAGACAGCTACACACAATGGGAGCATAGGTGTGTCTCAATGGGCCATCTCTGGCAGGATGGGAGGGAGGAGCTGGGTACAGCCTCACTTACACCTGAATAGGCTGTGTCTTGTCCGCACACATATGGCTGCATACCCCTCTGTAGTGAGTCTGGAGCCAGGGCAGGAATGGAGGACCTCTGTGCACATCAAAGGCATGTCTTTGAAGTCTCCCCCACTTCAAAGGCATCAATGGGTATACGTACTGGACCTCAGACGACACCACCAAGACAGTACACTTCTGGACCTCTAGATACACTGCCAAGAAGAAGGACTGCCGTGGTTCTGAAACACGGCTGCCACTCTGCTGGACTGCTACTCATCTGGACTCCGGCTTTGCTGTCCTGATCTGCTGGCCTCCAGCCCTCCTGCTTGGATGAGAAGGACTGGACCAGCATCACTTGACCCCGGAACCCAGAGTGACTCCAAGGCTTAGTTGGCTGGCCTGCTGATCTGAAGCCACAGGGACATAACAGGTTTCCAGGCATGCACTCTTGCATTAGGCTGGGTAGTTTCAAGTTATGTGTGTTCCGGTATCCGTGCACAGTGGACAGCATCAGAATCAGTGAGGAAAGGCGGAGGCGTTTGTGTGGGTTCCATGCAACTTCTTCAATGGCCGATAGATGGCAGATAGACCGCAATCTAATCCTGGGGGCGGACGTGGTCATCGAAGAACCTGAGGACCCACAAATGACCAGCATTTACCTGTGAAGGTCGCTGCTGCCCTACTCCTGAATGAAAATGGGAGCGGGTCCATAACCGCAAGCAGCTACATCCTGCAATTCCCAACCGCCACAGCATCTGAGAGCCTCTGCCTCAGCACACACAGCATACTTGAAATATCGGGTAAGCCCACGGGGAGCTAAGTCTACATTTTGTTATAGAAGGTTTCGGCAGCCATTTAGGAATACAGTCAGTTGTTTGACCCAAGCCAAATTGCAAGTAGAGCAGCTTATTTTTTATAAAAGTAGGGTTTCTAGATATAGCTGCTGACAAGCCTTCTTATAGGAGTCAATGATGGTCCATGCGTGTCTTCTTTTGCTAGACTCCTCTTTATCTTTGTTCAATGATAAATTTGTTTATTTAAGACAACTTTAAAAGGGTTGGGAGGAAGTGACAGCTCCCATAATTCATTTGCATTCAAATCATAATGTGCCTGCTCAAATGCCAGAGCCCAGCTGTTTGTTTTTGTCAATAGGCCAGTTCGAATTTCTTTCCATAGCAGGCAGAGTAAAGTGGCTTGTTTTGAGAATCTTAATAGTGACATGTACTTGAGCATGGAGCCTATTTGTGCCAATTCTTGGTTGCTCAGGCCAAATTCCAGCCGAATATGGGATGGCATTACGATCTGAGGAAGATGAAAGAGAAGGTGAATACCATATTTTGTGCAGAATTAAGAAAGGGCCCAAAATGTCCTGGAAAAGCTTCGGTCCCAAAACTATTTGTTGGGATGAACTTGGGTTTTATGTAAGAAGCGGCAGAAATGTCAGACTTTGCATATTACAATATAATGATTGAAGTGCTGCAATCAAGAAGGCAATCCTTGGCTTCAATTAATTGACCTGTAATTGTTATGAAAGACGATCCTGTAGCCAGACGCCAAGGTATTTATAGCATGGACTTCTCAAGACAGGTTGTCCTCCCAGCGAACAACTCCCTTTCTTTCTGACCTTCCTGCTGAACATCACAACCCTGAGTTTTTGTAAGGTTGATGGTCCTTTCATTTTCAAAACAGGAGGTATGCAGATTATTTCGCAACCATTGTAGTACAATCTCAGTCCAGTTCATAAGAACTACATCGTCGGCGTATTGTAGTAAAGACACTTGACAGCGCTTCAGGCTTGGAGGATAGGAATCTAGGTACGAGCTTAGATCAGCCAGAAAAAGTTTAAATAGGATTAGCACAAGAACACCCCCTTGCTTCGGGCCCCTCTTTATTGGTATTTTATTCAACAGGCCTTTGTTTAGTCCAGGTTTTACCTGAGCCCAGTTGTTTCGAATATAATAGCTGGAGGGCGTGTAATAGGTTTATTGGAATGAGCCAGCCAATCAGTTTTCTCCACAGTAGATTTCAGTTTACATGATCAAAAGCCTTAGAGAAATCCACAAAACAGGCATATAGTAGTTGTTGTTTAGAAAAACATTTCTCAATAATCATGGTAAGAGTTACAAGACTGTCTGTAGTGCTAAATTGTGCTCTCAATCCTGTTTGTTTAAATGGGATCACGTTTTTTTTTCAGCCCAGTCCACCAATTCAGACAGTATCAGCCCTGCAAAGATATTTGAATCTGTATCCCCAAAGGCAATCATACAATAGCTATTGGAGGAGGTATAGGCGTCTTCCTTATAAATTGGTTGAAAGATAGACCCACACCATGATTCTGGGATAGTTTATGCTAATAGACAGAAATTGGACAGCGTATGGAGACGGGCACTCCAAAAAGCACAATCTTTTTTAAATACAGCCGCTGAACCCTTTCGGGCTGGGAGCACCGTTGCTTCTGCTTTTCTTGATCTTCTCTTCTATCTCTCTTTGAGAGAAGGTTAAGGGCTTAATGAACCGACTATCTGGTGTGGGAAAAGGGTTCAGATCCTGGCTATCATATAGAGAACCTATATGTATTAGCCATGTTTCTTGTATGCCATTATTTCCTGCTGAGCCCAAGGAATCTCTGTCAAAACGTTTTATTAGGGACCAGAGTGATTTTGTATTGTTTATTTGCAGGCTTGCACAATATCAATCCAGTCCTGGTACACTTGGGCCCTTTTCACTTCCCATACTGCTTTTTTACAAGCCTTTCACGGCTCTCTACATTTTGCATATTGTGCCACAGGATCCAAATGAGAATTTATAGCCCTCATTTCCTTTTTCAGTGCCCTGCATTGGGATTTGAGAGTGCTCGAATCACATACATGTTCTTGGCCATGATGTAGGTAGGGGACGATAATTAGGCTTTATCAGCATGGCTTTCGGCGATTGGGTCTTCCAGGTCGCAGTTAGTTGTTATATTGGCCTATTTCTAAACTTCATAGAAGGCTGGCAAGACGTTATTCCACCTAACCTTTTGCCCATTGGTGTCAGGATCCTGCATACAAGTGGCTCCGTATATTTGCACCATCGCATTCGAATTTTTGATCCTGATAACCTGGGAGAATGATCACTCTTGCAACTTGCTTTTATGTTAAAGGACAAGATTTTATGAAGGAAATGGAGAGATATAAACGTATAATCTAAGACAAATTCTGCTTTGCGAGTTTTCCTTGTCGCAGCCATTGAAATGTCTCCTTATCAGCGTCCATTTAGTGCTCGAAGGCCAAGAGCCTCCAAGATGCAGAGCAGTTATTTGTCTAAATTATTGATAGATCTAAACTTGGAAAGTTGAATCGGAATACCCCAGCTCTTATATGTTCTGTTTAAATTGCCACTTCTTCTCGAATGGTTTGCCAAGTTCAAAATAAAGTCACCAGTAATTATATGTTTGATTTCTCCATGCAAGATTTCTAGATCCATAAGAAGATTTTCTAGCACCTTTATATTCTGTCTCTTTTGACAAGAACTGGGATTAATGTATAGGTTCAAAATTAAAATTGACCCTGGGGTCTTCCAAAGTTCCAGTTATGTATTATTATGCCTAGCATGAATGGTGAATTAATTAGACGGTGACTAAAATTAAAGATTTTATCAAGCGACACATAAATCGATAAGCCACATTTTTCTTGGCTTTTTCTCCTAGGGTAAAGGATTGCACATATCCACCTAGTGGAAATTCCTCCTCATTGCAGGTCCCTTGCAAGCATGCAGCGTCAAAGCTCCTCAGATAGTTTTCTAGCTCGGAATCTGAATGGAGTTTTTGATTCCTGCTATATTCCATGATATTACAGATGTAGACCGGAGATTTTTATCAGAGCAATTTTCATCCGACAAATTTAAGGAGTGTGATTTCCATTTTGTGCGGGGTTGCTGTGTTTGGTGCTTTATTTCGAGGTTTGTAGTGGAGTAAACTATTCAGGGAATGTAAACTGGTTTTATTTTTATTAAGAGTAGAAGCTAACCAGTTCCAATCTGTTGTTTGGCAATTTGGAGGACTGACAAACCAACAACTATGACCTTGCGATCTATTTAGTGATATTGTTACTGGGTCTGTTGAAGGAATGTAGTTGGTTCTGCATGCACCTATCATATTCCTCAACAATGTGGTTGGTTTTGCCTGTCTCATCCTAGCCCGCTGAGTATCCTTCTCCAATAGATTTGATTTGTGATCCCTAATTAATAGCACCACTGGATATTTCTTCTTGATCACATATGATATCATTACTCTCCAGTCTGTGAAAACACTGTATTTTGACATGATTAGTTTTGCAATTGCAGTGGATGACCACGTTACCAATGTAGCTTCATTGGGGTTTCCAGGCTTGAATTCTATTGCTTCTATATTTGATGAAGATAAATGTCTCAAGGATTCTTGTGGGCCTAGGACTCTCAGAATGTTATATCTGGTTAAAATATTGCTGTTATTGCATGATTTGTACTGAGGTTGGAATATGGTTTGGATATTTTCCCTCAAGTTCTCCTCGTTGACTGCAGATATTTGAGATGAGCCTAAATTTACTAGAGACATATTTTCAATGGGATTTGAATGATTTAGTTGTTGTTGAATAACTATATGAGTCTAAAAAGTACTACTGAAAGAAGTTGCTTGTTTCAGATTCTTGTTGATCAATAGATCTAGGGATTTTGCTACTGACACTTGATGCCCAGTGATGGATTGGGGCTTAATCATTGTTTGAGATGACAAAGTCGACTTTATTGTTGTTAATGCAGGATGATCTGTGTTTTTAGATGTTTGAGACTTGATGATGTATGCACATGTAGATTAGCCCTAATTGTATCACCAACAACAATAAGATTATGAATACTGGGCCTTATGATCCGTACTGCCTGGGTCTTGCTCTGGCTTATAATATTTGAAGTACAGGCAACAATCTAACAGCAATGGTAACATACTATTATGGTGCACCCCAGGAGAGGATTTGACATGTTATTGATAAATGTGATACTTAAGCTTAGATATAACAATTCAATTGTTTTTGTGAAAGACCAATTACATTTGGAATGTATAATGGGAATGGTCATTGTAATGTGACTGGCATTCTATTTTATTTTCACCTTCCTGTATCTCTCCTTATAATTTCCCCCTCTTTTCCTGGCAAATTTTGCTTAAATTTTGCTGTAAAACACCTAAATAATGTGCACTCCATTACCCTCTAATATTCATGATGAGACTCAATTTATACTATTCTTATGTCAGTTTGGTATATGAGAATGATACTATATGGAGGTGATTATTTGTTTGCTCAGAACGTAGTGGAGGAGTTACTCTATATTAGGGTTATTGATAATTTTCCTCAACATGCTCACTTAATAATGGTGGCTATAGACACTGCAAGTAGGCGATGACGGTTTATGAGTAGCTACTATGGTTACAATTTAGAGACGATGTTCAAGATGGCGGCTATAGCTAGTATGTGCTCTGACGGAGTGCACATGTTTTTTACTTCTTAAGCCAGTCACAACAGGGCGACTGTGCTGAATGCTGGCAATTCTGACTGCAATGAAGTCCGGTTACGCTTGAGATTAATCTTTCAAGGTATGTGGTATTATTTTGGAATTTTGACACTTGTTTTTAAAAACGATTGATAGAGTATAGTATGGAGTGAATACATACTATGATTAGAGTTACGCATGATAATTTTACTTATATGAGGTTTGTCGTGTTCATTACAAAATACGTATTTGAAATTTTGTAGATGCTTCTTACCTGAGGCTTGCATAGGGAATTAGGCCCATATGTTATGAATACTTGAAGTGAGATAAGATGGATAACTCACTCTAAGGGTTAAACAGCGTTGAATGCAATTGCAATAGCACTTAGGGCCCGATTACGATGAGGGCTGGAACGGCTCCCACCGTCAGTCGGAGCCCTCCAGCCCGCATCGTAATCGGCTGGTCGGATTCCCTTCCAACCGACCCATTTTGATGGGATCGGTCGGAAGGGAATCCGAATCGGATTTCCGAATGGCTTCCGATGGGCTCAGAGAGCTGTCGGCCATTTGGAAAGCCTTCAGTTATCCCCCGGCCGGCTCTTTCCGGCTGAGGGATTACGATGACAGATTCCCACTGCCTTTCTGTGCCGGCCTTTCCAACACAGAAATGCATTGGGAATCTGTCTTTGGGGGCCCCCAGCAGGGCCCCCATTGGTGCAAGTCCTCCGAATGGTGGCCTAGGGGGCACCATCCCTGCACCTGGTGGCAGGCACCTTGAGGTGCCTGCCACGGGGTGCAGGGATGAACTGCACCTCTGCTCTTTACAATGAGAGCATGCATTCCGTTCGGAATGCATGCTCCCATTGTAAAGAACAGGATTGCGACCGAACAGGATTTCGTCGCATCCTACTTGCTGGGCTGGAACCGACGACAAGAGGTAATTCGGTTCCAGTTCCCAACTGATGTCGGACGGACTATGGTCTGTCCGACATCGGAATCGGCCCTATAGACGTGAGCGTGTTGTAAATAGAAGTCCATTAGCCGAGGTGTATAAAAGAAGGTAGATTTATTTAAGCTTAGTTCCAGGTTAAGTTCATTAGAAGAAGATAGGTAGATGGAAAGTAACCCCACCAGGAGCAGCCTCCCTGCCGCTCAGCCTGCCTGCCACCAACTGACACTCCACACACAAGCCAGGCACATCAAACATTCCATGAGGTCATCAGGCATTCTAACACTCATACCAGCTGAGCAGCAGGGAAGACACAAGTCAATTATAACATATCCCCCTTCCTTAGGGAAACAAAATGCAGAAGTGAAGGAAGCAAACACAAACAACAATATATACAATGCATTCTGAAAGAAAAGCATTTACATTGCAAAAGAAATCATTTACATTGCAGTCTCAAAAATAAAGACATTGATATGAACCCCATCCCCCTCCCTTGGGAAAAAAAACCCCACAACACACAAGACCGCCCAGAGCGGTGGAACAGAACTGGGGCACACACCGCACCATAACCAACACGTAACAGGGTACACACCACCCTGTGGAACAGCACTGGGACACTCACTGCCCCACAACCTACACAGGTACACACCACCCTGTGGAATCCTGTGGAAAAGAACTGGAGCACTTAACACCCCACAACCTACACGTAACAGGGTACACACCACCCGTGCGGAACAGAACTGGGGCACTCACCGCCCCACAACCTACACGTAACAGGGTACACACCACCCTGTGGGACAGCACTGGGGCACTCACCACCCCACAACCTACACAGGTACACACCACCCTGTGGAACCCTGTGGAATAGAACTGGAGCACTTAACGCCCCACAACCTACACGTAACAGGGTACACACCACCCTGCGGAACAGAACTGGGGCACTCACCGCCCCACAACCTACACGCAACAGGGTACACACCACCCTTGAAGACCAGAACTGGGGCACTCACCACCCCACAGCCTCAACACAACAGGGTACTCACCACCCTTGAAAACCAGAACTGGGGCACTCACCACCCAACAGCCTCAACACAATAGGGTACTAACCACCCTAGACAAAAGAACTGGGGCACTCGCCACCCCACAACCTACACGTAACATGGCACACACCACCCTGTAGAACATAACTGGGGCACTCACCACCCCATGAACCAGAACTGGGGCACTTAGCTCCCACAACTTCACACACCACACCAAAAACTATACTGGGGCCCTCAACTTCACCACCCCACAACCTCCACGGAACAGGGAACACACATCCCTATGAAGCCAAAACTGGGGCACTCACCACCCCATAACCTATACATAATAGGGACACAACACCTCCCAAATAACAAGACACAACACTTCCCTAATAATAAAACTCGCCAAAAACTGAATTATGTTACTGACTGCCCCCACAACCTCACCATGACAAGGTGTGTCACACCCAAAACAGGTGTAAGAATCGGTAGAAAGAACACCATAAACTGACTGGGAGATAGAAACCACCCATACACACAGTACACCACCCCCATGACCGCACACACACTACAAGAGACATGCATTATAATGGTCAGCAATATAATTAAAAAGAAAGTCTTGAGCTCCGGTGAGCGGTCTCTCACCCGAGATCCTCACACAAAGTGAAGCACTTGTCCATAAGCTCCATGTAGCTATCGCTGTGGCGCAGGTACAAAGGATGTGCTATGTTGTGTAGCAGATCACCCCAACTGCAGGCAAAGTTCCATGTCCTCCGGCCTCGAAGTTGCGCTTACTTGAAAAGCGTACACGCATCTCAAACTGAAGAATGCCACAGTCCGTTGCGCTTACTACAAAAAGCGTATTCACATCTGAAACGGAAGAATGCCACAGTCCGTTCATGCGTGGTTGCCAACGCTGGACAGTGTAATTGGACAAATTCCAATCCTTACATGGCTTCTTTGATATAGAGAGTGTTGAGAGTATATCTTTCCTCACTTACGCATGCAAGAGATATTATCTAGGTTGCTATGTTATACTGGATACAAAGTGTGTCACTACTGTCCATGCGAGGCACATGCAGGGGGTTTGGCCATGAAGTTAGCAACACTGTATGGACGTGAGCATATTTTAGATATGGACTGAGTCTTCCTACTGACGCATGTATGATATTGTGACACTTATGTGTGAAATGGTAATAAGAGAGCCATTAAGAATACAGAAATGACCAGGAATAGGATGTAGAGATATACCCATTTCTGGCAGACTTTAGAATTTGTTCGTTATGTCTTTGGTACTAAAGTTTGCATTACTGGATTGTGTTGGTGATAATCAATCTTATTGAATACCAGATTAGGTGAGCCCCTAACATAAATTAACTCCTGTTATTGGGAACAATCTTCACAAATGTCCAAACATTTGGTCTTATCTTGATACGTTTGAGGAACGGCATGACTCGATTTGGTGGAATTTAATTGGCCCAAGCTTTGTGCTTGGATCAATGTTAATAGTAACTAACAACATGAAATCGCCCCCTCTTTCCCCTCTTTTCTTAGAATTTTCTCACTCATTGCTTGGGCACGCTCAGTGTATTTGGTCATAGTGACCTGGGTGACGGCTCTCTGATCCGATGATTTGGAGAAGACTTCTAAAAAACTGTATGTTTGTGATTATTCACAGCCCTGATAAAGTCTGATGCATATGTGCAGCTCAGAAAAAAAAATGTGTTGACAGAGGCAGTAAAATTTGTATACTTCTGTTTGAGAAGAATAAAAGATGACGTGACAAACAATGTAACTGTATGTGGATTTATTTAGGACTGCTGGGAATCTTCAGTCTGATGACTTGGACTTGATCCAGCAGAAGGGGAACTGGTGGCTTCTCTTCCTTCTTGAGCACCCAATATTATCGCTATTTTGTGTTGATTATCTGAAATTGTGAACTGTAGTGACACTCTAGTGTGTGCGCCCCTATCCCCAGCCACCTCTCTTTTCTCTTTGTTTCGTTATTAGTAATATTGGGGAGGAACTGTACCTTGATGGATTTTTCTTCCTCAACCAGGATGGACACAATAGTAGAAAACTCTTGCAATGTATCTACAATGGGGCTACAGGCACAGCTCTGATTCTGACTGTGAATCTGTATATGAGTAGATGAAGGTTTATTGGACTCGCTAAGTATTTCTTTTATCGTCAGGTGAAAATTCTTAAAACATGAGTCCATTGCTGCAGTATATTGTGCTACAGAATCCAGCAAAGAAATTTGCATATTGAATTTATTTGATTGAAATTCAAGGGCTTTTGATGTAGCATGCAATGTCTGAAACCAACAAATTCAGATGTCTTGTTCCAGGACTCTGCTGTATTCTCAGGAATGTTGTGATCCTTCAACAGGATTACATAAAGTAAACTGGTTCCAACACTCAGTCTCGCTGTTCTTCTTTTGACTGTTCAGGTGTACGGTCAATCTGAAGGGGTTCTATTGGCTGATTAGACCAGGCATTTGAGACATTTTGGGGCAGCAGTGGCATTCCAAAGGTAATTCAAGAATGGCTGTTAGCAGTGTTTTTTATTGAAGGTGCAGGGAAGGAAGACCTTTTTACCAGAGAGAGGAGGATGATCTGTTCTGCATCCATTATCAAGGCCAGTAAGTGCCAGACAGGGCAAAATTCTGTTGTATATCTGGGCCACCTGACCGAGATGATCATGGCTTGGCAACCACTTAAAATTCAGACTGAGTTGAGAACCTTCTTGGGCCTCACAGGAGGTTTGTTAAGGGATATGGCACCATTGTTGCCTCCTTAACAGAAGAACGAAGAAGCAGCCCAGATTGGTGATCTGGATAGAGGCCTGTCAGAAAGCCTTTGATATTCTCAAGGAGACCATGTGTACAGCACCTGTACTATAGGCTCCTGACTTCTACAAAGAATTCATAGTGCAGACAGATGCTTTAAAAATTCCAAACTGTTAAGGTGGTCCATCTCCCTACAGGGAATAGACTTTACTGTGGAACACCGTCCTGGGTCAGACCACACTAATGCAGATAGTCTATCCAGGTTCTTCTGCCTAACTGATGATAATTCCCAAGGGGTTGGGTAGTTCTCCCTATTTTCAGCCTTAGACTGGTCTTCCCCATAACGTTTTACCTTCCTCCATTTTTTTGTGCTGATCTTGTTTTTGCTGGCTTTAGGACTCAGTGCTAAAGTACTAACCAGTGCTAAAGTGCTTGTGCTCCCTCCTCTAAACATGGTAATATTGGCCTATCCCCAATTAACATATTTATTTTACTTATAAGTCCATAGTAAAGTGCTACTACATGTACCCAGGACATGTACATTAAATGCTACTAATAGGCCTGCAGCACTGATTGTGCCACCCACTTAAGTAGCTCTTTAAAAATGTCTCAGGCCTGCCAATGCAGAGCCTGTGTGTGCAGTTTTAAACTGACATTTAGCCCTGGCAAAATAAACCATTTGCCAGGCCCAAACCTTCCTTTTTAGACATATGTCAGCCCTAGGGTAGGCCCCGGACAGCACAGAAGGCAGGGTGCAATGTGTTTAAAACGTAGGACATATACTTTAAGTTTCACGTGTCCTGGTAGTATAACATTGGAGTTGCCTTATTGCATGTTATAAGTGTAATTTTCAAAGGGGACGAGATTACTAGTTCATGTTTGGTGTCACTGGAATCGCATTTCAAAATCCTAACTTATGGAAAAGTTGCATTTTGAATTGCCGTTCCGAAAATACCACTTTTAGAAAGTTTAGTGCCTGTATTGACAGTTGAGCTTTGTGTATTCCTCCTAAATAGCCACACACAATAGGGAACTTGGTTTGCCTGCATGGGCCATCACTGGCAGGATGGGAGGGAGGAACTGGGCACAGCCCCTCTTACACCTGAATTGGCTTGTCCTGCCTCCACATAAAAAGGCCTGCATACCCCCTATAGTTAGTATAGAGCCAGTGAAGGGGAGGAAGGATGCCTGGGGACTTCAAAGGGAAACCTCTAGAAACTTCTCCCCCACATCAAAGGCACAAGTGTATAATGGACCTCAGACACCAGTGCTTCAGTACACTTCTGGCCCTGTGGATACTCTGCCAGGAAGATGAACTGCTGGGCTGCTGACTGGCACTCTGCTGAACTGCACTCTGCTGGACTACTGCCTTGCTGTGCTACTGCTTTGTGGTGCTGACCTGCTGCCCTCTTACCTGGTGAGAAGGACTGAACCCGTATCTCTTGAACCCAAAACCCAGGATGACTCCAAGGGTAAGATGACTGGCCTCCTGATCTGAGGCCTCAGGGACATAACAGGCTTCTGACAACCTTCCACCTGCATGTGGACTCTGCCATTTGTAAGTCTAGCCTGCCAAGTGGTGCCACGCTAGTCCTGGACCCTTGGAATTGGGCTTAAGGTGCTTACCAGCCTCTGTAGACCCAGTGGAACTAATGCAACTCCGCTGCTATGCTGCGCAAACCGGACCAGAACCAACAGATTGCCACTGCTGTGTGGATTGGACCCATTGCAAAGACCCGCATCACATCACCGCTCTTCGGGACCGCTGTATCGCCCTGACTGTGCAATGCATCCCCAGCACAGGCCATCGCATCCATCATCAACGGCAGCCGCGATGACGACGCCAGACTCCACATCACAGCCTCGCATCTCTTCGGACCAACGCAACGCCCTGACTGCGGGCTGCATCCTCGACCCCTGACATCGCATCGGAAGTGCCATTGACAGTATCCTCGAGGGCAATGCAGGCCCCCGCTTCGCAGCCTCTGGGCATCTCAGAACTGACGCATTGCTTCAGCAGCACAACACATCTTTGTGGAGGCTCCACGCAACGCTCTGAAAACCAGGATTTGAGATACTTTGTTCCGCTTGCCTCAGGGTTCCTGTAGCCAGGCCATGCTTCATCGCAGTCGGCCTGAATTTGTGACTTTGACCTGGTCTGGCGCAACCAAATATCCACAGTTGATGCTTTGTGCTTTTTGAAGCTATTTGACCCAAAACTTTAAAACTGAATATCCCCGGTTCTGTTAATTTGATTTTCATCATTTTGGTCCTATGTTTTTATTAAAAAAACACAATTTTCCTAATTTGGTGTGGGATCTATTAGGGTTTTTTACTGTTTGAAGTATTGTGCAAATACTTTGCACATTGCCTTTAACTTAAGTCAGATTGCTGCGTGCCAAGCAACCAGATGGTTGAGCACAGGTTAATTTGGGGTTTACTTATGCCTTCCCCTGACATGGATTGTGGTTGTTACTTCACCAAGGCTCACTCACAAGTTAACCAGGAACCAAATTTCTTGCACACCGCTTGTTTTGAGGGTACCAGGTGGAATCGGGAGACTGGTTCCTACAGATAAGGCTGCAAGAAAAGCTGAAGAGAGTTATAAGAAGCAAGCAGTTACACAACCCAAAAGACGACCTGAAAACACAAAAAGATGCACACAATGGAAGGGGGTCAGTGAGTGAACTTGTCTGCGGCGCCGGAACCCACCAAGTATGGACACTATTAGCAAAGATTAGAAGGCAGTACTGGAAAAATAGTTACAGATCCCCTTCTAACTGGGAAGTGAAGGATCATAAACCTAAAATTCAATGATAGCCATCTTTGATTTAGAAATCAAATATTACGGTAAGATAGGTCATAAAATGTCAGTGGGCCATTTTGAAATCATGCAAAACTCTAACCATATACACGGCAGAGAACATGTTGACCAAGCAATCTCTATCACTATCCTAGTGACCATCGCCTCTATCACCCCAAAACTGTCAAGCAAGGGCCTCCTTAACCCTGTCATGAAGATGGAGAAGCAGACTGCAAGTTTTTTTCAAACCTGGCGCCTCCAGGGCTCTCCATGCATCCTGGCATTTGCTCCTCCATCAGCTTCTACCACCTCTTCTGCTTCAAGTGAACCCACATGTGGACTGGCCACAGATAATCAATGGCTTGCGTAGCCTGGTAAGTCTTCAGCATAATCAACTGCAGTCTGTTGAACCACATATGTATCTGCATAGGTTACTGTATATTTAATAAATACTTTCATAACATAATATAGACCCCATGTTCAGCATGTGTGTTGGAAGCAGTGGTTTTCTGGTTGGCTAAGACCAAGCAAGCAGAATTTACCACTCCCGTCAAGGGCAGGTGATTACACTGAGGGTGGGTGGAGCACACGGAGTTTCACTCCAGGGAATTCCGCGGAGTTACCAAAAAACTGTGAGATTCTGCAGAGTTCTGCGAGGGGGCAGAGTACAGCAGTTCCTCTGAATACAGATGTGCGCACGTGCCATCACACCGCACTTTCTCTCTGCCTGCCATCCGACATTTCACAGTGCTGCCTCTACCGCAAAGAACTGCTGGTAAAGTATAGGCTTGTCGATGGCAGGTGCCCTCACTGGCAGTCTGTTCATGCAGTCCATAACACAACACAAGTCCCCTTCCCTGCCCTGCTCTCTCGATTAGCAGCAGCAGCAGCATCATGATCAGACTCACCTGCCAGTATCGCCAACACAACAATGTCTTTGGCTGGCATCCGACATTTCACAGTGCTGCCTCTACCGTAAAGAACTGCTGGTAAAGTACAAGCTTGTCGATGGCAGGTGCCCTCAATGGCAGTCTGTTCATGCAGTCCATAACACAACACAAGTCCCCTTCCCTGCTCTGCTCTCTCGATTAGCGGCAGCATCATGATCAGACTCACCTGCCAGTACGGCCAACACAACGATGTCTTTGGCCGGCCCCAGCTTCCCTGTGGTGCAGTTGCTGCTGAGAGCTGGCTCCCGACTCATCCCGGCTAGTTCAACTTCCTTTGAACATGACCCGCCCACCGTGACAAAAATAATGGCCATCTTGAAGGATGTAGGAAAGTTGGAAGAGGCGACTTTTAAATTGATGATGTTGCACATTACTTGCTTGTGGAGCTAGCGGAATGTCACCATTTTAGTCTTTACAGGATACATTCCCTTAGAGACACAGCAAGCCCCACCACGCTCTGATGCCACACAAACCACACAATTACTCAGATGAATTTAAGAATCTGCAGGGGATGCCCATGCCGCACAAAGTGGGGGGCCGGCATCATTTCCTTACTTTAAAAATAATTGAAACACAATTCCACAGTGAGGGGGCACTTGCAAGCAGCCTCTGGTGTCCGAAGAGTGCGTTTGTTGTGCAGGTAGCAGCATCAGAGCAGGTCGAGTAGAAAGGTAGCTGGTGTCAGACAAAAGCAGGGGGAGGGCCCTCCTGCGCCTCGGGAGGTCGCATAACTGAGGAGGAGGAGGGTAGCACCTCGCCACAGGTCAGTGAGTGCGTCTGAGTGAAAGTATTAAGGTAAAACATGCCTGTGCCTGGGTCTGTTCACTATAAATGTGAGTTCAGTGACATGCTTCACCGTGAAGACGATGTCAACGTTAGTCTCACTAGAAGCTGTGACGTTGTTCACTGTGAAGGGTCTTCAAGCAGAGGCACACTGTATTCGAAGCAGTTAGATATCTTTTAGCAGAGATGCAATAAACATGAAATGTTAGCTATCTTTCACCCGGTTGACATTCAGCAGTGAGCAATCTTTCCACAGAGGTACACTATACATTCAGCAGTCTTTAAACACAGGTTATGTTGGACACAGAAGTAGCCAGCTCCAAGCAGTTTCATTTTCTTTAACAGGGCACACGTCGATACTGACCTGTGCAGTTGATATCGCCAACTGTTACTCAGAAGGTGAAATTAGGCTGGTGGGCTTGTCCTTCTGCCTTAAGCAAATCATACATGGGAGTCTTCCCTAGGTGAGTCCCATACTCCTGCAGAAGACTGATAGGCGTCTTTCCGGGATTGGCAGCAGCGTTTGCTTTATACTGCAACCAGACAGACATCAGTCTAAAGCAAGCAGCTATACTTTAATTAGGGGTGAACCGTGAGGGCTGGTAAACTCCGCCACACAGCGTAGGCAGAGTTTTTGCTAAACTTCGCGCTCCAAGCGCAAACCTCCGTGAACTCCGCCCACAGAGCAGAGTTCACCTCTCAAGGTTAGATTATACTCATTATATAACCTAGGCTCACCCTTGGGTGGCTTGGCACTGAGCAGTCAGGATTATTTCGGAGGCAGTGTTTGAAGCATTGGCACTGCACTGACATACGATAAATACCCAGCTCGGTACAAAAAAGAATTCACACAAGGTGTATGTAAAAATCCTTTGTATTCAACAAACATAAATAATCAATGCAATATGAACATCTTGTACTTTGAGGTATACATCACATTTGGAAATATTACTAGCAGTACTAGACCCACTCGTGTTGTGATATTATAAAGAATATGCACACAGTGGACAATTCCCAATCTACCCCGCCTCCCAGCACACAGCACCTCATGCAGTGCAACACACTATCTACCCCAGGGCCACCCCAACAACCCTTTTAATTCAACTCCACACAGTGATAGGGGGCACCCTGGGTCACAACGAAATCAGAAACATGTACATTCAGGAACTTACAAAAAATCAATAGGGGAATGGATCACTTTTAACCACTTTACCAGGGTTTATTAGTTCGTGGCTCCGTCTTAATAAACCCTCATATACGTACGTAACTGGATTTGGGAAAAGGCGGTATATCTTGGTTCTCCGCCTATACGTAACGTAACAACATAGTCATGGGGTTTATTAGGTATGTTGACCTCCACCCGGAGGTTTAACCACTGGTATTCGCAGTAGTGTCCAGAAACAGAAACGTTAAAAAATGGTTGTGATAAGGTGATGTTAAAATTCTTCAAACATCCTCACTAAAGCGAAAAAAAATGTATTAGCAAGTGGGAGTTAAAGAAATTAAAATGGTGAGCGTGTGTTTTTTAGACCAGGTTAGTATGTCTAAACACACTGAAAAAGTGTCCTTTTATTCGGTCGACATGTTTCTGCCCCGTATGCCCAGCCGGGTCTATGGGGCTTTCTTCAGGACCAGAAAGAGTTTATCAGTGCAACTACCGTTGGTATTGCACTTCTCAGCGGGGTAATATTAGTCCGCTGTAGACAATCAGGTCAATAGTACCTTAAAGACACTTGTTATAGCGTCTTCAGGGCTTGGAAAGTTTATCCTTGCTTGCTGCAGCATGGACTGTCCTCTGCTTGTGCTTGCTCTGCCCACGACGAGCAAGCACAAGAAGAGGACAGTCCATGCTGCAGCAAGCAAGGATAAACTTGCCAAGCCCTGAAGACGCTATAACAAGTGTCTTTAAGGTACTATTGACCTGATTGTCTACAGCGGACTAATATTACCCCGCTGAGAAGTGCAATACAAATGGTAGTTGCACTGATAAACTCTTTTTGGTCCTGAAGAAGCCCCATAGACCCGGCTGGGCATACGGGGCAGAAACATGTCGACCGAATAAAAGGACACTTTTTCAGTGTGTTTAGACATACTAGCCTGGTCTAAAAAACACACGCTCACCATTTTAATTTCTTTAACTCCCACTTGCTAATAAAATTTTTTTTCGCTTTAGTGAGGATGTTTGAAGAATTTTAACATCACCTTATCACAACCATTTTTTAACGTTTCTGTTTCTGGACACTACTGCGAATACCAGTGGTTAAACCTCCGGGTGGAGGTCAACATACCTAATAAACCCCATGACTATGTTATTACGTTACGAATAGGCGGAGAACCAAGATATACCGCCTTTTTCCCAAATCCAGTTACGTACGTATATGAGGGTTTTTTAAGATGGAACCACGAACTAATAAACCCTGGTAAAGTGGTTACAAGTGATCCATTCCCCTATTGATTTTTTGTATTATCCTGGAAGATGAATGGATCATTACTTCCCTTCTCTCTCCCCCCCTCCTTTTGATTGAAAGCATTCAGGAACTTAGACCACTTTTTAGCAGCACCGCAGTCGGGGCCACATGGGTAAAACCAGTGTCTAATGTAAAGTGCTTTTGGTATGAAATCAACATAGAAACCCTCGCAGCCGACCAATGTTGTGAAAATACTGCAATGCACGCAGTGTCACTCCCTCACACACTCACTCACTCCGCACTACTGCGCGGTGCCACTGGCACCAGCCTAGTCCGTACGGAACGTTCTTACACTCATACCCACTCAAGACCTGAATGCAGTACACTGATACTCAGCAGGTCAATTAATAACACTCTGCAGACCCCACGACCCAAACCTCCCTACACCCTCCAGTTCACTCTGTTAGTATGATGACTCCGGATGGAAGATCCCCAGGCCCCACTTAGTCTGGGTTTGCGGTAACAGGTGGAGAAAGTAACAAGTTTAATTAAGATGTAGACTCAGACAACAGGGGGCTTGGTCGCCACTCAGGAAGTTGACCCACAGATCTAAAAACACAAGGGAGTCACGTAGTCTCTTGACCAGCTTCCGTACAGTCTTGGAAGTGTCCTTTCAACCCAGTCAATCTCTTTCACTACTACCTGGTGCCCATGATGTCTTCGGGTGGGGCCAGGTGAGGTGAGGCCAATTGGTCTGCCGAGAAGAGGGTCAGGGAGGGAGCAACGATTAAAAGGGGGAATAACGCGGGTTACCAGGTCTGGTGCGCATTGATATGGGTCTCACCAGACACCTCAGGCTGGACACACATTCAAACCAGCACAAGGTGCAGGGCCAGCTGCGGCCCGTGCAGGTAAGAGTGGTTGGGCGGTGGGGCTAGTTGAGGGGGAATTTCGACTGACGATGAAGAGGGAAAATTAATTATTTATTTAATTTTCCCTCATCATCGTATGTCAAAATACCCCTCACCCGGCCCCACCGCCCCACCGCTCTCACCTGCACAGACCGCGGCTGGCCAGGGCGCACACCCGGGCCAGCAGCGGCAGGCTGGGCACACAGTTAACACACCATAGGTGCAAGCGTGCCCACACAGGGCTGCAATGGCAGACCAGCCCATGTCTCAGAACATTGTTTTGGCTCCACTTCCCTGCATGTGTAGGAAGTAGATCACACTTCTACACTGTCTTTATGGTGAGGAAGTGCACCGGGCCTAAGGCCACTCAAGAGCATCAGACACAACCCAGGAGTACTCAGTGAGGAGTCACTCCAAGGCAGGGGAAACCCACATGGGGCTTTTCACTACCTGGGCGGGGGACATTCATCTGTCTCCGCCTTCACCCTACCACCCCCTGCATCCCTCAGGGCTTCCCTCGGGGGGTCCTCATGGTATCAGAAGGCCCACTCAGGATTGGCTGAAGTGTGAGTGTTGCCAACTTAAGCAGGGGCGCGATGGTCCCCCACAGGCCTGCAATGGCAGACACAATTCATGGTTGGCAGGCTAACCCGTGGGTTTCACGCTTAGTGCTATGTCCCACTACTAGCCAATGCTGCACCCGCCGTGGGTATGTGGGGTACCTGTTTACGGGGCACGCGTAGGTATGATACCGAAACCAACCACGTATGCACCCCCTTCCTGGTGCATGCAGACGGGTGCATGCACCTTCTCTCTGCAGTACAGCGGGACAGTGCCCAGAGTCCTAAGGTCATGCGGAGAGAGTCAGAAAAATCTAGAAGGAAAAAGCAAAAAGTTTGGGGGTAATTTCTCGAAGAAGGGCCATGTCCAACAATGTGTCAAATACATTTTCTAAAGGCAGAAATGAGATGTCTGTCTTAATCCTTATGGTCATTGCAGGTTCACTGATAAGGTCCTGGGAGCCTTAGAATTATACTCCTGTGGCTGGTTGGAACTTAAAAGACTAAGGGCCTGATTTACAGTTTGGCGGACGGATATCCCATCCACTGTATTACAGGTGCCATAGGATATAATGCACTTGTAAAACAGCAGACGGGATATCCGTCACATTTGTGATGGAGTAACTTTTATGCCAAACTCTTAATCAAGCCCTAAATCAGAAGATAAAATCTTTAACCAGGACAAACCTAGTTTGTGTATCTGACGTGCTCTTTATTGAGGTCAGCATCAAATTGTTCCTAGGCCTAGGTCTACTGCAACCATTGACTATCATTAGCATTTGTTTGCTTTTTGGTCATATTTCTACCTAAAACTTCAAAAATTCACATTTGCGGTTTATCTTATTGGATTTTTATCATGTTTGTCTGACTTTGATTATTACATTGTATTATATTTTTTTAATTCCGTAAGGTATTTTTATAGGTTTGCATTTTGATTTACTGTTTTGTTACTGCATAAATACTTAACATATTTTCATAAGTTAAGCCTGACTGCTGTGTGCCATAGCTACCAGGGGTTTAAGCTCAGGTTAATTTAGTGACTTTGCGTGTTTACCCTAAGAGAAGTTGTGATTGTTCATTGAGGTTGCAATTGCCCATCACAAATAATAATCAAATTTCTTACACCATGTTTGTGATGCCATTCTCTAGATATGCATTTAACGCCATTGTGAGTTATGTAAAATTAGTTGACCACGTCGGGAAAATCCCCACAACTAAATTACATTCTGTGGGAAAAAGTAGATGGTATATGTGCAAAGAGGAAAGGCAGCAGGCATATCAGTGAACAGCCCCTGGCATCTAAGACAACTTACAATTTGATGGAGTGAGAACAATGTTTGGTGCGGAAATGGTGAGCCCTGTGGCATGGTGGCCAAAAAAACAAGGATATGCAATTAATATCACATTTTTTTTTTCACAACTAGTTTGTATTGTCAACAGCCACTGCTGGCCTGGCGATGCCAGGTGTTCCGTTAACACTGCATACATATTAGCAGATAAAATGTTGGCTTTTTGGTGCCATTTAAACAATTGGAAAACAAAAGTAATGCAACTAAATAGAACAACATAAAACTGTAGTGTCATACATCTGATACATATCATAGTACATGTCTGGTGTAGCCACACCAATCGATTAATTGCATATTTACAACCAAGCTCATCCCCCGATGTCTCCACCCCATCCGATGCTAGTCTATGGAGATAGTGGGAATGGGTTCTAGGAACAATCCCCGATACTCCGCCCGTCTCTTCAAAATCTTGGGGTGTTTCTGCGGACATCCTCGCGTTTTAAATATTGGTATCTCTAACCCCATACAGAAATCGAGACCTTTCTTCCACACACCAACCAGAGGCGGAGAAGCATCTTTCCATGCTCGTGCAATATCTCGCTTAGCCAGAGTGAGGCCCAAAAGTAGGAGATGACGCTTATATATGTTTCCCCCAATGCCATCTGTAATGTGGAGCAGGGCCAAGCGTGGGGAGCAGGGGACGTCTCAGCCCAAAACCTCTGACAGGCACGTGATGACACCCCGCCAGAATCTAGATAGTGTTACACATTGCCAAATGGTGTGTATAAGAGTACCATCAGCAAGACCGCAGCGCAGGCACAGCGGAGATTCAATCAATCCAGCTCGCCACAATTTATATTGTGTGTAATAGACCCTGTGAAGGTACTTGAATTGTATATAGCATAGCCGTGTCGCAATGGCAGCACTACGTGAGGACTCCAGTGCCTCAGCCCAGTCTTCGTCATCCAGAGGGCCCAGGTCCTTCTGCCAAGCCTCCCGCGTACCACACAGTGTATTGGGACTATTAGTTATCAATTTACGATATATCTTGGTAATTTTATGTTCACCCAACTCCCCCATAAATACTTTGGCCTCTATAGGGTTGAAATCTGGTATGGTCTCCTGCGAGTAAGACAGGGGGAGAATGCATGGCGAAACTGAAGGTATTTATAGAATTGTGATCTAGGCATCGAGTATTCGTGTTGCAGTTCCTGAAAGGACTTCAGGCCATGGAGCACATCCCCCACCATGGTTAGTCCTACAGCCTCCCAACCAGAAAAACCAGACAACCCTGCCAGGGGGGGTAGAAGACCGTTATGCCAAAGAGGAGTTTCTTTTGTTAATCTACCCCACCATCCCATGTGTTGCAGCAAGTGTTTCCAGACCTTAAATATTGTGGCGGTTGCTGGTGGCAGTGCCTTCAGGGTCGGACCAGTGTACAGGATCGTGTGGAGCGACATATTGCCCATCAACAAGCATTCAACCGCGTATGCAGGATCACTCCTGTCACCATACCACCAGTCGTTGAGGATAAGAATATGAGAAGCTTCATAGTATGCGTGTATGTATGGTGTAGCTATGCCTCCACAGTACGTAGACTGGAAGCATGTGTTCAATGCCACTCGGGCGGAGCCGCACCCCCATAGAAAGTGCCGGAGAGTTGTATTCAATTGCCGAAACGAGGCCTGCGGTATCAAATACGGGTGATTTTGAAGCTGGTATAATAGACGGGGCAAAGAGACCATCTGTTCCTTAACCTGCATCCACAGCGGGGCCAGATTACGTTCCCATGACATGAGCTGGAAGGACTACAAGAAGACCGCAAGATATTTAAATCCGTCATGCACCATGGTCACTTCACCAGCCCATTTACCCAAATGCGTTCCATCCCGCAAGGGCCACAAGTATGATTTCCGGAAGTTCATATAGAGCCCGGATTTTTTGCCAAAGATCTGCATAATCCGAAGCAGTCTGGGTCCGCAACGAGTAGGATGTGTGATAAAGAATAGGACATCGTCCGCATATAGAGCTATATGATCAGAGACCTCCCTGGACCATTCAAACCCGCGGACTTGCGCATCAATTCGTACCCATGCCACGAGAGGCTCCATAGCCAATGCAAAAAGATATGGGGAGAGGGGACACCCCTGACGAGTGCCCCGCCCCATTGGGAAGCGCTGTGATGCGGTAATATCAGTATACAGAAGCTGAATGTACTTAAGGAGGCGGGGGCCAAAGTTTAACTCATTTAGTAATGCAAATAAGTATGTCCAACTAAGGGAATCAAATGCCCTATCGATGTCGGCCAGTAGAAGTGCAGCCGGCTCACCAAGGTGGTCGGCGGATGCAATGGCGTTATGAGCACGACGGATGTTATGTCGTGTGGCCTGTCCAGGCATAAACCCCGCCTGATCCAGATGAATTAAGTCTGTAGTGTGTGGTACGATGCGGTTGGCTATGACTTTAGCAAGGAGCTTGGCCTCCACATTAAGGAGTAATATAGGGCGGTATGAAGCATGTTGTTTAGGGGGTCTACCTGGTTTTAAAAATACCACTATCTCTGCATGACCCTCGTCCAAGGCTGCTGTAAGTGCCGCAAGATAGGGGGCCGTCAAGAGGGATTGATATTTTTTATAATATTCGCATGGAAAGACGTTTGGGCCGGGCGCTTTACCTGAGCACATGTCGGATAAGGCCTTCTGGAGTTCCTCTGCAGTTATTGGGACGACTAGTTCCTCCCTTACTGCGTCTGCCAAGGCACGTGGAGGCAAATCATCTATAAATTTATGGATAACGTGGGGTAAGAGAAATTCTTTAGGAGCATACACATCTTCATAATAGCCTGCGAAGCTAGTCGCGATGTGCAGGGGGTCTGTAAGGACCTCCCCGGTGGGGCACAGACACTAGGAACAGTCACAGGATTAGGCGTCCGCTGACAAAGGCGATGCAGCAGTGCACTCGATTTATCCCCCCACTGGTAGATTCTACTATGGGTAGTCAGACACGCCGTTTTCGCCTCGTCCATCAATTCACTAGCGTATACCTGTTGTGTACATATTAGTTGTTGCTGCGCGTCCCTCACCTGCCCTACTCCGGATCTCTAAGTCTATAAGTTGGGCCTCCAATTGAACCAATTTCTCGCGTCGTTGTCGGCGCCGTGCAGTACAGTATGCGATATCTACCCCCAGAGCGTCGGCTTCATGGCCTCCCATAGTGTTACAGAGGACTCTACTGTCCCTGTATTTTGTGAGAAATAATCTGTGATAGCCATGTGTATATGGGTACTGCACTGCTCATCGTGGAGATGCCATGGGGATAGGCGCCAGCGGAGGGGGGGACGCGCAGAGCGCAGTCGCAGATCTAGCTGAACAGGGGAGTGGTCAGAGAGGCCCCTGGTTAATATTTCAGCTGCGTCCAGTCTATGTATATGATCTACAGAGATAGAAACATAGTGTAGACGGCAGAAGGATCCGTGTGTACTGAAGAAATATGTGTATTCCGTGTAGGTAGGGTGTAGTCATCGCCAGGCATCTGCCCAGTCCATTCCCTGCACTAGGAGCCGCAATATCGATTCACAGGATTCAACCGGTCTATCTGCGCTGCGCCATCTGTCAGTAATAGGACACATAACGTCATTCCAGTCACCCCAAACTATGGTCAGATATGGAGGAATCTCAGGCCAAAGTCTAGTCAGGCGCTCAGTTAAATTCCAGGCTAGTGGCGGAGGAGCATAAACGCTACCCAGAGTGAATGGCTCTCCATAGAGTGTGCCTGTAATAATAATGAATCTATCTTGGGGATCAAGCCACGTTTTTTGGTGAAGGAAGGGAATTCTGCGATGGATTAAAATGGCCACCCCACGGGAGCCCCGGGTGAATCCAGAATGGAATGTCTGTACATAGCCAAATCGTGACAGACGAAGGGTCTTGGTGCCTAATAAGTGTGTTTCCTGCAAAAGCAAAACATCAGCTGCATATCGTTTGGCCTGGCGCAGCATGGCTCCCCGCTTGACCTTATCTAGCAGGCCCGAACATTCCAACTGACAATGCGAAGAGGCCTGTCACAAGACCGAGACATATCTGGCACAGTGGTAAATAATGATGCATGTGGATGTAGTTAAGGCATGTGTGGCATACCTACTTGTGGCAGTACATATGCATTGGGGAAGCAAGACACTATCAACAATAAACATCAACTTTCCCAAACCCTCATCCCCCTCCCCCACACCCCAATACCTCAAGAACGGTGAAGCATCTATTGCGGCTAGATAGGCGTCCCGATCCCAACGGGGGTCAGGAACTACCTTCCACCAATTGATCCTCTAAGAACGTCCCTTTACATACAAGTGTCTTCAAAGTCAAAGAAAGACACTACTAAGAGTAGCCCAGGATGTTGTGCCTTCGGCATGACAATGAAAGTTCACACGGTGTTGGAAATGGCCCTTTTTGCAGGGTTATCCCCAAACTTTTTGCTTCTTCCTCCTATTTTTTCCTGACCTGTTTGTGTTGGTTTTAGGACTCTGGGCACTTTACCACTGCTAATCAGTGCTAAAGTGCATATGCTCTGTGTAAAATGTGTTATGGATTGGCCTGTTTGATTTATGTGTCAGTCCCTAGTAAAGTGCACTGCGTGTGCCAGGGCCTGTAAATCAAATGCTGTTGGTGGGCCTCAGCACTGGATTGTGCCACCCACACAAACAGCCCGTGTACGGTAACTCTGGCCTGCCATTGCAGAGCCTGTGTGCAGTCTGGTACTGCCATGTCGACTTGGCAAGTGCACCCACTTGCCAGGCCCTAACCTTCCCTTTTCTTACATGCCAGTCACCCCTCAGGTAGGCCGAAGGTACCCCTGTGGGCAGGGTGCAGTGTATGTAAAAGGTAGGACATGCCTTGGTGTGTGTGGCATGTCCTGATAGTGAATTACTGGCAATTTCGTTTTTCACTATTGCAAGGCTACCTGTTCCCCGTAGGACAGAATGGGGAGTCTGTTTATAACATCTTATAAACATAACTGGCCCTGGGAACTAGGTAGGAAAATGAAGTTTAGTATGCCTGAACTCAGAATCTAAAGATGCATCTTTTAGTGAAGGTGATTTTTACATTCTGTGTTTGAAAATACCACTTTTAGAAAGTAGGTATTTACTTGCCTAACCATCCAGTGTGCCTCTGCTGGGTTTGTGGATTGACAGTCTGGGTTTTGGATGACAGGGGCTGGGGAGCAGGAGTGGCTCCGGATAGTCTAGGTGGGTTAGGAAAGGGCTGAATAGACCTGGGCTGCATTGAGAGTAGGGGGAGGAGATTTCCTTGCACCTGAATGGGCCTGGTCTGCCTCTGACAATGCCGTCTCCACCTCCTGCCAGGAAGCCACCCCAGAGAAGTCAGAACTGGTTCTGGCTGGGCACAGACACTCTCTGCCTAAGAGATCAAAGGATTTTGGGATATAAATATTGGGGCCCAGACCCCTGAACTTTAGAACTCTTTTGGACCAAGAAGACTGCCAAGAAGAAGAGCTGGAGAAGCTGTGAGGAGGAACTACCACTTTGCTGTGTGCTTTGCTGTGTTGGCCGGCAGTGGCTGCTTCTGTCTTGGGAAGTGAAAGGACTGGACTTTCTGCAATCTACTTTTGTGAGTTTCTCCAAGGGCTTGAGGTAGAGCTTGCCCCCTGTTCAAGAAGTCTCAGGAACAGCAAAGACTTCAAGTTCTTCTGCCCTCAGTACTGGGAACTGTGTGTTTTGTGCTGCAACAGAAGAAAAAGCAACCCGACGATGTCGACGACGACGCTGCCGATTCCGTGTCCTGACGACACCGCAGAGGGCAACGCCGCACCGCGACCCTGGTCTCACAGACAACGCCTGCTGATGCCGCCACCGAGCCGCTGCTCGCACCGTGACCTGTGGGCACCGCACCGCCTCGCTTCACTACGACGCCTTGGTATCCCCGACGACGCCGCTCCACGCCGAAATCTACGCCGCTGCTAGCACCGTGGTTCGAGGGCACCGCTCGTAAAGTTACACGATGCACCGCCCTCATCCCGCAAGGTCGCCTTGGCCTGCCGGCGCCATCGACTCCAGTTCGTCTGCCGACGACAGCGCTTCAGCAACGACGCCGCTGCTGCTTGCACCACGACCTGCCAGCACCGCAACGAGCACCGCAATCACTTCGCACTGCAACCCTGGTCTCACTGACGACGCCATCGGACGCCGCCACCGAGCTGCTGCTCGCACCCCAACCTGAGGGCACCGCACGCCGCACCACTGCACTTCGCACCGCAGCACCCGACATCTGCCGACGCTAGCGCTCCTGACTTCAACAGAGAGGAGTTCGATCTGCAACGCGTGTGACTTCGAGGGCCCCGATGACTCCTCCACCGACCTCCGGAACCGACGCCTGTGGACGCCGTGCTTCGGAAGCTCAACGAGAGGTCGCCCACACCCGACATTTCTAAAAGGTACTGTTTGCGGGTCTTCCCGACACCGTAGCTGGCCCGCGACGCCGCGGTCAGCCAGAACTGTTTGGATTTGTTTGCTCACGACGCCGTGATAGCCCCGGACGGAGCTATCGACATCAAGGAACTGTTTTTCAAGCATATTTTGATAACTGAAGATTTTTAAATACTGTATTGTGGATTTTTATCGTTTTTGGTCTTGTCTTAAGTATATAAAAATATTGGATATTTTTCTAAACTGGTGTGATGTCCTTTTGTAGTGCTTACACTGTATTAATGTTGGTTATGTGCAAATGCTTAACACACTGCCTCTAAGATAAGCCTGACTGCTCGTGCCAAGCTACCAAGGGGGTGAGCAGGGGTTATTTTAGGAGTGTAACTCTCTTATCCTGACTAGAGTGGTGGTTTCTGACTGGCTTTGGCACAAACCCTAGCCTACCAAAAATCCCATTTCTAACATTGGTTGTCAGCGGTGAGGATAGGACTTGCGTTTGCACTTGACTTACAGTGATTGGTGTGCACTACTACCATATCGCAGACCATTACGTACCACATACTATTTTTTTTGGTCTATTTTTGCCTTTCCATTGGTTTTGAACTTGAACTTTCTAGTACAACATTCCTGAATCAATTGCATCATCTGTTACATCCTTGGAAGTGGCCTTTGAGGAGGAGAGGTTAGAAGCCTACAATGTTAAGGAGTTGAAGGCGATCTGCAAAAACCTCAAAATCCAAATCAGAGGCCTCACCAGAAAAGAGGAGCTACAAAAGGCGCTGAGGGCCTAGGTAGCGGCCAGACATGCTAGTGAGCAGTCTGGGGATCTTAGCCTGGAGGTGGAGGAGCCTATTCCAAGGGTGGATGTGCTTTTGGGAGGGGGGCACCCTCTAAACCAGGCAGCAGCAGTGCCTTGTCCCCAGAGGAGCTGGAGGACAGGCGGGAAGCAAGGAGCGTTGCTGTGGAACTGGAGAAGCTTAAGTTAGCCATGGAGGAGAAAAGGATGATGTTAGACCATGAGTTTAAAATGAGAGAGCTGAACTGGGAAGCCAGTAGGGCTAGGCCCAGCCCAGATGGTGGCAGCAAAAGTGTTAGGTCCAGTACTGAGGGTGAGGTACACGCACACACAGATTTGGGGCCCTGCTTCAAGGAGGGAGTTGACATACACCAGGCGGTTCAGGATTGTGAGGTTACTCCAGTGGTGCACAGTGTCCCTGAGGTGGATTGGGGAACTGGCATCGGGGATCATATTCCTGGTAGTGGGAGGGACACTCTACTGACTCTAGATGAGAGGTGCAGGGAGAGGGGTTCCCCCATGATAGAAGCCCTAGTAAGTGAGTATGGAGACCTGCCAGAAGAGTATGGGTTAAGAGACAGCAACAGTCAGACACTGTCTCACCAGTCTTGTGAGAATGATGTGGGGTACTTTTCTGAGGCACTGGATGATTGGGTGAAGGGTAGTTTGGGTAACACCTGTGTGGGGCTGTGTGATTCAATTGTTGGAGAGCATATTTTAAGTCCCTGTTTTCCAGAGCTATGCCAACACCCACTGGAGTGTGAGTTCTCTGACCCCAGGGAGCTTGCACGGGAGGCAGACCTTTTGGTGGATTCCAGAGGGTCTGGAGAAGCATCTGGGGGTGACCGGAAGGAAGTGGCTTAGGTATTTCCCAACCGAGGGTGGTGGGAAAGATTCGTGGTAGCCCAGATAGGTCCCGGTGTCGTGGGAAGGGTGTAGGGACTCACGTCCTGTCTCCGCGGAGAAGGAGTGGGAATGGGCTGCGGCCTAAGGTGCCCGAAACCCGGTCCCAGAGCCTGGGTGGTTCCAGGAGGGAACACCAGGTGGGGAGCCTAGGCTGTACTGGTAGGCCGTCCGTTGAGGGGGATCTCCTAGTGTCAGGAGAATGTGGAGTGTCTTTAAACAGAGCTCCAGCGGTTCTGGTGTCTGGTGTTGCCGCTCCTAAGTGGAGGGTGCAGAAGTCCAGATTGAGGGGTGAGAGGGGGATGCGTTCCCCAGTGGGAGAACCAGTGGGTCAGGGGCCAGCCAGAAGGGCTGAGCCTCATAGGAGTGACCATGGTGACACCACTTCTGTCCTGGGGGATCGTCGCGCACTGTCAGATGGACAGGGGTCGGGAGATCTGCGCCAGGCAGACTGTCACACAACACATGAGTCATGTGTTACCCTTGGGGGGGCATGCGTGCTCCCCAGGAAGTCCTGGTGTGCCAGGCAGGTGCTCAGCTGCAGGGTTTAGTCCCTGGGTTGGGAGGCCAGGTGCAGGGGTTGCCTGACCTGGAGGGAAGGACATCTGTAAGCAGTGTCCTGACCGGTTTGTCTTCTAGGGGTACCACTCCAGGTGGGAGGGTGCAGAACTCTGGAAGGGGGTGCAGAGGGAGGGAGTCCTCACCTCTGACCCCGGTTCAACCTGAGGATTTAGATCCTAGGTTGGTAGATCAGTTGCAGGGTCAAGGCCCTGAACTGGTGGAAGGATTGTTTGGGAGGGCTGATTCCAGCGTCCTGACAGTTTTTGGTTCTGAGGGTGCCTCTCCTAGGAGGAGAATGCGGGACCCCAGAAGGAGAGGTGAGGAGAGCCTCGCCCGAGACCTCTGGTCAGCCTGAGGGTACAGACCCTGGGTTGGAGAACCAGGTTCGGGGTGTCCCCCAAGACCTGGGGGAAGGGGCGGCTGCTAACAGTGCCCCTACCAGTTTGTCTTCAGGGGGTGCCGCTCCAGGTGGGAGGGTACAGAGCCCCAGGGAGGAGGACCGGGTGTGGGAGAGCCCACCTCAGTCCCTTGTCCAGCCTCAGGGTACAGACCCTGGGCTGGTGTACAATTGCAGGATGGCACCCCTGAACTGGTGGGCGAATTGTGCAGGACACCAGCCACAGGTGCCCTGACAATTCTGGAAGGGGGTACTGCTCCAGGTGGGAGGGTACAGAGCCCCAGGGAGAAGGAGAGGGTGTGGGAGAGCCCACCCCAGTCTCCTGCCTAGCCGCAGGGTACAGACCCTGGGCTGGTAGGCCAGTGTCAGGATGCCATACCTAACTTGGCAGGGGGGAGAGTGGAGAAAGGGTGCCAGGCACCTGGGGCTACCGCCCCCCACTCTCTGACGCCACAGCAGTTGGAGTGGCCTGAAAGGCATAAGGCCTGGCTCTCATCACTGACATTTGACAGTGGCCACTGTGGCTGGCTGTCTTGGTGGACAGAGTTCCCCTGGGAGGGAGGCAGGAGTCACACCCCAGGGGTGGACTGGGCCACACCATTGTGTTGGCCATGTGGGTACTGTCTGCCTGTTGGGACACATCTGTTAGCAAAGTAAGTTTAGGTGCTGCACAGATGGGGTCCACAGGTGAGGAGAAGGGTTCCCCATGGGTCAGCTTAGTGGGCCCTGAGAGTAAGGATAGAGGGATCCAACTAGGTTCAGGAACGCGTAGAACGGGAAGAAAACCCTGCTGTTGTGGGCCAGGTTCCATGTTCTATCGCCCCAGGCAGGGAAGCCCATCGCGGTATGGATTGGTCTACCCTGGCTTTAGGTTGGAAGGGGGTTGTGTTGGAAATGGCCCTTTTTGCAGGGTTATCCCCAAACTTTTTGCTTCTTCCTCCTATTTTTTCCTGACCTGTTTGTGTTGGTTTTAGGACTCTGGGCACTTTACCACTGCTAATCAGTGCTCAAGTGCATATGCTCTGTGTAAAATGTGCTGTGGATTGGTGTTTCCATGATTGGCCTGTTTGATTTATGTGTCAGTCCCTAGTAAAGTGCACTGCGTGTGCCAGGGCCTGTAAATCAAATGCTGTTGGTGGGCTGCAGCACTGGATTGTGCAACCCACACAAACAGTCTGTAAAAGGTAACTTTGGTCTGCCATTGCAGAGCCTGTGTGCAGTCTGGTACTGCCATGTCGACTTGGCAAGTGCACCCACTTGCCAGGCCCTAACCTTCCCTTTTCTTACATGTCAGTCACCCCTCAGGTAGGCCCAAGGTACCCCTGTGGGCAGGGTGCAGTGTATGTACAAGGTATGACATGCCCTGGTGTGTGTGACATGTCCTGATAGTGAATTACTGGCAATTTCGTTTTTCACTATTGCAAGGCTACCTGTTCCCCATAGGACAGAATGGGGAGTTTGTTTATAACATCTTATAAACATAACTGGCCCTGGGAACTAGGTAGGAAAATGAAGTTTAGTATGCCTGAACTCAGAATCTAAAGATGCATCTTTTAGTGACGGTGATTTTTACATTCTGTGTTTGAAAATACCACTTTTAGAAAGTAGGTATTTTCTTGCCTAACCATCCAGTGAGCCTCTGCTGGGTTTGTGGATTGTCTGTCTGGGTTTTGGATGACAGGGGCTGGGAAGAAGGAGTGGCTCTGGATAGTCTAGGTGGGTTAGGAAAGGGCTGAATAGACCTGGGCTGCATTGAGAGTAGGGGGAGGAGATTTCCTTGCACCTGAATGGGCCTGGTCTGCCTCTGACAATGCCGTCTCCACCTCCTGCCAGGAAGCCACCCCAGAGAAGTCAGAACTGGTTCTGGCTGGGCACAGACACTCTCTGCCTAAGAGATCAAAGGATTTTGGGATATAAATATTGGGGCCCAGACCCCTGAACTTTAGAACTATTTTCGACCAAGAAGACTGCCAAGAAGAAGAGCTGGAGAAGCTGTGAGGAGGAACTACCACTTTGCTGTGTGCTTTGCTGTGTTGGCCTGTAACAAACAACAATGTCTCAAGTGAATAGTGAATAATACCCTTGAGACATTGTTGTTTGTTACAGATTATTGCCCTGGTCTCCTTAGGATTTATGGGCTACCTCCTGTAGTCTGTTACTGCTTGCTGTGTTGGCCTGCAGTGGCTGCTTCTGTCTTGGGCAGTGAAAGGACTGGACTGGACTTTCTGAAATCTACTTTTGTGAGTTTCTCCAAGGGCTTGAGGTAGAGCTTGCCCCCTGTTCAAGAAGTCTCAGGAACAGCAAAGACTTCAAGTTCTTCTTCCCTCAGTACTGGGAACTGTGTGTTTTGGGCTGCAACAGAAGAAAAAGCAACCCGACGACGTCGACGACGATGCTGCCGACTCCGTGTCCTGACAGCACTGAAGAGGGCACCACCGCAACACCGCACCATGACCCTGGTCTCACCGACGACGCCTGCTGACGCCGCCACTGAGCCGCTGCTCGCACCGTGACCTGTGGGCACCACACTCCGCACCACCTCGCTTCACGACGACGCCTTGTTATCCCCGACGACGCCGCTCCATGCCGAAATCTATGCCGCTGCTAGCACCGTGGTTCGAGGGCACCGCTCGTAAAGTTACACAACGCACCGCCCTCATCTCGCACCGCCGCCTTGGACTACCGACGCCAGCGCCATCGACTCCAGTGCGTCAGCCGACGACAGCGCTTCAGCAACTACGCCGCCGCTGCTTGCACCGCGACCTGCCAGCACCGCGACGAGCACCGCATTCACTTCGCACCGCGACCCTGGTCTCACCGACGACGCCATCGGACGCCGCCACCGAGCCGCTGCTCGCACCACGACCTGAGGGCACCGCACGCCGCACCGCTGCACTTCATACCGCAGCACCCGATGCCTGCCGACACCAGCGCTCCTGACTTCAACAGAGAGGAGTTCGATCTGCAACGCGTGTGACTTTGAGGGCCCGACGACTCCTGCACCGACCTCCGGAATCGACGCCTGCGGACGCCGTGCTTCGGAAGCTCAACGAGAGGTCGCCGACGCCCGGCATTTCTAAAAGGTACTGTTTGCGGGTCTTCCCGACACCGTAGCTGGCCCACGACGCCGCGGTCAGCCAGAACTGTTTGGATTTGTTTGCTCACGACGCCGTGATAGCCCCGGACGAAGCTATCGACATCAAGGAACTGTTTTTCAAGCATATTTTGATAACTGAAGATTTTTAAGTACTGTATTTTGTATTTTTATCGTTTTTGGTCTTGATTAAGTATATAAAAATATTGGATATTTTTCTAAACTGGTGTGATGACCTTTCGTAGTGCTTACACTGTATTACTGTTGGTTATGTGCAAATGCTTTACACACTGCCTCTAAGATAAGCCTGACTGCTCGTGCCAAGCTACCAAGGGGGTGAGCAGGGGTTATTTTAGGAGTGTAACTCCCTTATCCTGACTAGAGTGGTGGTTTCTGCCTGGCTTTGGCACAAGCCCTAGCCTACCACAAATCTCATTTCTCACACACGGTGAATGTGCCAAGGCTGCCCTCCATCATACAGTGCCTTCTGTAGAGCAGATGTGGGATTTGCTGCGGGTCCTAGAGCGTCTCTTGGAGCGTGATCTGTGACGCTGCTTGTCCTTGACCAGGGCGATCTTCTGGCTCGGGCCACCCGACAACGAGTTCGAGTCCACCCTGGGCGGCGTGTGGGTCTTGAGCCTGCCAACCTCATCTGTCCAGTTAAAGACTTCTTCAGGTGATTCAAAGAAGTGTGTCCGCGACTTGTAGCACACCCGCAGTCTTGCCGGGAACAGCAGGGAGTATTGAATCTTAAGGGACTACAGTTTGGCTTTAGCCTCCATAAAGGATTGTCAACGCTGTTGGACTAGCCTCGTATAGTCCGGAAATATCCGGATCGAGTGTGAGTCATAGTGGAGGGACTCTTTAAGTCGGGCCTGCTGTAAAATAACATCCCTGTCTTTATAGTTCAAAAGCCTGGCGATGATAGGCCTGGGATGGGCACCAGGCGGTGGTTTCTGCAGTAAAGCTGGGGGAAGCCAGTCCGTCAACCACTTAACCAATAGGCCCTCCACATCGTTACCTTCGCAGCCTTCAGGGAACCCCACGAAGCGGAGGTTATTTCTCCGAGCGTGCCCCTCTGCATCTTCGGCGCGTGATACCAGACGCCTCGTGGTAGTCTCCAAAGAGGATATTTTCTTTTGGAGGGTGGATACCGAGTCTTCCACTGTAGAAATCCTGGATTCTGCATCAGTAATGCGTTGAACCGCATTTCGAAGATCTTGCCGCAGGAGCATGACATCGGAGCCGACCGCTCCGATCTTGGCCTCCAGCGCATCCCTAGACTGCTTTATTGCAGTGAGAATGGCGGCATTATCTGGAACAGATGTCGCCTGGTTGCCCAAACCAGGGGCTTGGGCCGCAGCGCCGGTGTATTTGTCCATGGTACTCTGGGGCGCCCCGCACCTGAGGGCTTGTCCTTAGTCATAGTGAAATTATGATAGCACGGATGTGTAGCCTCAACGTTGGTGTCTCTCGCACAGTAAACAGCGCAGCCAAGTCCAAATGACGGCAGGATCAGGCCCCAGATATGGCAGCTTCCGATATCTCATGGGGGGTCAATAACAGCGGAAGAATGGAGGGTCACTGCTGTATGATCTGCATTCCCAGGCCACTGTAGGCACGTTGTATGGGGCCCCGAGAAATGATGTTGGCCAGATCAGCTGCTTGGTCTCCCCTACGTAGCCAGCAGCACAGCATATGTGTCGCAGCTCCAATGCCCCGATGGACCAGCAACCACTGTCTATCCTTTGATAAATAAAGGGCCGAGGGCTGTTCTGAAATAGGGGTAGGGCCCCTCATGGAGTGCAGTGTAGAAATAAATGCCGTTCAGTGAGGCGCTCCAAACTTGGCGCCAGAGCTACAACACTCCCCTGCGTCAAGTCAGTGGGGGACTTGGGCATCCAATGGCACCTCGGCCATGAGTTATGGTGAGCCCTCGATCCCGTGCACCCCCCCCGGTGGCCCGGCCCGGCCGCCGACAACCTAGCAACGCCCGTAGCGGGGGCAGGCACACCAGCAATCACAAGCCCCCGTGCTGGGAGCAACAGCGGACATCTCCAGACAAGCAGTGGGGGCTGCCAAAGCGTAGACTCGCTGGAGCCGCTGTGCGGATTCCCCCAGTTCCCGCCCGCCAACTGTGGAAGGCGAACAGCGCCGCGCCCGATATGGCCGCCGGGCTGCAGGCGGCGCTGCACAGAGCCCCCCAAGCACCAGTCACTCACCGCCGCACTGCCCGCGGGTCTCACGGCAGCAATCTCCGCGTCGCCGCCAGTTAAAGGGATCGCGGGCTGTGCGTCTTCAAGTCGAGGCAGCGGATTTACAGGTCGCAGCTCCTCCCGCACCCGGGATCTCGTTACCAGCCGGAGGGGGCCGTTGGGCAGGATCTCGGAGGTCTGGCAGGGCACGGGCACTATCCACCAGCAATTATGGCGGCGTTGTATGTGCCGATGCAGCAGGATAATTGCCGGATTAATAAACGGCTACGGGAGCTCCCTCACAGGGCGTCCACCATGTTGGACCGCTAGGCCACGCCCCCCATTAATATCACATTTTACCTGATGAAAGTGGGCAATGGTGTAGAATTTTCCTAGTTTAACGTTACCTTTCAGTTAGTGACTGTGGCATGACAAAGAACTGGGGCACCATGCTGCTGATATTTCACAAAGCACTTGACTGGCTTTCCTGTGAGATGCCCACTGTGTTCCCGGTGACCCTTTGTAAGTATCCAGTGGCCATGAAGTGGAGTGCAGACAATATTTTGACATATACAGTAAATGACCTAGGAATGGGCTGTAGATGAATTTAGCTCACACTCCCAGTCTGCAACCATGTCAGTGATCACATCTGTAGAGAAGTTGTATTTAGTGCTTTTCTAACAGTTCACTCACCCTTGCAGTAGAAGGTGAGTTGAATTTGATTGAAGCTTTGTCGCAATATTCGTTCTCTCTAATAACTATATTTACTGTTATGTGCCAGTGTCTTTTTTTAATAAAATAGTCTTATTTTTTTAATACATTTTTGATACATATAAAAAAATGTAATATATTTTGCAATGTTACCGTACATGGTATTACTATTAATTATTCCTTGCCTCTTTTGATTTCTATGAGACTGACTTGCACAATCAGTGATTGGCTATGTGTGGTGTGTGACTTCCACCAATGCTTGTCTGGAAAATTTGATTTGAGTGGGTTTGGTCAGCAGTACTACTGGATTAGATGTGGGTGTAACTTTGATGATATGCAAGTGGCTTATTCTTGTGTTGCTGTGATTTAGTATTTACTTCTGATTGTTACTTACATGCACGATGGCTTCTAGTCACATACCTTTCTTCAACACCTCATACTTACGTGTTACAAGGGCACCACACAGTTACCGGAACGTCTACAATTCTCAACACCATCAATAACACAACTCATACAGGCCAAGCTACACCCACACAATGTTTCATCCATGAACTCCATAGGGCCACCCAAGAACCAGATGTTAGTCGAAGCACTTCTTGGCCTCATCAGGGAGAAGAGGCACTATGTAAATTCTAAAATACAATACAAAGCACTACATGTGCACACTTATGTATTCTTCTTATTAAATATCACCAGTAACCTTCATTGTACATCAAACGATGATTCCTGATTATCATTGTCTTTGGATGTGGTACCAGAATACCGTGTGACATGTACATGGTGTCCTACATACCTTTCAAAATTATCACCCCATGGGTGTTAATAATACAAGATCTACACCCAAAGGGATAATATTTTTGTAAACTGTACCTAGGATAATATATTTCTGTCAGACAATATGTCTGTATATTATATTCTGAGATACAACCTGCCTTGTGCCCCAATAATACACACATGTCCTGTTCCCATGATCTGTACATCAACCAGCGCTCCCCTGATACTCAACAACTACACAAACATTAGAATTAATGCATCAAAGCAATAAATGGATGATAGTGACTGTGCCTACTAAACACAGATGTCCTGTGGTGTGACATTGACCCTGTGTTTCCAATACCCCTTATCTTTAGCATATGAGAACAGTGCGGAGTATGCAGAATACATGATTACTGCTCGAACTACCACGTTTTGCCTTTGTTTTTGGCGGTTTTCCCCGATATATTTTAGCAAGTGTTCCTGGCGAAATGTGCGAGGGAGATGTGATCATTACAGCTGAGCTGAGACTTCTGATCCGTAAGCACAGAAGATTTTGCACACAGAACGTAATTTATCTCCCTGCTTAATCAAGGCCTAAAAGTACAAGCCATGCACACCACACATTGCTCCCCTGAAGCACATCACCCAGTGTTCCCCTAAGGCAGCGGTCTCCAAACTTTTTAATGCCCCCAGTGGAAAAAAATAAATCACTGCCCCCCCTCAAAATTTTCCACAATTATTATATTAAACTGGCAATGTTTAATTATGTCTAGACTTATTTAAACATTGCAGTTAAGTTCTGTCACAGTTTTAAAAATGCAATCAAATACATGATTTCCAAACATAGTATTCTGGTCAGGCAGGCCTTACTAATGTGTAAAAGTATCCATGGTGTGATTATTAGAAATGGTAGTGGGGGTTTTGAAGAATATTTGGAGTCCCTTCCCTTCTGACACCTTCAACCAGCCAGGATCAAAATGGCAAAAGATGTTAGTGAAAGCCCATTACATACCTGCTTACTGCCGCTCATTTTTTTCTGCTGAAAACAAAGCACTGTTATCAGAATAATTCCTCTTTTGGCCAGAGCCTGGTGCCCCCCCTGGGATAACTTGAGGCCCCCCAGTTTGAAGACCCCTGCCCTAAGGTGAGTCACTAGAGCTCCCCAGGCACACATCACCTTGTTTGACCCTGCTGAAGACCATCCTTTATCTGCCAAAAGCACAATGACATGTGCCCTCTTATATGCAACACTTTGCTCCTCTGATGCATCACCCTGTATCTACCCTTTGTGACACTGGTGCATATGATGTTTGGGCTCTTAGAACTGAATCATGTGTGTTTATTTGTCTATGTACAAGGGTCCCTTTTGGATTTGAAAAGGGGGGTCCATAGATACGTTGGTTTGTGTGTGCAAAGCTCTCAATTTTCCCAAGTGTATACACTTGCATTGAGGAACTTGTAATTCTAATTTTTCATGAGAACATGACTAAAAACTCAAGAATGTAAGGAAAATACCTGGAATGAATGAACTACTCATGTCTGGAACTTGGAACTGTGAAAGCTGTGTATGATTTATGTTTTCTCAGTTGTTGTGTACCAGTGGGTAAATGCACAATACAAAAGCCAGACCTACTGACTTTGACAATGGTTGTTAACATCTGATACATATTAAACATGTTTATTGGCCATACATTACTTTGTATAGAAATATCAAGAATCCTTAAGATAATGAATGTACTCAACCTGATTCAAAACGTCCAACTTTCAGAGACTACGGGGCATATTATCAACGGCCAGCGATAATTATCGCTGGCCGTGCTTAGCAATACATTTCCTATCGCAGGCTATCTCAGGAATTTATCGCACTGGTAGCGCGTTATTAACAACGCGTTTCTCCAGGGCGATAAAAATTCCAGAGATAGCGAGGTTATCGCCGTTTTGCAGGGAACATCGCTGGTTTTCCAGCGATGTTCCCTACAAGCGGCGATACTCTGCTGATACGACCCTGTGGTCGTATCAGCATAATCCACCCCTATGTCAGACATAGGTAAGTCAGGATTTTAGCAGACGTTAGATTTTGGCGAAAACGGCCGTTTCGCCAAAATCTAACGTATGCTAAAATCCTGTGGGCTGCCTTGTAAATATCGCGATGTGAACATCAGCGATATTTGCCAGGTAGTCCATCCGGAGTACGCCCAGTGACGCTAACTTTGCATCTCATTAGAGATGCAAAGCTGGAGTGTTAAGGAAAGGGCGCTACGGCAAGGATTCACGCGATAGCGTGACCTTGCTGATAAGGCGATAAAATTATCGCCGCTTTCGGCCGAAAACGGACGCAAAGCGGCGATAATTGTATTGCGCCGCCTTGATAATATGACCCTACATAGCTTTGGACAAACATAAGGCGATTTTACATGAAACACAGTGATGTTTATGCCTAAACCAGAACTGTACTACTAGTTACAGAAGCATATGACGATTACTATAAAGATACACTAATATCTGACCAGTGTAAAAATCGTTAGCTCATTTTTAGAGACATAGGGGCATGTTTACAAGCCCCAATCGCCACACAAGCATCACTTTATTTGACGCTCTGGTGGCGTAGCGCCATATCCCATATTTGCAAGGTGGCGCTAAGTCACTTAATGTGGCTTAGCACCACCTTGTAAATATGCCCCTTTCTGCCGCAGTCCTCTGCAGCAAAGGGGTGTGCAATGGGCGTTGCTGTGGGCGTTCCACCACAACACCCATTATTTTTTAACCCTGCCCCAGATTTACAAGGCTGAGGCAGCACCCAAAGCAGCGCCATCTAATGCCATGGATTACCAGGCGTTAGAATGGTGATATGAGGAGAAATCATTAATTTCTCCTCATTTTTTGCTCTTTCAATGTGTGCTGCATTATGCAGCACACATAGAAAGAGCAAGTCACCATGAATGATTGTTTATGTGCAGGAAGGTGGCCTTTCCTGCACATAAACAATTGCCCCTGCAGCGCAGGCACCCTTGCAAATGGTGGCAGGGCACCAGCATTAGGGGAGCACAGGGGTGTGCCGTATTCCTGTTCATACAGCGCATCCCTGCATTAAAAAAATGTCAGAGCGCGGCACTGCTGATTTTGGCACAGCTCCATGCGCCATAAGTTTTTGGGTAAATGTGCCCTTTTGTGGTTTTGTTTTCTTTTTGTAGCATAACGACGTACCATAGCACTGCTTGAAAAGACTGCTGGACTGCAGTAATGCTAAGAAACGACTTTGGCTCCAGATGAATTGGGGGAGCTCATTTACTCTGGATATCTTTTTTTAAGTGGTCACTCTTTTTTATCCTATTTTAATTAACTCATTTTAAAGCTTTCTATCATGCACACGTTTTTTATTGGAATTTCATTACTTTTGTTTTCCTTGGGAATGAAGCCTGTAATCTCCACGCTAATATTGCAAATCCATCTCCAAGCAACATGCTTTGGCATTTGTGTAAGCTTTTGTCCGGTGCTCCCCTCCCTCTACGGCGTATTTGCATTTACGACTAAAGTATTATTGCTTTTGACATCAGCCTAGCCCCGAGACCCCGCGTTCGAATGTCTGTAATTGATTTAATGATTCATAATTGCTCAGCTGGGGTTTGGGTGTACTGTAGTGTGGTTAAGCAGGGGAACAAGCTTGTCTGCAGCTAATGATATGTTATGCCACAATTTACAGCTGTGTAGTTGCAGGAGCTAAATACCAGCGGGACCACATTTCTAAACCTGCGAGCAATGCTTCTTTTGAAGTTCTTCGAAAACAAAATCCCATTTAGTATTTTTTTTTTTACGGGAAGACTCCTGAAGCATGTACTGTTCGTTAAGCATATCAAACGGCATCTGAGTTGCAAGGGGAGCAAATATAAACTTTACTTCTCGTAGTTATTGGAATTCTTTTGCATAGTGTTGAAGAGAATGTTTTACAGTGCTGGAGAAAACGAGATACTCAGCTTGGGCAAGGAAAGGTACGGGACGACGAAGTAACATCAAAGTCGGTATGGTGGATGGCTTGGTACTAGAATATTTGATCTTGCATTAGCAAAGCACTCAGTTTTAAGTTATTTTTCATTCATATAGTTAAGTACATACACATCCCTTGTCGAATTGGGGGTTATAATTTAGTGGTGGCTCGTGACCTTTAAAAGTGCTAGGGTGTACATCTTGGCTCGAATTCCAGTGAGCAATCCTGACTCGGCAGGTTCGGGCGTTTGCTCACACTCGCTTGCACTCAGTCTTACTCCCACACTCATTCTCAGTCGCAGTCACTAACTATCATTCGCACTTCCACTCACTTTTACTTACTCTGATTCACCCGGTCTCACTGACCCACTCAGTCTCACTCAGTCTCTCTTACTCTCACTCCATTCTATTCATTGTGATTCACTCAGTCTCACTCTGACTCACTCATTTCCACTGAGTCTCATGCTAAATCACTCGTTCTCCCTGATTCACTCGGTCCCACTCATCCTGATTCGCTAAATCTCACTTTCACTCTGTTTCACTCATTCTCACTGAGTCCAACTTGTTCGAACTCATTCAATCTTGCTCTCAGTCATTCACAGTCTGTCTGAGTCGTTCTGACTTAGGGCCTCATCACGATGGCAGTGGGGCCGCCACCGTCAGGCCGTGTGTGGCGGTCCCACCACCATCGGACCCTGCATGACTGCCCGCCGCATTATGATGGTGGGCGGGCGCCGAGAGACTGACCGCCATGCATCCGACTGGCTCCTTGTGTCAGAGAGACTACAATCCCTACAACAGTGGGCACCGCCGTAGGGATTACAATGTCCCTTTCCACTAGCCGTTCCATGGCGGCAAACCAGCCATGAAAAGGCAGGGGGAAAGTGACTTGGGGGTCCCCCTTACGCCCTGGCCCTCTGATATGGGCCCTGAGCAGCACTGCATGGTGCCTGCCACATGGTGCAGGGATATGTGCAATGTGTTTATTTTGGACTGCGGCATGTGCTGCAGCCTGCAGCACACGCCGCAATACAAAATATGCAGATTGTGACTGCCTTGAAGGCGGGCGCATCCTAATCCCGATGGCGGGACTGCCGACAGCTAGTCAGGTGGTCCCGTTCCCACCATCATAATCAGACCCATAGTCTCACTCTGATTCATTCAGTCGCACTCATTTTGATTCATTCAGTCTCACTCTGACTCAATCATACTCACTCAGTCTAACTGCCACTCATTCTGAGTCACTCTCTGACTCCTCGCATAGTCTCACTCTGACTCATTGTTTCACTTATTCTGTGATTCACTAAGACTCACTCAGACTGTGACTCACTCAGTCGCACAGATAGTAAATCTAAGTTACACTTACTCTCATTCTCCCTCACCCTCATTCATTCTCACTCATACTCACTTTTCCTATCACTCATTATCACTCACTCTGACTCACTCCCTCACTGATACTCTCTCCCTTTCACTCACACACACACACAGATAAACAAACAGACATGCTCGCACATAAACACACTCTCCCACAGACACGCACTCTCACACATACACACAGAGCATTTAAAAGCTTTTCTACTTACTTTGCTGCTTGCACAGGCACCATTTGGACTCCTGCTCCTTTCCGCTTCCAGTGCTGGAGCATGATGACACTGACACCTCGCACCTGCGCATTCACAGGTTAGAGGTTTCACCTCACCATTTCCCAACCCTGTGACGAGTTGGAAAAGGGTAGGGTGAGTGACTGATTAGCGTGGAGACACAGGCACTGCAGATCTTCAGCTTGTCGCGCTCGTGGTTACCTTTGGCTGTGACACTTTTGATGTCACAGATGGAGGAGGCACTGAGGTGTGCCAGGGCCTTGAGGCCAGGGCTGTGGGTTTCATCAACCCTGGAAAATCACTCTGATGGCTGGTGCAGGTGTCTTTGTGCACCTGTGTCAGCCATTAGGCACTGTAACAACAAGCTGCCTCAAACAGATGCTGGATGGCATCTTTGTATAATACCTAGAGTGAATAATAGATTATCATTCACTCTTGGTATAATTGAAACGAAAACGGGCCAGAAAACAAGAAGGGCATACCCTGGATCCCTTAAGATAGAGTCGCCCCTTGTATAACTTGTGCAGTAATTTTGCACTTTTTATCTGCACAAATTACCTGTAGCTCAAAACATGGGTCACGTGTTGTGTAACTGCACTCTCCACAATTATGAGGTGCAAACCTCAGAATTTGTGAAGTATTATTCTATCTGGTAAAAAATGCACCCAGGGATATCAGTATTTAAGGGGTGCAGTATTTCCTCTCAAAAACGGCCAACTCGTATTGAGCATAGCATTACAGTTTGTACTGTCATGAAAACAGTTGGCCCTATTCACAGAGGTAAATTTCTATGTGAAAATGTACTCACTTGTAAATCTAATCGTGGACCATGGAGTGACTATATGCTTTTTCGCTATAAACCATTTCCGAATGTAAAGTTAATCCTAGGTGCAGACTTACCTAATCGCACGCTCCTAGAACATGATTTACGAGAGTAAACTTACTGCTCATAAATCTTCTCATGTAAGCCCAAGCCTCCAAGACTGGTGGCAGAGATCCACCAATAGCACAGAAAAATGTATTAAAGCTTATTGAAATGTAAAAAATATTACAAATAGGTTCTTAATTACCTATTAATACTAAATAATTTTATATATTTATTTTAATTATAGAATTAGTAACACTAAATGATATAGCACATTGAATTAAATGGTATTAAATAATTAATTTCTTTAAATATATCTATTTAATTTGAAAATAATATCCCTAAAAATGCATTTAAAAATACCACCTACATTAGCAATATGTATATGTATTAAAGAGTATTAACAGTTATGTAAAATTTTTGTACAAATACTAATAATCATGTAACAAAAGTTTTAATATGTATAATATTGAAATATGTTTGTGTTATTTCTAACATCATAATCATTATTTATATTCTGATATGTACAATTTTTCAAATAAAAAAAATGTATACATTTAATTTAAAAGTCAAAAATAGCTTTATTATTTTCAACCATATTTCATATGAGTGTTATTTTTAGTCCCTGTCTCCATTGTGTTTTTTATTGGAGTGTGTTGTAGTACTGCTGAGTGGGCATGTGTGGTGCTCAACTTACTCCAAGGATGTACTGGACTGCACTTAAGACTGTTGTGGGACATTTTCGTCTGTGTAGTAAATTTAGAAGTGCTTTTTGTGAATAGCAATAGGCTTACTCTGTCCCTCCCTAAACCCCTCCTTATCTCTCCTTTAGGTGCATTACCCATTTTCCAGCCACCTCCCCTATACCACCCACATTTATTTCTAAAATGTAGCACTACATGTGCAGAGATTCCATACATGTGGACGAGATCTTTACATATAAACAAAAGAAGAGGCGGAGATATCTGCACTTACGTTTGTGAATTAAATTTTGTAGGAACATGAGTAGTACCACTGTAGTACCACTAATCATACAATAAAATGTACTTTGCTAATAGGGTACAGTATAATTTGCATTTTGTTCTGCGCTAGGTAGAACCTGCCTGCTATGTGCACATTTCAGGGAGGATGCTTGGCCCGACTTGGTCTCTCTTGTTTGAATGGATTTCCATTTTGTACTCCCAGTCATGCTAAAAGTAAAAAGCATTGCAAATTGTTTTTCATGCCAAAGAAGAGGATACTTATATAGATGAAACCCGGCTATAGGATAACAGACCTCAGGAGAGAATACAATTTATATTCGGTAAACGTCTCGGTGATTCATCACATTTTTGGGTTTAGTTGCATGATGTGTTACTTGAATATCTGGGTCTCCGGTTCCTGACTGAATTGGTGGAGTCAAATGAGCTAGTTCGATCAGCTTTAGATCAGTGTAGGGATATTGTACAAGATCCTGGGTGTGTAGCAAAAGTATCATATTGGTTGTGCAAAAGGTAGAGAATGAAGATTCTTCAGTCTTGTTGATGAAGCACAGTGACTGGAGCCAAACCAGGTCTTCTTGGGCTGGTGTCACATAGCTAGTTTACATTAAGTCCCATCTAGTATGGTGGTATTGTAATATTTAAAGGAATTCTTTGCATTATTCTGAATGTAAATGTGTCAGCAGCCTATATGTACTTCAGAAGCAGGCAAGAGCAGTCCACATGTTTGTTTGTGTAACAATCATCATTTCATGCTCATTTGGTGATGGGATCCACTCACTACTGTACTGATTTGGGGTTCTAAGCAGTGGCGGCTACTCCGCTATGGCGGAGGAGCATCGCCCCACTGCTTTTAAGCAATGCAAAGTGCGAAACATAAAATGATAATAACGTTGAGTTATTATCATTTTATGCTTTGTGCTGCTTTGCAGGCGGGCGGGTTGGCGGGGCTGCTCTGCTCTCGGAGCAGGGCAGGGGAGGAGTGGTTTTCCCACTCCTAAGTGCGCAATGACAGTTTGGTCGGCCCTCTCGGGCCGCCCAAAACAGTCATGCGCACTTTCCCTTTTCTCCATGCAGGCTGCATTACAGCCTGCATGGAGAACATGCCCACCCCTCCAGCCCCTGACTGAGGGCTGTGTCACGGCGCTCAGACCAATCACAATGTTGCATTGCAGCGCTGTGATTGGTCAAGGGAGCCAGGGTGCTTACCAATCACAACGCTGCATTGCAGCGTTGTGATTGGTCAGTGGGGCCTAACTGTGCTTTTTGTTCCAAGACGAGGAGAGCAGGACCAGAGACGCGGGACCCGGGGGCAATGTAAGTTTATTTTATTTCATATTGCGCACCCCAATCCCCCACGCAACTCCCCTGCCTGTGACACCCTCCCTCCGCCCTGCCACCCGTGAGCCCTGCAGGCCGCCACTGGTTCTAAGGACAGTGCTTGTTAACATACCACATTGACCATTTATGGATGGAGTTGTTCTTATCGAATGCAGAGACCACCTTGCACATGCAATGGTTGTATGGTCTACTGATGCCTTAAGCATTATTTTTATTTCTCTCAGTCTAGCCTGTCAGTTTGTCCGCATATTTTATATGAAGACCATATTCCAGACCAAAGGGTGTTTCTGTTGGTCTTTCCTTCACTGGTCTGCCCAGTACCAACTGCCGATAAGAACCCAAAACACATTACTCACCAGCAGCTAGTGCTCTGATCATGTACTTTAGGACCTCCTGCCCCTAATCCATTCATAATTAATTTGCTCATCATCAGCCTGCATTAGTGCTTTCCATGCAGGAGACACTTTGGCAAACAAAAAGATCCCCCACTCTGCCTACTATCATATACTATATTCTTAAGGTGAGCAGTAAGAAATCTTGTGTGATATACAGCATGCCAAATTGAAATTACTGATTGAAATTACACACGTAATTAGGTAGTACTATGTGGATCCAAATGCATGGAGGCAGGGAAACCGTATCTCAGCACCCATAAGTTATTTTTATATAATGCCTGACCTCTTCAACTGAACCTGAATCTGTCATTTAATACTGGGGAGATCATTCAGGATTGCAATGGATTTATATTATCAACTGTACAGAACAGTTAGATTATAAAGATTTTTAGGGTTCAAACATCTGCATGCGGTCTCTTTACGGCCTGTGTAACTTGATATGGGGCAAAAGCTGCAAATGAAAAAAATAAATATAATTGTTAGGCATGAATTTGTATTTCGCTTTTCTTAAGGACATTTGAGCAAAGCTCAAGTGTAATCTAATTCTTTGTTCAATAAACTACATCATCTGCAACAGGCCACTTTTAGGTCGAGCCTACCAGAAGTCATAGATATCTGGTTGCAAAAGACCTATAGTCATTTTACAGAGGACATAAAGCCAGCCCATTGGTTGGCATTATTGTCACCCCCATTTGCTTGCTTCCTATTCGTTGTCTGGCCTTGCCCATCTTGCATTGGCCCTTCCATGGAGCATAGCTTCCCACTGCTCACTTTTAGAGAACTACTTTTTCCTTTTTGCGTAAGAGTACCTGTATTTTTCAGCTGTCTCCCTTGTGGGCTTCTCTTTCCCCACCCTAGCTCCTATTGCACTCCCTCACCTGCGTACTTTTCTCCCCACCACTTTTCTCTCTCTCGCCTGTGTGCCTCTGCTCCGGTCTATGTCAGTCTCTTCCACCTGTGAGCTTCTCCATGCTCTGCGCTCCATGTTGCTCTCTCTCACTTGTGTGCTTCTCCCCCTCAACCTCCATGTTGCTTTACCCATCTGCGCTCTCAGTTATGCTTCCCCACCCTCTTTTACAATAAAACATCCTCTTTAGCCACACTAAACAGCAACAGGGAGGCTGTACGCCATCTTAATAAACCATTAGTGAAACCAATTGGTCCCAAGTATGAGATCTATTTTCCTTGCCAATGCTTGTTATGAGCTGGGAATATTTCGGCTGCATAGGGATGGCCAATCATTGCAGAACCCTTCCCTTTTCTCCTCCTTCCTTTGTGCTACTGTGTTTGACACCCTGTTCTGGCTTGAAATGTCAGCATTGAGCAGCACTGCCTAGAAAAGAGACATGCAGTCAGTGGAATGGCACAACTGTAGTTCTGTATCCTAATAATCAACCTGCTTTGCATACTTCCTCCTGTGTTTTAGATTTTCAACATTTGGGCTGGGGCTTGCCAGACAGGCCAATCCCCATATGCTTTATAAAATAATCTTCATTTTCCCCTTTGTACTGCTCCTGCGTCAGTGTGAATGACTTATCAAAATGTTAATAATCAATTCTTTGGATGTTAGAAATATTCATACAGGACAGTCTGCCCTGCTGCTGATAAGCCAATTATGATTAACCATGGTCAAGGATAATTCACCCGCACAGTTCACTGTCAGCGAGCTTTCTAACTACACTGAAAAACCTTTTTGATGCAGACTGTATTTCTGTTAAATAAAATGATACTTCATTATCATATTGTTTTTGAGGTTTGTTAAATACACAATCATTAACAAAAGACTATGGGCCAGATGTAGGTGGCGAAATACCGGTCGGTAACGCCGAAATTCGGAGAATTTCAGCGTTACCGACCGGTATTTGACTGAGTGCAATGTAGGTGAGTTCATACCTACATGCAAAATAAGGAATCGCAAAATAGCGATTCCTTAAATGCAATGTACGTAGCACTAAAAATAGTGCACTTGAGCCTTATGGAATCGCTAATTACCACCAACTTCAAGTTGGTGGTAAGTAGCGATTTCCTTTAAAAAGCACTTTTTTGCTTTTTCAAATGTGCCATGTGGCACACATCCATGCCCTTAGGGCATGTATGTGCGCCACATGTGCACACATGCACATTTCAGGGTGCAACAGGGTGTCCTTTGGACACCCTGGCACCCTGAAATACCTCCCGCTATTAGCAATTCGGTAATACCGAATCGCTAATAGTGAATATCTTCCCATTCATTCCTATGGGCCTCCTAACCCATAGGAATGAATGGCTAAATATTCCTTAATAACGAATCTCAATTACCGATTCGTTATTAAGGAATGTTAAGGAATCGCTAATATTTTAGCGATTCCTACCTACATTCCATTTAGCGAGTCCTTAATAGCGATTCGGTAAAAATCGCTATTAAGGACTCGCTAAATTGAAGTTACCTACATCTGGCCCTATGTGCCTATTGCAATAACATGTTGAAAGTATTTTTTTATCCCTCAATCAATCAATCAATCAATCAAGCAGGGTTTTTTTAGAGCGCTCTACTCACCCGTGAGTGTCTTAAGGCGCTGGAGGGGAGGGGGTGCAGCTCCGGATCAGCCGAAGAGCCAGGTCTTGAGGCTCTTCCTGAAGGTGTGCAGGGTAGGGGAGCATCTGATGTTGACTGGGAGCTCGTTCCAGGCCTTTGCAGCGACGTAGGAGATGGATCTTCCACCTGCTCTGGTTCTGCGGATGCGCGGGGTCTCTGCTAGGGCGAGGTCGGCGGAGCAGAGATTTCTTTTGGGTACGTGGAAAGAGACTCTTTCATTGAGGTATTTGGGTCCAATGTTGTGGAGGGATTTGTATTAACAAGGAACAAGAGCAACCCATACGTCCCTGTGAGCTGGGTATAGCTAGTCAGCCAACAAACAATGTTCACAAGGAACTCATTTGAAAAACAAATGTAAACATAAGACAAGGTGTGTTACTTCCTTTTATCCAAATTGGAGTTTGTAGTTAGAACGGGGAGTTACGTCCTTCTAACTCTGTTATCATATTAGTTTTTCATATGATTGTTCTCTGCAAAATAAAAGTTACGCCCATCTTCGGCTGAAGTGGGTTTGATAGTAATTCTTTTGTTTGTGGGCTTCAATTTCAAAACATTGATTGATTCCATATTGAACTAATATAATAACAGAGTTAGAAGGACGTAACTCCCTGGTCTAACTACAAACTACAATTTGGATACAAGGAAGTAACACACCTTGTTTTATGTTTACATTTGTTTTTCAAATGAGTTCCTTGTGAACATTGTTTGTTGGCTGACTGCAGAGGGATTTGTAGGCGTGGGTGAGTAGCTTGAAGGTTACTCTCTTCTTGACGGGGAGCCAGTGGAGGTCTCACAGGTGCTGGGTCATGTGCTCATGTCGTGGGGTTCGGAGGATGAGTCGGGCTGCGGTGTTCTGGATGGTCTGGAGTTTGTGTAGGAGGGATTTGTTGATTCCAGCGTAGGGGGCATTACCGTAGTCAAGTCTGCTGGTTATGAGTGCATGGGTGACGGTCTTTCTGGCTTCGGGGGATCCACTTGAAGGTCTTGCGGAGGATGCGGAGGGAGTTCAAACAGGTGGAGGCGAAGGCGTTGATCTGGACGGTCATGGTGTGGAAGGAGTCTAGGATAATGCCGAGGTTCCGGGCTTGGTCCGTCGGGGTGGGTGGGTTTCTGAGGGAGGAGGGCCACCAGGTGTTGTCCCAAGCTGAGGGGGAGGGTCCAAGGACGAGGACCTCTGTCTTCTCCGAGTTGAGCTTTAGGCAGCTGTTGCTCATCCATGCTGCGACGTCCTTCATTCCTTCCTGGAAGCTGAGTCTGGTGCCTTCAGGGTTCTTCGTGAGGGAGAGGATGAGCTGGGTGTCGTCGGCATAGGATACTATACTGAGCCCATGCTGTCTGACGATGGCGGTGAGAGGGGCCATGTAGATGTTGAAGAGAGTGGGGCTGAGCGATGATCCTTGGGGAACTCTGCAGTTGATCTCTGTAGGTTCGGAGAGGAAGGGTGGGAGTTTGATCCTTTGGGTTCTGCCGGCGAGAAAGAAGCGGATCCAGTCGAGGGCGGTACCCCGTATGCCTGCGTTGTGGAGTCTGGCTGCAAGAGTGCAGTGGGAGAAGGTGTTGAAGGCTGCGGAGAGGTCTAGCAGTATCAGGGCCGCGGTATCGCCCTGGCCGAGTAGCACGTGGATGTCGTCGGTGGCGGCAAGGAGGGCAGTCTCGGTGCTGTGGTTGCTGCGGAATCCGGACTGGGAGGAGTCGAGGATGGCATTCTCTTCGATGAAGGCGATCAACTAGGCGTTGATGAATCTTTCGGTGACTTTGGCTGCGAAGGGAAGGAGAGAGATGGGCCGGAAGTTTTTCAGGTCTGTCGGGTCAGCCGAGGGTTTCTTGAGGAGGGGCTTGACCACTGCCCGCTTCCAGTCATCAGGGAAAAAGCCGGATTTGAAGGAGGCGTTGATGGTGAGCCGTAGTTCGGGTGCTATGGCGGCGGTGGCTCTGTGGTAGATGTGCGGCGGGCAGGGGTCCATGGGGGCTCCTGAATGGGTGCTCTTCATGGTCGTGGTGGTATCTTCAGTAGTGACCGGTGTCCAGGTGAGGATGGTGGGCTGGCTGTCATTGCTGGAGGTGAGGGTGGTTTCTGGAGTCTGTTTGCTGAAGTTGTCGTAGAGAGCCTTGATTTTCAGGTGGACGTAGGAGCCGAGCTTGTTGCAGAGGTCCTGGGATGGCGTGACGGGTTGCTGGGGGGTCTGGTGAACTGCTGGATGACATTGAAGAGTTCCTTTGCGTTACTGGCATTGGTATGGATTTTGTTCCGGATGAAGGTCCTCTTGATGGCTCTTATGCGTTGGTGGTATTCAGTCATGGTGTTCTTGTAGGTGTTCTGGTCTTCAGTGGTTTTGCTGTTTCTCCTGCATTTTTCGAGGCGTCTGCAGGAGTGTCTGGCTTCTTGGAGGTCAGTGGTGAACCAAGCGGCCTTCAGGGGCATTGCCTGTGGGGGTGGCGGAGGGGTGCGAGCTTGTCTGTGCAGCTGGTGATCCAGCGGTGAAGTTCTTTGGCTGCAGAGTTGGCGTCGGTCGTGGCGGTGGGGGGGTCGTGGATGAGGGTGGAGTTGAGGTGCTCCTCTGTGACCTAGCTCCAGTTCCTTTGTGGCAGGCGCGGGGCAGGCTTGTGTGCGGTGGTGGTGTTGAAGGAGAAGTGTACGCAGTGGTGGTCTGTCCAGAGGGGCTGTGAGGTGTGGCTGAAGTGGATGTTGGACCCTCCTGCGAAGATTGGGTCGAGGATGTGTCCAGCCTTGTGGGTGGGGGTGGTGACGAGCTGCTTCAGTCCGAGGTTGTCGAGGTTGTCCCTGTCCAGAGGGGCTGTGAGGTGTGGCTGAAGTGGATGTTGGACCCTCCAGCGAAGATGGGGTCGAGGATGTGTCCAGCCTTGTGGGTGGGGGTGGTGACGAGCTGCTTCAGTCCGAGGTTGTCCAGGTTGTCCAGGAAGGCAGTGGAGTCGGGGTAGCTGCGGTTGTCGAGGTGGAAGTTCAGGTCTCCGATGAGTACGTAGTCCGTGGAGGCAAAGGCGTGTGCGATGAGGTCGGCAATGGTGGTGGTGAAAGAGGCGTGGGGCCCTGGGGGTCTGTAGGCGAGGGTGCCGTTCAGCGCGGTTCTGGGGCTGGTCTGGATTTGGAAGTGGAGGTGCTTGGTGTTGGAGAGGGGGTCGCTCATGCTGGAGGTGGAGAGTCTGAGGGAGCTCTTGTGTGCGATGGCGAGTCCTCTTCCAGGGCGGTGGGGGATGTCCTTCCTCTGGATCTTGTATCCGTCGGGAATGGTGGTGGCGATGTCGGGGCGTAGGGGGTGTTGGTCCAGTTTTCCATGAAGAAGGTGACGTATGGCGAGAGGGTGTCGAGGAGGTCCCAGATCTCTATGGCATGTCTGTGCAGGGAGCACACATTGAGGAGGATGCATTTCAGGGCTTCAGTGGTGTGGGCGTGGGTGCAGCGGTCGTGGGGGTGCTGTCGCTGGTGAAGGATTGTTGGCAGTGCCGGCAGGAGAACTGGCCGTGTGTGGAGTTCGGCATCGCCTGTTGGCAGTTGTTGTTTCTTCCGGGGTTGAGTGCGAGGAGGGTAGCAGGGATGTAGCGGTGGGTGGTCAGAGATCCAGGGGTCCTGGCGCTGGTCGCGGTCGGGTCGCGGACGGGCACATACGGGATTGCCTTTGGTGCCGCTATTAATTAGGGAAGAGGGGGAGGGAAGCGCAGCTGGGAGACGGGAGCGGGAACCGGCAGGGGGGAGGGGCCGCGTGGGCAGCAGCAGCAGGAAGGGAGGCAAAAACGGGCACAGAGGGAACAAAGAAGGGGATAGTGCCACAGAGAAGGACCAACAAACAGTGTACAAACAGGAAAAAATAAGGCAGTCAAAATAAACAACAGACAATATGCAAAAAGCAAATAGACAGGAAGAAAGACAAAAAGACAGACAACAGACAGAGAAAGAGAAACGGGCACAATCACAGGAAGGACAGCAGCGGACCAGCAGAAGAGCAAGGCTCACCCACTGGACCACCAGGGATGAGAAACAGGCTGGAGCCTGCGGTTGGAGAAGGGCCTCGAACACCAACCTGTGAAAGAAGGTGTCTGGGGCAGCGGCAGGCGAGGCTACAGCGGAGCTACTTGGGCGGGGAACGGGACGCTGGCCATGAGGTCCCTCCTGCCTGAATCTCTTTGTTCAGGACTTTGTCCCAAAATTGGGGCTGTAGTTCACAAACCCTGTCTACATGGATATTTGAACCTGTCGCTGATGGGACAAGTATCTGCTGTTTGACCCTGCTTGAAGATGATACCGGCTGAGAAACCAACGTGAATAATGATTATAGAAAAAACTACACAATAATTAATAACATCTGGGTAAATTCTGCGTGATTAAGAATGGTTCAAAAACAAATTTAAGAAAATATCTTTTTCACTCACATTTGGTAATATTCCGACTACTCTATTAATCTAGCTCCTTTATTTTCTCAATGCAACCATAATAATATTTTTATTTTTATTTTGTTAGTCCAGAACTATATTGCCTGGGAAAGAATTGTCCTCACAGGGAATGCAAGGTAGCCATCTTGGATGGGGATCCAAGAAGTATTTCCAGGGATTAAAGATTATTTTCCAACTAGGAAACGCCCATCTAGAGAATCACATAAAATAATGAAACGTCTTTCTTATTAACATAATTCACATTGCAATGACAGAGGAAGACATGACCTGATTGAGGTGTTACCAACAGCTAAGAAAGAGAGCCAAAGCAGGAGCAAGGTAAGGGGCCCAATACCAATTGAAGCCTCAGTGCATCATACAAGATTGTGCCTGGCCATCCCAGAGAAAGGGTAGAACTTTGGAACTTCAGAACAGTCTGTGGACTTAGTACATCGCAGCAGCCCAGAATCTTCTCTGACCAGCCCTCTCTGCTGCACTTCTGATTGTGACAGTAAAATTCTTTCTGTCTTTTGGCCAGTTGAATCACTAGTGGGATGTATGAAAATATTCCACAACCATATATTTTTAACTTCAACACATCTTAAGGCTTCATTTGCTTGGCCAGAACTCCGTTATCTTGATTCACGAGATGGGAGGTCATATTGAATGTAACCTTTGTCAGATTGATTGTATTTTTTTTCCCAGAACATGGTAATCCCTTAGAAGGAAAATATCTCAGTCACTCCCTCAAGAAGGAACATATCTCAGTCACGGGTCCACATCTGTGCTTCCCCAGGTTTTCTGATTGTGGGGTTACCACAAATCTGTCTATTTCTGATGAGTTTGAACAGTGATCCAAACCGAAAACCAAACGTGGGGAAGTTGTTTGGGGTATGATGTAATACAGAGGAAGGGAGAGCAGGAGGGAAGGATGTGGAAGGGGTAGAGGACATGCAAGAGACTGTTGAGAGGCATGCAGACAATGAAGAGTAGGAGGGAGGGGCTGGAGAAGCAAACACACAACGGAGGATGGGTAGGTGGGGATGAGACAGCAAAATGACAACAGGTGAGCTGAAGGTGCTGGGGAAGCAAGCTGACAATGGAGGGTGGCCAGGAGGGGCTGGATTAGCAAGCTGACAACAATGACAGGGTGGGAGTGGCTTGGGAGGCAAGCTGACAATGGAGGGTGGGTGGGAGGGAGGGAGGGGATTAAGTGGATGGGAGAGGCTGGAAATGCTAGTTTTTCCACAAAGGAAGGCAAGAGGGGCTGGGAGAGCAAATTGACAAAGGACGTTGACGGGAGGGGTTGTGGCAACAAGCTGACAATGGAGGGTGGGCAGGAGGGTATGGGAAACCAAGATGACAATGGAGGGCGGACGAGAGGAAAAGGGGCAGCAAGCTGACAATGGATGGCAGGCAGGACAGGCTGGGCCAGCAAGCTGGCAATGGAGGGCATGTGGTAATGGAAATGGGGCAGCAAGCTGACAACGGATGGCGGGTGGTGTTAGGGCAGTGGAAAAGACACAAATGATTGAAGATGGGTGGGAGGAGATGGTGAAACACACAGATTACAGAGGGTGAGTGAGGGGCTTGGGAGAGCAATCTGACAATTGCGGGTGAGTAGGAGAGTCTGTGGCAGTAAGCTGATAGTGAAGGATGGGGAAGGGGCTGGGACAGCAAGCTGACAACGAGGGGTTGGGGAAGAATGCTAACAATGGAGGACGGGCGGGAGAGGCTGAGGCAGCAAGTTGACAATGGAGGGTGGTCAGAATGAGATGGGCCAGCAGGAAAGACATGAATAACTGAGGGTGGGCAGAAGGGGATGGGGAAACACATGGAAAACAGAGGGCATTGGGAGGGGCTGGGGCAGTAAGATGAAAATGGATGGTGGGTAAGACTGGCTGCAGGAGCAAGCTGGCAATGGAGGGCATGCAGGGGGCTAGTGGAAAAAGCTGAATATGGAGGGCAGATGGAAGAAACTGTGACAGCAACCTAATAATGGAGAGCATGGAAAAGGCTGGAAGAGAAATTTTCCAATGGAGGGTGGGTGCACCGGGCTGGAGAAGCATCCTGATATGGAGGGCAGATGAGAGAGGCTGGGCTAGCAAGCTGACAATGGAAAACGGGAGGGGATTATTGGGCTCTCTAATAGAATCAATATGTTTGTGGGCAAATTCACACTTACATCTGTCATCCCACATACATTTTCACCTTTCTTAAGAAGTGCACATAACACATGTGTTTTCTCAGCATATCTTGGAATAAATCGAGAACAGAACTTCATCAGACCCATAAAAGATCACAATTGATCCTTCTCTTCAGGTACAAGAGTATCAACAATAGCTTTTACTAGGTTCTCCTTAGGCTCCACTACATGCACGGACAGCCAATGCCCAAATAATCCACACTTTCCAATCAAAATTAGTATTTCTCTTCATTCAAGGTAACATCCTTCTTTTCCAAAACAGTAAGTATGTGAGCCAACTTCCTGTCATGACTGGCCTTATCCTCCGCATGCACGAGCAAAACATCTTGGAAACAGGTAACCGCTTCCACACTTTTAAACATTGTATCAATCAGACAGTGAAAAACAGCAGACACACTAAGGCCAATGCAAAAGGCATCCTTTTAAAACAGAAAGCCCCTTCAGAAGTGCTAAAAGATGTTAAATAGCAAGCTTTTTGATCCAACACAATATGATGATACGTGTTTGTCCCGATAAAGACTTGCAGATCCTTTATAACAGTTTGGGCGTCAGCTGACCGCAGTGTCCATACCCACAGGAATCTAGAGCAGGAATCCACTGCCACCAAGATGTACTTGTAAACCCCATCTGATTGTAGAGGACTGCAGTGAACCAAATAGACACAAGCCAATGGCTTGTTTGAAATCAGTAGAGGTGTCTGTGGTGGACGCACTATAGTGGAGCCCTTTATCTGCTGGCAGATGTTGCATTTAAGGACAAACTCCTTGGTCTGTTTATAGAGACCAGGCCACTAATAGCACTGCTCTAGTAATGAAATAGTAGCTGCCACCCCCACTCCAGGAACTTGAGCATATGATATGTTTTGTGCATCTAACGTGTAAGAGTACTTGAGTGGAAAGCCTTTCGGCAGGTTGGTGCTGTTGCATTCAGCGTTGACAGCCACCATGATGTCTCTGTCTATCCTCGCACTTGAACGAGCGATTGCAGCAACTGTTCCTTTTGTAGCTTCATCAGCCACGGAGTTCCCTGCAATGTGAACGCCAACACCTTGATGACTAAGTGTATGATATGAGTCTGTGGCAAGAAATCTTTCAACTTGCCACCTTCCCCCATAGCAACTTGTGCTTAATTTTGAAACCCTTTGAATCTCTGAATCCATTCTGGTTCCAATAGTGTAGATATTCATTATAGGACTGGACACAGTAATACGAATCACACACTATGAGTGTGGGGAATCCATGATCCGTATTTTCCAGTGCGAGTATTAGTGCCTTTAGCCAGCTGCGCTGTGCAGTCACCTAGTGACTGTGAGTAGATTTTCTCAGGATGGAATGGAAACTCACACTGTGTGCAGTAACTCGAGGCAGACATCAGATTTTGGCCCTGAGTAACGGGAGGCAGCTAGCACCCATACATGGGCTCCCATCATATAACTTAAGGCAAAACTGAGAACCAATTCCTGGATGTACTCTATGCAATAGCATTGAATATTTGTAAAGATGAAGAAGCACCTGTTTTACCATCACGTTCCATTCATAGGAGCTCATTACATGCCATATTGAACTGTAATATGAATCGACTCTCCCTGTGACTCCCTCGGGCTAGAGTCTTGCACTCACCTTGCATTGATGATCTTATAAAGGATAGTTGACCTGCTGGAATCACGCTTAACTTTCAGGATTTTTTTATTATCCATGGCTTCCTGATGAAGGCTAAATAGCTGAAACGCGCTTAGAGATGGGATTACAAAGCCATGTTGGACAACAAACATTAATTCATACAGTCGTCACTGTGTGAGACAACATCTCATTGAACAAGGATTGAGAAGATCATAAAATCAATTACAGTGATTCACATTGTCATTCAATGTATTATAGAAGGTTATATTTTCATTGTAAGAATCAAACTATAAAATGTTTATACAATAAATTGATAATTAAATATTGCACAAAGAAAAATATAACAAAGGATGAGTGAGGACGCATGAATGTACAAAAGCTTTTTTCATTATAACGTAATGACAAAACATTTTTTTAATTGACTGCATTATGTATCATTATTAGACTAAAATGTATGCATTTATGTGCTTTTTCTATTTTTTGATACAATAAATATTCCAATTCTAATTCTAGTTCCTTATTTGGGTTTAGGTATCCTAATTTTGATACCCCCAATATAAACATACCAATACAATATATAGTTGCCTAAGCTTTTTCTAATTCAATTGGAATTCTCCATCATGCATGCGCCCTTTTACGATTGTGCACACAGCTGAGTATTGGTGCTTTGTCTCTACGGCAGGCTGGGCAGCTCCATCAGAATATATGAAAAAGTCATAGTGATCTAAAGGCATTATTTCAGTGGGCAGAGAATATTCTTGTTCATACTGCAGAGAACCTTGTGTTTGAAGTGTAGAATCAAATCAGTAATCTACATCTGATGCAGTGAGAGAGTCAGCCCATTGTGGATGTAAAGCCTCAGTGTTTGGAACACTTGCTTTGGTGATGCCCTCCATGGTTGGCACTGAGGTCATGACAATTATGTGTTTACCCTGAGCCAGGGCTCTCTCCCTCACTACAGCAGTCTGTACTGCTGTCAGTATTTTTTCAGTAGGTGCAAAACGCATTTCAGCATTGGTGTATAAATGCAACTTATATGCAATCTGTACTGTGTCACCTTCATTGAACAAGACATATGTGTATTCAGATGATAATGTGATGGCACGGATCACCAGGTTCATTGTGTTCACATGTGTGTGTAAATGTTTGGAAGCTATCATGTCAGCTTGTACGGAACATAAAGTATTTGTATGTTCCTGTGTCCAATGTGTACTTGAAAAGTAGGGACATATTACGGGCCTAATTACGATGTCGGGTAGACTTAAATTAGCCCGAATATCGTTTCGGTAGTGGGGCCGCCCGACCTCCTGTCGAACTCCTATTCTTTACAATGGGAGCATGCATTCCGACCGGAATGCATGATCTCATTGTAAAACCAAGCGGTGCAGTTCATCCCTGCACCCGTGGCAGGCACCTCAAGATGCCTGCCAAGGGGTGCCGGAATGAACAAAGAGGCGCCATAGGTGCCCCCTCAGCTACAAACCGGAGGCCGTGTACCCATGGGGGCCCTACTGGGGGCCCCCAAAGCCAACTTCTGACAGCCTTTCTGTGTCAGAAGCCAGTCGGAATGACTGGTCGGATTCTTTTCTGACCGACACCATCAAAATGGGTCGGTCGGAAAGGAATCCGACCGACTAATTACGATGCGTTAGGAAACGGCTCTGACCGATGGTCGGAGCCGATTCCTAACACATCGTAATCAGCCCCTAAATCGTAGAATGGTTTAACCCATTCTGCGTAATCTAGAATGCATGTTCTGCCAAAATTTAGAAATCCCAAAATGGAGTGTAGTCTTTTCAGCATTGTCAGTGGTTGAAGGAGCACACATTTCTCCAGGAAGTGCTTTGCGAGGCTTTTGCCTTCACTTGACAGTCCATATCCCAGAAAAAGGAGATTGAGGTGGGCCATTTTTTTTTTTTTTTTATTGAATTTGTAGCCCATGTGAGCAAATTCCAATATTATGCAATCCACTCTTGTCAAGTGTTCCATAAGGTCATCATCCATCAGGTAAATGTCATCGACATAGTACAATGCCTGGTCATCAAAATTCTGTAGTACCTATGTCACTGTGGCTGAAAACAGCTTAGGGCTATTCTCATACCCTTGGGGCAATTGACAGAATTGCCTCTAAGAGCCTAGCGACTGAAGGCAGTCAAATATCTGCTTCCAGGTGCTATATTCTAGCAGATAAATACATACAAGATATCTAGTGTTGTTTTGTATTTCTTCCGCACAATGTTGTTCATTACTACAGCACAGCATGCATTTTGTACTGCAAATGTTCGAGTAGCTGTGTTTAGGTGTCTGTAATCTATTACTAGACTATATGAATGGTCCGGTTTCATTATTGGAAGCAAAGGATTTTTTATAGATGAGGTGCAATTTTCTATTACACCTTGGTATTCAATTTTTTCTAGGATCTCCCTAGCTTGTTTTTTAGTTTCATGTCCAATTGGGTATTGTCTTTGAGGTTGTGAGGTTTTCCTCAATGGTATTTCATGATATGGAGAACCGTCATCCCACCCCGCATAGTTGCGGTACAACGCAAGAGCTAGCGCTTGTGCCCACTCCTTGGCGTATGAATGTTTCACTGATTCTGGAACGAGGTCAGAGAAAGAAGATAAAATTACCATTTCCCCATTTGGGCTATCTATTATGTAATCAGGTGGCCAATCCTTTTCAGCCAAAAGAATATTGTTACCTTGTGTCAAGTCCTACCAAAAGAGAACATTTATAAACCTAGGCACGTCCCCTTCCAACGTTTTGTATAAACAATGGGACCCACTCTCCCTTGTATCAGGTGTTTCCACCGCAATATACTCACTCAGCGCTACTCCTACCAGACAATCCTTCAGTGTCTGGTGAACTATCATGACTTCTGCTGCACTGTCTAACATTGTCACTGCCCATTCCCCGCTCAGAAGCAGAGTCCTCAATATCTTTTTCTTTTTGAATTAAGGCTTGGAAGGTTTCTGTTTATCGTTCTGTTTTATTATGTAGTCAGATGAGCGGTGTGAGTCCTTTGGTTTCACATGCTCCTCTGATCTGCGCTCTGTCCATCCACCTCGCTCTGAACATTTATCGGTTGAACGTGCATCAGTATCTTGATACCTGTCAGGTGGTCTAATATTATCACGGTTTCAGAGATTATACGTTTTTCAGTGGCTTCCTGTTGAGGAGGCCCACCATGTGATTGTGTCTTGTCTTTATTATTTTTGTGTTTACTATCTCCCTGCTTCTTTGTTGAGGAATCGTATACTTGCTCAGAGTTATCATTTTCAGAATTACTCATTAGTTGTGGTTTACCAGGTCTGGCTCCTGAATTATCTGTACCTAGTTTAGGATAGGTTTCTTCCATCATTTTTGGTAATTTGTGCTCCTGCGTTGCAAGAGTCAAATCACTCGGTCGTTGGCGTATAGACAATGCTGCTGCTTCTCCTTTTATGTTGCTTAACATAATGGCAGATACTGCAGCAAAATCAGTTTCATCCCCAAGTCGAGGGCAGGTGCTGCCCCGTAGTCATTCTGGAGCTATTTCGGCACCTCAGGCAACACAGCTGGAGTAGGGGTACCATGTGTTCTGGTATATACTACAGCAAAGACTGTCCCCTATGTGGTGCAGTCTTCCACCGGGGAGCCATCCCCATCAGCAAGAAAATAGTTAATATTCTGTGTTTTTCCTGTTGGCCCGTATGGGGGAAAAACTGTTTGAAGCTGACTAGTTTTTTGGGCAATCCAGAACGGAATATCCTTTTGCCTGACAGGAACTTTTCCCATGATTGCATTTAGTGCTTGTGGGCTAATATCCGGCATAGCCAATTGTGGTTGTGCAGCTTGACCAGCCCGCGCAAGTGTCAATATCTGCATAACAAACTATATAAGACTTCTGTATATAGTTACTACGTCTTTATATAATGTATGCACCTCTGCTGTCAGTAAATTATCAACATTAGGATGCAGTGTGTATCCAGCTAAGACCGGCCATGTTTCTTCCTCATTGCTGAGCGGACTGAATGTAACATCTGCGTGTTGTGTGTGGGAGGGTACCTTTAAACCAATTCATGTGTTCTTGGCTAGAGAGAGGTATTTCTATTTCTTCGTATGGAGTATACTCATCCGGTATTTCATCCTCAGTGTAGGTGTGAAATACCTGTGTAGCATTGTCTGCAGCTGGGAATTTAACCCAAGAATAGAACACATATGTCCTAAATGCTTTGTGTGCCTCAACCACGACGGTAACATCTCTTCCCCTTGATGGAAGACCATGCTGTAAACGTTTCAGTGTAACTGCATGTCTGCAGTTCTCAGCTATGTTTAATGCCCGGTAATTTTCATCTCCAGACATGATAGGAAAATGAATTACAGAGAGGATAGCACAGTGGGAATAATAGATCCTTTCAGGCTTTAACTACCTACAGGCAATACATAGGCGTTACCTACTCAGCTGAGGAGGATGCTCCCTACCACCATGAACATCTCCAGTTTGGAGTTAAGTAGGGGTCTTTGAGAAGACACAATTGAACTACTCAGGCAGTCCATTAAATAAGAACCTAACCAATGTTAGCGGAGCCAGGTCATGTAGTTTCCACCTCATTGTAGGAAGTGCGCGTTTCTGGACAGCATAAAGTTTGGGATGGTGCCAGACTGATTATATGCACCCTGAGGGTATGCTGTCCTATAGACCAGCTAGCTCACAGTGCCACCATAGGCCCCCCTAAACCTAGTCGAGCAGCAAATGGTTTCTGTAAACCAGTGAACATGACAACCCTGGTTCCCCAGGAAGTGTGGTAACAGATCTATAACCCTTTTGCCCAGACACTCGTGCTCTAATACTCTCATAGAATTATACAAGGAATATATAGAGGGACGTTTTCAATATTTATTGAACCAGTGTGATTCTTGTATAAAATATATGTGCTACAATGATCAATAGAGAAAAGCAAATGAAAGGTATTAGAAGCACCAGAATGGTGAACAGAATAAAAAGCTCCACCATGGCGGTAGAAAAATGTATGTATGCAGGCATAAAATACAATATAGAGAACTGGTTGTACTCCTACTATGCAGTCTCTAACCTAAATGTCTACGGTGTGTATGTGTAAGTACAGCCATGAATCCCCGCACTGGATGATCCAATTCCGGTTACCTGATGGGAAAGAATGTAAGTCCCCATCTTGGTCACGAGCTGGACACCCTTGCAAGTAGAAGTGAGCAAGCTGCTGGGCCAAAGCGCCAGTGTGTAGAGACCTGGCCAATATCAGCAAAGCGCTCCTCTGACTAAACCCAGAAATGCCTGTCTATTTATAGTGAAAACCATCCTTGCGAGTCCTGTGCAAGCGAGCATTGTTTTGGTCTATAGATAGCCATGTTGCCCGAAGATGAAAAATAGAATGTCATGTGTGTTGAGGCCTTGTACGTGGTGTTCAAGGAATCGTAACAATGTTAGGTGAAGCAAAAGCTGTAAGCGAAGCAGTTTCAGAGAAACGAATCCAACATTGTCATGCAGGCAAACGTGTGTAAAAGGTTACTGTGTGAAAGGGAAGGCAACTTAAGAAAACAGGTCAGTGATAAAAGATGGCGTTGGTTCTATGTGGACCTACCTCAGACACATAACAGAAACAGACAGAGAATGCACTGTTTTAGGCAAGACATGAAACGGCAGCTGTAGAAAACCATACATTTATGATTATACTGAAAGTCAGCCTAGGATTACAATACTTATCCGTAAATATTTTATATGTGGCTTTTGCAGCTCTTAAATGGCTAAGGGCAGATCTGTGTATGATGCTAAAATATTGAAACAGATTGTGGAGGGCTAAAGTACCGGTGGTTAAATGTGAAGATGGATCTCTGATTAACAGTAGAAAGTGAAATATCCTAATGAGGTATATAGTTCACTTTTGTAGGAGAATTCTGCTATGTGGATCTACTGTACCCACTGATAGGAATGGTTCTTTACAAAACAGTGCAGATATTATTTCAAAGTCTGATTGAGTTTCTCTGTCCATCTGTTGGGGTGTGACTGCTGATAGACAAGTAGAGTATTACTCCTAACATTTGCAACAACATCCTCCAAAACTTGCCTTGTGTGTCATGATGACAAATAGTAACCAATGAAGACTAACGGCTTCCTTTAGGCAAGTCATAGTCAACATGAGGGCTGCAGGAATCTTCTCACAGGAAACGAAGTTGCAATCTTAGTCAGCTAGTCTACTACAATCAACAACACTGAATATCCCCCAGAGGAAGGCACATCTGTAATAAAATTCATAGAAATATGTGACCGCGGTTGTTGAGGTGTCTCAGCTTGAGCACATACTGAACACATATACTTATTAGTCTATGTCCTATCCCAGTTGTGGCCACCAGAACTGTCTTGTGATCAAGCCTCTAGCCTTTCTCATTCCCTTACAATCTACTATAGGGGAAAACATACCTGTCTTCAGGATTTGCTGTTGTAAGCCTTTATAAGATATGAATACTTTGTTCATTTTTGTGGATGTGGACTTACTATTAACCAATTTTCCCAATTGATGACTTGATAACTCTGTGCCAATCGCTGTAAGACATTTTCACATGACTGAGGTGCATGTTTTGGGACAAGATGCACTTCTCCTTGACGAGATTAGGCTTCAGCTTTACCATGTCTTTTTTAAAGCAGATAACTAATCTGGTTTTGGAACCTGGAGAAAAAGAAAGCCCATTTGGCATGTTGAGGGTTCATATATTTCATTGATTTCAAATATCCCAAGAACATATGATTCATCCAGATGATAATACAAGGGTGAGCCCCTTCCAAATAAAGGGGCCGATTCCGATTCAGGCCGGAAAACGTACCGACCGACTCGGTACGGGAATATTGTCCGACCGACACGTACCGGCGCTGCCCGATCCGCGTTCTCAGCTATGCATGTGAATCACGACCGACTCGCACGGAACACAAGCCGAATGACCGAACCGCACGGAAACCAGCTATCCGCCCGGAAAACCACGCGAATCGAACCGACCGACACGCACCAGGGATGAACCCGACAGAAACGTACCCGCGAACTCCGACCCGCGCAGTACGATGCAATGCGTGGAAAACCAGACCGAGTCGCACGGAGCCCAAGCCGCACGACCGACACGCATACAAAACCGAGCCGAAGCAACCCAATACTCCACGACTGACGCGTACGCCGCACATGAAACACAGCTTGAAAGACTCGGAGAAGCCTGCACGAGCCAACTTCAGTGTCCCACTCGGTCAGAAGAACGTCTCCTACATGCCCAAAACCCACAAAGGAAAAATACCAAAAAAAAGGGCCAAACAAGCAATGACAAAGTCAATAAATACAGGGGGAAAAACATGGAACAAAGACACACCCACAACTCCACCCATATAAAGGCCACAAATCCCTACCATGATCCTTTGCAAATTCAACTGACCTGCCAGCACAGAACACCATCAGACAGCAACCACAGACACACTCACAACTCATCCATCACACAAGCCACATACCATTAGCACCTCCCAAATAGCACCCTCACATACACCCAGCAAAACCTACACTCACCCACCCTCACTTGCACACTCACACACACATCAACACCCACCACCACCCATCACCATGCCCCCAAAGAAGAATCCAAAGTTCCTAGACAGTGAATTGGAAGTCCTGGTAGATGAGATCCTCAGGGTAGAGCCACAGTTGTTTGGTACATTGGTCCAACAGACACCCATGTCGCAGAAAACCAAGATGTGGGAAAGGATCGACGACAGGGTGAACGCACAATCACCATGTTTGCGCACAAAGGAAGACATCCAGAACAGGTGGTATGATGTGCGCAGGAGGGTCAAGGACCTACTAAAGAAGGATTACGCCTTGAGTCATCGCACCAGCAGTGGCCCTCCTGCCAAACCAGTATACCTCAGGCCCTGGGAGGAGAAGGTGCGGGCCATCCTACCACCAGTGAGCGTATATGGACTATCAAACATCCCAGAGCCTGGTGAGTACACAACCAATATACCCAATATTGTGTGACAATACACACACATCACTGTCAAGGGGATAGTCAAACCATGCACCCTCAGCAAATCCACAGCAACCAAAAGATAATCATCCCAAGATGTGTATGTTAGTTAGATAAACACAATACATGCCATCTCATAGTGATATGTACCAAATACCTCGCCTAACGATCACCTCTGCGACACGATCCATCCTCCACTTCGACATGATCTATGCTTTTTCGGATGTTACCTATTCCTGCACTCCTGGGCATCCCACTCAAGAGTAGAGACTGCGTGCCTTCTTTTAAAATATATCTACCTGCTTATCGTTTTTATCCCATATGTAGCCGGGAACTTTGATTGTGTGCTCTTTTTTCTTGAAGAATGTATCCCCTATTTTACCCAATTGGTCCCCCCCTTCCTAACTCTTTGTATACTACCTTAATCCTGTAAAGCGCTCTGATACCCTCACGGGTCTGGTTCGCGCTCTATAAAACTATAAAATAAATAAATAAATAAATATGTAACTGTGTCATGACATGTACAAACCTAACAACAAATAGAGCAAGGCAGTGGCACAAATCTAACCAACAAACACTGTCAGACATTTTGCCACCACTAGAACACCACCTCACAGGGAAGCTCACTGAAAGGAAGGAATGCTGTGTATGCTGGTGAAGTCAGTGTAGCCAATAGCATGATGGGAGTTGTAGTCACAGATATCGGTCACCCTCACAATTGGCCCATCAACACCACTCTGAACCATGCTCACATCACAGGGAGTGGAAAAGAACTGACAAGATGGCTGACACTGGGTACTGCTGTGGGGAGCACAAGGCCCTGCTGGGAACTGTGCACTAACCAACAGCAGGACACCACTGTCAGCCATCTTGCCATTGCTGTCACACTCACACACAGTGAAGTCGACTCAAAAGGAAGGAAGTATGGGCATGCTGGGAAGGGGGGTGTAGGCAATAGCATGATGGGAGTGGTAGTCACAGCTCAACATCCCCCACCCACATGGCCCAGCAAGCTCACACTGAAGCATGCACACCTCACAGGGAGTGAAAAGCCACTTCAAAGATGTCTGACAATGGTCCTCTGTTGTGGGGAGTACCAGGCCCTGCTGGGAACTGGGCACCAACCAACAGCAGGACACCACTGACTGACATCCTGAAAGACAACTTGCACTCCCTGCAATGGAAGCATGTTCCATGGTGGGATATCTGGCTGGGTGGGAAGGAGGACTGACAGCTCTGACCATAGTCACAAGCAGCTTTTCTCACACCCCCCCTTAACACAAACTCCACACAACTCACCTGGGAGAATGCAATGCCTCACACTCTAATTAAATATCCCACAAAAACCACCACCCTGGGTTATGCTGTGTGAAGCACAGGGACACTCTTGGGACTTGTAGCCAAACAAACGCCAGGACAACACTGTCAGCCATCCTGTCAGCACAGGCACACTACCCCACAGGGAAGCAGAGTCAAAAGGAAGGAAGTATGGGCATGCTGGGAAGGGGGGTGTAGGCAATGGCATGATGGGAGTTGTAGTCACAGATATTGGTCACCCTCACAATTGGCCCATCAACACCACTCTGAACCATGCTTACATCACAGGGAGTGGAAAAGAACTGACAAGATGGCTGACACTGGGTACTGCTGTGGGGAGCACAAGGCCCTGCTGGGAACTGTGCACCAACCAACAGCAGGACACCACTGTCAGCCATCTTGCCATTGCTGTCACACTCACACACAGTGAAGTCGACTCAAAAGGAAGGAAGTATGGGCATGCTGGGAAGGGGGTGTAGGCAATAGCATGATGGGAGTGGTAGTCACAGATATTGGTCACCCTCACAATTGGCCCATCAACACCACTCTGAACCATGCTCACATCACAGGGAGTTGAAAAGAACTGACAAGATGGCTGACACTGGGTACTGCTGTGGGGAGCACAAGGCCCTGCTGGGAACTGTGCACCAACCAACAGCAGGACACCACTGTCAGCCATCTTGCCATTGCTGTCACACTCACACACAGTGAAGTCGACTCAAAAGGAAGGAAGTATGGGCATGCTGGGAAGGGGGGTGTAGGCAATAGCATGATGGGAGTGGTAGTCACTGCTCAACATCCCTCACCCACATGGCCCAACAAGCTCACACTGAAGCATGCACACCTCACAGGGAGTGAAAAGCCACTTCAAAGATGTCTGACAATGGTCCTCTGTTGTGGGGAGTACCAGGCCCTGCTGGGAACTGTGCACCAACCAACAGCAGGACACCACTGACTGACATCCTGAGAGTTAACCTGCACCCACTGCAAGGGTGGCATGCTTCATGGTGGGATAACTGGGCTGGGGGGAGAAGGAGGTCCGGATGTCAACCAAATACCACCAATGCAGGTCATGCACACACCTCAACATCCACATTGCAAAGCATCAGGTTGGCAGGACAATGAGCCACACCAATATCAACCTCTGACTGTGACAACTTAGGACAATGCAATGTACAGGGCCAGAGGTACAGTCACAACTGCCATGTGTTTGAACCATTGATGCCTGCAGAAACATAACATACATTGTGTGTCTCTTCCAAAAACAGGTGATGATGGGGACACAGCAGCAGATGAGGAGGAGTCCCTGTCCCAGGCTCTGGTGGCCCATGAGCTCTCTGGTGTGGAACAGCCTCTGCCCTCATCGGATGGCGAAGACCAACCTGGCATCTCCGGTGTGAGTCATCATGCAGCACCAGCAGGACCACCATCTGCACCCCCTGCACCCATTCTTCCAACATCTGCCGACACACAGACCACCCCCGCCGACACGGACAGACCAAGGACACTCAATGACAACAGCACAGGGACCACAGCCCACCGAGAAGCAACGGACAACAACCCCAGTACCAACCCCCAAGGGGGCCTAGGGTCACCTGTGCGTGCCACCGCAGGTCCCGCACGTGTGGCCAGGGGTGGTGGGAGGGGTGGTAGGCAGAGGTCGCTGTTTGCAGAGGGGTCTGGACTGCATGATGACCCACAACTGGTACGCATTGCTGATGCGTACCAGAATAGCACCGGAGAGGTCAGCCAGGTAGTAGGGATCCTCAAGGACATTCAACAGCAGCAGGCTGCCCATCATGCCCGCTTGGACTCCCACATGTCCCGTGTGGAGACACACATGTCCCGTGTGGAGACACACATGTCCTGTGTGGAGACATACATGTCTGTCATGGAGTCCAAGTGGGACACATTGGAAGAACTGACAGCGGTGCAGAGGGACATATTGACATGCCTCCGCCAGATTAGCACCAACATGGCCACACCTCCCTGTGTGCCCACAACATCTGGTGCCGCAACAACTGCAACTGCCACAGGGAGGGAGGATGACTCTGGTGGAGAGTCCTCTGCACCGCAGCGGCCTGCACGTGAGGGTCCCCCCAGAAAGAAGAGGGGCCGTCCGAGGAAGGACAACTGAGAGGCCGATGGCTATGTACATCCCCCAGGAACCCAACACCTGTTCTGGAAATTCTCCTTTGTGTGCAAACTGTTCACCCTGTCAAATACAACCCAACTCTCCCAGATGACATTGGGAGTTTAAGTTGGACTAATGCATCAGATGACTGTGGACTTTACTCAGGACATTTCTGCTACCAACACTTCCAACTCATCTGGGAACTTCGGATTCCAATCCCAATGTACAGCACCCACCATCCTGTGCACTATCCTCACACATGTATGTAAATAAACTCACTAATACACCATACTTGCCTCTGTTGTGATTCCAATGTTGTTTTTGTCATGGAGATGATGATCTGCTAAATGACACTGTGCATGCTAACTGCTACAGCAAGTTCAACACCGTCATGTGAATCATGGAGACGTGACACATATGAGGGAGACACACCACTAGTGCAACACAACACATACACACCAGGGCCATCTGACTCATCGCCTACACTGATGTTGCCAGGAAATACAGTGGATTGCACAGACACCACACCTATTCACAGTCTGTGTTAACTAGCCCACAGGTGCAGTAAGCAAATGTCAGTCAGATGTGTGACCACAGACAAGGAACATCCCAAAGTGAAGCACAGGTTTATTACACATTTGCAACATGTTGTTTCCACTACAGATGCAAGGTAATCCCACGTGGCAGTGGCCACACAGTCAACAAGTGTAGAAGAAATAAAGTCCAGGGGTGTGGGGCACATCACCTGTAGGGAAACGACTGCTTCCACCCTGGAAGTTGAATCATGGTGTTGGGGGATCCGAGTTGACCAAACAACTCTGAAAGCACCCTGTGAAGGACAGACATGACACACAGTCAGAAGCACTGAAGAACAGGACAGAACTGCAATACTCAGGCCCAATACATGTCACAAGATACCTACACAAAACCAAGTTAGCATGTCAACACTGTTGGGGAGTACAAACTACCTGTAAGGACACATCGCTGCACGCATACAGTCAAGTAGCACATGGCCACACTCAAACAGCAACAGAGCAATCAATCAATCAATCAATCAATCATGTCACTTATAAAGCGCACTACATACCCGCGAGGGTCTCAAGGCGCTGGGGGAAGAGGGGGTGGTGCTGCTACTGATCGAAGAGCCAGGTCTTGAGGAGTCTTCTGAAGGCCAGTAGGTCTTGGGTCTGTCGGAGGTTGGCGGGGAGGGTGTTCCAGGTCTTGGCGGCGAGGTGGGAGAAGGATCTGCCGCCGGCGGTCGTTTTCCGGATGCGGGGGACTGTGGCGAGGGCGAGGCTGGTCGAGCGGAGCTGGCGGGTGGGGGTGTAGAAGCTGAGTCGTCTGTTGAGGTAGGCTGGTCCGGAGTTGTGGAGTGCTTTGTGTGCGTGGGTGAGGAGCTTGAAGGTTATCCTCTTGTTGACAGGGAGCCAGTGCAGGTCTCTCAGGTGGGGTGTGATGTGGCTGCGTCGGGGGATGTCGAGGATAAGACGTGCAGAGGCGTTCTGGATGCGTTGCAGCCGTCTCAGGAGCTTAGCCGTCGTTCCTGCGTAGAGGAGTTTCCGTAGTCCAGCCTGCTGGTGACGAGGGCCTGGGTGACTGTTTTTCTTGTTTCTGTGGGGATCCACTTGAAGATCCTGCGGAGCATTCGGAGGATGTTGAAGCAGGATGAGGAAACGGCGTTGACCTGCTTAGTCATGGAGAGGGTGGGGTCGAGGATGACCCCTAGGTTGCGTACGTGGTCGGTGGGTGGCGGGGCTGTTCCCAGTGATGTTGGCCACCAGGAGTCGTCCCAGGCTGAAGGGTTGGAACCAAGGATGAGGACCTCCGTCTTGTCCGAGTTCAACTTCAGGCGGCTGGTCCTCATCCATTCGGCGACGGCCTTCATTCCTTCGTGGAGGTGGGCTTTGGCGGTGTGAGGGTCTTTGGTGAGGGAGAGGATCAGCTGGGTGTCGTCGGCGTAGGAGATTATGTTGAGGTTGTGCTGTCGGGCGACGTGGGCGAGGGGTGCCATGTAGATGTTGAACAGCGTTGGGCTGAGGGAGGAGCCTTGGGGTACGCCGCAGATGATCTTGGTGGCCTTGGATCGGAAGGGGGCGAGGCGGACGCTTTGTGTTCTGCCGGAAAGGAAGGATGTGGTCACCAGGATGTGGTCACCACCACCACCAACACATATCATGCAAACTCAAATCATTGACATGACAGCTCTGGATACTCACATTCAGCTGAAGAAGTTGGTGATGAGCTGTGTGCGGACATCACCATCATCATCATCACTGGCATCGTGGCCCAGGCCAGGATCCTCCACAGGTGGCGGATGTTGGTCATCGTCATCCAGGATGAGAGGCAACTCCTTCCGCACTGCCAGGTTGTGTAGCATGCAGCAAACGATGACAATCTTGCACACCTTTGCTGGGGCATATGGGAGGGCCCCTCCTGTCTTGTCCAGGCAGCAAAAGCGGCTCTTCAGGAGGCCAAATGTCCGCTCGATCACTCTCCTGGTCTGACCATGTGCCTCATTGTAGCGCATCTGGGCTGGTGTCACAGGGTTCCTGAGAGGTGTCAGCAACCACAGCATGTTGGGGTATCCGGAGTCACCTACATACAGACAATTGCACATTAGCTGAGTTGGGTAAAGAGGGTGGAATACAACATTGCCGAACACACACAATGGTAAAAAGTCAGTACACACCGACAAGCCAGGCACGCTGGTTCTGCATCTGTGACATCATCCTCGGGATGCGACTACTCCTCATCACGTTGGCATCGTGTGCAGAACCGGGGAAACGTGCACACACATGTGAGATGCTCATATCCGCAAGACATACCACCAGAGCATTGATAGAATGATAATGTTTCCTGTTCCTGTATGCATGCTCATGTGCCTGTGGTGGTACCAAAGCCACATGTGTCCCATCAATGGAGCCAATGACATGTGGCATCCTCCCCCGGGCATAGAAGTCACTCTTGACGTCAGTGAGTTGTTGACGTTTAGGGAAATAGATGTACTCGTTCAGGTATCTCAACATTGCCTCCAAAACATCGTAGCACACGGCTGAACATGGTCTGTGACATCCCATCAGCAGACGCCACAGTGTGTTGAAAGGTACCGGTGGCAAAGAAGTGTAGGGCTGCCATCACCTTCACCTTGGGGGTCAGCGCTGTAGGGTATGTCCGGCCAGGTTGCAAATGTGGGGCCAACCGCACCGTCAATTCCTCAATCAGCGGCCTGTTGAAGTGGTACCGTCGGATGCAGTCACGTTCAACCATGGTTGCAAGGTCAGGGAATGGTCTATGGACAGCTGGTGCCCTGCAGTGCATAGGTGAACAAAGAAAGATTGTCAGTCACCCCACATATGTGGCATTGACCATACTCAATATCACATGATACATCATTACAAGACACAAGTACTTGATGTGTGTGCCGTTCTGTATGGACATATATGGCACCTACATGGCCAACATCTAACATCACAGTTCAACATGTGTTGACAACAAGTTCCAGGTCGTGCTATGGGAAATCATTAGGCTGTGTCACAGTACCCATGTACTGCTGTCACGTTCCAAACACACACCTCAGTGACAAATGAGGACAGATGTGCCACAGGCATCACAGCTCATTGACAGGTAGATCCCCAGGGACCCTGTATTGCCACATGGACAGTGGCATGACATAGATAGATAGATAGATAGATAGATAGATAGATAGATAGATAGATAGAAGCGCGCTGGTGACAAGTCTTTAGCCTTGTGTTTTTAAACGTGTGCATTTCGTTTTTAAGGGAAACTTTGTTTTAATAACTTACGTTTGGACTGCATTTAAATCTGTTCGCACTGCACTTTAGTTCCGCTATCTGCTATCCCCGGTCCACCACGGCTTTGTGTGCCGCTTGAGTGGAGGGACGCAGCTCCACCCCCAGCCCTCAATACTTCCGGGTGGATACACTATTTAAACCACATGTTTGTCCGGTTGCGCAAAGATAGATAGAAGCGCGCTGGTGACAAGTCTTTAGCCTTGTGTTTTTAAACGTGTGCATTTCGTTTTTAAGGGAAACTTTGTTTTAATAACTTACGTTTGGACTGCATTTAAATCTGTTCGCACTGCACTTTAGTTCCGCTATCTGCTATCCCCGGTCCACCACGGCTTTGTGTGCCGTTTGAGTGGAGGGACGCAGCTCCACCCCCAGCCCTCAATACTTCCGGGTGGATACACTATTTAAACCACATGTTTACTCGGCCGCGCAGCGGACGCGCGCAGCGGGCGTGCCGGCGGCGCGCCGAAGGCGCCCCAAAGGCAAGCCCGTCTTCGCCCGTCCGCGCCCGACCGGGACCAGGGGCCATGACCCCAGGTCCGGCCAGGTTGCATAGATTGGTCTATTCACCAAGCCATCTAGCGACTTATCGGCCCTCCCATTTACAGGCAGGCACGCTTTTACAATTATGCAACAGGGATGAAACATGCTTATATTGTGGTTTTTCACTTGGTACTACCCAGAGACCGGCAACTATTACTAAGGGAAGAATAACAAATAAACGGACTGTACAAACTAATAAGGAATTCTCTTTCCTGAGTACTAATTGCCACTCTCTTTCTAAGCATAAAATGGACATCTTTGATCTTCTGGTTAATGATCAACCAGATGCTCTATTCCTTACGGAAACATGGCTGCATGAGAGCTCTGGTCCAGATGTCGCTGTTGCCCTGCCTTCCAACTATGCTATAGTTAGGAAGGACTGGGGCTTAAAAATAGGTGGGGGTATAGCTATTATTTTTAAGAAGGACATCCAGTGTAATTTTGAGCCTTTAACACTCATGAACTGTGAAGCAGCACTATTCAAACTGACATTAACTCCTAACTTTACCTTTTCTGGAATACTTGTATACCGTCCTCCTGGGTCGTCGGCTCTTTGGGCGTCTTCTTTTCCCAGTCTAATTACTCCCCTACTTATGAGCTCTGCAAATTTCTCTATTTTGGGCGATCTAAATATTCATTTGGACGATCCTATGTGTAAAATTAGTACAACTTTTGTCTCAGATTTGGCAGGTCTAAATATATTTTTACAGAATACAGGCCCCACACATGAGGCAGGTCACTTGTTAGATCGTATCTTCTCTAACATACCCAGTATTCAGTGTTTTCCTGCGCTTTCCCTTAGTTGGTCGGATCACTTTATCACCCAGTTTAGTCTTACGCCTACCGCAAATTCTATCCCTATCACTCCTATTCTAAGGACTCTAACCAGAAACTGGAAAAAACTAGACATCAATGTTCTAAATAAAATACTGTGCTCAAATGTGCCCATTTCTAAACAGAGGGTGAACCAGCTTTCTGATACCGTGCAAAAATGGCTCCTCACTGCCATAGATGCTTGTCTCCCCCTCTCAAAAAATAGGGTTAATAACCATCGCCCTCCAGCACCTTGGTTTACTGACACCTTAAAAGTCGAGAAAGCCAAATGTAAAGTGCTGGAACGCAGATGGAGAAACAAGTATGCATTCGAATCTAAAATTATATATAAAAAGGCTAAAAAAACATACCATAATCTCTGCAAATCAGCCCGTGCTGAGTATGTTTCCACTATTATTTCGGATGCTCTAAACTGTTCCAAAACCCTTTTTAATATGGTAAAAGAGCTCGCTAGTGCTACCACCTTGGCCAGGCCCCCCCCCCTCTTAATAAACAGAAATGTGATGATCTAGCTCTTTTTTTTATCCAGAAAGTCGAAAAAATCTATTTGGATATTGCTAGTATACAGGGCGATAACCCTCCTTTGCCGCAATTTACTAATTCCCTATTAACTGCTCACGTACCACCTCCAGCGGACTTTATTCATCCTGACCAGGATACGCCGCTCTGTACCCATTTAATTAACTTGGACACCTGGCCCCTACTTAATGTGGCCTCTCTTAAAAGACTTTTAGAAAGTATCAAATCTGGATCTCCTATAGATCCCCTGCCAGTCCCTGTGCTAAAGCAACTTGAACCATCATCCCTGCTTGCCATCATGGACCTACTAAATATGTCCTTGCAGGAAGCCATAGTTCCATCAGACTGGAAGCACGTTATGGTGATCCCTCTTCTAAAAAAGGCAAATGCCAATTCGGAGATACTCTCAAACTACCGGCCCATTTCTTTATTACCGGCTTTTTCTAAGATCCTGGAGAAACATATTCACACTCAACTTTCTGCCTTTGTTGAATCCAATAAGCTCCTTCACTCGTCACAATCTGGCTTTCGAGCTGGTTTCTCCACAGAGACCACGTTATTAGGGGTAACGGAACGACTACGGCAACACCTGGATGCTGGAGATACGGTCGCGCTCATCTTACTCGATTTGAGCGCAGCTTTTGACACAGTGTCTCATACCATACTGGCAAGAACGTTAAGCTCTTTGGGCATTGGCGGCTCAGCCCTGAACTGGCTAATTTCTTTCTTAACCAATCGCAGTTTTCAAATTTTTTCTTCAACATCTTGCTCTGATTATCACTTTTTACCACACGGGGTGCCACAGGGCTCTATACTTAGCCCCCTGCTTTTTAACCTGTATGTGCGACCTTTGGCTGACGTCGCGGAGGAGGCTGGACTGTCCTTGTTTTCTTATGCTGACGACTCCCAAATCATTTTCTCTCTCTCCATGGAAAGCGAGGCCGGGCCCTCCCTCCTTCAGCTTGGCCTAGGTAAAATTGCATCATGGATGCAAAACAACTACCTAAAACTCAATGGAGAGAAGACGGAGGTCTTGATTCTGGGTAATAACAAAGATCTCTGGGGCCCACAACATTGGCCCAGTGAAATGGGAGTACTTCCTCAGCCCTCCAGCCAAGTCCGCAATTTAGGCGTTATTATTGACGATTCGCTTACGATGCACCATCAAGCAACCAAAGTGTCTTCCACATGTTTTACCATCTTGAAGTGGCTAAGAAAGATTTTATGGATGTTGCCCCAGCAAACTCAGAGAACAGTGGTCCAGGCTCTGATTACTTCGAGACTGGACTACGGAAACATTCTCTACCTTGGTTCTAACAAGGTAGTGACTCGTAGACTGCAGACGGTGCAGAACGCTGCGGCAAGATTACTGTGCAGGGTCCCCAGATTTGTTTCTGTTTCCAGTCATCTGCGGGATCTCCATTGGCTCAGGGTTGAGAACAGAATTAAGTTCAAAGCCCTGAGCCACATGTTTAAAATCAAGGTGGGAACTGCTCCTTTATATCTGCAGTCTTTGGTCAGCCCATATGTGCCCTCACGGTGTCTTCGTTCATCGACCCAAGAGAAATTTGTTGTGCCAAGAACTAAACTGTCTCAGATGGGCGGCAGATCATTCGCATATCTTGGTCCCTTATTATGGAACGCACTTCCCCTAACTATCCGGAATGAAACGGTCTATACACAATTTCGTAAATCTCTCAAGACCTGGCTTTTTAACCAGTAGCTAATTTAAGCTGACACCTCTTCCTCTAGTCTTTGTCGGTGCCGGGAAACCCTTTTTGGGTAGCTGTTGCGCCTTATAAATTTAATATTAATAATAATAATAATGGCGTATCATGTACACGTCAGCAAAACAACCATGACTCCCACAGGTAGTGGCCCCTGTTGCCTCTGCAGGACAGACATGCACGTCTGTGACACACACACGCACAACATCAAAGTCGATGCACAAACAACGTGGATGTGGAGACTGTCTCCCATTGTGCACATTGAATCAGAGACATCTGAAACACAACATGCACACAGACTGTGGAGGGCCATCACTATTGTGGCAATGGGTCACCCTGTGACGTACATACCTTCCCACATGGGACTCAGGGTGTATGTGACATGACATACACATACACAACCTGGAAATGTGACCATGCCACATGCCCTGAACTGAGAAGTTGCACATCACAGTGGTCATGTGCACAACACACAAAGGATTCTGTCCCCATGAACACGTGCACAGCCTGGGAGTGGCTGCCCCCAAGTGCCACCAAAAAAACCACATGTTGACCCCCATACACACACAGGTAATGCAGCCTTACATGCCTTAGGATACAGTGTGGACAGGCTGTGGTGTTGTAGGTGTGCCCCTGAGTCCCTGGCAAGTAATTGTGGCTGGCATACGTTCACCAGTGACAACCATGGTGACATATGCGAGTGATTTGTACAGGGACGCGTTGTACAGCAATGGACCGATCGGTGCGCACGCATTGGCCATTGCATATGATGTGGACGGATGCGTGTTGTCATCCGATATACGCATTGTACAGCAATGGACTGATCGGTGCGCACTCATTGCCCATTGCAGATGATGTGGACGGATGCGTGTTGTCATCCGATATACGCGTTTATTAGACCTGGCATCCTTGGCGTGGGTCTCCCTTCCATTTTTTTCATAATGCCTCCACTGTTGTCGATATGTTTTTGCTGGACTAGATGCTCATGGGCACTGGGCCACTGCTAATCAGTGCCAAAGTGCAAGTGCTCCCTATGGTAAATTGTGTTATGAATTAGTGACTCCATGTTTGGCTTACTTGATTCACTGTCAGACCCTAGTACAGTGCACTGTGTGTGCCCAGGGCCTGTGAATCAAATGCTGCTGGTGGGCTTGCAGCACTGGTTGTGCCACCCACGGAAGCAGCTTGTAAAGTGTGTCTCAGGCCTGCCATTGCAGAGCCTGTGTGCAGTCTGTGACTGCCATGTCGACTTGGTAAGTGCACCCACTTACCAGTCCCTAAACCTTCCCTTTTCTTCATATCAGACACCCCTATGGTAGGCCTACGGGCAGGGTGCATTGTAATGATAAGGTAGGACATGCCTGGTGTGTGTGGCATGTCCTAATAGTGAATTACAGCCATTTTCGTTTTTCACTATTGCAAGGCTACCTGTTCCCCATAGGCCAGAATGGGCAGTTTGATTATAACATCTTATAATCCTTAACTAACTCAGGGAACTAGGTAGAAATTCGAGTTTAGTATGCCTGAACTCAGAATGATAAAATGCATCTTTTAGGGAAGATGATTTTAACATTCTGTGTTTGAAAATACCACTTTTAGAAAGTGGGTATTTTCTTGCCTAACTATCCAGCCTGCCTCTGCCAGCTTGTGTATTGTGTGTCTGGTTTGTGCGTGACTGGGGCTGGGGGTGGCTACAGGAGACAGGGTGAGGCAGCACAGGGCTGAATAGAAAGATCTGCATCCAGAGTGGAGGGAGGAGTTGCATCTGGGTCTGAATAGGGCTGTGCCTGCCTTCCACAATGCTGGCTCCACCTCCTGCCGGGCGTCTGAGTACCCTGCCCCACATTTTGAAAGGAAAGAAGGAGTCATGTACACAGAGTGCTCCAAAGCTGCACAGAACTGGTTTAAACTAGGCAAAGGCCTCTCTGCCTCCAGAGAACAAAGAGAATCAGGGTATAAGAGGGGCACCCAGACCCCAAGGAAATTAGATCACTTTTGGGAACAAGAAGAAACCTTTGCTGAGGAGCGGAACCAAGAAGAAACTGAGGAGAGACTATCCCTAAGCCTGAAGTGCTGCTTGTGGGATTGGCCTGCAGTGGTTTGCCTGACTGCCAAAGAAAGGAGAAAGGAACTTTTGCTTTGCTGTGACTTTCATCAACTTGTGAAGGATCTCCAAGGGCTTGAGAGAGAGAGCTTCCCCCCTGACCGAAGTCCCAGGACCAGTGGACTTCACCAGCCTTGTGAATTGCTGCTGGAAACGCTGTTTCAGTGGCTACAGGGTCAGGGAGCTGTGACCGACTCTGACGACCGGCTCGGTGTCCTGTAAGCACCGCATCGAAGCACCGTCTCACCCTGCAACGCACGGCCCTGGTCTCACCAACGAGCTGCTGCCTGCACCGCATCGAGGGACAACGCGTCCTGCAACGCTTCGCTACTCCGAAACGAACTGGTCCGACCGACACGGTCACTGCTGCTGAGTTCGAGTCTTGTGACCGCACCGGAGTTGGGCACCGCTCGCACGCTTCGCGACGCACCGCCCAACTCGCACCGCTGTCCGGGCTGATCGACACCAGCTCCCGAATCCGGCTCCGTCGCCGCACCGCAACCTGCCAGCACCGCATCGAAGCACCGTCTCGCCCTGCAACGCACGGCCCTGGTCTCACCGACTCCGTCTCGACGACGTCAACGAGCCGCTGCCTGCACCGCATCGAGGGACAACGCGTCTTGCAACGCTTCCATTTTGCATCGCGACCGCGACGTACAGCCATCCGGCTCGCACGCCCGTGCCTGCCGCTTCAAGTAAAGGTACTGTGACCGAGTCTGTCTACGCTGTGTTGGCCCGTCTCGACGCGGTCAGCTGGATTTGTTAGACTCTCTTTGTTCTTGACATCGCCGTAGCCGGAGGAGGCTACCGACTCGCACAGAACCTTGAATTAAGCCTTTTTGATCAGAACTAAGCATTCTTGACAGTATTGTGGATTATTTTTGTCGTTTATGGTCTTGTGATAAATCTATATAAAGTATACCTATTTTTATAAATATATAACCTGTGTGGTGTCCATTTGTAGTGTTGTCACTTGATTAGTGTATGTGTTCACAAATGCTTTACACACTGCCTCTGAACTAAGCCTGTCTGTGCGTGCCAAGCTACCAAGAGGGTGAGCAGGGGTTATTTCAGGAGTGTACCCACTTTCCCTGACTAGACTCAAGGGTCCTTATTTGGACAAAGGTACCTACCTCTGCCAACTAGAGACCCCCAAATCTAACATTGGTGGTCAGCGGTGAGGATTCTGGACTTGCATTTGTGACTCATGTACAATAATTGGTGAACACTACCTAGGGAGTGCAGACCAAGATGCAACCACATACTCTTTGATAGCATTTTTTCTGGGATTTCCTATTTTTGCAACTGCCAAGTTTAAATCACCATGGATAACGCACCATCTGTAGCATCTGTTGATTGTGATTGGGAGGAGGAGAAACTGGAGTGCTACACCCTCAAACAGCTCAAGCATTTCTGCAGGAAGTTTAAAGTCTCCATGACCGGGCTCACCAAGAAGGATGAGCACCAAAGGCGCTGAGGGCCTGGGTTGAAGCAAGGAGCACACCTATACCTATGGAGGAGGCTGAGAATGCAGGAGGGCAATTGGAGCTAGGGGAAAGGAGGCCACCTTCCCCGGGGGTAGCAGTGTTTCTACCAGAGGTCTGTCCCGAGAGGAGCTGGAGGACAGAGCCAAGAGCAGGAAGGCATGAGATGGAAATGGCGAAACTTAAATTGAATGGGCAGATGGAAATGGAGAATAGGAAATTAGCCCTAGAAGAGAAGAAAATGCAGTTTGAGCATGAAAGAAGTTTGAGGGAGCTAGATTTGAAAGCCAGGAGCTTAGAAATTACTCCCTCTGGTGGCAGTGTACCGCCTGTGCCTGTTGAAGCTAGGGTGTATATTCCCAAAGATGTGGTGAAGGAATTTTTTTTAAATGATGACGTTGGGCAGTGGTTCAAAGCCTATGAGGTAGCCATGTCTTCCCACCGGGTCCCTGAGAAGGATTGGGGAGCGGGGTTTTGGGGGCGGTTCCTGAGTGAAGGGCGGGATACCTTGTTGGATTTGCCCTCTGAAGTCTATAATTCATACAGCCACATGAAGGATGCTTTAATGACTAGGTATGGTTTGACCCCTGAGCTTTATAGGCAGAGGTTCAGGAACTGTAAGAAGATTGAAGGCAGTACCTGGGTTGAATATGTGACCTTTTTTTGCAGAGCCTTGGATGGTTGGGTAAGGGTAGCAAAGCGACTGATTTTCAGGCGCTCTCTGATTTGATTGCATGGGAGCACTTGTCCAGTAATTGTTTTCCTGAGCTACACCAGCACCTGATTGATAGTAAGCTGACTAACCCTAGGCAGCTTGCTGAGGAGGCGGACCGCTGGGTGAGTACCCGGGTCCACAAGGGTCACGTGGGAGACTCCGCCAAGGGTGGGCAGGGTCCCCAGCAGAAGAGTGGGGGGGACAAGGGTAAACAGAGGGAGTTCCATAAAGGGCCCCAAAGTAGACCCCAAGGGAACCATGGGAAAGGTTCCCAGCCTCCCCTTGAGAAGAAACCAGTGGCCCTGACAGGCCCCCCTGTTCACCAGGGACCCCTGGTGTGTTACAAGTGTGGCGCCCCTGGCCACAAGGCAAATGATTCTCGTTGCCCTTTGTTTGGAAAACCAGCACCCTCTGGTGCAGCCCCCCGGCAGTTGGCTAGTGTAGCCCTGGGGGAGGAGTTGGGTGCCCAAGGTGGGGGGGATCCCACAGTGTTTTCCCTTGTCTCATTAGGAGACTCTGAGATGGTCCCTAGGACCCAGCTGCCTGAGAACACTAAAAAATACAGGCAGTGGGTGACCATCAATGGCCATAGGGTGTAGGCTCTGAGAGACACAGGAGCCAGTGTGACAGCTGTCAAGTGTCACCTGGTGTCTAAAGAGCAGGTTGTCCCCAATGCATTCTATCCAGTTGTTGCCGCTGACAACACAGAGAGTCACTACAAGGTGGCTCAGGTTCCCTTTGAGTGGGGGGGGGTCTCTGGTACTCTTCAAGTAGCTGTGAGGCCAGCCATGCCTGTTGACTGTTTGTTAGGGAACGATTTGGAGAGCTCACCTTGGGCTAAGGTGGAGCGGAGTGCGCATTTAGAAATGTTGGGCTTGCCTGATTGGGCATGTGTGACCACCCGATCAATGGCAGCTAAAGGTGTTCAAGAGGACCTGGAGCCTGAGAGGGAGGCCCAGGTGCCTGCCGGAGAGAGAGGAGGCAGGGGCGCAGGAAACCGGCCCCCGAAGTTCCCACGGTCCAGGAGGAGGCAGACCCTGAGGGGGATGCCCTGGAGCCTACAGGGGAACAGGTAGCTGAACTGGGGGACCTACCTGAGCTGACCCATTGGCAGCAAGAAGGAGGACCCTCCAGGGAGGAGTTCTGCGAGGAGCAGAACACATGCCCTTCTCTCGTGGGTCTGAGGCAACAGGCCACAGACCAGGCAGCAGGTGATCAGTCTGGATCACATTGGATTTACTGGGAGAATGGTCTCCTGTATTCAGAGCCTAAGGTTGCTGAGCCTGGGTCAGCCCGTGTGCTGGTGGTACCCCAGCGCTTCAGAACCTTCCTACTGGGGTTGGCTCATGATGTACCGTTAGCAGGACATCTGGGGCAGGACAAGACCTTTGAAAGGCTTGTCACCCATTTCTTTTGGCTCCCAGATGTGCAGGAGTGTCGCCACTCACTGCAGGACCTGCCAGACTTGCCAGGCAAGTGGAAAGAGTGGGAGGAAGCACAAGGCTCCTCTCCAGCCATTCCCTGTGGTCAGCACCCCCTTTGAACGGGTGGGTATTGACATTGTGGGGCCACTGGACCCCAAGACAGCCATGGGCAACAGGTTTATCCTGGTCTTGGTGGACCATGCCACCCGGTACCCTGAAGCCATCCCTCTGAGGACAGTGACGGCCCCCGTGGTGGGACGGACACTGATGGGAATTTTCTCACGTGTGGGATTCCCTCAAGAGGTGGTGTCTGACAGAGGTACCAACTTCGTGTCCAAGTACATGAAGTCCCTGTGGCAGGAGTGCGGTGTAACTTACAAGTTCACCACTCCTTACCACCCTCAAGGAAATGGGCTGGTTGAGAGATTCAACCGGACCCTCAAAGGCATGATTATGGGTCTGGAAGAACCCATGAGGCATAAATGGGACGTACTCTTACCATGCCTGTTGTTTGCATCCCGGGAGGTGCCACAGAAGTCTCTAGGGTTCAGTCCCTTTGAGCTCCTCTATGGACACCCGGTGCGAGGACCTCTAAGTTTGGTCAAGGAAGGCTGGGAGCAATCTCCCAGGAAACCTCCCCAGGATGTATACAGTTACATGCTGGCCTTCAGGAACCAGACTAGGCGTTTCAGAGAACTTGTTGAGGCAAATCTGGAAGCCAGCCAGGAGGAGATGAAGCGGTGGTACGACCAGAATGCCATTCTGGTAGAGCTTCAGCCTGGTCAGAAAGTGTGGGTCATGCCCCAGTGGAGCCTTGTGCGCTCCAGGATAGGTGGACCGGCCCTTTTACGGTGGTGGAGTGCAAGAGTCCAGTTACCTATTTGGTGGACTTGCAGTCTCCCAGGGACCCCTTGCGGGCCCTGCATGTGAACCGCCTGAAGCCCCACTTGGAGAGGTCCCAAGTGGGCATGCTCTTAGCTACAGATGATGGGGTGGAGGAGGAGACCGAGCCTCTTCCTGACTTCCTGTCAGCCCGAGAGCAAGATGGATCAGTGGAGGGAGTAAACCTCTCTACCTCCCTCACACCTGAGCAGCAGGGTGACTGTCGCCAGCTGTTGGGACAGTTCCCTGAGCTGTTCTCCCTGGTTCCCAGTGTCACTCATTGGTGCGTCCATGATGTGGACACTGGGGACAGTCTTCCTGTGAAACACAAGGCTTACAGGGTGACTGACAGGGTCAGAGCCTGCATCAAGGAGGAGGTCTCCAAGATGTTTGCGCTAGGGGTGATTGAGTCCTCTAACAGCCCTTGGGCCAGCCCAGTGGTCTTGGTTCCAAAGGCTGCCGCGCCTATTGCCACACCGGAACTCCGGTTCTGTGTGGACTACAGAGGACTCAATTCCGTCACCAGGACTGACGCACACCCCATCCCCAGAGCTGATGAGCTCATAGATCGGTTAGGGGCTGCGCGGTACCTCAGCACGTTTGACTTAACGTCTGGGTACTGGCAGATCGCCTTGACTGATGGAGCAAAGAGAGGTCAGCATTCTCCACACCAGATGGGCACTACCAGTTCCGGGTGATGCCCTTTGGGATGAAGAATGCCCCTGCCACCTTTCAGAGGTTGGTCAACCAGGTGTTGGTTGGACTGGAGGATTTCAGTGCCGCCTACCTGTATGACATCGCAGTGTTCAGCGCCAGGTGGGAAGAACATCTGCGCCACCTCTGGGAAGTGTTGATGGCGCTGCAGAGGGCAGGCCTCACGATCAAGGTAAGTAAGTGCCAGATCGGGCAGGGTTCCGTGGTGTACTTGGGACACCAGGTTGGGAGCGGCCAGGTGGCGCCCCTCCAACCGAAAATTGATACCATTCTGGCTTGGGAGCCCCCCAAGACCCAGACAGAGGTGAGAGCCTTCCTAGGACTCACCGGGTATTACAGGAGATTCGTCAAGGGGTATGGCAGCATTGTTGCCCCCTTGACAGAGCTGACTTCCAGGAAGCAGCCCAGGAGAGTGATTTGGACTGATGCCTGTCAAAAAGCTTTTGACACCTTGAAGACTGCCATGTGCACGGCGCCTGTGCTCCAGGCCCCCAACTTCTCCAATGAGCTCATTGTTCAGACAGACGCTTCAGAGCATGGTGTAGGGGCTGTTCTATCACAGATCAATGAGGAGGGCCTAGACCAACCTGTAGCCTTCATCAGTAGGAGGTTACTTCCACGGGAACAGAGGTGGAGTGCTATTGAGCGTGAGGCATTTGCTGTGGTCTGGGCACTGAAGAAGCTGAGACCATACCTGTTTGGGACTCACTTCCGGGTTCAGACAGACCACAGGCCCCTCAGATGGTTGATGCAGATGAGGGGTGAGAATCCAAAGCTGTTGAGGTGGTCCATTTCCTACAGGGGATGGACTTTATGGTGGAACACCTCCCTGGTACAGAACACGCCAATGCTGATGGTCTGTCCAGATTTTTCCACCTTAGTGATGAGAACTCCCTAGAGGTAGGATAGTTCTCCCCACATTTCAGCTGGAGGGGACACGTGTTAGACCTGGCATCCTTGGCGTGGGTCTCCCTTCCATTTTTTTCATAATGCCTCCACTGTTGTCGATATGTTTTTGCTGGACTAGTTGCTCATGGGCACTGGGCCACTGCTAATCAGTGCCAAAGTGCAAGTGCTCCCTATGGTAAATTGTGTTATGAATTAGTGACTCCATGTTTGGCTTATTTGATTCACTGTCAGACCCTAGTACAGTGCACTGTGTGTGCCCAGGGCCTGTGAATCAAATGCTGCTGGTGGGCTTGCAGCACTGGTTGTGCCACCCACGGAAGCAGCTTGTAAAGTGTGTCTCAGGCCTGCCATTGCAGAGCCTGTGTGCAGTCTGTGACTGCCATGTTGACTTGGTAAGTGCACCCACTTACCAGTCCCTAAACCTTCCCTTTTCTTCATATCAGACACCCATATGGTAGGCCTACGGGCAGGGTGCATTGTAATGATAAGGTAGGACATGCCTGGTGTGTGTGGCATGTCCTAATAGTGAATTACAGCCATTTTCGTTTTTCACTATTGCAAGGCTACCTGTTCCCCATAGGCCAGAATGGGCAGTTTGATTATAACATCTTATAATCCTTAACTGACTCAGGGAACTAGGTAGAAATTCGAGTTTAGTATGCCTGAACTCAGAATGATAAAATGCATCTTTTAGGGAAGATGATTTTAACATTCTGTGTTTGAAAATACCACTTTTAGAAAGTGGGTATTTTCTTGCCTAACTATCCAGCCTGCCTCTGCCAGCTTGTGTATTGTGTGTCTGGTTTGTGCGTGACTGGGGCTGGGGGTGGCTACAGGAGACAGGGTGAGGCAGCACAGGGCTGAATAGAAAGATCTGCATCCAGAGTGGAGGGAGGAGTTGCATCTGGGTCTGAATAGGGCTGTGCCTGCCTTCCACAATGCTGGCTCCACCTCCTGCCGGGCGTCTGAGTACCCTGCCCCACATTTTGAAAGGAAAGAAGGAGTCATGTACACAGAGTGCTCCAAAGCTGCACAGAACTGGTTTAAACTAGGCAAAGGCCTCTCTGCCTCCAGAGAACAAAGAGAATCAGGGTATAAGAGGGGCACCCAGACCCCAAGGAAATTAGATCACTTTTGGGAACAAGAAGAAACCTTTGCTGAGGAGCGGAACCAAGAAGAAACTGAGGAGAGACTATCCCTAAGCCTGAAGTGCTGCTTGGGGGATTGGCCTGCAGTGGTTTGCCTGACTGCCAAAGAAAGGAGAAAGGAACTTTTGCTTTGCTGTGACTTTCATCAACTTGTGAAGGATCTCCAAGGGCTTGAGAGAGAGCTTGCCCCCTGACCGAAGTCCCAGGACCAGTGGACTTCACCAGCCTTGTGAATTGCTGCTGGAAACGCTGTTTTAGTGGCTACAGGGTCAGGGAGCTGTGACCGACTCTGACGACCGGCTCGGTGTCCTGTAAGCACCGCAACGAAGCACCGTTTCACCCTGCAACGCACGGCCCTGGTCTCACCAACGAGCCGCTGCCTGCACCGCATCGAGGGACAACGCGTCCTGCAACCCTTCGCCGAAATGAACTGGTCCGACCGACACGGTCACTGCTGCTGAGTTCGAGTCTTGTGACCGCACCGGAGTTGGGCACCGCTCACACGCTTTGCGACGCACCACCCGACTCGCACCGCTGTCCGGGCTGATCGACGCCAGCTCCCGAATCCGGCTCCGTCGCCGCACCGCAACCTGCCAGCACCGCATCGAAGCACCGTCTCGCCCTGCAACGCACGGCCCTGGTCTCACCGACTCCGTCTCGACGACGTCAACGAGCCGCTGCCTGCACCGCATCGAGGGACAACGCGTACTGCAACGCTTCCATTTTGCATTGCAACCGCGACGTACAGCCATCCGGCTCGCACGCCCGTGCCTGCCGCTTCAAGTAAAAGGTACTGTGACCGAGTCTGTCTACGCTGTGTTGGCCCATCTCGACGCGGTCAGCTGGATTTGTTAGACTCTGTTTGTTCTTGACATCGCCGTAGCCAGAGGAGGCTACCGACTCGCACAGAACCTTGAATTAAGCCTTTTTGATCAGAACTAAGCATTCTTGACAGTATTGTGGATTATTTTTGTCGTTTATGGTCTTGTGATAAATCTATAACAAGTATACCTATTTTTATAAATATATAACCTGTGTGGTGTCCATTTGTAGTGTTGTCACTTGATTACTGTATGTGTTCACAAATGCTTTACACACTGCCTCTGAACTAATCCTGTCTGCTCGTGCCAAGCTACCAAGAGGGTGAGCAGGGGTTATTTCAGGAGTGTACCCACTTTCCCTGACTAGACTCAAGGGTCCCTATTTGGACAAAGGTACCTACCTCTGCCAACTAGAGACCCCCAAATCTAACAGCGTTGTACAGCAATGGACTGATCGGTGCGCACGCATTGGCCATTGCAGATGATGTGGACGGATGCGTGTTGTCATCCGATATACGCGTTGTACAGCAATGGACCGATCGGTGCGCACGCATTGGCCATTGCAGATGATGTGGACGGATGCGTGTTGTCATCCGATATACGCGTTGTACAGCAATGGACCGATCGGTGCGCACGCATTGGCCATTGCATATGATGTGGACGGATGCGTGTTGTTTTTCGAAATACGCGTTGTACAGCAATGGACCGATCGGTGCGCACGCATTGGCCATTGCATTTGATGTGGAGGTAAATACGCATTGTACAGCAATGGACCGATCGGTGCGCACGCATTGGCCATTGCATATGATGTGGACGGATGCGTATTGTTTTTCGAAATACGCGTTGTACAGCAATGGTCCGATCGGTGCGCACGCATTGGCTATGGCCTGACATGATAACGGACGCGTTTTCGAAGCTTTAACGAGTCTGATGCAGTGAATTCAGTTGGCCACCCACAACAATGTTGCAAATTCATGGGTGTCATGAAGTTGAAGTTTTGAAGGATGCTGTGGGCGTGTATAAGTGGTGCAATTCCATGGATTGGCCAGATTCAGAAGATGCAAACGACTTGGACCTATCACTTTGGACACATGGGACAGTATCTGCCTCTGCAGCACACATATAATGCTGGCTGTTCCCCTGAGAGCTCACTTGCCTGCACTACATGCTCCAGGACGACATCTGCCACCACCACTGCTGCTGTGTCTGCATCCTCTGGCTACTGCAATGGCACGTACTGTGGAGAGAGCCCCAGCCTTCAGCACTGAGGAGAACCAGGCCCTTCTGGACAGCCTCCTTCCACAGTACAGCAAGCTGTATGGGGAAACCAGGGGAGCAGGTGAGTGTGCTGTCCACTGCCTTACTAATTGTGCATGTTGTCTGACTAGCAAGACTTACAGTGTGCACACCACTGGCTAGCATGCTCACTGAATAGTTGTCAGCCCCCAAAGTGTATAGTTACATGCACTGAACAGGTATAGTGCAGTAACAGTGCATTCCAACAAGGTTTGAATTCCCAGGCAATGATACCATGTGGTAACTGCTGGCAAACTGTCCATAGCCATAGTTGCACTGCCTGTGTACATCATATGCCCCTGTGATTGAGACATGTATATCCAACTGTGTGATGCACGGAAATGTTGCATGTGTAGTAATGGCCTTTTCACTTTGTCATCCTCACAGGTTGATGCCCACCAGAAGCAGGACATCTGGCTGACCATCATCCGGGCAGTACGATCGGTGGGGGTCTACAGGCGCAGGATCCGCAACTGCCAGAAGAGGTGGCAGGACCTTCGGGGCTGGACCCGGAGGATCGCAAGGGTCCAGCTGAAGCTGTCGCCTCCTCGCAGGAGGGGCGGACACCGGACCCTGACCCCCACATGCTCCGGATCCTGGCGGTGGTCTTCCCTGACCTGGATGGGCAGCTGAAGGCCAGACAGCAGCAAGGAGGGGGTAAGTGCTAGCCTCAACTGTGTACTATGCCTGACATGCTCTATGCACTCCTTTAGCCTGGCTCCACTTCCACAGTACAACTGTCATGTCGTCCTGGACTCATGTCCCTCACTTGTGTCATGCCCCCTCCTCATCTGATACACAGGTGTGGCCCTTACAGTCTGTGACTTAGGTCACTTGGGTACTGTGTACTTGCAGTTACCTGTGGTTCAAGTTGAGGACAGCATCAGTTACAGGAACTTTGTGGTGGGCTGCATGGGTGGTACAATTGCTCACAATGCCTGTGATCTGATATGTACTCTGGGTATGGCTTTAACATGTGTTCCAATTGCTGCTCTGACTCACCACATGTCTGGGGTATGTGCCACACACCCATGCTGCAGCAGAGACCAAGGTAGGAGCCTCAGTAGTATGTACATCATGTGTGTGACACATGCATAGCCACCTGCCTAGTGTTCAGGGTAATACCATGTTGCACATGGACCAGGACTGTAATGCCTACTCCGGACATCGAAGGCACTCTGTTCTCCCACTCCCGTGTGTCAGCATACATATTGGGCATTGTGAAGAGGGCACTCAGGTGTATGCCTCTGTGTCACCGTGGTGTGGCCTTGCTATTTGGACTACTGGAGTGTTTAACAATTTGGGGTGGCCAGCCATCTGAGTTGTGACTATGGGATCTGCACATAGGTCAATGCATAGGTCTCTGATCCCTTGACTGTGCACAATGTTGTATGAAACATTGGGGTGCAGGCAGCTTTGGTTCATTCTCATCAAACGTTGAAGTGCTCATGTGTATGGATTTGTGTTTGCAGTCACTCAAATGTCTCATTTGATTGATGTGGGATCATCTCAGTCCTCATGATGTGGGTGGCCAGGGGTGCACATGTGCACCTGTCAGCTACAGGGCTTACTTTTCAAAAACTTCCATGATTGTGACACAGTGCAGACTGGTGTTGTGTGTATGCACTGCCCCTGTGACAGGAGACAGTTATGACTGACTTGCCAGACAGGCCTGTGCCATGACATTCCAATCGCAAAGGGTGATCCAGCAGTGGTGTGACATGTCCTGCATGCACACCATTGTTGCATTGTCTATCAGGACATGAGGACATCATTGTATCTGGTGATGGAACCAAAACCCGCATATCAACAGAGACTTTGCACATCACTTTTCCTGACCCATGTACTGAGTCAGTGGCAGGAGATGGCATGTGTTTGGAGTGACACATTTCCATATGTTCTCTTGGATGTCCAACAACTGTGTATGTGGTGCATGTGTGCACATATGATTAGTCGCATACAACAGGCAGCAGACAGATGGGTGCATGGACAGGTAGGATATTTGTGGCATGACTGACTGTCAGGCAGACAATGGGCTTCTTCAAATCAGTGTCAGCACTTATTGCAATGTCTAGCAAATGATGGCAGGGCTTGCTCTGTGATGTGCTGTACTTACTGTGGTGTGTGTGGTCAGTACAGGTGACTAATGTTGCTCTGTTTATCCTGATTGTTTGCAGATACATCCACGGCCACAGGAGGAGACAGCTCCACGGACCAAGAGGAGCGGCAGAGCCAGACTGGGTCCACTGCAGGGGAGACTGAGGGACCCAGTGGCACGGAGGGTGAGGGAGCCACACTGAGGAGACCTCAGCTACGACCACCTCGGCTGGGGAAAACAGCACTTCCAGTGAGGACTCCCTTGTGGAGGCGGGTGTCAGCAGACCAGAGGCAACGTCAAGCAAGTCTGTCCCCGCCACCACCACCACCATCTCCACCCTCCCATCTGCTCCCATCCCACATGTCCGTGGAGGCTCCCGTGTAGGGGAGCGTGTTTCCTTCATGCCAGGCACTGCACCCCCTGCCTCTGTCCCCCCTGCTGCCCTGAGTGTGGAGTCTGTGGACTTGCTTAAACAGATCCATGTAGGGCAGACATCAATGCTGAGTGTCCTCCATGCACACACGGGTCTTTTGACACAACTGGTGTCATTCATGGAGGGCATGTCATCTGGCATGTCTGCCCTACATCGGACCAATCAGTCCATGGCCTCCTCACTGACGGCAGCAGTGTCCCTCCTGCAACAGTCCCTCACCCCTCCTACCTCTGCCCCATCCACAATCTCCAGCACCCTACCTGTCCCAAGCACACACACACACCGGCACCGGCACGCACCAGCACAGACACAAGCAGCACACAGACACACAAGCCAAACTCCAGACGCACACGCACGCACAGTCAGGGGACTGATATCTCACTCACAGGGGATGGGGCCCAGACACACACACACGCATCCACGAGCACTCCGCAGTCCTCAGATGCCTCTCCCTCCAAAACCCCTTCCCTTGCCTCACCTGCAACCCCCTCCCAGAAGCTCTTCTTCTGTGAGCTTGGCCTCTTCCCCACAGATACATCTGACACGAAGTCCAGGCGGAAGAGGCGACCACCACACACAGAGGGAGTGCCCCTCACACCTGGACACCCTCCCCCAGGCACAGGCAGGCTGAGGACCCCATTCGAAAGTCCCCCCGGACCACGAAGGGCAAGATCCCACCACCAGGCAGCTCCACCACACAGTCTCTCTCCTCCATCCCCCAGGCCACCACTCCACAGGTTCCACTGCCACACCCTGCCCCAGGTTCCCCCACACACCGATACCGCATTCCCAAACTGATTAGGCCCTCCCCCCTACCACTTGCTCTTCCACCCCCAACCCAGACGCTCAGCCTGTTTGTGACACTGGTGTGGAGACCGGGTCCCCCCTCTGTCCTGCCCACCTCATCTGCCCCCCTTCCACTCCCTTGGAGTCATGCACTGCAGTGGAGTCCACAGCCACCCCGTCTGACTCGGGCACTGCAGTGGGGACCCAGTCCACTCCATCTGACCGGCCCACTGCAGTGGTTGCAGCACCCACACCATCTGACTTGTGCCCTACAGTGGTGCCAGCCCCCACTGAGTCAGACACCTCCACTGCAGTTGACGGTGACACTGCTGCACCCACCACCCCTTCACTGCCTTCTTCTAGCATCCCCTGATCCTGTCCCTGCGGTGCCTGGCCTGCCCCTTGTATGCCCCTCCGAGGGGGATGTCCCCTGTCCATACCAGTGCAGGCAAGCAATGGGTGACAAGTTGTCACATATCACCCTGTTGGGACTGTGTATTTGGACTGGCCATTGGCCTTAGTTTCTTTTGGACTTGAATTTTTACTTTAACATTTGCTGAATAAAGCCTCTTTTTGTTTACTTGTTGTTTTTCTTTGGATGTACATGATGTAGATGAGTATCATCATGCATTTGTAGTTGTAATAGTGTTCAGACCATGAAAATGAAGTGTTGCTGTGATGGACTCCATGTGGTCCATGGGATATGTGTCCTAATGTAGTCTGGATCTATAGCATCCTTTGCTGCAGTCTGAGGTTGTAATGTTCAGCATTTGACACAGGGATGTACGTTTTGCATTTGTAAATTAACATCTTTGGCTTACACAGATGCACATCTGGTGGGCTTACCACTGTTCAATGTTTCTATTTCCCTGACTGTGTGCCCATCTCCACTGGACATGCAGTTTAGCACATCAATGTTGAAGGACTCATCTGTGTATACAGTGCAACTTGCTTGACACGTGTTTTGGGTGTATGCAGATGACTGACGTGACACTCCCGTACCCAGGCTGATGTGAGCAGAGCCTTCAGTGTGTTGTAGTTGTTGACTCACTGACCAGGTGTTCTGCTGACATGTTTGAGTCGTGCACAGACAAGGTTTGGCAAACCGGACCTTCCACAGGAGTGGGGTGCCCTCATGGCAGTGTGTAATCCTGTGACATTGGCTGGGCCCATGTTGTGTGTTGTGTGAGCATGTCTGTGTGTGTTCCCTTCCCTTTTCCTACACAGGCTGTGTCCCTAGGGATGTTCCTGTTTGTGATGCTTGCTGAGTTGTCCTGTGTTCATCCAGCATCTTGGACCTGGTTTCTCCGGGATGTGGGTGCATGGCAAACTAATGTTCATCAGGTTGTCATCCCTAGTTGTCTTTGCTGTCAGGGCTGGGGATGTGGGCAAACGCAGATGGGACACAGTCAGGATTCCCCTTGGCACTTGTTGGTTACACAAGTCATGTAATTTAGAGTTTGTGGTAGCTTTCAGTGATTGTGACACGTTGTGTGTGTGACTGCTGCCACTCCTCAGGATCAGAGCTGCAATGTTGGAAGTTGTCTATGTGTGTTCTTTGTGGGTGACCTTGGCTTCTTCATTGGTGTGTGACTGTGGCCGGGATCCCATTGATTGGGGTGGATTTCACGTCATACCCATGTACGGCGTACTGTGCAGTGTGTCAGACATTCACGAGTCTTGTTGACTGGCCATGTGTGATGGGTTTCTGCACCTTAGTTCCCACCACCACCCCTGGGATTGTCATGGGTGCATGTGCAATGTCACCAGTCCATGTGAGCTTCACTGCTGCACATTGGTGGGGATCAAGGTGTGTGGTGTTGAATGTGTGCAAATGAGAGTTGTTGCACGGCTAGACCCCTACCTCCATATTGGCCTTGGCTGACAGGCCGTTCTGATTGATTTGTGCTTGTGTAGGTGTGATGGTAGTTTGTTGCTCAGGACACATGACTGTGGTTCACAGTGTGAACGACATCTAGCTTTGTCATCACAGTGGGATTATCATGCAGGCCAGTGTCACCACAATGTGGGGTCCCTGGGGGTAGTGCTGTGGTGGGTCTGTCTCTTGCTGTGTTAGTTGCTGTTCCTGCAAGCTTGTGTGACATGTGTAATTTGGGCTCCCTCTCATCCAACAATGCCTGATTGCCCACATATGGGAATCCGATCCATGAGTTACTTTTGTGTGGCACTGTATACACATCTGTGTAATTGGGATTCAGGCCTCCTCATGTGTTGTGTGGTTGCCTGGGGACACTGGCACACCCCCATCACCTGTTGTGTTTGATATGCAGTGTGAGGCTGCCTGTTTGTGTTTGTGCATCTGCACCACTGCATTGGCATATCTTTAGTGTGCCATTGGCTGTATGTTGTTTGGTGGATTTCCCCTGCTGTCCCTGGGACGCCTAGGTCATCAGTCAGCACAATGATCATGGTTTGTATGTCCCATTGCTGCCATGGTATGGTATTTGTTCAACTCACATCTACAGTCTCCACAGGATATCTACATTTGTGTGTCCATTGGTGCAGATATGTGGGTCTGCATTATGATGGTCACTTTGTTGTAGGGATTCTGCACATACACAGAGCTATGCACAGGATAATAGGACCTCGGAATATAGTGGTGAGCCAACCATATACCTTAGCACCTAACACCCCAATCCGACTAGCTTTAGCGTCTCCTTAGCAACAATGCTGCTAATTATTAGACAACCCAGAACACGGTATCTCTCTCTCTCAGGACTCGCAGAAACAAGAACACCCTTTCATTACTCACTCATACTTGTCCACAACGTGCGTAATAAGAGACACTGTATAGTTTAAAATGTTTATTTTAACTAACGTGCTCTAAGGTACAGTACACGTGTCAGTACTATCAGCATAATGCATAAGAATAAAACAATAAGCATAGTTACGATTCCATAGAATATAAACGGGGAAAGTATTTCATAAAGCTGTAAATATAGAGCTAAATGAGTACACCACCCTCCCTGTGCTATTAGTTAGTTTATTATAAAAACAGAAGACCTCTGGGCTTTGACTGGCAGACCCTCATACCTCAATATCTAGATGCAAGGTTTACATCATCAGACAAGCACAGCTCTTCTTCCTGGAAAGGTTTTTCTCCAAGTGTCTCCAACAGTGAAAAATCACAATATTAAAGGCACCCGAATTCCTTCAGTGCAGTGGCATTCAGTGTTATGTCTAATTGCGAGGGGCTGACCATATCAGCAAGAACAAGGCACATTGTATTCCGACCTTGTACACAATGTGCAGACTCGACCCAAACGCAACAGGAAAGAAGGTGAAAGGCAGATAGTCCCAAAATAGCAGAGGCTGGGGGGCACAAAGTAACGTGTGCAAATGCGGCGCATCGGACGTGGCGCAAGGGTAAACTTGCGTGACGCATTTTCCCTGGCGCATCCCTGCTGATATGCAGGGATGTGCCAGGGAACGTAAATATGCCCCTTAGGATTTTGACATGTCCATTCTCTAAAACCATTCCTATATAAGATGTACCTAGGAAACTTTACCAGATATCAGGGATTTACCAACCATACTCAGTATAGATTCTAGAGTTTACTTTAGTTGATTTGGCAGACGATGATACTTATGGAATCTTAGGCCCATAAACAACCGTAAACACAACAATCAATTAGAGTTAGTATGGTAAATTGGCGTTGGGTTGTACAAAGCATTACTGAGACTTGAAAATGCTTTTTTCCATATTCTTCGCACATTGGGATTAAAATCAGAATTGGAATGGTAATCAACCAGGAATCAACCTTTACGGTTGAGTCAAGGAATTTCCCGCCAATTGTGGGCGATCTTTTACATAATGTTCAGCCTTTCTATAATAAAGGCACACTCCCACCTCTCTTCTTTTATTCTATAGCTAAAGATTTCCTGATATTTCCAAGATGCCTTGGTTTTTCTGCAGCACTCACTTCTTCCTTGACTGTTTCTGTCTGTTACTGGTGGGAGTTCATTTAGGATACCATCTCATTTCTATTTCATACTGTTGATTTTGTTGAGTGTCAATCTGTAATGTCGATATGGTGGGCTTATTAAACATTAAACATAGGGCTGCCTTTAACTCTCCTCTGAGAGCATGGTAAAAATGCAAGAGATGCTGCCTCATCAGTCGAAGTGGCTTCGGCCACCAACTGTTGGTAATTATCAATGTAAAAATTAAATCCTTGCTTAATTGAGGGGAAGTAACCCCAAATGGATGACTGACTGAGTCTACTTCTTACCAAATATGGCAGTGAACTGTTGTACAAATATCTCATAATAGGAAAGCCATGGGCTCTGATTTTAAATTAGTGGTGTAGCCCAAGAACAAGAGCCTTTGCTTAGGCAGGATAACACAAATGCTACTTTGGCTTAATTGGAAGAAAATTGCTGGAGTTTAGTCAGGAAATGCAAAGTACATTGAGCTGTGAAAAACTGAAAGCTATGAGCTTCTCCAGAAACATTTTCAGGTAAAGCCATACACATAGAGAAAGAGGGTGGAGCCAAAGTAAGACCTGAAATTAATCTATTACCTCCAGGGTTTAGTGAGAAAGCTGAGTGGAAGGAGCAGCCAGAAAAGCTCCATCTCCACACAAAGCTGCCGGAGCGTTTACACCTGATAAAAACTGCGCTTGCATGCGCGGGCACGCGCGCATGCGCAGTTTCTCCACAGAACGCGATGAAGAGGAGGAGGGCAGCCCGGGGACGCCGCAGCTAAGGTAAGGTGTTTTTATTTACTTTAAAGACGTTTTTTAAAGGTTGTAATCAATTGTTAATAGGGCGGGTGGGAGGCGGGGGCTGGTCAACTCCGCTCCGCTGTGGAGTGTGCGGAGATTTGCCTACTCCGCGTTCTCCACGGAACGGGGAGTAAGCAAATCTCTGCACACTCCGCGGGCAGAGCGGAGCTCTCCGCCCACAGTTAGAAAACACAATCATTTGAGGGAAACAGACCAAAGGATTACAAAGACTGGTACCACGGGAACAAGATCTTGACTTTCCCAGTGCAGTGAGACTGTAACTAACCACGGTAGTTGTTATTGCTTCACAACGAAGCAGCATAACTTTGAAGGCATGACAGAATCCCAGTACCCGGGTGTAGAGGATAGTACAATGGTTCAACAGGATTCGCACAATCTAAGCAATTAACATCTTTCTATCCTTAGGTATCATGATGCTGCAGAAGAAATTTCAAATGCAAAAACAACAATTGATGGACAGAATGCAGAACAATGTCGTACATTCACCCCAGTACAGAGATCTGGGCCTAAATCCATCGTATTTTTGCTCACCATGCCATTCCAGTTTGGACCCAGCCATATGCAAATCAGTCTTGACCCTGCGCCCAATGGGAACAGTCCAGCCCGAACTGCCAGGCCAGGTCCTCCCTGGACTGGAAACAAGCATCCTAGGACCGGAAATTTCAAGCAGTGCCAAAAATATAAAACTTCTAAGAAAATGTTCTCATTATCTGGCTGAAGATAATCTCAACTGGACAGCTAAGAACACAAATGAAAAGAACAGCAGCGGAACATGGGTGAAGAACAGAGCCCAAGCGGATGGTTGTGTTCTGGAGTATAGAGTGTGAAATCTCGAGTTACCAGAATATCAAAGTCAAAATATCGAGGAACAAAATATGGAGGAATTCAGTCTACATAGGTAAGTATAGATTTACTATTCTTAGCCCCACATCTACATATCTTGATGATATATACATCACCATCAAGGTAATATATATTGAGTACAGTGTGGTAAACCTATACATAACAACTACCTGTTGATATGTTGTTCTTAATATTTTGGCTTAATATCATTGTTCTGCAAGATTTCACACTCACTATTCCATACCCACATCCAAGCAGATGCTCCCTATTATCAGTATGCAAAACACACAAGATGATGGACGGAATGCTGCACATTGGCAAACATTCACCCCCAGTCACAGATCTGGGTTTAATCCATCGTTATTTTGCTTCACCACGCCACCCCAGTTCAGACATAGCCATATACAAATCAGTCTTGACCCTGTGCCTCATGGGAACAGTCCAGACCGAACTGCCAAGCCATGTCTTCCCTGGACCGGAATAAGCATCCTAGGACCGGTTTCAGGCTTTCAGCCCTCATCAGCCAGGATAGCTTGACTCCAGTGGCGTAGTGAGCACGGGACCACGTCTGGGCATACCCTTCCCACTTAGGGCGAAATGCAAAACACACAAGATGATGGACGGAATGCTGCACATTGGCAAACATTCACCCTCAGTCACAGATCTGGGTTTAATCCATCGTTATCTTTAATTCACCATGCCACCCCAGTTCAGACATAGCCATATGCAAATCAGTCTTGACCCTGTGCCTCATGGGAACAGTCCAGACCGAACTGCCAAGCCATGTCTTCCTGGACCGGAATCAAGCATCCTAGGACCGAAACCGGCCCTAGGATGCTTGATTCCGGTCCAGGGAAGACATGGCTTGGCAGTTCGGTCTGGACTGGTCCCATGAGGCACAGGGTCAAGACTGATTTGCATATGGCTATGTCTGAACTGGGGTGGCGTGGTGAAGCAAAATAACGATGGATTAAACCCAGATCTGTGACTGGGGGTGAATGTTTGCCAATGTGCAGCATTCCGTCCATCATCTTGTGTGTTTTGCATTTCGCCCTAAGTGGGAAGGGTATGCCCAGACGTGGGTCCCGTGCTCACTACGCCACTGGAGTCAAGCTATCCTGGCTGATGAGGGCTGAAAGCCCGAAACCGGTCCTAGGATGCTTGATTCCGGTCCAGGGAAGACATGGCTTGGCAGTTCGGTCTGGACTGTTCCCATGAGGCACAGGGTCAAGACTGATTTGCATATGGCTATGTCTGAACTGGGGTGGCGTGGTGAAGCAAAATAACGATGGATTAAACCCAGATCTGTGACTGGGGGTGAATGTTTGATTTGCTCTATCGCTCCGTCCATCATCCCCTTTGGTATCGCTTTATTTGCCCTACGTTGGCAGGGTATGCCCAGACGTGGGTCCCTTGCTCACTTTGCCACTGGATTCAAGATAGCCTGGCTGATGAGGGTTATGAACCCGAAACCGGTCCCAGGATGCTTGTTTCCGGTCCAGGGAAGACATGGCTTGGCAGTTCGGGCTGGACTGTACCCGTGAGGCACAGGGTCAGACTGATTTGCATATGGCCATGTCTGAACTGGGGTGGTGGAGTGAGCTAAAGAATGATGATGGATTAAACCCAGATCAGTTGACTGGGGGTGAGTGTTTGATTTGCTCTAACGCTCCGTCCATCATCCCCTTTGGTATCGCTTTGTTCGCCCTAAGTTGGCAGGGTATGCCCAGACGGGGTCCCTTGCTCACTTTGCCACTGGATTCAAGATAGCCTGGCTGATGAGGGTTATGAACCCGAAACCGGTCCCAGGATGCTTGTTTCTGGTCCAGGGAAGACATGGCTTGGCAGTTCGGGCTGGACTGTTCCCGTGAGGCACAGGGTCAGACTGATTTGCATATGGCCATGTCTGAACTGGGGTGGTGGAGTGAGCTAAAGAATGATGATGGATTAAACCCAGATCAGTTGACTGGGGGTGAGTGTTTGATTTGCTCTAACGCTCCGTCCATCATCCCCTTTGGTATCGCTTTGTTCGCCCTAAGTTGGCAGGGTATGCCCAGACGTGGGTCCCTTGCTCACTTTGCCACTGGATTCAAGATAGCCTGGCTGATGAGGGTTATGAACCCGAAACCGGTCCCAGGATGCTTGTTTCCGGTCCAGGGAAGACATGGCTTGGCAGTTCGGGCTGGACTGTTCCCGTGAGGCACAGGGTCAGACTGATTTGCATATGGCCATGTCTGAAATGGGGTGGTGGAGTGAGCTAAAGAATGATGATGGATTAAACCCAGATCAGTTGACTGGGGGTGAGTGTTTGATTTGCTCTAACGCTCCGTCCATCATCCCCTTTGGTATCGCTTTGTTCGCCCTAAGTTGGCAGGGTATGCCCAGACGTGGGTCCCTTGCTCACTTTGCCACTGGATTCAAGACAGCCTGACTGATGAGGGTTATGAACCCGAAACCGGTCCCAGGATGCTTGTTTCCGGTCCAGGGAAGACAAGGCTTGGCAGTTCGGGCTGGACTGTTCCCGTGAGGCACAGGGTCAGACTGATTTTCATATGGCCATGTCTGAACTGGGGTGGTGGAGTGAGCTAAAGAATGATGATGGATTAAACCCAGATCAGTTGACTGGGGGTGAGTGTTTGATTTGCTCTAACGGTCCGTCCATCATCCCCTTTGGTATTGCTTTGTTCGCCCTAAGTTGGCAGGGTATGCCCAGACGTGGGTCCCTTGCTCACTTTGACACTGGATTCAAGATAGCCTGGCTGATGAGGGTTATGAACCCAAAACCGGTCCCAGGATGCTTGTTTCCGGTCCAGGGAAGACATGGCTTGGCAGTTTGGGCTGGACTGTTCCCGTGAGGCACAGGGTCAGACTGATTTGCATATGGCCATGTCTGAACTGGAGTGGTGGAGTGAGCTAAAGAATGATGATGGATTAAACCCAGATCAGTTGACTGGGGGTGAGTGTTTGATTTGCTCTAACGCTCCGTCCATCATCCCCTTTGGTATCGCTTTGTTCGCCCTAAGTTGGCAGGGTATGCCCAGACGTGGGTCCCTTGCTCACTTTGCCACTGGATTCAAGATAGCCTGGCTGATGAGGGTTATGAACCCGAAACCGGTCCCAGGATGCTTGTTTCCGGTCCAGGGAAGACATGGCTTGGCAGTTCGGGCTGGACTGTTCCCGTGAGGCACAGGGTCAGACTGATTTGCATATGGCCATGTCTGAACTGGGGTGGTGGAGTGAGCTAAAGAATGATGATGGATTAAACCCAGATCAGTTGAATGGGGGTGAGTGTTTGATTTGCTCTAACGCTCCGTCCATCATCCCCTTTGGTATCGCTTTGTTCGCCCTAAGTTGGCAGGGTATGCCCAGACGTGGGTCCCTTGCTCACTTTGCCACTGGATTCAAGATAGACTGGCTGATGAGGGTTATGAACCCGAAACCGGTCCCAAGATGCTTGTTTCCGGTCCAGGGAAGACATGGCTTGGCAGTTCGGGCTGGACTGTTCCCGTGAGGCACAGGGTCAGACTGATTTGCATATGGCCATGTCTGAACTGGGGTGGTGGAGTGAGCTAAAGAATGATGATGGATTAAACCCAGATCAGTTGACTGGGGGTGAGTGTTTGATTTGCTCTAACGCTCCGTCCATCATCCCCTTTGGTATCCCTATTATCAGTAGGGATAAAAGCCAAGCTCTGGCCAGTCCTTGGAGTCAGAGATCTCCACCACAAGTGCAAAGATTTCAGAAGCCATAAATCCCACTCAGGGGTAGGAAGCAGGAGTTTCAGTGTGTGGCAAGCCTTGAAAGCTCAGAATGGACAGAAGAACGTCAGGTTACTGCCATCCCTAGAGCAGGAAACAACCTTTCCTACCCTGGAAATGGTCATCGATGTACTCTAGCACAGGGCTGGCATTACTCCCTTCTAGGGTAGAAAGGAAAATGGATCAACCCTAGATTAGTTGAGGATGTAGCGAAAAAGAATTCCATGTGGAGAAAAAGAACTCTGTATAAAAAGAATGATTCCTAAATTGGAAATCACATGATTTCTGAAAGAATCCAAATGAAAGCCTGGGACAGGTACAGCTCTGCATGCAAACTCTTTGAGAGTTGGTAAACTCTAAAGCGACCCTTGACCTCTGGGTAGGTTGCCCCCATCCGCACAGCGCCACCTGTGCGTCCAGCTCCCTGCTGCTGCTGATCTGAGGCCCTCCTCCACCCGCAGGCTACCACCTGCGCCTCATCCCTGGTGGCCAGTGGTAGGCCGTAGGTAGGTTCTTGTCGTTGTGAGCGTCACTGTTACTGTCTCTCCCTCTATATTTGTGCCCCCACTGTTTTTCCACTGTTTTTGCCCTTCCGTTCTTTGCCCCCACTGCTGTGACTGTTTTTCGTTCTGTGCCCCCACTGTTTTTGCCCTTCCCCTTCCGTTCGGTGCCCCCACTGCTGTGACTGTTTTTTCGTTCTGTGCCCCCACTGTTTTTCCACTGTTTTTGCCTATCCGTTCTGTGCCCCCACTGCTGTGACTGTTTTTTCGTTCTGTGCCCCCACTGTTTTTCCACTGTTTTTGCCCTTTCGTTCTGTGCTCCCACTGCTGTGACTGTTTTTCGTTCTGTGCCCCCACTGTTTTTCCACTGTTTTTGCCCTTCCGTTCTGTGCCCCCACTGCTGTGACTGTTTTTTTGTTCTGTGCCCCCACTGTTTTTCCACTGTTTTTGCCCTTCCATTCTGTGCCCCCACTGCTGTGACTGTTTTTTCGTTCTGTGCCCCCACTGTTTTTCCACTGTTTTTGCCCTTCCGTTCTGTGCCCCCACTGCTGTGACTGTTTTTTTCGTTCTGTGCCCCCACTGTTTTTCCACTGTTTTTGCCCTTCCGTTCTGTGCCCCCACTGCTGTGCACTGTTTTTTCGTTCTGTGCCCCCCTGTGCCCTTTTTGATTTCTGTACCCCCTCGCTCTCCTGTTTCCCGCCGCTGTGTCCCCTGCGGCCCCGCCCCCCTCGCTGACCACTCGCTGCCCCTGCCTCCCGCCTCCCAGCTGCTCCTCCCTCCCACCTCCCCATATATGGCGGCCGCTGCGCGGCCGCGCCGCTGGTGCGCCGAAGGCGCGCATAAGGCAAGCCCGTCTGCGCCCGTCCGCGCCTGGACCGCGCCCAGCGCCAGAACCCCTGGCCCCCGCATCCGCCACGAAGACCACCTCCGATACGACGCCAGCACCCTCATTGCTCTCAACCCAGGACGGACCTCCACCTGCTTCAAGGCCGCCCCGAAACGCACCCATGGTCCCTTCACCTGCCGGAACTGCAGCTTCACCTGCCTCGGAGAGCCGAGACTCCCGCCAAGAAGGACCTCAACCATCTCCTGTGCATCCTACTAAACACCCGCTCCGCACGCAAACACGCCGTTGAGCTCTGGGACCTACTCGACACCTCATCACCGGACGTCACCTTCCTGACAGAGACCTGGATGAACGAATCCTCCGCACCCGACATCGCCAAAGCCATCCCCGACGGCTACAAGATCACCCGCAGAGACCGCACCAACGGAATCGGAGGAGGAATCGCCATCGTCCACAAAGACACCATCAAGGTCTCGAACAGCACCGACGACACTCTCAGCACCACCGAACACATGCACTTCCAGATCCACACGGATCCCAACCCCACCGTAAGAGGCACCCTCATCTACAGACCCCCCGGACCCTGACCCCAGTTCAGCAACTCCATCGCCGACTTCATCAGCACGCACGCCCTGACCTCCACCGACTACATCCTCCTCAGAGACCTGAACTTTCACCTGGAGAAGAACAACGACAGCAACTCCTCCACCCTGATCGACAACCTCGCCAACCTCGGACTGAAACAGCTCGTCACGACGCCGACCCACATCGCCGGACACACACTCGACGCTATCTTCTCCTCAAGCTCCCACGTCTCCTTCAGCCACACCTCCGAACTCACCTGGACCGACCACCACTGCATCCACTTCACCTTCCGGAAACCCGCCGCACACCACCGCATCCTACAGATCCCCGCAGATGCTGGAGCAAAGTCACCGAAGACCAACTCCAGACAAACCTCGCACTCAGCCCACCCACCGACCCCTCCAACCCCGACGCCGCCGCCCGCAATCTCAGACGTTGGATGGACGACTGTGCCAACACCTTAGCCCGCTGAAAAAACCAACCTACAAAGACACCAGCAAGAGAGCCAGCTGGTTCACCCCGGAACTCCTAGCATCCAAGCGCACCTGCCGGAAACTGGAGAACAAATGGCACAGCGAGAAGACGCCGGACAGCCGCGCAGCCCACAAAGACGCCATCCGCAACCACCATCACCTCATCAGGTCCACCAAGAGGACCTCCTTTAAAGACCGCCTCGACAACAATGCACACAACAGCAAGGAGCTCTTCAGCATCGTGAAGGAACTCTCCAACCCCAGCTCCAACGCCAACAACATCCCGCCGTCGCAAGCCCTGTGTGATTCCCTCGCCACCTTCTTCCACCGCAAGATCGCCGACATCCACGACAGCTTCGACTCTCGGACGACCCCAACAGACCCGGCACATCAGACCCGCCGCACCCCATCGACCACGTCCCCCTGACAGCCTGGGTCAACGTGAACACCGAGGACACAATCAAGACCATGGGCACAATCCACTCCGGCTCCCCAGCAGACCCTTTTCCACACCACATCTTCAACAAAGCCGGCAGCTCCATCGCACCCCACCTGCGCAACGTCATCAACCTCTCCTTTGAGACTGCAACCTTCCCAGAGAGCTGGAAACACGCCGAGATCAACACCCTACTCAAAAAACCCAAGGCGGACCCGAGCGACCTCAAGAACTTCCGGCCCATCTCCCTGCTTCCATTCCCAGCTAAGGTCATCGAGAAGATCGTCAACAGACAGCTCACCCGCTACCTCGAAGATAACAGCATCCTGGACCCCTCCCAGTCAGGATTCCGCAGCAACCACAGCACCGAGACCGCCCTCATCGCCGCCACAGACGACATCAGGATCCTGCTGGACAACGGCGAGACGGCGACCCTCATCCTCCTGGACCTCTCCGCCGCCTTAGACACTGTTTGCCACCGCACACTACGCACACGCCTCCACGACGCAGGGATCCCGAGACAAGGCCCTGGATTGGACCACCTCCTTCCTTTCCGGCAGAACCCAGAGCGTCCGCCTCCCCCCATTCCGATCCGAAGCCTCCGAGATCATCTGCGGCGAACCCCAGGGATCTTCCCTCAGCCCGACACTGTTCAACATCTACATGGCTCCACTCGCACGCATCGCCCGACAGCACGACCTCAACATAATCTCCTACGCCGACGACACTCAACTGATCCTCTCCCTCACCAAGGACCCCCTCACCGCCAAATCCAACCTCCACGAAGGAATGAAAGCCGTCGCCGACTGGATGAAGTGCAGTCGACTTATGCTGAACACAGACAAGATGGAGATCCTCATCCTCGGCTCCAACCCATCAGCCTGGGACGACTCCTGGTGGCCCTCGTCACTAGGGGCACCCCCGACACCAACTGACCACGCACGCAACCTGGGAGTCATCCTCGACTCAACGCTCACCATGACCAAGCAAGTCAACGCAGTCTCCTCCTCCTGCTTCAACACCCTCTGCATGCTCCGCAAGATCAACAGGTGGATCCCGACAGACACGAGAAGAACAGTCACCCAGGCCCTCGTCAGCAGCAGACTCGACTACGGAAACGCCCTCTACGCAGGAGCCCCGACCAAGCTCATCAAACGACTGCAAAGAATCCAAAACGCCTCTGCACGCCTGATCCTCGACATTCCACGCCACAGCCACATCACCCCCCACCTGAAAAACCTGCACTGGCTCCCCGTCGACAAGAGAATCTCCTTCAAACTCCTGATCCACGCACACAAGGCACTCCACAAAACCGGCCCAGCCTACCTCAACAGTCGACTCTCCTTCTATGTTCCCAACCGTCAACTCCGCTCTGCCGACCTCTCCCTGGCCACCGGAGAACCACCACCGGAGGCAGATCCTTCTCTCACCGCGCCGCCAAGATCTGGAACACCCTTCCCCTCAACCTATGACAGACCCAAGACCTGCTGACCTTCAGGAGACGACTCAAGACCTGGCTATTCGACCAGTAGCGGCAACACCCCCTCTCCTCTCCCTCAGCGCCTTGAGACCCTCGTGGGTAAGTAGTGCGCTTTACAAATCTTGTGATTGATTGAAAGAAAAGCTGCATCCACACCTAATAGTACATCAACATGAACTCAGAGAATAATGGATGCATCAGCTGCTTAAAAGGGCCCAAACAAGATCTACTGCTGTCATCAGCACAGAGCTCTCTATACTTCTCACTAGCCACTGCCTATCAATCGTTCATATGTAGTGTGGTTTGTGGAAGGGTGAATCAATTATAAAATGATGAAAGTACAAAACCAGTGTTGTTCACCTAGGAATCAAAATGTGGTCTCATTTTTCGTACATTGATCTGTCCTCTAAAGTATAGCATGGAGAATCTCTATTTGAAAGTTAAGACTGTTCCATGAGTAATATGGAAGCCAACACTGGGCCTTGTGTTTGTGCAATAACCGCTAGTACATAAAAAATCACATCACATTATACTCATACAAGGCAGTGTTTATTAGTTGTGTGTGCTGTGATGCTTGTATCAATTGCTGATGTTTTCAACCTAGCAAAAATATTTGGAGCGCCACCAGAGTTGTTTGCTGTTCAATAAAATAGATGTCTATATCAAGATGTAATAAATCTGTCTGCCATGGTTGAGCAATATTTTTTAAAAAGAAAAACATAAACTTTTTGGTTATCAAGTGACCAAATACCACAGTTAGACATTCTGCTGCAATAACAGTGCAGTGGTGAAGGGTTTGTTTACTAAGGATGAACTGCATTTTGGGAGCAAGATGCATTGTGTTATTGTGTAGTGCATCAGACATAAATAATGCTGTATCAGTAGAGACCAAGGAACTAGACAGTTGGTTAATTAGTGGTGTAGGCCAACAGAGGTCAGACTGCAGTGTCCTAGAGCACCTGATTTTATGTGGACATAAGAACATGAAGATGTGATATCTAAGTACTCAAATATTTATCTATTTTGGGATATACCTTTTGGATTAGCTGCAAAAGTGAACTCATAAAATAACAAATAATAAAAAGATTCCATATCAAATCCATCTATAACCTCCAAAACCTTAAAGGTTATTTAAAAATGATCTGGTAAACTTAAAATAGAAAACAAATGTTAAACACAGAAAGCAAAGTATGCAAACACATTTCATTAAAAAATATTAATAATTGCTACTCCAAAATGAAAGATCTTCAGTACCTGAAACATAAAAACAATACACTCCTTCCACTAACAAAAATCAATAAATAACTAAAAATTCCAGAAAATATAGTATCATTAAAATATCTGAATTCATTACAAATTCCATTACCCACATTAATTATTTAACAAGCATCTCCATTTAAGTCCTACATTAACACAACAAACATGCACTAACCTACTTCTGTTAGACGCTACAAGCAAGAATTTACACTTAAGGTCAATGAAACTAAACCTAGTCAACCTATTTACTACGAGTATATAGAAAATTTAAGTTTTTTACCTAATCTGATTAAATGAGATCATGCAGCTGCAAAGCTCAACATCTGCTGAGCAATAACAAAAACAAAGGACTTTGCAAAACTGTTATTAGGAAAAACTCTTGCTGTAGTAAAAATGAAGGATGCAATACATTGCAGTCAATGTAAAAATATTATCTTTTGGTTCAATAAGTGTTTACAATTGCTATAGTTTCGGTACAATATACACAATGGCTTGGTGTACATAAAATGTACGCAATAGTATTGTAAAAAAAACACTCCTAATGATGAAAAACATTTTTTTAAAAATTTTAATTACAACACTGCTTTTCAAATATTTACAGTCATTTCTACAAAATGTGTATTAGACATTTAATTGTGAAGAAAAATTGTACTCATGTTTTTAAAGTACTGTTGCCAAATGTTGATGTGGACAAATAATTTTATTAATTTTTTTTTTACTCGGAAATGTGTTACCCTTTTTTATGTTATTACACTTAATGGTGGATGAGAAAGCTCGATCAGCTATCTTACTCAAAATTTGTGTAGTAGTTTTCAATTGAAATTTGAATCAAGATAGTGTATTGTTTAGTGAATGAGACAATTCAATGTTTTGCTCTGTTAGGTCAAATTCACAAAGGTGAAACTAACACTTTTGTGTAAGTTTACCACTCCTTTGTTATTCACAAAGGCATTCTACAAGTAGTGTCTTTATGACTGTGTAGTCGCCACACATCAAAAGATAGGACAGTTCTATCTTTTCATGTGTGGAGACTCCACAGTCATAAAGATATCACGCTTAAAATGCCTTTGTGAATAGCAAACAATTGTAAACTTACACAAAATATCTTTTTATGCGCAGAGACTTAGCAGTCGTAAAGATACAACTCGTAAAATCCCTTTGTAAATAGCAAACAATCCTAGTCTTACACAAAAGTGTAAGTTTACCTTTGTGAGTCAGGCCTATTTGTCATTTGTGATTTTCGATTTTCAGAACGTAAGAGGTAAAAGTGAAAATAAAATTCCAAAATGCTCTGCATTGATGGCTAAAATACTGGGACTCGCTTATGGTGTTGAATCAGACATAATTCTACTTGGCTGCTTTCAACATATTTACTATTTCACTGCATTACTTTTAGTTATGCCTTTATAAAAAGCACACAAGTATAGGAAAGGTAATATGCCATTGGCAGGCCAGTCACTATCTAAATGTCCAGAATGAGATCCTTTTTTAAAATTGGGGGAGTTAGGCAGGTTGGTTGTTATTTAGAGGAGTCCCTTTTACACATATTCTAAACCTATACTTGAATGACAAACAACATTATTGATGGCCCCTTACAGAATGGCTCACAGCATGAGGTGTGAAGGATGTCCAAATAAACACAGGGGAAATGTGATGATATATGAGCAAGTGGTTTTAAAAAAGGTCTATGGATCACTCTATCGAGCATTAATAATGACAACATAAATCCTAGAATAAAATTCCAGATAAACTAAGTAGTCATATTTTCATATTCTTCTATTTTCAGAGGCAAATATATACCAATTTGAACATACGCTGCATTACATGCTAAGCAAATCAATCAGACTCTGCGTGTAGAGCCAAAGCTCACAAGTAGTCAATTGAATAATCTGTATAAGTTTGACCAATCAATGCAAATTGTTATTACTGCATTGAGTTTGTGTCACCGATCCTGTGCTCTAGACATTTCATCTTGGAAAAACAAAGAAGCAAATTGGACAATGATGAAATTATCTCAGGTGCCGGGAAAGAAAGTATGTTTTGAACATAAAGATCTATAGAACCAAAGTAGGTTCCATTGCTGGAATGGCAATAGGCAAGGTCAAATCATCATACCATTTAAGAGCTAAATGGTCATTGCCGCAGCAGAGTTCAAGTCAGATTCTCTGATGGTGCTCAGTTGCCCTTGCAGTATCAAGACTACCAAGAACAATAGAATCCATAACTGTGCTCCAAGAGATGAGAGGGATTTTCACATCAGATAATAAAATGCGTTAAAAATGCACAGATAAAAGATTGCACTGTATTGTATTGTAATTGCATTTATGTAGCACTCTCTACCCATGGAAAGAGATAGCAGTGCTTTATAGTGAGTAGAATGCTACTCTGGGACCCAAGGTTTGTGGTTAATGTAGTGGTAATTTGCTAAGTGGGTTTAGTCTTGTGTTCTTAACGGAAACTATTACATGCATTTCCTCAGCAAATATTTGTGCTGGAGAGAGTTAGATATGATTGCTAAGGTTATGTTAGTTAATGTGAATCATTGGTGGGCTGATTAAATAGGGTTGAAAACGATTAGAGTATTGACCAAGAGTAGGCAAGTGATTATTAGTTTCTAAAGAGGAAGATGCTAAGTGTTGCAATGTGGGCTGTAAGTAGGTAGGTATCGTGGGTACTGAAAATAAAATAGAGAACGTTGAGTTTTGTGAAGGAGATGAGGTAGTACATACAATTCAAAGGAGTCAAAAAAGGGAGTGTGACATGCAGAATATGGTAGATATTTGCTGGTCAAGAATCAAAATTAAATTGCATTGTCCAGGGTTTATTGCAATATTGTTGGAGGAGGCTTGTTGAGATAGTACATTTTACAGATTTGATTAGGAAGTGAGTGGGGGAAGGTAGATCTGCCTGTAGTTAAAATTTATTTTGAATTAAGGTCTTCCATAAGGTCTTTGATAGTCTTTGATAAGTTTGCTGGACTTCTGTCTGTGGGAAGGGCAAGTGTTAATCTTGTTATACGTTCCATTTGTTTAAGACAGTAGCCCATTAAGGTGTCCATATTGGTTAGGTTGGGAATAGCCAGTTCTTAACCATTCATGTACATTTCTGATGAATGTTCAATGGTGCTTATAAGAAGACAGCAAAGCAGGTCACAAAATGAATTAATTGAGAAGTTCCCTCCTTGAGACCATCCTTGACGCTGTAGACTTATCCTTTCAAAATTCAAACCACTGGTAAATTATGACAAACTGTACCTTTGAGCAGTATGCACAGTGTATCTGACATGTTAATCTTAAATGCCTAAATGGCATGGCATGTTAATCCTAAATGCCAAAATGGTTTCAAACAACAAATGACCCAGCTGATACATGAACTACCTCATGGAGTTAAAGCGCAACTGCAAACAACTTGAGAGAAAATGGAGACTCGACAAAAACACAGTCGCAAGATCCACATGCAAAGCCGCCCTGCACCTCTATCAACAACAACTACGAGATACAAAGAAAAATACCCTAACTCTCAGGCTCAAATCCAGATCCACCAACAGCAAAGAACTATTCATCATCGTCAAGGAGTGCTCCAAATTTGCATCTGCCAACAACAAGATCATCCCATCTCAAGCACTCTGCAACGACGTTTAAACTTCTTCGAAGAGGAGATTGCCAAGATCGACCAAAATGACACCAAAAAGGCAAAAATCCAATACAAATATGATTTTTCAGTTTTAAATAAAAATAGCACCAAAAAGCATTACGCGCCCAATGTGGCCATCTGGCTGTGCTTAACCGCTACATAGGCGCAAGTAAAACAAATGTTTTTTATACATATCACTCAATATCTGTCTTTTGTCTCTGCATTGATAGCGTAGCATTGTCTTTTTTTCATTGACAAAAAGCTGTCCTCTGAAATTGTCAAATATTATTATACTGTACATTGACTTTTCCACCTAAACTTTCCCTATCTAAAGTCTCTAGCCATGTATTTATCCTTCAGTAGGTTACTCTACTTGCCTCCTCCTGCAGTTCAGTATACCCAAATACCAGAGTGTTTCCCATAGGCAGTGTTTGTAACTTCCTTCTTCTGGCTGTTGGGGTAGTCCCGTGACCCTCCCGACTCCCAGTCCCTTCCCGACCTGAATGAGATAGACCTGTAGTTTTGATGAACAAGAAGAGAAAATGAATTTGAACATTTTGAGTAGTTTCTTGAACTAAATTGATAGGTCTCTGAAGAACCTGATAAAAAGAAGTACAGAAAAGGACTGGAATGGACCATGTAAATAATTATGATGAAATGTCAAATTAGTTACAACACCCTCCTAGCCATCACATGAATCGTGAATCACTCAATATATCACTCTCTGGTACATAATTACCTGTTCCAAGTGTGGTGCACTGCACGTTTGTGTATTACATCTTCACTTTTCCCATGAAAGTGACAATTAATGGCACTCTTAAGTTTTTAATGATCTTTACTGGTGGAAGGCAGCCCAGCTAGGGAATGAAAAAAAGGGATAGGGTTGGGAAGCATTGTCTTTATGTCCTTTAAGAGACTGGGGGAGGCTTCTTCTGTGCCCATGGCCCACTCAATACGTGTGAATAGATGGGACTGCATAAGTCAGACACCAAATATATCAAAGTTCTTCGATATCCCCTTTTTTTTTTACAAAGCAGTTCAACGATAATATATGAAAGCTCTGTTGTGGCCTGCCTAGTCAGGGAAGTAGACTTCATCCTCAAACTCAGGGGTTTGGTCATACGTTCATCAGCTAACACATGTGCATCTGACCAATCACCCTTATCCTCCTCCTATACTGTTTCAAGAACAGTGTAATCTTGAGGTATGAAGTGTTGGTTCATTTCATCATGGTCAATCTCTCCATGTTTTGAGGTGAGAGACTGGTCCTTCTGACTGTGACAACTGCACCGGCTGCACTGAACACATGCTCAGAAGACACACTGGCAATCAGACAAGCCATATCCTTTATTGCCAGCCTTATGAGCTCTGGCCATTGTTGCATCTTCCCATACCAATAGATCAATGGGTTATGATCCAGGTTGACCTGTTTTGGGTCATCCAGATAGTCTTGGACCATCCTCTGAATGGTTATTGGTGCTGCTTCTTGCTCGACCTCTGTTGCCTTCACCTCTGCACTTACCGTAAGCCCTACCGCTTGAAACCAAACCATTAGAGGCATTGGGTCAGATTCTTCGTTGCTTTTGTTGCTTATGTTGCTAACTTCCAGCCATTCTTCCAGGTCTCTCACTTGATCGAAGTCTTGTATTGTGAAACGTCCCATTCTGAAAAAGGAATAATAGTGGCCAGTATTTCTTTGTACCGTCGATCAAGTATTGTGGCACAGATGTACTCCTTGGAGGACATGATCTTTCTTTGCACCCTTGTATTAACAGCCATGCAAATGATTAAGCTCTGGATCAACTCATATGCTTCTTTGTTCACACTGGCGAACCTTTGCAACACCTTTTTTAACTGGTCCTGTAGCAGATGTAACAACAGGATTGCTTGCCTCATCGTACTGTCCTCCTTGCTGACTTCCCATGTGAAAACTAGGGGTGGGTGATAAATTCAGCTCCACCAGCGGAGTTTGCAGTTTTGCCCACTCCGTGTTACACTTGTAACGAGGCACTCCGCATTATGCTTCTAATATGGAGTTCCAGCAAAACTCCACCAGTAAGTTGGCGAGCGAGAATTGTCATCCCCTAGTGAGATTTTCTCAACGCAGGCGGTCACAACCGTCCACGTTGAGAAAGCTGTTGCTCAAGCAGAAAATCTACTCAGACAGCAGCAATAAAGCAGTGCCCTCTGGCATGCCCCACGGTACCATATGCACTGATTTTGTGGCGTGGAACAAGCTCGAGGTGCTAAAAATCAGTGTGGACAGCATGACATTCCACTTCTGACCACTCATGGAACTCCACGGAATCTCACAGAGTCTTCAAGTAGCTCTGCTAGTTCCACCCACCGCTAGTGAAAACCTTACAATGAAGTAGCATTTGTGTCAGGCATTTGACTAACCCTCATTTGTCAATCTTCATGATCATGCTTTTCCTGGTTGCATCCCCACTTCTTTGAAGAACATAGTCGGTGATTGGTCTGTAATACTCAAACAGACGTTGCAACATGTAGTAGGTTTACTTCCAAAGTATTGGCACTTCCTTTATGAGGACTTTAACTGGTACTCTATTAGCACATTGAATGATCCTCAACTGCTTCTGAGCTTTCACAGATTGACTGAAATGAGTGCAGATTTCTCTGCAGGTGGCCAGTATTTTGCTGACTGTCTTCTTTTTTTTAGAAGATCCTGCGCAATCAGGTTGATGCAATGCGCCAAACACAGGACCCTGAAATATCAACCATCTGCCATGGCCTTGACTATATGACTGCCATTATCCGTGGCAAAAAATGTTATTCTGAAATCTCTGGGTCGAAGCCATTAAAACTACTTGCTGTTAAAGTCTTCCAAGATGTGTGCAGCTGTATGGGATTTCTCTACGGCGAACATCGCTACTGTTGCATGCTGCCGAATGCCCTTAGAACTTTCTTTGGTGCTAAGACCTGCAGATAGCTGTTGCCTAACCCCCCACAAAAGAGATCGAGTGTTCAGTGATACACATGTAATCAGTTGCTTGACAACTGGTCAACATGTCTGTCGTCAGGAGGATAGTGTGAACAGCACTCTGCTACATAGCGTGCCCAACAATTGCAGAACAACATGATGGAGCACTGGAACAACAACTCTGGCAAAATAGATCCAACTGGGAACTTTCCGCTTTGGGCAGATGGCCACCACAAATTCTAAAAATCCCATTGCTTCCACAAAATGGGAGGAGGTCCAGGGCTATTTTTATAGCCAGCTTCCCTTCGTACACACATGGCAATTGGTGGCTGCATTCATAGGGACCCTCTTGCCTAAACATACCCATAATAGTAGCTTGGATTTTTTTCTTTTGTGGCGCCATTGACACAGACGACTGGTAGGTCATAGAGATGGTCGACTCACTGTGCGTCTTAAAGCGGGAGTAACTCTAATCGGCGGCATCTGCCTCTGAGTCTTGTGCCATTTGGAGGCTGATGATGCAGGTGATGATGGCACACTGCAGGGAAAAGGGCTGTTTTGTGTAAAGCTGTTATACTCTTCTTCTCTATCACCTCCTTCTTCTATCACTGTGATCGGAGCTGCTTCCCCTCTCTCATCAAAACCACCACTAACTATCTTTTTAGGTGCTCCTCCAACTGGATTGTATGATTTTATTTTATATGGGATGTTTGGCCTCGAGTACCAAAGTGTGAACTTGGCTTACCTTGACGAACACTCACTTAGCAAATGGAGCATATTGCAATGTTATCCTCCTGCTTGCTAATTTTAAGGAAGCCCCAAACTGGGGAGGATAACATTTTTAGTGTGCCACTGCCAATACCTGAAGAACTGGAGGTAGCTGGGTGGGTCATTTGCCTCACTGCACTGCATACTTCGACTGAGGTAGTGGTAGATGCAGGTCTCAGTGGGGGATTTACAAATGTGGAAGCTGGTAGTGGTGGTGATGGTAGAGGTTGAATAGGAGAGGGTCACCTCGGTGTCCTCTGAGCCACCCTTCGTACTGACAACAATGACTGGCCCATTATCACTGTGACTTTCCATAATTCTAAGGCTTTCAGGAACTTTCCTTTTCCCTTGTCTCTTGTGGCGGGCTTCGGACTTGGCTGTGGTTCAATCCATATCCCGATCATTAGAAGGGGTGCTTGGTAAAGATGGTGGAGTAACCTTTCTTTTTCTTGCTGGAGATCTTGAAGTCAGTGGTTCAAGAGCTACATCTTGCTTAGCAGAAAGTTCAACCTCCTCCTCTGCTTCTACTTCAGGAACAACTGTTGCTGGCTGTGGCTCCTATTGTCCACTTTGCTCAGTTTTATGTGACAATTGGGTACTTCGCAGCTGAGGAAATCCAATTCAGACTTACAGCTCATTGCCATGACTGCAGTGGCTACCTTGCTGCAAGAAGTGGGCTTGGACTTAGGTCGGGGTGGTGAGGCTGATGCGGGAGTGATGCTCCCAGCTTTTTACTGCCCAGAGGAGGATGTGGCAGGCACATCACGTTTCCTGAAAAAGGTGGAAAGTGGCATGCTAGTGATGGCAGTCTCCTTCTTCTTCGCCTCACTAGCCACCTTCTTGGCAGGAACACCTTTCTTTGGGACCATCTTCAAGTTCTTAGCTCTGCCAGTTGGCACTCAGCTGCATAAGTGGAAGCAGAGGAGGAGGACTCAGGTGATGTCACTCAGCGCCGGCCTTCTGTCTGGCAGTACTCTGTGTGAGGTCTCCTGTGCCCCAAAAAGCAAACAAACAAGAAAAACATTCAGCAAAAATATATCATTTGCATTTTAATTATACAAACAAACAATATAATTTAGTGAGGTCATCACAAATAATTAACAACAGTGTATCCATTCCAATCCAAACCATAAAATAATATTTCAATAACATACAGATTTAAAAGTTTACTTTATCAATCAATCAATCAGGTCACTTATAAAGCGCACTACATACCCGCGAGGTCTCAAGGTGCTGGGGGAAGAAGGGGGGTGCTGCTACTGATCGAAGAGCCAGGTCTTGAGGAGTCTTCTGAAGGCCAGTAGGTCTTGGGTCTGCCGAAGGTTGGTGGGGAGGGTGTTCCAGGTCTTGGCGGCGAGGTGGGAGAAGGATCTGCCGCCGGCGGTCGCTTTCCGGATGCGGGGGACTGTGGCGAGGGCGAGGCTGGTGGAGCGGAGCTGGCGGGTGGGGGTGTAGAAGCTGAGTCGTCTGTTGAGGTAGGCTGGTCCGGAGTTGTGGAGTGCTTTGTGTGCGTGGGTGAGGAGCTTGAAGGTTATCCTCTTGTTGACAGGGAGCCAATGCAGGTCTCTCAGGTGGGGTGTGATGTGGCTGCGGCAGGGGATGTCGAGGATAAGACTTGCAGAGGCGTTCTGGATGCGTTGCAGCCGTCTCAGGAGCTTAGCCGTCGTTCCTGCGTAGAGGGCGTTTCCGTAGTCCAGCCTGCTGGTGATGAGGGCCTGGGTGACTGTTTTTCTTGTTTCGGTGGGGATCCACTTGAAGATCCTGCGGAGCATTCGGAGGGTGTTGAAGCAGGATGAGGAAACGGTGTTGACCTGCTTAGTCATGGAGAGGGTGGGGTCGAGGATGACCCCTAGGTTGCGTGCGTGGTCGGTGGGTGTCGGGGCTGTTCCCAGTGATGTCGGCCACCAGGAGTCGTCCCAGGCTGAAGGGTTGGAGCCAAGGATGAGGACCTCCATCTTGTCCGAGTTCAGCTTCAGGCGGCTGGTCCTCATCCATTCGGCGACGGCCTTCATTCCTTCGTGGAGGTGGGCTTTGGCGGTGTGAGGGTCTTTGGTGAGGGAGAGGATCAGCTGGGTGTCGTTGGCGTAGGAGATGATGTTGAGGTTGTGCTGTCAGGCGACGTGGGCGAGGGGTGCCATGTAGATGTTGAACAGCGTCGGGCTGAGGGAGGAGCCTTGGGGTACGCCGCAGATGATCTTGGTGGCCTTGGATCGGAAGGGGACGAGGCGGACGCTTTGAGTTTTGCCGGAAAGGAAGGATGTGGTCCAGTCCAGGGCCTTCTCTTGGATCCCAGCGTCGTGAAGCCGTGTTCGTAGTGTGGGGTGGCAGACCGTGTCAAAGGCGGCTGATAGGTCCAGTAGGATGAGGGCTGCTGTTTCTCCGTTGTCTAGCAGGGTCCTGATGTCATCGGTGGCGGCATTGAGGGCGGTTTCGGTGCTGTGGTTGCTGCGGAAGCCGGACTGGGAAGGGTCCAGGATGTTGTTCTCCTCGAGGTAGCGGGTCAGTTGTTTGTTGACGATTTTCTCGGTGACCTTCGCGGGGAACGGGAGCAGAGAGATGGGTCGGAAGTTCTTGAGGTCCTTGGGGTCTGCCTTGGGTTTCTTGAGTAAGGCGGTGATCTCGGCGTGCTTCCAGCTTTCCGGGAAGGTTGCTGTCTCGAAGGAGATGTTGATTATTTTCCGGAGATGGGGCGCGATGGCTGTACTGGCTTTGTTGAAGACGTGGTGAGGGCACGGGTCTAGCGGTGAGCCGGAGTGGATGGTGTTCATGATCTCGCTGGTGTCCTCGTCATTGATGTTGGTCCAGGAGAGCAGGCGGTTGGTGGTCGGGGGGGCAGTGGTCTCGGTGGTTGCCGGGGCGGTCGTGGTGTTGAAGCTGTCGTGGATGTCGGCGATTTTGCGGTGGAAGAAGGTGGCCAGTGAGTCGCACAGGTCTCGCGATGGCGGGATGTCGTTGGTGTTGGAGCTGGGGTTGGAGAGTTCCTTCACGATGTTGAAGAGCTCTTTGCTGTTGTGTGCGTTGTTGTCTAGGCGGTCTTTGAGTGAGGCCCTTTTGGCGGATCTGATGAGGTGATGGTGACTGCGGGTGGCGCTCTTGTGGGCGGCGTAGCTGTCCGCTGTCCGTTCGTGGAGCCAGATCTTTTCCAGTTTTCGGCATGTTCGTTTGGAGGCCTGGAGGTCTTCAGTGAACCAGGTGGCTTTCTTGCTGGTGTGGCTGTTGGGCGGATTCTTGAGCGGGGCGAGGGTGTTGGCGCAGTCGTCGATCCACTGTCTGAGGTTGCGGGCGGCGGTGTCGGGGTCGGAGGGTTCGGCAGGTGGGCTCAGGGCGAGGGTGGTGGTTAGCTGGTCTTCGGTGACTCTGCTCCAGCAGCGGCGAGGCATTTGTTGGGTGCGGTGGTGCGTGGTGGGCTTTCTGTAGGTGAAGTGGATGCAGTGGTGGTCGGTCCAGTGGGGTTCGGAGGTGTGGCTGAAGGAGACGTGTGGGCTCGCGGAAAAGATGGAGTCTAGCGTGTGGCCAGCGGCGTGGGTGGGTGTTGTCACGAGCTGTCTGAGTCCGAGGGTGGCGAGGTTGTCGATCAGGGTGGTGGAGTTGGTGTCCTTGTTGTTCTCGAGGTGGAAGTTCAGGTCCCCGAGGAGGATGTAGTCCGTGGAGGCGATGGCGTGTGCTGACGAGGTCAGCGATGGAATCGCTGAACTGTGGTCGGGGTCCGGGGGTCTGTAGATGAGGGTTCCTATGAGGGTGGTGTTGGGATCGGTGTGGATCTGGAAGTGCATGTGTTCGGCGGTGCTGAGGGTGTCGTCGGTGTTGGTTGAGACTCTGAGGGTGTTCCTGTGGACGATGGCGATGCCTCCTCCGACTCCGTTGGTGCGGTCCCTGCGGGTGATCTTGTAGCCGTCCGGGATGGCAATGGCGATGTCGGGGGCTGAAGCGGGGTTCAGCCAGGTCTCCGTCAGGAAGGCGACGTCTGGGGAGGTTGAGTCAAGAAGGTCCCAGAGTTCGATGGCGTGTTTGCGGGCGGAGCGGGTGTTGAGGAGGATGCATCTGAGGTAGTTGGGTTCTTTCCTGGGCGGTGGTTTGGCGGGGCGGGTGCTGGCGAAGCTGCAGTTCCGGCAGGTGAAGGGCCCTTGGGTGCGCTCGGGGTGGCCCGGTAGCAGGCGTGATCTTTTCCGGGGTTGAGTGCGTGGAGGGTGCTGGCATCGTATCGGCGTCTGTTGATGTGGCGGGCGTGGGGGATGCACGGACCAGGGGTTCTGGCGCTGGGCGCGGTCCAGGCGCACGGGCGCAGACGGGCTTGCCTTAGGCGCGCCCGCAGCGCACGTCCGCTGCGCGGCCGCCATAAATGGGGAGGTGGGAGGGAGGAGCAGGGAATGGGCAGCGAATGGGCAGTGAGGGGGCGGGGCCGCAGGGGCGCAGCGGCGGGAAACAGGCCAAAGGAAAAACGAACACAGTCAGGGCAGCAAGGGGGCACAGAGGAAAAACGAGCACAGTCAGGGCAGCAAGGGGGCACAAAGGAAAAACGAGCAGTCAGGGCAGCAAGGGGGCACAAAGGAAAAACAAGCACAGTGAGGGCAGCAAGGGGGCACAGAGGAAAAACGAGCACAGTCAGGGCAGCAAGGGGGCACAGAGGAAAAACGAGCACAGTCAGGGGCAGCAAGGGGGCACAGAGGAAAAACGAGCACAATCAGGGGCAGCAAGGGGGCACAGAGGAAAAACGAGCACAATCAGGGGCAGCAAGGGGGCACAGAGGAAAACTAGCACAATCAGCTGGCAGCAGCAGGGCATACAGACGGAGCTGTGTGGTGGGGGAGCGACCTACCAGTCAAGGTCAGGGGTCGCTCTCCTCACCACGCAGCAGCCGCCATAAATGGGGAGGTGGGAAGGAGGAGCAGGGAATGGGCAGCGAATGGGCAGTGAGGGGGCGGGGCTGCAGGGGTGGGAAACAGGCACAGAGGAAAAACGAGCACAGTCAGGGCAGCAAGGGGGCACAGAGGAAAAACGAGCACAGTCAGGGCAGCAAGGGGGCACAAAGGAAAACGAGCACAGTCAGGGCAGCAAGGGGGCACAAAGGAAAAACGAGCACAGTCAGGGCAGCAAGGGGGCACAGAGGAAAAACGAGCACAATCAGGGGCAGCAAGGGGGCACAGAGGAAAAACGAGCACAATCAGGGGCAGCAAGGGGGCACAGAGGAAAAACGAGCACAATCAGGGGCAGCAAGGGGGCACAGGGGAAAAACAAGCACAATCAGGGGCAGCAAGGGGACACAGAGGAAAACGAGCACAATCAGCTGGCAGCAGCAGGGCACACAGACGGATCTGTGTGGTGGGGGAGCGACCTACCAGTCAAGGTCAGGGGTCGCTCTCCTCACCACGCAGCGGCCGCCATAAATGGGGAGGTGGGAAGGAGGAGCAGGGAATGGGCAGCGAATGGGCAGTGAGGGGGCGGGGCCGCAGGGGCGGGAAACAGGCACAGAGGAAAAACGAGCACAGTCAGGGCAGCAAGGGGGCACAGAGCGAGCACAGTCAGGGCAGCAAGGGGGCACAGAGGAAAAACGAGCACAATCAGGGGCAGCAAGGGGGCACAGAGGAAAAACGAGCACAATGAGGGGCAGCAAGGGGGCACAGAGGAAAAACGAGCACAATCAGGGGCAGCAAGGGGGCACAGAGGAAAAACGAGCACAATCAGGGGCAGCAAGGGGGCACAGGGGAAAAACAAGCACAATCAGGGGCAGCAAGGGGACACAGAGGAAAACGAGCACAATCAGCTGGCAGCAGCAGGGCACACAGACGGAGCTGTGTGGTGGGGGAGCGACCTACCAGTCAAGGTCACTTTATGTGCCTCTAAGGTCTACAAGACACCTATGGCAGGCAGGGGGTGCAAGGGAAAATGAAATAATCTTTATAAAAATTAATGCTGTGCACCTATCAATCAATCAATCATGTCATACTTGTAGAGGGCATCTAATCACCCCAGCAGGTATCCAGGCGCTGTACTGCAGGTATCAGTCAAAGAGCCACGTCTTGAGTCCCTTTCTGAAGTGGGTCAGTGAGGGTGCAGGGCAGAAGTGGCAAGGGGGGGGTATTCCAGGCTTTGGAGAAGAGGTGGGAGAGAGTCCTCTGGATCGGCAGAGGCGGATACGTGGTGTCTGTGCGAGGGCAAGGTGTGTGGAGCAGAGATTTCTGGTTGGCTGGTGGAAGGTCAGGCGGTGGTTTATGTAGCCTGGTCCTCAGTTGTGCAGGGCTTTGTAGGCATGGGTCAACAGCTTGAAATGGCATCTCTACTGGAGGGGGTGCCAGTGGAGGTTCCTCAGGTGGTGGGTGATGTGGGCCCATGGCCTTAGTGGCCAATGGCAGACAGAGTGGCAGAAACCATGGACTCAACATCGTCTCCTACGCTGACAACACCCAGCTGATCCTCTCCCTCACCAACAAACCCATAGCCACAAGAATCAACTTTCACAGCAAGAGGAAGGCCGTTGCCATCTGGATGAAAGATATCTGCCTCAAGCTCAACTCGGACAAGACCGAAGTAGTCATCCTGGGACCCGATCCCTCAGCCTGGGACGACTCCTGGTGGCCCATCGCACTGGGATCCTCCCCACCCCCACGGACCACGCAGGTAACTTTGACATCATACTGGACTCATCGCTCACAATGAACCGCCAGATCAACGCTGTATCCTCACCCTACTTTCACACACTCTGCCTGCTTCAAAAGACATCCAGATGGATCCCCATAGAATCCAGAAAGACGGTCACCCACGCATTCATCACCAGCAGACTCGACTATGGCAGCGCACTCTACGCCGGCGTCACCCAGATACTGCTCAAGAAACTCCAGAACATTCAAAATGCTGCAGCCAGACTGGTCCCCCACATCCCCTGCCACAGCCACATCACTGAACACCTTTGGCAACTCCAGTGGCTCCCAGTCAACAAGAGAATCACTTTCAAGCTCCTCCCACATGCCTACAAAGCTCTCCACAATGTAGGACCAGCATATTTGAACCACCGCCTCTCATTCCACGTACCCGCCAGACAACTTCGCTCCACCCAACTTGCCCTGGCCACCATCCCACTGATGCACAAGACCAAAACCGGAGGAAGATCCTTCTCCTACCTCGCCACCAAGACCTGGAACACATTGCCCTTTCACCTCAGGCAATCCCCATGGCTCTTCAACTGAACCTTCATGCCCATACGGATCAGCAGCCCCTCAGCGCCTTGAGACCATCACGGGTGAGTAGCCGCGCTATACAAACCCCTGAATGATTGATTAAGGGTGTGCAGGGAAAAATCAGATAATGTAAAAAACATAATTGCTGGTGTCTCACTAGGGACTATGAGAAATCTTATAGGAGGCAAGGAGGTGCAGGGGAAAATAGAATAAGTGCTTATAATAAAAACTACTCAAATGTGGGCTCTTTCCTACATGATCACTACACTCAAACATAAAGGTACAGCATATGTCTGTGTATGTAAACAAGTATAATTTGATTATATGTATGTATTCAGATATGTGCATTTATTTGTATAAATATATATACTACTATGGTTTAGAAATATATAGCTATTCTTGAGGTCAGCTTAACAAATGTATATATTACTTATGTTTCATATATATATATATATATATATATATATATACATATATATATATATACACATATATATATATATATATATATATATATATATATATATATATATATATATATATATATATATATATATATATATATATATATATATATGAAACTGATTCTGAAGACGGTAGAGAGTTGGCGAGAAACAACAGGGACACAGATACCGCAAACTTTACGTTGGCAGAGGAGCTTGATTTTTTAAGGCAGGACCGCAGGCAAAAGTTATGCCCACGGAACACCCAACACAAACAAGGCGGAGAAGAAACAAAAGAAGACGGGAGAGGAGGAAACTCAGAAACCAACGTCAGCAAAAAAATGCAGGGCAAAGAGTGGAGGAGAAAGTAAAAGCCAATGATAATACTGTCATTAATTTAACTGACATACAGTTAACCAACGCGGAAACACAACTATTATCCCTGGGCCTCATTTTTTGTCCCGAAATCAATTTTAATTACAATCAAACCAGAATTGATGTATTCACGTTTATAAGAAAACTTAAGCTAGCAACATTTTTCAAACTTAAAAATGCGACTAATCAGCCACCTAAAGAAAGAACGATGCCTGAAATTCAACAGAATGTTCTACAGGCCTCTGATGTGGAAGCACTGAAAGCATTACAAGCACTTGTGGATGAGGATGAACCCCACAACACAACAATGTCCACGCAACAAGTAATGAACAAAGCAGGCATTGACATCTCAGGAACACTCGGAAGCGCTTTTAAACCAGTTTCAACGTTAATTCCAATGATGCCCAGGGACGCAGTTGACATTTTCAACGATCAGGTTGTAGATGAATTGAAAAAGCTCACCCACAAAATCAACATAGAGACTACAGAATTGAAACATCGGGAAAGACAATATTACAATCTAATGCAAAAATTGAGCAACAATACCGAAATCACTGTAAACAAAGCAGACAAAGGCGGCAACGTGGTACTTTGGCTGAAGACAGAATATCTCAAAGAGGCCTACAGGCAATTAGATGATACAGCATGCTATAGAAGATCATCACCACAGGAAGTAAGGACTGTTAAATCCACAATTAAAGAAGATCAGGCTCAGTGGAGACGAGAAGGGTTGATCTCGAAGGATGAATTCTCGTTTTTGAACAATGAATTACCGGTATTACCAGTGATCTACTTTATCCCCAAAGTGCACAAAGGGACTACACCAATACCAGGGTGGCCTATCATTTCGGCAAGAAAGGGACTTTTTGAGAAAATCTCTCAGTATGTTCATTATTTTTTACAGGAATCTGTTACAAGCTTACCATCATATGTAAAAGACATGGGAGATTTTCTAAAGAACGTGCATGAAATGGCCTGGAAAGATGATTACATTTTGATTACAATGGTCATTACTTCATTATATACGAGCATAGAGCACAAGGATGGTCTAAGGGCGGTTGAGCATTTTTTAAACAAGAGGCCTATTTGCTTTTACAATCATAACCTTATGCTGCTAAAAATGATGCATTATGTCTTACCAATAACTATTTTTTGTTTGGTTAAGAGATATTTCAACAATTGAGGATAGTCGCTATGGGAGCCTGCTTCGCCACCCAGCTAAGGGGCCGATTCCGATCTCGGCCGGTAGGGCTCCGAATCGGATTCGGCTTTACCGGATCCGATTCGGAGCCCTGTTTCCCGACCGAACCGTACGCGGGTCCGGCCGAGCGAGTACGATGCGAAATCGCCGACCGACTCGTCCGGGCGTCCCGACCGCTCCGACCGACTCGCTCCCGGCTCGAACCGCTCCGACCGACTCGCTCGGACTCGACTCGCACCGCGCAATGGAGACGTTTCCCGGCCGGGTAAGTACGATGCGCGCCGCGAGCAGTCCGACCGAGCCGCGCACTCCGGCTCGTAAGAGCTGTCGGAGCCGTACTTTGGGGGTCCGTGTCGGACCCCCTGTACGCGTAGCCGCGCGAGTCGCACACAGGGGGGACCCATGGGTCCCCCTACCTGTGCGTGTATGGCGCGAATCGCTCGCCGCGTACCCGCTGTAGGGGGCGCCCTTGTCCGACTTCGCACCCATTGAGTCAATGGGAGCCCGCGTACGCGTTGTACGACCGGCTCCCATTGACATCAATGGGAGTCCGACCGACTCGAGTCCGATAACATACGGACGCATCGTACTCGTTCGGTCGGACTGCACGGGTCCGATTCGGTCGGAAATCTCTCCGGGTCCGGCTCGGTCGGAGAAATTTCAGGCCCGAATCGGAATCGACCCCTAAGCGTGTTTACACGTGGGTTGGTGGGAGGAGAAGGTTCTCAAGGTGAATCACAGTCAGGAATGGAATAATCATGTGGTAAATTGGTGGCGTTTTATTGACGATGGGCCACACTCACAAAAGTAATCTGAGATAAAATCCTAACTTTACGACTTTCGGTATTCACAAAAGGCATTTAGTAGTAGTAAAGTTAGGATTCCTAACTTTACTACTACTAAACTGAGACAAAATCCTAACTTTACGACTTTCGGTATTCACAAAAGGCATTTAGTAGTAGTAAAGTTAGGATTCCTACTAATAATATATGGTGGAGGGGTTAATGTATTTATGCGATTGATGAGCTATGCTGCTATTAGGCTTCTGCATTTGAGCACTTGAGGTCACTGGTTGCACTTTGTAGGCACATTGTACTTTATAAGATACTGTTTTTGATTGTTTGGCATCAGACAAGATTAGTTTCATAGTGTTTGCATACATCAAACACCGTTAGACAATGTTCCAGGAGTAATTACTGTTAACTATATATCTTTGATATTTATCATTAATGACTTTTCAACAGAAGTATGGATTTCATTAATATTACATACATTCATATGTGAGCCTGTGTACAAGGTGATTTACTGGAGCCAAACCTGGTTGAATGGAAACAGATGGTTATAGGCAGCACCATTTTCATATAACATAATTAAGAATTATCCAGGTAACCTTATGAGAAATGATATGTTGGTGTGGTTTTATAGAAGTGTATGGATGGCTACAGTGCATCATGGGACGTTCAATAGGTGTCATTAGGGCAACATGATACAGGCTGCACTTAAGTTAAATGGTGGGGGAATATTGAAAGTAAATGTCATGTAAATGAATGTGTTTTTACACACTAACATGTTTTTAAAGTAAATAGAATAATTCATTTCTCATTTGTTGATGAATTTAATCAGTAATATTGCAAACAATTAGACATTAATTGAAAGACAATGATTGTTATAATCAGTGGTTATGATAACTGCATGTGCGTGCCACATGTGTTGTAGTCGAAGTAAGGAACCAATGCTTAATGCATGTGGAGACACCACTCCAGACTCTGTAAAGAAGTTGAAAATGACGAAAGTACTGCAAAGAAATCTACATATCAGTGACCTAGAGCCTGCTGGTCAGACCGTACATAAAGGCACCACGCTGCTATGCAATATAAAGCCAGATGAAATACAGAGCATTAACGCTGAAGAGAAATATAACCAGGTTTTCAAAGAACAGCTATTGATAATGACAAGTTTCAAGATAACGTTACAATTAGAAAGTGGTGAAGACAAGGGCGTGCAAAGAGCTGCAAAAGGATAAACCAGTTATTTACCCACCAGAACCTGAGTAAAGTGAGCCAGTATGACCTCAGCACCAGGTGCCGCAACCCAGACTGAGCACAGGGTTTGTCTTTGACAAATGCTTGACAATCACCACAATCTCCAATATCTTTGAAGTAGTGAAAGATGTTCATGAAGGCGAAGACTGAGTCCGTCTTTCTAAAAGTCATCAAGGATGATCCAGATGCCAGCATATCTCAAGGCCTTAGAGATGGCTCACACAAACAGGTTCAAGATGAATTGCCAAGAGAACAGGAGCTCCACCCTAAGTGTCAGCCACTTCCATAAATGGCTACAATGATGCTGCTTTCCTGAAATCCCCACTCCATACCGCCAAAAAGAAAAATATTGGCAATACATGGACTGCTTAGATAAAGAAGACATTTGATGATTTCATTGATGCACTTGAAGAGACTAATAACAAAAAGATTATCAAGTATCTCAAAAATCTTGCTAGTGGTGGTGTTAAAGAAGTCATATAGAAAATGCTATGAACCAATGAAGAAGTCACACATCATCAGATTAAAGAAGTGTTGAATCTCAAGTTTTATCCAATGCCAAATGTTGATTATGAACGATACATCTACAACAAAGGATGCCAGAAAGTTGCTAAAACCATTGATGAATTTGTTGGGAGACTCAACACACTCATCAGACATTGTAGGTTCAATGAATTTAATGATGAAGAAGCTATGCATCTGAGAGTTATTGAGGAATGCTTGTCAGATTCATTCAGAAGACGAATGCTGAGAGAAACTCTTAGTCTGGAGCTAGTGCTAATGGCCGCCAGAGCTGAAGAGCATACTGATAGACTAGCTGCTGACATGGAGGCCGGAGTTGCCCAAAATAAATCCATCATGAGTGTGAAAAGTAAGCCAAAACAAAAGACTAACGGACACAGAGTGATGTCTACACGAAAAAAGAAGTTGTGTTTTGGACCCGATCCTCACTACGGGGTCATCCCTAAACACTTTGCCTTCAACCGTTCTGTTTTCTGAATTTGTTACTGTTGGCATTAGGACTATGAGCACTTTACCATGGCTAACGAGTGCTAAAGTGCTTGTGCTCTCTCCTTTAAACATGGTAACTTTGGCTTAGACCCAATTTGTACACTTCATTTACTTATAGGTCCCTAGTAAAGAGGGACTATATGTACCCAGGGCATGCTATGAGTGGGGCTGCGGCACTTATTAAGCCACCCACTTAAGTAGCCCTTTAAACCATTTCTCAGGCCTGCCATTGAAGCCTGCGTGTAAGTTTATCTGGCAAATTCGACTTGGAAAAATATTAATTTTACCAAGCCTAAAACTTCTTTTAGTAAGCCCTATACAGCCCATAGGGCAGGGTGCAGTGCATTTAAAAAGTTGGACATGTACTTTTACGTTTTGCATGTTCTGGTGGTGCAAAATTCTTAAATTCATTTTTCACTAATGCAAGTCTTACCTCTCCCATAAGATAATATTGGATTACCTTATTACATTTAATAAGTGCTGACATTTGACTGGAGCAGGTAGAGAAGTCATGTTTTGTATCCAATGAATTGTGATTTAAAATCCTCTTTAATGGTAAAGTCAAATTTTATCACAATTCCAAAAATGGCACTTTTAGAAAGTTGGCATTTTCTTGTCCTACCCTTTGGTGCCAAATGCCTGTGTCTTGGGTCACATGACTGAATTCAGTGGCAGTTGGCTTTTGTATATTCCTCCCAGACAGTGAGAGAAAGGGGGACTAGTTGTTGGCAGGATGGGCAATCCTGCCAGGATGGGAGGTGTGAAGCTGTTTCCTGCCCCCCTTACATTTCAAAGGGGCTGACTCCAGCCTCACAAAGAATTTGATCCCAGTCTGTTGTCACCCCAGACCTCTTGGACCCTGGGCATGGGAGGATATTCCCAGAACCAAATGTGGGAAGAAGTCTAGAAGTTTCTTCTACTTCAAAGGCTGGCACCAAGTATAAATAATGGACCATGACACCAACTCTTCAGTTCACTCCTCGACCCTGGGAGGACCCCCAGAAGGAATGCCAGGTACTTTAGAGGTCTGCCCTGCTGTTACCATACGATTGCTCTGCTGCTTGAAGCCTGCCTTGTACCTTCAGAGGACTGCCCCGCTGCTTGAGACCTGCCTTGATGCTTTATCTCAGGACTACTAGAGTGACTACAGGGGCTAGTTGTTCTGAGCTACAGGGACCCAACAAGCTCCAACATCTTTAAACTCACACCTGGACCCTGTCGTGAGATCTGCCCTCCAAGTGGTGCCCTACCAGTTCTGGACCCTTTGAAATGGAGCTAAAGGTACCCAACCAGCCAGAAACTGAAACTTTGAAAGTTTTCCACCAAAAGGTGACCTAAGAACTAGGAGGAGACCAGGACCTACCTGTTGGCTGATCCGCCCAAGGTGCATCACCGGTCAGCTTCGCAGTAGCTCCGCTACGTTCTTCTCTGCAGCAGCAAATCCTGCTCAGCAGCTCCTCTCAGAAGAGGTATCAGGCTGTTTAGATCCATAGTCAACTGCAGCTTCATCCTGTTGGACACTTTTATCTTCCAAAAAAGTGACTACGTCTGAACGTAGAAATCTTCACCACAACTTCGTCCAGCGGCTCCCTGATGACATCTCCCCGTACACCGTCAACAGCCTTGCTACACTGAATTTTACCGTCTCAGACATTTTTCTTCAAAATTTGTTGTAAGTCTGAAGGTAAGCCAAGACTAGCCCCAATCCACCATGAGTATCCGAACCATGCTCCATCGCGGTCAGCCATAGGTTTTGACTTTATCCCGGTCTCACACAACTATAATGCTCATGGTTGGCACTTTGATCTTTTATGTGTTAGTTTACTAAAAGCTTTAAACATCAATGACTCTGGTTCTACTGATTGAAATGATGTTGTTCTGGTGTCAAACAATTTATTAAATCTTTCTCTATTTTTCTAAATTGGTGTGGGATTTTTCTCGTGTTGTGTTATCACCATATTACTGTTTGATTACTGTATAAATACCTTACACATTGCCTCTAAGTTAAGCCTGACTGCTTTTGTGCCAAGCTACAAGAATGTTAAGCACAGGTTATCTTAGTGACTTTTTGTGGTTCACCTTGACAGGGATTGTGATTGTTGCTTGAGAAGGGTCTTCATTCTCCTTAATATAAAAGTTAATTTCCTACACAAACCATTTGCAAGTATCATCCCCCACCACAAAGCAAGGCACTGCCTTTTTAGGCAAATGAGTGGTGTGTGGCCGCCCTCACCATTTTTGCCACCATTTTCACTGGCCCATCTGACCTTCTTGTCTATAGCCATTTTTTTCTCCTTCAGCGCAAGTTTCTTCTCTTGGGCTTTTTCTCCAGGGCTTGGCAGCCAGCCTGGCTGCAAGGTCCGCTTCTGACTGTGCTGAAACTCCATATAGTGGACTGCGATACTGTTAGCATTGTGGGCACATTCCAATCTTGCAAATTGCCAATGAAAAGCTTCTTTGAGACAGAGCATCTTCCATCTCTACCCCTCCTGGAGTTTCCTCTTCCTCTTCTGACGTGACTTGTAGCTGCTGAACTTCCTCCCAAGGCCCTGAGGACCTTCACCCATCCCTTCCACTGGAATTCAGACCCAATTTCAATTGCCTGTCTTTGCACATGGATTTAAACTCCTCCACTATGAGAGTTTCCAGAATAGTCAGATCCACCTCCATGTTCTCGTAGACTTTTAAAGGTGCAAAGATTTGAATCAAAAATAATTTGAAGAAAACAAAAAAAACAATGAAAGACCTAATGCTAGTAAAAACTAAAAATACATTTTTGCTTTCAGCTCTATCTTGAGATTTTTAATTTCCAACGTGATAGCTGAGAGGTACTGCTAAACACAAGTTTTGGATCCAACGCTGAACACCAGTGTGAGAAAGTAAATTACAGTTGGGGTGGATGGTAGTCCATCACAAGTAATAATGTCCCTATCCGTGTTAGGTCCATTAAAGGTTTCAGCAATTTAAACAAGAGCTCAACCACTGGCACAGAGCAGACAGGCTTAACTTAATGAAAAAGTGTACAGCATTTAAAAAGCACTAAAACAGCTAATAATTTGAAAATACAACACAATAAAAATCCCATTCCAATTCATAAATCTATGGAACATTTTAATTAACAAAACAACAAGAATACAATAAGTGGAATCAGGAATTAAAAAATGTAAGTTTTAAATACAAAATAGCACCAAAAACAATTAAGCATCAACCACTGTCATCTGGTTGCACTTGAATAGTACCTAGGCGCAAGCTAAAAGACCAGGGGGCATATTAGCAAGACCCACGTTAAAATTATCGCCGTTTTAGCGGCAGGAAACTGCCGCTAAAACGGCGATAATGGGCTTGCTAATATGCGCTATGGAATTCCAATAGAAGCCCAGGTTAGATGTGCAGGACATCTAACCTGGGCTTCTATTGGAATTCTATAACGCATATTATTAAGCCCATTATCGCCGTTTTAGCGGCAGTTTCCTGCCGCTAAAACGGCGATAATTTTAACGTGGGTCTTGCTAATATGCCCCCAGGTTTGTCCCCTTCTGTAGTTTTACCTCCTGACTGAGTTTGAAATGGAAGTCAAAAATCCTCAGCGGGGCAAGGCAGCAGGCTGTGGCCAAGAAGGGCTCCAGAAAGCGGGATAGCCATTAGACGAGGTCCCTGTAAAGTTGTTGATTTTTGGCTGGAAAGGTTCGAGTGAGAGAAATTCAAAATGCGTACCCAAGGAAGGTCCCTCATTGGTCACTTTTGGCACTTTCGCCCGGTGAACATTTCTACATCCATTCTTTATTTGGGTGCCTGGGATGAATGTGTACTTGTGTGTATCTGTTCTCCTATTGCATGATCATATGAAGAGATTAAAGTAATTCTTGTCACGGGATAATTAGCAAGGGTTTTAATACCATTTTTTTGTCCTGAAGTTATTACTCTGATCTTCCTTTCTATGAAAATATTGATGTTTCTTTTTATAAAATGCAGTTGAAATTTAGAACTGTCCCCGTGGGACTTTTGATTGTCCTGTTTTTTGTCTTTGGAATTTTAAAATTAATATTTAAACTTAGACTTTAACTAGGGTCTTTGTGGTTTTGCTCCCAGAGTGTCTCTTCCCATTGAAACATAATCTTGTGATATATCTTTTGGTAATTTCACTTCTTCTGAATAGCCGAATACCTTTGATATATGGCCAGAAGGACCATTTTGCTTCTTATATAGCTAAGCAAAATTTGAACGATTGCATGGAAACAATACTGTCAACTGACTGTTTTCATGTCCAAGTCTATGCTGAATAGCCACAATGTTGTTTTTAGGTCGAGCCTAGCGCAGCGCGCATGCGCTGCTCTAGGAGATGACCTTTTGGAATCGGTCTGCACTTTTCGAACACTCGTGCGTGTGGCGGCATCCACCTTGCGGGAGCGAGCAGCGGCGCGCAGGGGCCATCTGTTTCTAATTAGCGTGGCCGCGCGTGCTTGTTTACATTTCTCTACTATCTCCCCTGCCTGTCTCACCCTCGCCCTACTCCGCTGCTGCCGCTTGTGAACTGTTCAGGGTGTGAGCACTGTCAGCCAGCAATCAAACGCAAGGTTGTCGATTCCCAGCCATGGAATGAGTCAGACACCGATCTTGTTTCCTTCTGCCATGGGAAATTATCGTAACCTATGGCTCTGCTGGTAATAAATCTTTTTTGGGGCTTCAACTGCAATGTTGTATTTCGCTTAAATTTTTGAGGTAACTTCATCTATTTGAAACGGTAGCGTTCAGTTTCATCTACAATGGAGGCAGACACCTCCGATCGGAGCTTCTCACTGAATTTTGCATATCCAGCTGCTGTCTCTTGTTAGTGCAGCGCTCCAGGAGAGAGGGAAAGAGAGAGAGTGTGAGTGTGAGTATATATATATATATTAGGAGTTAATCAATCCACCTTATATGTACTATGGACTACATATTTCTTTGGATTGTGTGTATTCAGGTGAGCATATTGGAACTCTTCCATGCATGGTTTTACTCTTTTTGGCATTAATCTGCAGCCTCTTGCTGAGAGTTCAAGTAAAACAAGTATTTTTTAGTCTGTAGCCTCACAGCATGTTGCACTTTTCTTCCTGTTCGGCATGTTTTACAACCCGTTTTGATTGCCCTCAAAATCGCCCCCACTTGTGTTTTCACATTGCTGTTATCATCCCCACGCCCTCCCGTGTTTCTGCTTCACCCATCCTCCCCCACGTCCATCCCTCTTTCCCCACCCCCCTGTCATTACTTGTTACTTTTTCCAACGCTCCGCTATCAAGCCACTCCATTTCCGTACAACTGGGAGTTGTGCCAGTCTGAAATGGAAACGTGGCAGTCATAATCAACCTGTGTGGATTTTCTATGGGTTAGCTGAATAAAAAAATATCCTTTGGCAAAAAGTTTCCATTCAGCCAGGAAGCACACCTACAGATCGCTTACATCTTGGACACAGTAGTGCGCATGCGCTGACAATCATCATTTTATGATTTCAGTAAGTCCCTGCCCAGTGCCAGTCAACCCACTTTCAATGCTCATCAAATTATCAAGCAGGCACAATTTCGAATGCGTGAATCTATATAAGTGCCACCCCCAAGTTAAAAAACAAATAAAACCCAATTGTACGCGAGAAGTAAGAATTGTGTATGTTGTCTTTCAGAAAAAGAGGGTAAAAGAAAGCTACAAAATGCCCACACAGCATAACAACAAATATTTACGATGATATGAATTTTGTTTAAAAAGGTCCCGTATAGCAAATGTATCGGTTTTACTGAGGGCTGTTGTTTGTCTTCCATATATACCCCCATTGAAGACAGACTGCGTGACAAGCAGTTTGGTCAAGGAGGGAGCACATGCAGCAGTTTTGTAATGCAGGAAAATTTTTAGAAAAAGTTAGGTCCACGGCTAGGCAACACCTATGCCAATTACTGTTAAAGCTTCCATGTTAAAGGACAGTAGAAGTTCTAGCACCCAGGATAATGTGCTGCATTGCTAATAACTTATAAGGTCCCAAAGGCGAGACCTATTGGCTATGCCAATGCTTGTTTAATATATCAAAGAAACTTGGGCAACACTGCTACTGAAGGAATACCACGTGTGGTTGTATATAAGATTGGCACATGATGCATTCCTCTGAACGGGAATTCTTTGGTGCAAAATCTTTCATCTGCAAGATGCCTTAAAACTCCTTGCATTTATTGAGGTACTTTCCCCAAAGCTTATCCTTTTAAAATTGCCATACATTCAGACATATTTGGGTATCTTCATTTATTAGTGAATGTCATAGAAATAAAAATATTCATATCTTCATCATATTGATCATGCATTTAACTTCAGTTATTTTTAATGGATCCAAATTTAAGAATAATTTTTGGAAGCACTATGCATTTCAGACCCATGGAAGATCCTTCGTCAGGAGGTATACTGTCACACAAGTAAGATCGCTGGTGCATTTATTCTGAAGTATTAAGATGACATGTGCTGTATGAGATCATCAGCCTTTCTTGCTATCATATAGCAAATATACCATCCCAAGACTGGCTTTGTTGAGGTTTAGCCACCATCCCCACAGGAAGACACACATGGGTTAGTCTGTGTTTCTCCTGTGATGTGGAGTGAGGGTATACATCTTCAAGTTGATATGTTTTCTAGTGATTCAAAATGGAATCTCATTCTTCATGGTCAGGCAACACTCCATTATTGCATTGACAGTTTGGGGATTAATACCTATTGATTGCGCACATGTAGGTTTGTGAGCTGCACCTGTTATATCTGGACTTTGCTATTGTAATATGTATTGTCTGACCTGCCAATGAATCCCCATTATTTCTCTCAACATTTCTATTATATCTACTTTTTGTTTGTCCCTTGCAAGGTATGAAGTGCAAGTGGCTAACTCCTGACATGTCTGTCCCGTTAAGGTTAACGTACGATGTGTATGACGTGCTGAAGCATACCCTGAAACAAAAGTTATATGTTCAGCATTTGTTAAGGGCACCTTTTTGTACCTGTCTGGATCAGACTGTGCTGGAGGATTGATCAGATTTTCCTTAGTGAAAAGCCCAGCAGGTTTATTAGAAACCCAGAAAAAGAATACCACAGTATTATAAACTGTGTCTGCCCTTATAACATCGGTGATTTCTTCCTCATTTAGAGGGGATCTCCTTCCTTTTCAATGTGCAATATGAGCAGCATGCCTGTTCTTGGGCATGTGAATTCCATCAGATATTGCGTACAAAGATTCAGATATTGGTCACAGTTTAAGGATAACTTTTCTTTGTACCTCATAAGCTTAACAAACTACAGTCAGGTGAATAGGTGTATTTCCTCCTCCTCAGGAGGGTTTTAGAATTTCCAAAGATATTTCTTATTCAGTTACTTTATAACTAGATTTTGAAGATCCAGGCTATTATGTGTCCTTAGAGTTTTGGGGTCCCAACTTGGGTGCCAATATTGTAAAACCCCAATTGGAGTCATATCTGGTAGATTTCCAAAGCCCCTAAAGACATCCTCTGCCTCCACAGAGACAAAAAAATTAAAATGTAGTTCCTACATACTCTTTGAGACTTATTTCATGTATTTACTAGTGTGAGAGGCCTGGCATGGCTGTTCAGGCTGGAGGTCTTTATAGGAGCAGGACCAAGACTAATTGCACATGGATAGGTCTAATCTGAGGTGGCATGGTGGCCCTAAGTGACCAAGGGTATACCCAGGAGAGTGTCCACTGCTCACTGTGCCACTGAAACAAAGCTACACCCAGCGGAAGAGGCCCAATCAGACCAAAACCGGTCTTTGATTCCTTGTGTTCCGTTTCAGAGACATTCTGGTTTGGCAGTTTGTGCTGGACTGTTACTATTGGGGCAGGACCAAGACTAGTTTGTGTATGGTTGGGCCTAATCTGGAGTGGCAGAGTGGGCAAAAGAATGATAGTTTGGAATGCTACCCCAAACAGTTTGCAGGGAAACAGCCTTTACAATGTGGGCTGAGCCACTCGTGCCTTTTCCCCGCAATGCGGAACCATGTTTGCCTTAACCATGCATGTGCCTTAACCACCATGTGTGTGGTTAAGGCAGCGCGTGGTCTAGATCACCGGGTGGGCGGGGAGTGGAACAGGAAGCGTCGGTACAGAAAGCTCGATGCGGACAGGTAAGAGGGGCTGGGCCCGGGTTTGAACGGGGGAGTAGTTTTTAGTGGGTGGGTTGGTTTTAGGGCTCAGGGTGGGGGGTTTGGGGTAGTTTTTAGGGCTTATAGTTGGAGTGGGCTAGGGTACCCGGGGTTTAGGGGTCAGGGCCCATTTTAGTTTCATGCATATTGGAGTTGGCAAGGTTAGGCTGCGATTTGATGTGTTTTTGAGATGTTTTGGCTGAATTTGCCTTGTTTTTGAATGGGCGCAGGTAAATGGTCTTTGGGTGAAAAGTCATACCCATTCCTGTGATCGGATCGGGATGGGGCTTGGTGAGGTAGTTGGAGACAAGTGGGACTTGTGTCCCCATTAGCTTGAAAAGGATCGGACAAGTGGAACTGGTAGGAAAGCAATTGTTTCTGAGGTGCGGTGTCCAATGTTATCCAATGGGCCCATTTTGGATGTTGTCGAGAACTGCTTTTGGGGTGGTTCCAGTTGCTCCAGATGCCTGGGGATGTCTACTGAGTGTGTGATTATTACATTTTTTTTTATCAAGCCACAGGAAGGGTGGTTTTGGGCCTACTTTGGAAATGGTAATACGCCGGCATTGGGGCCTATGGGTTGGATGGGCGAATAACTGGGATACTCTAGTTTTAAATTTACAATGCATATCCTTTTAGCAATCATGCCTTTACAACAAAAATCATTGTGAAGGCATGAGTGGTAAAGGAATGCGTGGTAAAGACGCAGTCATTGTTGCGACCACGTTATTGAGGCATACTTGGTTTAGCTATGCATGCTTCTGGCATACAACCCCTTTTGCATGTTTATTATTCTTTTAATTAGCCCAGGGAGCAATTTTAAATTCATTATTTATTTAGTAGTGGTGGAACAAGGGATATGGGGGTTGCTGAAGCATCCCCAGATTACCTTGAGGCAGTTTAACTGCAAAATAACAATTAAAGCGGTCTGTGTTTTGATTTCCTACTGCATTTACTCTGTGTTCACAAATGAACTAACACTCTGTGTAAACACAAGACAACTTCTGACAAGCTGTTACTTATTATTTTTAACATGTAGATTTATGATGACATCTTCTTTCTGTGACTGCAAAGTGAGGAAAGTGCAAAAGGCTACAGAATGCTAAAGTGGTTGTAACTTACTGTAAAAAATCTGCTTGCATTGCAAACAAATTGTGACAATTATATCAAAATATATCAGCAGCAAGACAACTAAAAACAAAGCCAAATCTCTGTTTAACCGTAGGTATTACACTTTGGCTGATGAGTCGGTTAAAACCTGACCTCGCTTGGTATTTCTGTGTTTGGAATATGTCCCACTTATACGTAAAATGATTAGAATTTCAATCCCCCAATTTACTGCCTTTTCTGACACTAGAGTAAAGTTAGCATAGAATTCGATTTATTTCCTTTTTCACATATTTGCACTAATTTAGAAGTCATGTAAAAGGCTCCTACATGTGGAAACCTGATTTCCGCACATATTGATATTTGAGTACATTATTCACCTTATTCGTGGATGGGGTAACCATGGGTGGTCATACTGGGTCTAGTCTTATCAAATCCGGCTGGAACCACCACCCCAGTTGTGGGCCATTGCAGGTTTTTGTCCCACAATGGGGAATAACATGCATGTTCTGGAATTACCAAGCCGTTTGTTGTACATATTTTGGTAAACAGCCCTTACTACGAATTCGTCACCCCGCATGTTGTTACAACGCGGTCGTTACAGCGACCGCGTTGTAACAACGCATACCATTACCCCGCAAGGCGTAACAACGACTTGCGGAGGGGGGAGAAGGTGTTGGATTTAAAATCCAACACCTTCCCTACTGTCCACACAGACTGGAGTTGGAATAGTAAATTATACTATTCCAACATCCAGCGCCCCCCTCCGCAAGTCATTGTTACGACTTGCCGGGTAATGGTATGCATTGTTACAACACGGTCGTTGTAACGACCGCGTTGTAACAACATGCGGGGTGACAGCAAGCGGAATAAAGAGGCATATTCACATATTTTCTACCCGCTCCGTAGCAGTTGGAAAATGTGTGCAGAAAAAGAATTTGTTTACACTTGGTGCATTCCTGTACCGACAATACTTATACTCATGCAGGGTGGTAATTCCACAATGAAAACCTATGAATTTAGCTGGAAAACTGCTCATGCAATGCAGTGACAAAGTATATTCATACTGTAACATGTGAAAACATGCACCATTACCACTAACAAAATGCGTATTTATATTGAAAATGCCCAGGTACAATTTAGCAAATACCCATCACGACTCACTTTTAACCAACTCCCCTCTCTCTGATATTTCTAGAGAAAGCACAGTCGAAATGCTATTTCCACTTTCGGGCATTAACTCACAATTTAGCGCAGTGGTCAAAATTAGCACCATTGTATTTCTTTTAACTTTCTGATCTTAAATGTTTCAATTATTTTCCTGTGGGTGATATTATGTTAGTTTTTAGCCTTTATTATTCGTCTTTTTTCGATGAGTTATTGTGCTGCTCGGGCAGCAGGCACATTAGCCCACTGAACTATTGCATGATTAATTGCCACTCAACTGCTGGTTTCCAATTGATTTTGGTCTTCCAATCTAATGTTTAGATTGCCATGACGTTTTTGTTACATGTAGGCTAATCAGTTAACATACAATTATAACAACTCAGAATTTCTGTGAAAATATCTTAGGGTTGTAAGTAGTAGGCTGGCTTCAGCTCATCTTCAAAGCACAGGGTTCAGCAGCAGCCTATGTAAGCACCTCAACATTTGCAGGTACTAACCCTAGGTCAAGAGCTGTGGAAGCAGTAAGACAACAGTGCGGCTTAGCATGGGCCGTACATTTTAAGCTGTCTGCTCAATGTCAGCTTGGCCTCATTTTGCATTCTATGACTAGGGATGCCCGAACGTTCGACGCCAGCAGGACAACATGTTTCAGTCCTAGGCATCCATTTAAGAAGCAAACGGATTCACTGATGTGTTTCTATGCTCTTGATAGAGTGGTGGATTTGTTGTATTCCTCTTAGGGTGTCCATAAACTGGCTTTCCAGTATCATGTCCTTACATAGGCACAATTCGCCCTGCCCTTATATAGGCATAAAATCCCAGCCCTTATTTAGGCATTAAACCGTGCACTCCAAATACAGGCATGGTCTCTGACATCCGTCCACCGTAACGTCACAACGAGTTCATGAAGAACAGACCCTTAGGCTGCGGGAGTTTCCCTAGCCCAGGACTATTGATTTCTTCAAGGACTCATATATTATGCATGAACCATTATTCCTTAGGGGTTCATTCATGACGTCTTCCGCTGTCCGATCCACGTCAATGCTAACATTCTGAGGTACCTCTCAGGTATAAATATACCTTCCCTAGCCCTTGTAAACTAGAGGAGACCTCGACTTCAGAGGAGCCCGTTTCCCGGCCTGACGCACTGAGAAGACGCTGTCATCCCTGCACGCAGAGAGTCCAACTTCCAGTGATCTGACTTCCCTTGCGGGGTGTTGGAGTTCGAGTCTGGCAAAGAGATTCCTACCTCTCTCATTCTTCAGGTATGGAGCTGACAAGAACCTAGAGGGACTCTTGGCATACTAGGCTTAACATACTCTTAGTACACCATAGTAAGGAATACTTCACCTACTTCATACCGCTCCCTACACCTAGGTTAGGTTAGGTACATTGGGGTAGAACTAGATTAGAAACGCATTGTATGAGTACTCGCATTTTTAGTCTGTGTTATTTATGTAAATGCATATATACTAAAAGATAATGCTATCGCAGTATTATTTATTTCTACTGCTCACCCTGTACATTATTTATCTCACATACTGTCTTGTGATCGTAACAGCACATTGCAGGGAATTCATTGGCTGACGAAGCCGCAAAGGGGGCTGTGCAGACGGCTTCCGTAGCTGCGATCACTCGTTCAAAAACAAAAATAGACGGTGAGATAATGTTGGCTGTCAATGCTTCAAGCAAAGGCAGCAGTGCAGCGTTACCAAAAAAGTTTCCACTCAAGTACTCTTATGTAATTGATGCAAACAACGTTCCTTTTGCTCGAATCCCTGGAGTGGGGGATAGGGTAATTCCAAACATGGAACGTAGAGCAGCCTTGATTTATGAAACACATTTGGGGGAGGGTCTGTCACATCAAGGGATCTCTAAAACAATTTTGACGTTAAAAGAGATGTACTGGTGGCCTGGGATGAATACAGAAATTCACATATTCATCAACAACTGCTTAGACTGTAAATTACAGCGAGAGAGCCACCAGACACCATGCTGTGAATGCGGCAACCCAGTACAGACACCATTGTTAGACAGCATTAGACTATCTATGCGCCTGCGTCCTACTGGACAAAGGCATTCCCACAAATACTGAATCTAGGTTCCTATGGTTATGGCCTCAGCGCTCGGCTGACGCTCGAACTGTTATAAAAGATTTGCGAGTCTTTATCGGCACATACGCAATAGGCACGCTACATTCTGACCAGGGTCCTGCGTTTAGCTCTCGGGCTTACAAAGAAGCCATGGCCAGTCTGGGCGTTGCATTGCGGTACTCCTCTCCATTCCATCCTGAGGGAAATTCGGTTGTGGAAAGGAAAAACCGGGACATAAAGCAGTCTATAACAGCTAGGGTATTAGGTTCGGGTGATGGGTGGGTCAAACACCTTAATGGGGTCCAACGCTCATTGAATAATCTGCCAAGAAGTTCTCTAGGGGGGTCACTCCATATGAGGTCCTATTTGGGACAAGAATGTGGGTACCAGACCTTGAACACGTAGGCACAGTGGTGGAAAATAAACCGTTTGATATCAAAGATCGTTTGGCTGTTTTACAGGAACTGAATGAGTTAAGAACGAAAAAAAGCAACGTATTCCTACAGCCAACCACCACTGGGGAAAAATCGGCGGTCCCAGCAAGGCCTGTCTGGATTCCAAAAGTTGGGGATCTAGTCAGAGAAAAGATTGCGGACAAGAAGGAATTTGGACCTTCTTACAGACAACCAGTACCTGTCCTAGCAGTTCGAGGAACAAGAACAGTACTTCTGCCGCCCCTTGCTGGAAGAAAGGAGAAAAGATTTGTGTCCATCGACCTGATCAAACCACAGTATGTGGCCAATACTAAATAGTAGGCCTCGTGGACTCCGACCTAGTATCAGACGCACTCCTCTCGCTACTATCCAAGAGGTTCAGACTGAAGGACTGATAACAATCGAGAATTCAGCTGTAACAGATGGAGGACTAAGCAACAACGCTATGGAACTCATCCCTCTTGAACACCAAGTAACAGTTCATCCAAATACACCTGTCTACACCAATGTAGCAAGTGATGAACTGGTTCCGGTGATTTCTACAAATCCTGATGCAATTCCAACAATTGACAGAACTGCTTCTGGCTATTTCATTAACTTTAATACGTTCTCAGAAGATCCGAGTGAACCTGAAACAACGCCAGCATCATTCAAATTCAAGCAGCAAGTACAAGACTTTCTTCACTTTCTGAAAAAGACTTATTTGGTTTCTCCATGGATTGAACTCTGGATTATATCTGGACTTTTTGTTTTCCTGCTCTGGCTAGCTTTGGTTACAACTGTGAGCGTGCTTATAAGTGGCAGATACATCCATGTGACTACTGAAAGAAAAGGCGTGAACGTACTTTTGAAACCTCATAAATCTTCCCATCGTGAATCAAGAGACTTGTCATCAGTGAACATCACAGCTGTTCCTATACAGGATGGTATAGTGTGGGACAAAACAGATTTTGACATCTTCGGCCCGACGGAACAATTGAACATTCCACATTTGTTTAAAATTTCACTAAGTGATCTAATTCCGTCCAGTACCTATTCTGATGATTGGGACTTTGAGACTGTTAACAACATAATGTTTGACCTAGAAAAATCTGCTGCGTTTTCTAAAAATGAATATTTAGAGGGTTCATCAGACTATGAACAACTGTATTGTTATAACCACTATGGTCATCATTATTTGCATAAATCTGCATATCCAAGAAATGTGTTTATGTTTAACCAATGGGAACATTGTCCTACACCACCTAAAGGTAGTTCAAAAACATTTGCTAGTAAGTTTCCATATTTTTCAGGTTACAATACATCTGATCCAGAAATGTTTTACTATAAAAATGTAAACAATACAGGACTGAAAATTATGTTAACAAATACAAAACAGATTTACTCTGCATTATTTAATGCCCAACTGTCTAGACAGGGTTTCGACTTTTGGAAAGAGACAATAGACACAAAAACTGTCTGGGGTACTAAAGATTGGCAAGTGCAGGGGATAGAAGCTTTATTTAGAGCCTGTATCATCCCTGAACAAATAATGTTTTTGAATGAAACCATCCTACAAACATCTTGTCTTGGATTAGCCAAGATCAAGGAGATGAACACACCTTCTGTACCAACACCTGCAAGTGATAACGATACACAGGCAGTGGTGACAGTTGACAATATACTACAACTCAACAGATCTAATCCTGATTGGAAAAAATGGTTGATCTGGCCCACAGACACGAATAACTGTCAGGAAAGATTCCTGAATAAAACTCAGGGCTTTACTATTAATAGGCCAGACCCAAGATATGTCCAAAGACAACATCCGGGGGTAGTAACAACATACAGTGTAGGAAAATTATGCCTCGATTGGCTGCATAAGTCTACACTACAGGATGTGAAACAACACTTAACCTTACTTAAAAAGGACGCAGACCTTAGGGAATTCTTGCTTGGACCAAGAAAACCGCGTCAAAAACGTTTCATATATGCCTGCATTTATGCTGCCTATAATGAAGCATGGAAGGTATCACAGATGGAGGCCGCAGAACGAATACGTGAACTTGATCGTATTAATTTAGAGAAAACACTCTCTGTGGTCGACAATGGGTTAACAACTTTGTCCTCCAGAATATATTCATTGGATGGCATTGTATCCTCTGCTATCGACATACTAGAACAAGATTTGGCGATGTTACAACAAGGCCAGTCTCAATTACGTTCTATTGTGTTATTAAGCTGGATGCTGCAATCTTTGCGAGCGGGCTATGTGCCTTGGCGTTTTATCAACACAACGGCTCTGTTTGCAGAATGCAATCTCACTGATAAACAGATCGAATTGGCACAAAGAGGAGCAAGGTATACAGTGCTGAGCATTGAAAAACTGGAAAAATTACCATTCGCAGTGGCAGAAAAACCAGCTACAGAATGGCTCATTCATGGCAAAATAACATTACCTGTGACTACTTTTCAGTTTCAGTATTGCCTCAGACAAATGCAAGCAGGCAAATATGAAAGGTTGGGCAAGGAATACATTAAGACATCTTGGGATTTACTGTATACATATAGATGTTGGAGTGGGGATTGTGAAGTGTTTTTGAGCGGTACACACTATAAACGTGCACTGAGCGGTTCACTTATATGTCAGGACATTTCTTTACACTGGGCTTGTAATGGTTCTGTGGCAAATTTGTCTTGCCATCAGCAGGGTACACCAGCTGCTGTGAGTAATCCAACGTTTGGACAACTTTCTAATGGGAGTTACCTCATGTTGAATGATCAGAGTTGCTGCGGCATGCTGCCAGGCATCCCATATCTAGTAACGGTCAACTCCAGGGTCACTTGCTGTATGCAAGTATTGTTTGCCCCAATAGACACAGTCAGGGAGTCGCCTCTATGGCCTTCGTTGAACGTCTCTTTTATAAGTTTTGATACTTTGAGCAGAATGAAAGCCATGCTTTTACAGCAAACAGTGCCTTTGACCTCGGCCAAAGAAACCTATGATCTACAAGTAGCAAGGACTTCGGCTGAGATACAGACTTTAATACGTACAAACTGCCCTATACATTTCATAGAAATGATAGGACGTATCTTCAATATGTCTGATACAACCGGAATTGTACATGTATTTAAGAGCATCTGCTCCGGTCTGTTAGCACCTTTCCAGGCAATACTCGGAATCATCCCGAACTTTGCACATTCGGTGTTTGGTGGCATACCATTAATTCTAGCACTTGTTGCCGGAATTCTATTTCTCTTCCTGCTATTGCGCTATGGCCAGCCTATTCGCAGACATCACGCCGAGCGAAATGGAGAAAGCTCTCCTTGAACGAAAGTGCCGTGAGTGAATAGTACAGCTTTTGGGCATGACTCGTCTACGGGACCTGAATACAACTTGGTTCCTGTCATTCAGACCAATCTGGCAAGATTGCATCTTACCTGTTCTACGATGCCTGCTATGCGGTGAAGAATGCGTGTTAGACACTTGTCTCACATTTCCATCAGCTACGCCAACGGATGTCGATACTCTGCTGGTCCCGATAACGGCCCATGCTCTGTGTTGTCCCCAGAGGCTACCAATCCTGATGTCAGCATTCATTGAGATCTCACAGACGCTTCCGGCTGCTGCTGAGGTACGAGAAAGATCTACAGGCACACAGGTAACAACGAACGCGAACATTGCTGCGGCAACCTATGCTGGAAGTGATGCTTCTCATCTCTGTGCAATTAATCTACTACACGAGGTGTTCCAACTGACACCAACTACAGTGGATGATGTTTTGTCTATAGAAATAGATGATCTCATATTTACACCAGACCCGTAAACTGACTCTGATTCAGCATACAGTGTTCCAGAGATGCAGTAACAATTTGGCCTTCATTTTTCAAAACAACTTGGAACTCTACCAAAATTGAACTTTTTCCCATTTTTCGAACGAAAAAGGCACTTCAATCTGCTTAAAGTAGAACTAGCCTTATAATACAGACTTCACGGTACTTCCACGGACACTTAGTCATCTTGTGTGTCTAAAACAGTTCATTAATTTTTATGACATGAAATGACTTTGATTTTTGAACAACTTATCGATCATTTTTTGTCACATGCTTATTTCATTCCAATTGCATTTATTTTCTAACTTTATGCCTGAAATGAAAAGCATTTGCTTCAAATGTACAGTACCTTTTGCATTTTTTTACTATGTTTTTTAATACTTTTAAGAAATATTTTTAAATATGCGGTACTCCATTTAATGTTTAGCATTTTAAATGTTTAGCATTTTAGTATTATCGTACACACGAAAGTGGAGTGGGTGTTGTATTCCTCTTAGGGTGTCCATAAACGGGCTTTCCAGTATCATGTCCTTATATAGGCACAATTCGCCCTGCCCTTATATAGGCATAAAATCCCAGCCCTTATTTAGGCATTAAACCGTGCACTCCAAATACAGGCATGGTCTCTGACATCCGTCCACCCTAACGTCACAACGAGTTCATGAAGAACAGACCCTTAGGCTGCGGGAGTTTCCCTAGCCCAGGACTATTGATTTCTTCAAGGACTCATATATTATGCATGAACCATTATTCCTTAGGGGTTCATTCATGACGTCTTCCGCTGTCCGATCCACGTCAATGCTAACATTCTGAGGTACCTCTCAGGTATAAATATACCTTCCCTAGCCCTTGTAAACTAGAGGAGACCTCGACTTCAGAGGAGCCCATTTCCCGGCCTGACGCACTGAGAAGACGCTGTCATCCCTGCACGCAGAGAGTCCAGCTTCCAGTCTGGCAAAGAGATTCCTACCTCTCTCATTCTTCAGGTATGGAGCTGACAAGAACCTAGAGGGACTCTTGGCATACTAGGCATACTAGGCTTAACATACTCTTAGTATACCATAGTAAGGAATACTTCACCTACTTCATACCTCTCCCTACACCTAGGTTAGGTTAGGTACATTGGGGTAGAACTAGATTAGAAACGCATCGTATGAGTACTCGCATTTTTAGTCTGTGTTATTTATGTAAATGCATATATACTAAAAGATAATGCTATCGCAGTATTATTTATTTCTACTGCTCACCCTGTACATTATTATCTCACATACTGTCTTGTGATCGTAACAGCACATTTTACTTACACCAGAAACAAGACTGTTCAATAAATCTTTTATTGAAACGCCCGTCTATTTCTTTCTGTGTAACTTGGAGAAAACTAAGCATGCACGATTGAGCTGAGTGAAATAGTTATCTATTGTTTCCACGACTCTGGGACACGTTCTGATTCTAAAGGGAAACAAAGTGGTCATGTTTTGCGGCTGCCAGAAACTACTCCCTTCTTGTTATCCAAGGAGTTTCTAGTGGCCTCTGAGCTAGCTGCCACAAGAAATTAAGTTTAATATACTCGATAGGGACATACTGACCTTAGTCCTATGTCAAACCTATAGGATATATTATTCCAATGCGCAGAGCCTATTAGGGAAATAGGAGCTACACTACAGATTCGTACACTACGTGTGGTACTCTTTAGTAGTGCAATGTACCCGTTTGTAGAACGCACTCACGTATTATTCAACGTTATGAGAAAATTCGATGTTAGAAGAAATGTGAACACATTAACATGTTCCTGTGAAAGTTAATGTAACCTAATGTAAGGCTCTGTAATTTTTGTTTAGAAGGTGTGCTGACCATAGTAACCAAAATGACTAGTTTTCTTAGGCCTTACTAGTAAATGTGATTTAATAATGTATTAATTATGATAAATGCTCCCTTAGGTTAATGACTTAGATGCAAGATGTGTCTTAATGCAGACAATGATTGCTCCTATCAAATGTTAATGACTGATGTATTTCCTAACCTCCAAAGTATTGTGAAATCTATTCATTTAGCTTAACTCGTAGGCCTGAATTCAGAATACACTTGGAGTGTCTTCTTTTCTGAGAGTGATGTTCAAACTCTTATGTGAAATTTGCAGAATGTTTCTGTCTCAAGTTTGCATTGCAGGTGGACAACGTTTCCTAGTGAAGAGTAGGGGTATTGTTCTGTGAGGCAAGGTTGCAGAATAAAGGAATTACAGTTAGCTTGGCCGCAGGAGATAAGGTGGAGGGAGGTGTTTTCACACGGGAGATTGAGATTAGACCAAGGACGAGCTGATGCAGAGGGGCGTGTGTGGGGAGAAGGCCGTGAAGGGAGTTGACGTCATGGAAAAGTTTGTGGCTGAGTCCATTGTAAGCTTATGAGAATAACAGCATTATGGGACATTTGATGAATACAACTTTAACTATATGATGCCTTGTAGAGAGGGACAGCTACCCCATTCCTGCTTTACCTCCTGACAGAGAGCACCTGTACGCTGATGTGCTTTCTTTCTTTTGCTTGCAGCTTCATGCCTCAGACCCATCCTATGGCGAAGTGACTTCTTAGGAAGACTTTGCCTACTGACACCTTTTCCTCTATAACGTCCTTTGCTTATTTAGTTAGAACTAAATGCTGTATACAGAAGAAGTGCTTATGCAAGGGGACCTGAACTTTTGTTTTCTCATTTCATGCATAATCATCTTTGAGTTATTGTTCTTTTCATGCTCCACCAGGTGAACCATTTTAGGAGGTTTGGCTTCTTTCTATTTCCCTTGTATGTCTATACTTTCATGCTAAGACTTGTGTGTGTTCAATTAGTTTTGAATTTGTAATAAAGCTGACTAACATTCAATTGGTTGTCGACTTGGGTTCTTGTGTAGCCATCTGTATTACACTGTATTTCAGGTAACTCATGACCTTCTTTTCACTCTACTCATTCATGTTGCTATAAAGAATCATCGGAGATCCGACATTGGATTAAATTGAGCAGGAGGGCCCAGGTCCTTCACCCTCAACAGAACCTATTGATTTAAAACAAGCGGCAACACTGATTTGTGAACCAAAATTAATGGCAAAATGGCGTCCAACTAATCCAGGAATCCTAGTTATGGAGCTGAGATGACATAGGCCACAAATCTCTACTCGATTGGTCCAGGCCTCTTTCATGATATTTTGTATGCGAAGTCCTTGCCCAATATTTCAAGAAGCAGTTTCACGTACAGTACTGAGAAGCATTATTGTATTGTGGAGCAATATTAAGGGATAACATTTCTATAGGCACAATGTATTTCTGAAATCAGAGTTTGTCAGACACAATGGGCCCAATTCACAAAGGTAAACTTTGACCTGAAGTCTAAGTTTAGACCTAAAGTTTTCAGACTTCAGGTCTAAACTTAGACTTTAGGTCTAAACTTTGACTTCAGGACTTTAGGTCTAAACTTAGACTTCAGTTCTAAACTTAGACTTCAAGTCTAAGTTTACCTTTGAGAATCGGGCCCAATAGGTCATGTGCATTTATTTGAAATAACACTGTATTCTTCGTGGCCATTAAATTTCCTACAATGCTATTAACATTGGGCTTTACTTCAGCTGTGATTGAGTGTTTCAGTAAGCGTCATTTTCAGAAACTGCACAAACTAGACAAAAATGTTTATACTGGACATATACATTTTTTGAGGCTGCAGAGGAGCAATGCATCAAGGGCACTTTTTAAACAGTGAAATAATAAGAGGTTAGTGGAGGATGCTAGCATATTTGTAGGGGCAAGATAGCGAGGCCTGGGAGTAATGTCACCTTCAATAAAACTTGGCAAATTATTTTCACAATCTAAGTGGCAGAAAAAGTTAAAGAAATTTGCATTGAAAAATTCATAATGAAAATATTTCCCTACAGAATAAATATGCGATGCTCTTTACCAGCACCAATATTCCTCAGTGACTTCTCATTTCTGATCAATTAATTTTCTGGATCTGGCATACTGTTGAGGATGTTTATGTGCTCAAGCATGGTATTACTCAAGGAAGCAAACCATGCCAACCAGGAGTCAGGTTAGGGCCACCTTACTTGTTTCACACATTTAGGTGGTTCTTGCTATTCTCCAATCAAAACAGAGTTGTTTCTTCAGTGCTATAGTGCAAAAAGTTATCACTTAAATGGAGAATGTGTTCCCTATAAATCAAAATACGCTGCCAAATTGTAGCCATGAACATGTCCAAATTAGCCTTACAATTGGATGACAGACACATTCACCTCTATCACTTGGATTCTGCACAGAAACCTACTTTTGTTAAAAGCATAAAAGTATGCCTACACCCCAACAGAGATTCTTCTGTACAGTAAGCCATATGTTCTACCTATTCAAATCTGCAAAAGACCAATTAACAAAATGAGGATTTATTATGTGTCAGTTAACTAAAATATAGCCTTATAGCCTGCCATGGGGACTACACTGGCCATTAAAGGCCCGCTCCTGCATTAAAGGCCCAGCCGAAGGCGAGGGCCTTTAACAAGGGCGCGGGACTTAAATGCCAGTATAGCCCAGCTGCAGAGGGCTAAAAGGCTATTAGAACATTCCGCCACTAGAGGACAGAATGTTCTAACAAATAAAACAAAGGTATCATGGAGCCGGAGGGGATTGAGATCCCCTCGGGCTCTGTGAGGCCTTTGCTCACAACAACCGCTGTGAAGGAGGACAACATTGGAATGTTGGAGCTCCGGGCTTCTACCGGCCATTAGAAGCCCAGAGCACTCTACTGTTTTCATTGGAGCTCCCACCATTCCAATGTACTAATAACATTTACGTAGGTGAATGGATGGATATTCATATGGTATCCAGTGTGGGCCAGAGACTAAGGGACTAATTTCGTTTTTGGTGGACGACCCGTTGTTACGCCAGGGCGATAGAGTAAACTACTCTGTTGCCCTGGTGAAGGAAATGCCCGCCAAATTTATAAATGATCACCAGGCTGACAGTCATTTATAATGTATTGGCAGGAACTTCCGTGAAGTCAATACATTTTTCTGTATGGTGCAGGGCTCCCTCATCATGACGGAGCCCTGCACCAAACAGGTTCCTTTTTATATTTTTGAAAAGAAAATCCTGAAACTGAATCTTCTTTTTGGAAATAAAAAATGCAATGCTTCAGTTGCCATGGGTGTCCTCTCCCATGGCAAGGGGAGCATTTAGCAGTTTTCACTGACCCTGTATTTCCACCCATCTAAACTAGGTAGGCAGAATGACAGGTCAGCCTCCGATGGCCCTTATCCACAGGGCTGTCGAAGGGGATCGCATCAGAGATGTAGTAGACTCCACCATGATAGTCCCTAAGGTCGGCCCGCTATTAAATTTAGTGGGCAGTCAGCATTCTTGGTGGTAAGGAATGGTGACGGAGTATCCTTACCGTCAAGAATTAAATCAAGCCCTAAGTTTTTTATTAGTTTGTTTTACAGCCAAAAGTGGCCCGAGAACACATTTGCAAGGTTTGTGATGAGGAAGAAGAATGACATAATACTGGTTGCTACCATGCTTAAAAGCGGTAATTTTGGATCACCTCCAAGTCCTGGTGAATTCAGGTTGTACCTTCAGGGGTCTCAAGTGTCCCAGTTCCGTGCATGAGTAGTGCATCCAGTCCAGGTATTTTTTGTTGCACTCTGGGATTTGGCATCCTGTTTAATCCAATATGAAACGAGGTCTAAAAAGCCCTGAATGTAGCTTCAAGTTTCCCAGTTCCAAGCATGAGCAGTTCATCCAGTCAATGTATTTTTGTTGCACTCTGGGATTTGACGTCCTTTTTAATCCATTATGAACCGAGGACTACAAGGACCGAATGGAAAGAAAATAGGTGTGGGTTTACTCCTCACTCACTGAACTTGGAAACTTTATAACTTTTGATTTAATTTTGATATTCTGTAATGCTTATTACTAGCAAAGCAATGTGAGCTCCTATATTGCCTTACATGAGCAGATATGGACCTGGATTTTATAATGATTTAACTTTACATTTTATCCTAAAGACTGAAGTGAACTTTTGTTTTCTGAAAACTCATTTTTTCTGCTGTTGTTGTTGTAACAAATGCATTTAAATAACTGAAACTATAAAAAATGAAATGGGAACCCGCAGGGAAGGTTTTGCTTTCACTTAATGGTTTCAATCCCTCGTACATTCTGGAGCTAGAGAGTTTCTGAGTCTGAAGCTTGTCCACTGAGCTGGTAAAACTGCACAAACATCACCGCACATGGCATCCGGCACAGGCCTCGAGCGAGAACAAAGGGGCTCGGCTTATCATAACAAGCGTTGGGTGGATTGTCAGGTTTTAAAAAGAGGCCTCATGTAACAGACAGAATGTAGCACTGAAATGTACTATCAGAGGGCATCGCTGCAAGCGCTTGTGGGAGATGTGTCAGAAACCCACGAGGCTGACAGGAGTCTGGAGGCATGCAGGCTCGGAAAACAACTGACAATAAGCGATTCTTCATGGCACCAAACTATTACAATGGCGAGCCTTTGATCTGGCCAGCCTCCTGTTGCCAATTGAACTTTGTCGCCATGCACTGTCATCCGCAAGGGAGCACTTTTGAATTAAGCAATCTAGGGCAATTTGGCCTGGTCCGGCTTTGAAGTGCCAACATCAGTCAGACCAGAGCTGCAAGTTTGCTTTTTCATCGAAACATTTTTTTTTTGTGCCTTGTCTCTGGGATTGTGCAGGCCTGTCGCTGAGATAACTAAAGCAAGGAACTGAGGCGTCAGGGCATCAAAAGCCAAGCGGGCCTCTGTAATATCAACGTGAGCTATCATTAGGGCTTCAATGGGGCTTTTCATTAATGACCACTTCAAAGCACAAGCGTTTAATGACATTTAGCCTGGCTAATTTACGCTATTGGAAAAGTAATGCCAGACAGGCATGAAGGCACTGAAAATCCTGGGAATGGGTAAAATTGTTATGTTTTCAGTATTGAAAGTGCAAGCGAGGCGGCTCGTATTGTTTTTATTTGGGAAACAAATGACATTGTGCAAACCTTACGGGAACTAGGTCAGGATGAATAGGATGGAGCCAAAATACAATTGGATAGGCTTTGACCCAAAAATACCCTGCTGCCCCACAACAATATGGTAACTACTCTCATGTCATCCCCCAAAAACCCAACACCCTTTCTGAAAATGTCAAAAATAGTCAATATGTTACAAAGTCTAATGATCCCTTTAAAAACACATGGAAAGGGAGACATCATACTCATTGTTGTAAACGAGAATAGTCATTAAAAATACTTTCCAAAGAAAAAACAGGATCACTATTTGCAGTTCCGAAATTTACTGGAAAGCTCGCCCATTTTGAAGTGTGGAAAAAAAGTATATTTTAGGGAGTCACGAAATTTCTCAACCACAGAAAAAAATAAACATTATTTTACTTTAGAGTCACCAGGGCGCAACCTCAGAGTTCTCAAGTTTCCCATTTCAAATATAAGTTCTTGCTTTGCAAGCAAGAACCTAAAGTCCTGTTTTTCTCGTTATAAAATAAGGACTAAAAGTAGAAAAATGCAAAGAAACAACCTAGATTTGATGAAATTGGGATGCATGGACTTTTGAAATGTAGGAGCTCTACAGCCTTTCTGGTGTGGGTCGTTCCATTCCATTTAAAGTTCAATGTCCTTCTGTGCATCAAAGAAGGTATTACATGTGTGCACCTCTTAGGTGTCAAACTGGCCAATGTCAAGAATGGAGAAATTGTCATTACCGACATTTAGTCCACAGCACAGTGCATTAAGGGATTTGCAGTTTTTTCTTTTAACATTGGAGCATAGCATACAAACTGTTTGTGGATAAAAATCCAGAACCAGATAACAGTGTCAGACATGACATGGATCCACTTGGAAGCTATGTCCCTTGTGCCTTTTCAGTTCATAACAGCTACTTAAAGAAAGCCAATATGGCAACCAGAGTCACCCCCCAAAAGTATCTATGGTTTTCAGTGAAGAGAGATGGAGACCTTACCTAAATGTCAGAAGGGTATCCTTTAATAACTAATAAATATAGTTGGCACAAACCTTCCCCTAATATAGAATACAAGTCTAAAATGAACACACTGTACTCTCGGTTAGTCACAACAGGGACACAAGCAATGTTTACCACATGAAATTATACGATCCCAAAAATCAACCATGTAGAAACTGTTCTGCTTTTTATTTTTCTTAGCTTAATAGAGTAGAAAATCAACAAGCATATCCGTCTCCACCCCCGGAAACCCCCAATCCACCCCACACCGAATACAAAGCTCTGCCTACAAGCCTGGGAGGGAAACCTACTAGCCACGGGCAGGAATGGCAGAAAACCACTTAGCAAACCACAAATTTCAGAGACCTAGTCACATCTGCGTTTTATCAGCTTTTTCCGGATCGTATTGCAGCAAACAATTGTCTACAGATCGGTAGACAGCTGAGACTATAAAGCGCTGAATGACTGGGAAAGGGCTGGAGATAAAAAGCAGCACATGCGTCGTCTCAGAGTAATGAAAGCAACCTGCGGCCAGCGCCTTGGCGCTTTAGCTCTAAGTAGCAGGCGGAGGAAGGCTTTCATTTGCCTCTTCGGAGGGGGCACGCAGAATACGGCGTGAGGTCACTCAATACCGGTCTAATCACTGCAGCCACATACCTGCGGACAAGCGGGGAGCGGCCTGATTGGTGCGTAGCAGAAAAACAAGAGGGGCGGAGTCCGGTAGCTGTCCAGCTGGGTGTTTAAGAGGGCCATACATTAAATGAATGGTAACAGAAAGGGAAGAGCATTTCTCGTTTATTCTTGTAAGTTCTTTCGTGCCGGGGGACATAGGATGTGGCGTAAAGGCCAGAGATGCCGACATTGGAGTTGGGGAACCAGGTTTGAGTCTTGGGCAAATCACTTAATCTCCCGGTGCCTATCAAAAATGAATGTGTCCTTGTGTAACGTAACTGGTGCTCATGTTAAGCGCTCTAATACCTTCATGTCGAGTTCGCGCTATATAAAACTACAAAAAAAAAAAAAACTTCCTACCTTGGAGGAATGCCTGAACTACAAATACATACAGAGGCTGAGCACGACAAATAAGACATGCTGCCGCTGAAAAAAGGAGAAACAGCGTCTCGAGACAGCAAACTCATTTTACCAAGACTAATTGGCAACTGACTTTAATTGCAGTGTCCAAATTCCTTTCAGTGACTGTTCCATCCATTTAAGCACCTTGCATTCACGTTGACTGATGGTCACTGTATGTGTATGGCTTGTAATTATCTTTTTTTTTGCCGTTTTATATAGCGCGAACTCGTCCCAAAGGCATTGGATAGATTTACATGAGTATTAGTTACATTCAACAAGGCCAGGTTATTTTTTTAGCCAGGAGTAGATTAAGTGATTTTCCCAGAGTCACAAGCTGTTTAGCTGACCACGAGACTCGAACCTGGGGGCATATCCACAAGGCCCCGCGATAAAATTATCGCTGCTTTAGCATCCGTTTTTGGGCGAAAAGCGGCGATAATTTTATCGCCCTATCAGCAAAGACACGCTAGCGCGTGTTTGTATGCCTCTGCGCCCGTTTCCTCAACGCCCAGCTCTGCAACGTTAATGATATGCAAAGTGGGCGTAACTGACAGAAATAACGTGGAAAATGTCGCTAACCGACATTACTCCAATTATCTATCTGCATGCTAACCTGTGTAGCGACGATGAAAGTAGCGCTAACCGCGCTTATCGCAGGTTTCATTATGCCTGCTCTGACTCTTACTAAGCCGTTATAGCCTATGGGTGGTGGATTATAAGGTTGAGACCACCCTGCCCTATCTACAAGGATTTGCCTATCGCTGTGCGATTATCGCTGGATTTCCAGCGATATTCGCACATTTTGCCTCTATCGCTGGATATTATATCGCATTGGAGATAGGCGTTGATGATAACGCGCTATCTCTGCGATATTATCCAGCGATAGCCGGCGATAATTATACTCGCGCTAAGTGCGCTGAGCGATAATTATCGGGGGCCTTGTAGATATGCCCCTTGGTTCCCCTGTTTCAAAATCCGCAATTCTGGCCGTGACACCCAGCTTTCCAAAAGCTACTTTGCAAAATTGTTAACGTGTGTCCTTCAATTTTTTTTTTGTCTGAAAAGTTTTAAGACTATTGAGGCGCTTAGTACTGACGAAATATTTAAAGGCAACACAGCCTATTCATCGAGGGTGTTTGGACTCGGAAAAGCATTGCTTTAGATAGTAGTAGTACTCTTTTATGTACTCGTAATATGCCTTTCTAAAGTTGGCCTCAAAGCTTCTAAAATGGGAATAACATGGAAATATTCAGGGAATATTCATATGCACGTAGTACAAAAGGAATGACTGTGTTGTCTTTGCACTGTTATTAGGGAGTTGGATGTTTTGGGGCAGATTTACAAAATAATGTAAGAGTATGCTAAAGAATACATCTAAATGACTATTTCCCATACTCAAAAATGTTTTTATGTACTCTGAAATTCTTTTGTGAATTGGCCTCAACACGTTTAAAAAAGCAGACACTTTCGATTTGAAGCTTTCTGCGTCTGGAAAACTGAGGTATTTTTAATGGCATTCAGGACTCAAACAAGTTAATAAAAAAAGTTTAGCTTTCCAAAAATGCAATTTTTAGGACAAGTTTGCATCATATCATTGTTCAAAAAACAGCTCTTCCAAAATGCTCACTAACAGACGACGGCACAACATGCAATGCATTTTTCAAAACTGAATAACCCTTTTTACTCACCTGTTAACATTGCATATGTTTATTTTATTTGTGCAAATGTGATATTGAGCAGATACTATTGGAAGGAGTATTTTTTTCTATTTATGTGCCTTCATGTGATTGAATGTACATTTGGTGTCAAAAATGTATATTTGCTGTGACCAATCTGTAATCATTTAAATGATTGTGTAATTTGTTCGGATGTGCAGAGATTTAGGGGCCCATTAGGATGGCGGGTGGAAGCACCACCGCCGTGCTGGCGGATGCAAAAAGCACCAGTTACCGTTCGCCCGCCACAGCACACACGCCCGCCCAATTAGGATGTGAAAAGTCAGCCAAACACCGCCCGTAAGCCAGCTACGCCGTCCGCCATCAAAGTGCGCCCGTTCACGGAGCGGCGCGGCCTAATGGAGACGCCGCCCGACGAAATCACGTACCGCCCGGCGTATAAATTACGATGCCAGAACCAAACAGTTCCCCCGGCTAAGAGACGCCGCATGTGAAAGCAAGGCGGAAAACCGAACGCACAGTACGGATAGCAAAGAGGCGGACCCCCGAGCATGAATCCAGCACTGCAGGCCCTCCCCATGGTCTACCTGATGCAGCACCCAGGAGTCAACGCACCGCGGCGACGCAGGTAGGCAGACACACAACAGGGGCACGCAAACAGCGCACACAGTGCAAGGGCGGGAAAACTGTATATGGCCCCCCGACACCCCTGCGTGGACACGACACATCCACCACTGCACCCACACATGCGCACAACGCAGAGGCCAACGGCAGCGCAATGCATGCGCCGCACACAAACAACACAGGGTCACAACCAAACACCACACACACCAGCACCACCCAGAACGCACATGTCACGTGACAGCTCAGCCACAGTCATGTCCCCAACCGGCAATTCACTGTTGCCAACCTGACGTCACACAAGTGACCCGAACATGTCAGTGACGTCACGCCAAATTAGGACACACCCCTGTGTGCAAAACACGGCGAAGCACACAGCGGCGGCAACATCACCCAGCAGAATATGGACCCCGTCGGAAAAAGGTACGCCAGTACCACACAGAAACACCGATGCCACCCTGCACCCAATAACAAGACATGCAATACGTAACATCAAAGATACCGGGGACAGACAACAGGTGGGACCAATTATAACACAAGGCCCAACGTATAGCGGAAACGCAGCCTGCCGCCCACACACGGGAGAGGAGACAGCACTGAATGACCTTCCATTCCCACTCTGAAACCACATCCCGACTAAACAAGCCGGAGACAACAGTCATTGCACCAAAAAAAGCCCAACACAGGCATGCAGAGGGAAGTGGCCACAGGGCAGATAGCGCATAACACCAAAGAACATTCACAACGGAAAAAAGAAATGATAACACTCCCCCATGTGGTTCACATGCAGGTTATCTGGAAGGAGTCAGACACCACTGACCTTGACCATTCAGAGAAGCATGTGGGATGAGGGCCCGTGTCCTCCGCACAAGCCAACATAACACAAGTCCTGCCTCCCTACGACCATTACAGAATTCCCAGCACCGTCGGAGGTTGCACACTGCAGACTGCACAGACAGCCGGAGCACGCCACCACAGCGCCCTGCAGCAAAATGGCACTTGCACCACACCTACCCAACTACGCCGGACAGATTAAGCTGTACAAACATAACCTGATACAGATATTGGCATGTGACAATCTGGCCTTGCTGAACGTAAGTTACCGACTAACTTACCGCATCGCATTGTTCAGCTGCGTCATCCCCGTCTTCTACTGTCGGAGGTGTCCCTTCTACTATCCTGTGGATTTATGTCTCTCCAACCCGGCATGTCCAAGGGCGGACCTGCTACAACTATTCAACCCGCTGGACGTCCACGACAGGGTCTGTTCAGCCTATGGGGGCATGGCGTATGTGGCTACTATCGGACCCACACTGCAATGGGACCACTGTGCCTCCACACGACGGATAATGGATCACAGTTACATCGAATGTCATCCAACATGTCCCATCATGCTCCTACAAGGGACAACTCACGACCAACACCTTGACAGCCACCATCCGCTACATTGGATGGCATCCATGTCCACCACCAATGCCATGGAAGCCCTGCTGGAAGGTATTGCATACCTGACAACCTGTCAATTCGTCGGGCCCCGCCGCCATACCCCCAATTGAGCAATGATGTCCCACACCGTACCCATGCTTGGCTTCCGCACGGACTAGGCAGTTACCAGTACAACAACTATACCATACAACCTGCAACTGACACCACATCATCAACTACACTGCCATGACATCTGATATTTTCGGGACATGCACTCTGTTCCTCATCACATCCAGTAACTCTGCATGAACAGGGGGAGGCAGAGGCATGGGATTTGTGTATGGCAACCACATGGACAGAACTGCACGTACAACCATGCCATGATATGGATCCTGCGCCCATGAACATATGCACCGGTCAGTGGACAGTAATCGTCCTGCTGTAGTATGTGAGAGCTGTCACCTCGCCTCCCTCTGAACGTCCGTGCCAGGACCTTTGCATGGACACCAAGTGCATCCACCAACAACATGAGCCCAGTGACTGTGACATGGCCAGTACCCACCACATCGCAACAACAAGTGGGACGCCGTTGCATGCACGTAAGCCCATGCCCTGATGTCACCTCCATGCACGTGTGTATGAGTAACTATAGCAGCAAACCTGTAACATGGAACTGAGATGCACTGTGCCCATGATGACAAGCGGACTGGTAGGCTAAATGTATACTGTCTGTGTCAAAGTCAGCAGCACCACAGTAATTAGCAAATGTACATTAGCACACCAACGGCTAAGCAGTTGTAACTCTGAAGCCCACATCCCACAGTCAACAACTAATCACATGTACCCCTACACCCTATGCTATGTGTACACATGCTGAGTATATCCTCCACATGCATTTCGCTGCCAGTAGTGTTCACTATACTGCATCACAGAGGACATAAGTCCCAATACATGGCTTGAAGCAAAAATGTGTCTCTGCTGATTCATTTCACAAGTACGAATGAGAGAAGATGAGAGTGTGTGAAGTACACGGCAGTCGTGAGATGACCATGTAGTCCACTGTCATTGGATGTCAACGCAAATGAGTAGCACAACTGTGGAAGACACACATGTGTCATGTGAAGCGGGAGTTACGCATGGCTCAGGTGGGTGGGTGTGACGGGTAGGTGCGCACATGCAATGTTGAAACATGCTGTGTTGGGAGGATTCAGGAACAGTACATTGGCGCTCTCCTGGGAATTTGTAAAGACCACCTGTCTGGGGATGAATGTGAACTCGTGTGTGCACAACAGGCGGGCACACGATCAATGCTGCATCAAGTGTAGACGTCAGCCCACCCTCCGTGGACATGCTGGATACTGCTGTGCGTCCACCAGGCCCTTGCCAAGGCACTCACATCCCCTGTCGACCTGGTGTATCCCCAACATTGTCCACTTGCACAGGCAATCCAGGGCACGTGATGGCAGTAGAGCATGGTGGGTGAGAGGTCATGGCGCGCTCCTCCTGGTCACATCACGCAGGCAACACATCCTCAATGTGTAGTATGGCACAAGTCAAATGGAAGTAGTGGGGGACGCACACATCACAAGCAGGAGTGACGTCACGGAAGGTGGCTCGCACCATCCCACCCATTGACAATACACCCACACATGTTACATGCCATTGCAACAGAGAAGCCAGCGCGTGCACAAGCAGCTCCAAGCTCGCCCCAGAGAGGCCAAAGAGTGAATGTGTGGGGCCATGAGCTCCAGCTGGACGCGGCCTGGCCCGCTAGGGCAGCTACAGCCTCTGTGTGTTTCAGGTGGTGTATCCGGACTGCGGAGCCTGTCATGCATTGTCAATGTTGCCCGTGTCTCGAGTCGGGGCACCACGCAGGTGGACGGCGTCCCGCCACTTATTATACTGTGAGACAGACCACTTGTTCAACTGGACCCACACATACACTCCTTGGCCTCTCTGGGGCGAGCTTGGAGCTGCTTGTGCATGCGCTAGCTGCTCAGGTGCAAACGCATATTGGGGTGAGCGAGGGGAGGCCATGAGGACAGTGCAAAAGATGACTGTTTGATTCTCAGCCAGTTTAAGGAATGACCCTGATGTGGTCGGAAAAAGACGTGTCTCGTGTGTATTGCAACTAGTAGATCAGCCGATGAACTTCCCATGTCTTGCATGTAGCCCCGCACCCAGCCCCGCCCACTCGACACATTAAAATGAGTACCAGCACCACATTCTACCCACTCGAAGCACTGACTGGGGGTGACAACCATTGGACAGTCTTGTGTAGTCCACCCACGCGTACATGTGGGCCCTCTATGATCCATGTCACCTGCGGCAAAGTGATGTCATGGGCAATGACGGAAGTGAGCAGAGCTGTCTGCCCCACGCACAGATGGTGCATCAGCTCAACAGACCCAGCACTGAGTGCAGCAGGGGTCACATGTGCAGGGGCAGTTGTGCCTGGTGTGAAGGCACATGCATATAGACAGCACATCGAGCAATGTGTAGTCTGCCCACATCTACTGTCCATTGTCAGGCGGACCTAGAAAAAGATCACAAGGCAACACATCTGTGTGGGTGTACCCACTGTGACCAACACTGCGCAACCATCAGCGTACTCGCCCTGTGCATGGCCCACCCCGCAACGAAGGTCACATTCAGTGCCACTATCTCTCACACACATCCCTATCACGAGTCATGGTGTGTCCAATCGACAGTGCAGAGTAAGCGCTTATCCGGAGGGTCCTGAACAGGAGACACATGTAACCCACTAGGCAGTCTGTGTCGGCACCTACTGGCATTGTGCAGTCAATGTGCAGGCCAGGCCTGCTGGGACTGAGAAGGGCAGCATGGCCCCAGCCTGACTTCCACACGACCAACAAGTGCACTGAGACCTGCATTGCCAATTGTCTGTGTCACTGGATGTCTGACATGAAGTTGCCATGTACCACCACTCGGGAGGGACAGACAGGTCAAAGCGCCCGAGAGCTCACATACCCATGCCACCTGCAGTCAGCATGGTGAGCAGTGCATGTTTGAACACCACAGGCTCTGACTCATAGTGCTGCGGAGCAACGACATGTGTGTCCCCCACATGCACACCCACACACACTGCAGTTGTCTCTCACACACAACTTTCGCAAGGAATAGCCATGTGCAGTGTGCGTGGAGCTCGGAATCCAGGTTCTCCAGCTCCTCGCTGGTGAGTGGACCTGGACATGTCCTCAGCGTCATCCACGTGTAGGTGGAGTGGTGGCAGCAGCAGGTGTTGTCGAGGGGTGCCAGGCTGCAGTGCCAGGTAGCTGTGGTTATGCCTGTCCCACTCACACACACATATAACCCCCTGGGGCAGTTTCAGTGGGTACAAGCTGCTGCAATTCGTGTGCCATGTCTGGCAGCTTCAATTGCAGACGTTGGCCTGCTCCCAGCTGGCCATGGACGCCTACCTCCACAGTGGAACACGCAGGGTGCAACCGCGAGGGTCATTGGAGTTGGCCGTAAGGGCCTGGCCCATGGCGGGTACAGTCCGCTGATGCCATGTGCACCACACAGTATAATGTGCGCAATGCATCTGCAGGTGTGGCCATGATTTGCGTGTGGGTGCAGGTCCACAATGGACAGGGCCACAACATGCTGTGTGCATAGGCAGGGACGGCCAGTGCTCAGCCTCCACATGTCTGTTGGCACATCATCATGTACACATTGGCATGGGAGCATGGGATATGCATATGCACACACATGCCATCTTTCACTATGTACATCTGCCACTTGGCACGTGCAATGTTACGTGTCACTTGTGATGTGTAATTGCAAGCACACAGCCGTGTTGGCATGGGGCTGTCAATGTGTACACCTGTCAATGTTTCTGGAGGTGTGATCCGTACAGTGCTGTACATAGGGTGCAGTAGTGACATCAATGACTGTCTCATATCCCCTCGTGCCACAGGTCCCACTTGTTTTGGCCGCTCAGCCTGTGTCCATAGCGTTGTTGGTGTGTGCCCTACACACCCAGCCTCGGAAGCAGTGTGATGCACAGCAGCTAGTCATGTTGCCGTGGTGTTGCCGCTTGCCGAATATGCAGTCTGTTACCATCAGCATGCCTTACAAGTTATTGAGGCCTAGATCCCCATGTGCATGCTCATAGCAATGGGGTGTGTCACTGCCCATTGCTATTGGTAGGGGACCTGTGTAAGTGTATTGTGGCTGTGCTGTCCCTACTTGTCAGCTGTTCTGTTATTCAATTGCCTGCTCAGTCATTTATGTTTTGTGTATGTGAATATGCCATGTGGCGTGTTGCTTTGACATGTGTCCACTTCCATCTTTCCTAGGCGGAGACCAAACATTCATCGCCCCTACCAATTGCTGTCAGACATGGTGGATGTGGAGGTCATCCGCAAATATCGTCTGGACCGACCCACCCTGCATCGTCTATGTGCCTTGTTGGAACCCCACCTCCGTCCTCGCAGGGTGTATCCAACAGCATTCACCCCCACGGCTAAGGTGATGGCTGCACTGCATTTCTTCGCCACTGGGTCATTCCAACACACAGTGGGCAGTGGAGGTGGGATGTCCCAACCCATGTTCAGCATGGTGCTCAGGGATGTACTGTCAGCCATGATGCTGTACAGGAACAGATACATCCGCTTCCCCAGGGCTCGTGAATTGGCGGCAGTGAAGGGTGCTTTCTATGCCCTTGGACGGATCCCCCACGTCGTTGGTGCAATAGACTGCACCCATGTTGGCCTTGTTGCACCACAGGCCACTGAGCACCTCTACCGCAACCGGAAGCACACGCACTCCCTGAATGTGCAAGTGGTGTGCCTTGCGGACATGGTGATTTCACACGTGTGTGCGAAATTCCCAGGATCGGCCCATGACGCGCACATCATGCGCAACAGCATCCTACCACGTCTGATGACCGATCTGCAACCGGACCGTGGCTGGATTGTTGGTGAGTATGTGGAGTAGTGTAGCGTGCTGGCTGTGCGATGCTGTCTTGTGTCCAGTTGGAATTGCAACGGTTCTCTGTGTCCCTCACACCCAGGTGACTCTGCTTACCCGAATGGGCCCTGGCTGCTCAGCCCATTACGACGTCCTGGGAGCCCAGCTGATGTCCGCTACAATGAGGCACATGGGAGGACCAGACGTGTGGTTGAGCGGACCTTTGGCCTCCTCAAGTCCAGGTTCAGATGCCTGGACCGCACCGGGGCGCACTGGCGTACTCCCCACAGAAGGTGTGCCAGATCGTTGTGGCTTGCTGCATGCTGCACAATCTGGCTATCCGCAAGCAGATCCCCCTAATTGTGGATGACGGAGATCAACCAGGGCCCCAGCCTGCAGACCAGGACAGCTCTAGTGAAGAGGACAGTGGAGAGGATGAAGCTGTGAATGTGCGTCAGCAGCTCATCGCCCGCTACTTCACTTGACGGTGAGTGTCCATGTACGACGGCTGATGTAGCTGTAGTTGTGCAGGTGTATGTGTGCTCTGTCACGGGGGCCTTTTGTTCACTGAGTGCTGTGTGTCAATGGTCCATGTCCAGGTTGGTATGCCACTGACAGTGGCTGTAGCATTGTGCCCTGTTGCTCTGTGAGATGTGTGTGCATTGCTTGTAGTTGGTGACAAGTACTGTGTGATGAGTGTGTGACACACTCATTGAATGTACTCTTGTTCTGTTTTTCACCCCTAGGTCCCTACAGCCTCTCCTGTCCCATCGACATACCACACAGCAGATGCATTTCTGCTCATGGTGGCGATTGCACATCGTTGAATAAACCCAGGACACATTAAGCCGATTGTGATCAAGGTGTATTTATTAACAGCGGTGACATGTGATTGTGTGCAAGGTGATGACAGAAGTGGTGCATGCTGTGACAATGAGTTGACGGACATGGCTGCGTGATGGTCAAGGTGTACCCATGAAGTTCTATGTCCACAGTCCAACAGACACATGCCATTCACATGGCAGTGTGGGGTAGGATCGTATTACAAGTCAATGCAGTAGGTGGTCAAGGTGGCTGGCTGACTCACTGGCGTTTGGTGCGTGCGAAGTCCTCTCTGGACACCTGTTTCCTCTTCGGACGGCCCCTTCCACGTTTGGTAGGGGGGTGTGTTGATGTGCCGCTGGTGGTGGCTGAGGAGTGCTCACTCGCTGTGGACGCAGGGGAACGCGATGCTGCACGAGCCTGCGCCACAGCAGGTGGTGGCGGAGGTGGTGTTGCTGGCCTTGCTTGTGCCCTCCCCCCACCACCAGCTGGCCCATGAGGGCCGCGATTTGGCCCATATGGGCGTCCATGGACCTCAACACCGCAAGGACCTCCCGCGTGTCGCTAGCCGACCTGGCCCATTCTCCTTGGGCCTCTTGATAGGCCCCAAGGACTCTGTCGATTTGCGGCAGGGCTTGGCTCCCAGGCACAGTTGGCGTTGGCCTGGCCCTGCTCCTCCTACCAGTACTGCTGCCACCGACCTGCCCACTAGCCACATTGCTCACCACGGTCCTCGCTCTGGCTCCCAGGGTGGAGCCCGACGGCCGTGCCGACCCTTGCGCAGGGGCTGTGGCGAGGGATGGCGTGGTGGTGGTGGTGGTGGTGGTTGCGGCGGTGGTGGTGGCCGCAACGGCCGTGGCAGCAGGGGTCTGTGACTGGTCAGCAGCCCTGGGTGATGGGTTGGTGGGCAGGAGGGGCCCTGGGGAGCGGTTGTGCCCTGCCACTCCAGATGGGCCTGCTGGGTGGTCCGTGTCCGGAGAGGTGTCCAGATCCTCTACATCCGTGAGTCCGGGTCGGGGGCTTGCGGACTGGCTGTGCTGGCTGCTGTCACCCTCTCCAGCATCCAGCAGTTCGGCACCTGTGGGGAGAATGAGATGGGTCATTGTGTTGCACCTAGCAAAGTATGTATTGGTTGTCTGACATTCACAGTTCGTGCACTGTCGTGCACAGGTTTCCCAGTGGCGTGTGTGTGGATGTACGATGTGTGTATGCGTGGGCTAGGCAATGGGACTGTGTGATGTGGACATGTGGCATGGGACGGATTAGCAATGCCGATGGGTGTGTGTTGCTATGCTCCTACATTTTGTGGCTCGGGTGTATGCGTGCTCCAGGACCATAGACGATGTTGGGTTGAACGATGGTTTAGGGGGAAGGATGGAACGCTTAGGTACGCTGATGCCAAAAGGGGGTACAGCCCCCTAAACGCTCTTGGGTTGAAATATGCTTTTGGGGTACATACTGTGGGTAATGGGTGCAGAACGTGACATGTGTTCTGGCAACATGACAGTGCATAGACAAAGGTGTGTGTCTGTCTCACATGCCCGGAATATCTGCTGACTGTTATCATTCATGGACATCACATTGGTAGCATTGTTGTGAGTTCGTGCTTGTTGTGTGCCACACGACGTATTGCAGATGGGCCAAATCCTTTGTGTGCGTGCTGCCCTGGTACATGTGCATCAGTGCTGTGCTCTTGGGGTGTTGACTATATTATGTGTGTTGTTACTCGCAGTGTGACGTGCGCTTCAGTCACTGCAGGCACTTGATTTGTCATGGGCAGGTATCTTTGCATGACTACTGTATGAGGGCCAGCTGTTCGGATGACATACCTTTCATGACACTGTGGCTGAGAGATGAGATGGATGATATGTTGAATGTGCATTGTGTGCCTGTGTGTTTCATGGGTCCAGTTGTCTTTGTGTGCAATATTGTGGTTCCAAGCTGTTACTTCTAGTACGGTCTGTCTTACGTGGGCGTTGTTGTACGATGTGTGGGTGACAGGCAGTGAGGACTACATGGACAGGACTTCGATGGTGTTGCTGATGGGTGTGATGGGTGGCACAGTGCCTGCCGTGTGGGTCTGTGCTCCAGTGGGACTTGTGCATGCAGACGTGGCTCCTTAGGTGTTGCTGTATCTGTGATGGGTCATGTGGGGTTTGACTCTGTTGAACATGTCCGTGTGCACATTGGTCTCATGATTGTGACTGGGAGCAGTGCTGCGTGTTCCTCTGCTACGTGACATGTCCCATGTGTCAGTCGTAGTACAGTCCTCATGCCTACAGACGCCCCGCCCTGTACATTTTCCCACCTACAGGTTGTTTCTCAGTGCGCAATGCAATAGATGCCACATGGTACTGGGAGGGAGGGGTGCTCCACCTTGCTGGTCTGTGGTAGTGGGAGCCTGGTGGGTGTTTTACTTCAGCTGTCCCCCTCCGACCCACTGTCTTTGTGTTCCGGCTACTTACCTGTTACTTGTCGGTCAGTGCAGCTATGGCGGACACATGGATGTGGGGTGTGCTCCACCTTGCTGGTCTGTGGTAGTGGGGGCCTGGTGGGTGTTTTACTTCAGCTGTCCCCCCTCTGACCCACTGTCTTTGTGTTCCGGCTACTTACCTGTTACTTGTCGGTCAGTGCAGCTATGGCGGACACATGGATGTGGGTGTGGGGAGTGCTCATTCTGGCGCATCTGGAGTACAAGGGGACCTGTTGGAAGTTGCGGTGCTGGCTGACTGTACACATGCCCCCATGGTTTTGTTAGTTGGTAGCTTTGGGCTGAGTGTGTGTGAGTGTCTGTTGCATGTGTGGGTGATGTCTTGTGCATTGTGTACTGGACATGGGGGTGTTTGTCCCTAGAAGCTATGGCATGGTGGTAGTGCATGTGATTACATAGCGGTGTGCTGGTATACATTTGTTTGTACTTACCAGCCTCCACTCCCCCTGGTAATCCGGTGAGGATCTCCGGATGTATGATGACTCGCACCTTCTCCTCCCACGCCTTGAAGGTCTTGAATAGCGCGGGATTCCCTCCGCCAGTCCTGGCTGCCAGCTCTCGATTTTTGCTCTCCTTCTTCTTGACCACGCTTTTGAGGTCGTTCCACCTTTTGTTAATTTCTCCTCTGTTGCGTGGAACGTTCCCGACTGCATTGACCTGGTCTACGATCCTGCTCCACAACCGGTTTCTGGTGGATAGTGGTGTCTGTTGGACCTGGTTGCCATAGATTTGTGGGTGCACCTTGACGATCTCGTCGACCATGACCGTTAGCTCGGTGGAAGTGAACTTGGGCATTCTGTGTGATGCCATGGTGTGTGTTTTGGTGTTTGTGGTGCTGGTGCGGTGTGTGGTGTGTGATGTGCAGGGGGTTTGTGGGTCAGGTGTTTGGTGGTGGTGGTGATGGGTGTGATAGGTGCGTGTCTGTGGTGTGCTGCTGTCCTTTCTGTCTCGCTGTGTTGTGTGCTTTCGTCCTCAGTTTGTAATGTTGCAGGGGGTTGTGGTCTGTGAAGGGGCTGGTTTTGTACTTACCTATGTGGGTGTGTCATGATGGTCTGTTGTTTTCAGGTGTGTTGTGGCTGGTGTTCTGGGATTTGTTGTTGATTTTTTTGTCCAGGGGGGGTGTGTTTCCGGGATGTGTACTGTGTTTGGGTATTTGGGCGTTGCTTGCTGTGTTGACTTGTTGGCCATGTTGTGTGTGTTTCTTTGGTCCGCGGATGGTTTCTGTGCATGGACGTGGCCGCCAGGGCTTCCGCCGTGTCCATTTTCGTCACTGTTGTTTGCGCTGGCGGGCGGTGTATTTGTGGATTTTCCGCGCTCATGTCGGTACGATCCTAATTTCACGGGCGGTGTCTCGGTCGTCAGGGCGGGCGGTTTTGGCTTGTCGTGCGTCTTTCCGTCCGTGGCGGGTGGTTGGACTTAGACTCGGACATGGGCGGGCGGTATTTTCTGTTTATTTTCCGCCTCCGGCGGTTTTCGGTTCGCGGCATCGTAATTGCTCGGTCGGTATTCAGACGGTGTAGGCGGGCGGATTTTCGGCACTGTGGTTGATGGCGGATTTTTATCCGCCCGACATCGTAATGGACACCTTAGTTATCATTCGGTCAATGGATGGCACAGCTGCCCTGGAGTGTGACGAGCTAACGGTTTCATAGTTTTAACTGTCATTTACTTCCCAGACAGTGGTGGGGGCCCTTTGCCTTTGTTTCCAGTAGGGCCCAAGGCATCCTTGCTGGAACCACTGGCGATGTGCTTCTAGTTTGAAGCAGTGCTCCTCGTTGTGAACTTAGTATTTTTCTTTAACTGCTGCACACGTCATTACAATTGAGTATTATCCAAATATATATTCAATTGGCCTTATGAGTACTGAGCATTTCTTGGTTTCCAGATACTCAAATAATATGACTTTGATCATCTGCACGAGCAGGGCCAGCCCTAAATCGGATTGACTAGGAGAGCACCCTGGGTGGAAAGAAAATGTGGTGGTTTTTTGGGGGGGTTGGGGGGTCGTTGTGGTGTGACAGCATGAGGTGTGAGGAAGATGAGAGGAGGGCAGGGTGTGATGAGGTGCTAACAATTAGGCTGAGGTACATTAAGGGCTGATTACAAAGTCTCCAACGGGGCCTGATCAGTAGCAGCGTGTGCAGGTAAGCATGGTGGGCGGGACGGGGGCTGGGCAGGGGTGGGTGAAAGTGACAAATGACGGGATAGGGAATGTAAGATAATTAAATACATGAAACCACTTACCTTGTGCTCGCTGCTGACTCTGCGAGAGCAAGGTAAGCGATTCTATTTAATTATTTTGCATTCCCTATCCCGTTGTTTGTCACTTTCACCCCCCACCCCACCCTGCCCCCGCCTCACCGCACTTACCTGCACGGGCCGCTCCTGGGCCTGATTGAGACCAAGTGGGATGGACGAACTGCTGTTTGCATAACATTAAGTCAGGCAGCTCCCTCCTGCGCCCCTGGGAATACTGGCGCCCAGGCCTGGGCCCAGCTCGCCCATGCCCAAGGCCAGCACTGCGCACAAGCCTGAATTGTAGATTAAGTTTGAATCTTGTCTGATACAGTTTTTCTCTTGGACGTGGCTGTACAATACTTCACCATTTTGTAGCCATGGTTTCGCAGCTCACGCAATTGTGTCTTGAAAGTCATCAACTATTTTATTCTTGTGTTCTTTAGAAGCACTAATTTAAAAAAACGTGGTCCTTCTTTGACCTCACAGGGGTTCCCCCACTCAGAAAGAATTGTGTGGAATCAACCATGGAGCTGCTTCGAAAAACTAAATTTTGGTGTGACCAGCAATGTAAAGATGACTCCAAGGTCTCTTCTCACATTATAATGGCGAGACGAGTGGGGAAAGTTGGCCATAAAATAAAACAGGGCACAGATGATTGTATTGTAATTAATTTTGACAGGGCTGACATAGCTGGGCAGCTATTCAGGGATGACGATTGTGAGGGCCAGGGGAGTATTAGGGCTTTGCCGCTTGTTTTTTTTTATCCACTATTAAGGAGGCCACACTCATCTAGTGGCCACCCACGGGGATCAGATTCTGGTGAAACTAAGCGGGGCAGTTTTTTCCCTCACCCACTTATAAGGGAGAAGAATCATACCGCTAATACAAATGGTGGATCAGCAAATGCTGTTCCACCACTACCCACACCCTTAGAGAGAGTGGATGATGGGCCTGGGCTAGCGTGCCAAAATAGATTTCACCAGTTGTCATTCTTGGATGAGAATGAATGACTGGAGCTGCCTTGCTGCCATCAGAATCAGAGCGAGGAACCTATCACAGGGCAGGTGGTATATGATGAAGTAGCCAGTTGTAAGATCATTAGCTGGAATATTGCAGGTTTAAGAAGCAAAAAGGAAGTCCCTAGGTGGTGTGACTTTCTAAAAACCCATGATATAGTGAGCTTGCAAGGGACATGGGACATGGAAAATAATTTTTGGATTGATGGTTTCAAAACATATAGCTTCCCAGCACGCCCTTCGGTGGCAGGTAGGCCAAAAGGGGGCTTACTAATGTTATTTTCACTTGACTTGGCAGGGGTCAATAGGGTGGTGGAGTCGGGGTCCCATAATCTTCAGATAATTGAATCTGTTGCCCCTAATCAAGCCAAAACTCTGTTTGTCAATTTTTATAATTCTGGGGAGAGTAGCTTTTTAAATGAACATCTATGTACATTGAAATGTTTCTTAGAGGATTATTGTTTAAAGCAAACCACTTCTTATGCAATTGTACTTATGGGCGATTTTAACATTCATGTTTGCGAGATGAGTTGCCAAGTAGCTGACCCCCTAGGCCCGGCAATTTCCTCGACTCCCCACTTTGAGCATACACAACGTGGGGAATGCTTGGAGGAGCTTTTGGCCGCGTCAGACCTCTGCGACCCTTCTCACATGGACATTAAGGAAAGGGTTCCCACTTTTAAAGGAAGAGGGAAGGATACTACTATAGATTTCATATTCATCTCCCCTCTTTTTCAACCCCATGTAGTCTTCTATAATGCTAGGTGGTCCCCTTATAGCGACCATAATCCAGTTATCCTGGTTTTGAATAGAGACTGTGGTTTAAAGAGGGACCTGGGCAAGATAGATAGCGTCCACTGTGTGAAAGTTACCGACCAGGGTCGCAGGTTAAAATGGGCAAAGGTAATCCCGGATCGCTTTTTTAAAGAATTGTGTGAGAGGGCGGAGGATGAGGTAGATATCTGCCTTGGTAACTTTAGCCATGGGGCGGAGGTATTAACAGCCTTTGAAGGGTTATGTGCGCAGGTAGCATCAGAACTAACTGTGGAAACCACCTCTAGAACAAGTAGTGGCAAAAGGTGGTTTGACAAAAAATGTTCCATGGCATATTGCAAATTAATTGCAGCCTTGAAATCAATCCCACGAGATAAAACACAAATAGCTATGCTAAGGAAGCAGTATAAGTTGGCAATGGCTAATCGCAAAAAGGAAATTCAGGAAGAGGCATGGGAGGCACTTTCATCAGTGGAGGTTTTAAAAAATAGCTCGCGTTTTTGGGCTATTGTTAATAAACCATTCTTTTCAGGAATAGAGAATAGTCCATTAGATTGTAATATCACTGAGGCTCAGTGGCTCTCTCACTTTGAAACCATTTATGAGGCCACTCCGACACCAGTCTCGTTAGGCAATCACGAGCGAGGTTGGGATTCCCAAAGTACTGTCTTTAATGAAGGAGACGTACAACTGGCTATAATGCAAATGTCCAACAATAAGGCCCCCGGCCCTGATGGTGTACCCGCCCATCTATATAAACAACACCCGGCTTTCTGGGCTAAACTCTTGACTAACGTCTTTAATGTAACCAGCGATCAGGGCTTCCCTTCATCGTGGTCGCTTTCCACGATCATTCCAATTTTTAAAAAAGGCTCGAGAGGGGATCCACGATGTTACAGGCCAATTTCCCTAATTGACTCAGCAGTAAAAGTCTTAGGGAGGGTTATTTTAACTAAATTAATGGATTGGCTGAATGAAAATGAGGTTTTAACTAATTTTCAATATGGTTTTAGAAAAGGGAGGAGCACCCTGGATCAGTGTTTAAATTTACACTTATTAGCTGGGAAATATACATTAGCCAAAATGGGGTCATTACACCTGGCGTTCATGGATCTCAGCTCGGCCTTTGACCTGGTCAATAGGTCGAAGCTGTGGTTGATCCTGCTAGACATGGGAATAGAACCAAGTCTAGTTTACCTTCTGGCTGATTTGCACAAGGACCTCCATGCCAATATAAGGTTTAATCAAGAAGGAAAATGCACAAGGCACTTTAAATCTAGCAGAGGGGTGCGACAGGGCTACATTTTAGCGCCCCTACTTTTTACATTATATATTAATAACTTAGCCAAATCCCTTGAAACTGCCAGCCAGGATATTCCACGAATAGGGGGCGTGGTAGTTCCCGTGCTCCTATACGCGGATGACGCTGTCTTATTAGCCCGCACACCAATAGGGCTTCAGAGGTTATTGGATTCATTTGGGGCTTACATGAAATCTCTGGATCTTGTAGTGAATATAGCAAAATCCCAAACAATGTCTATGGGTCAGAAAAACAAAAAAGTAAAATCCTTTTATTGTGAAGGTGTTGAGTTATCTAGGGTGCCCTTTTTTAACTACTTGGGGGTTTTATTTGATGAGAAGGGGACAAAAAGAATTTGATGGCAAGATCAACGGCTGCTGTTCATGGCTTTGCTCAATGGCTGGGGGCCAAGCCAATATGAAGTCATGCTTAACATTTACAGGTCCAAATGCATGGCTATCGCTGTGTATGGTTCCGATCTCTGGGGCTATAAGTCAGGAGAAGGGGTACAGATAGTTGAAAATAAATTTTTACGCTCCCTCCTGTCTGTTCCACAGTCCACTTCCACATTTATAATACATCAAGAGATTGGGGCTAGTTACATGTCAGATTTGTTGAGGTTGGCCCCAGTGAGTTGCTGGTTAAAGACCTGGCTTAACCCCGAGTTAACTCTTAATCATCAGATTATCAGGGACTGTGTGGCCCTGGACAAAGCGAGCAGCATCCCATGGTTACACTATGTAAAGAACATTTTAAGTAAACTAGGGCGCCTTGACTTATTTACCCTCCCAGATCAAATAAGAAAAGAGGATGTGACATGGGTCAGAACACAATTTCTGAACTTGATGGTGGCTGAGAGGGAGGAGAAGGAGTTAAAGAAATCCTCAGTAAAAGCCTATTTCTTGCTAAGAACCTCACCCCTGATTGAACCATATTTGAAAATTGTCACGAAGCCCTACCACCGCCAGCTTTTAACAAGGTTTCGTTTTAACTTAATTCATATTCTTTTAGGAAATTCCCAAGGTTGGAGTAGGGCGTGTGATTTAGGTCCTTGTACATGCGACAATTTTTCAATCCAGGACACTATGCATTTTATAATGTTCTGTGAGCATTTTAGTGTCATTCGCAGAAGGTTCTTAGTTCCAATTCTGAAGGGAAAAGGTTTTATACAGGTCAGACCCGCTCTTTTTTATTTGCAACTGTTGAATGACCCATGGGAGATTTTTAACATTGCAAGTTTTTTAGTTGCAGCTGTACGCCTTAGGAAAACGTTATAGCACATCAAATATTGAATGAGTTATTAATATATTATTGATGTTTATAGATTTTACACTGCTATATATGAATTATTGCCTGTTAGTGTTTTTTAAGTATTTTTAGGAAATGTGTTGTTGTGATTGTATATTTTTTTATGTCGCCCTATGTACTGAGTATTCGGATTTTAAATGTTTTTATATATTATATGGTGTTGTATAGTGTGATATATGTTGTGTACTTTTATGGTTTTTATTAACCGAATAAAGTGGTTTGACTGACTGACTGACTTAAAGTGCACTTTTTAAACTTGGGAATTGTTAACCAATGTTCACCGAATTTCCTATGTGTAAAAAATAGTGATTAGGCTGTACATAATTTGCTGTACTTTATTTTCTGTTTAAATAGCATTTGTAGCTTTACATCCATGATATAATTCACTTAGTGTTGGTTACTTTTATAAGAATGAAAAGGGTTCACACTATAGTAATATGCATCAAACATCAATGATAAACAATTTAGAAATATAAAGCATACAGATACCAAGATAGGTAAAAAATGCCTACTCTGGAGGTACAGATAATGCCACATATGAGGAACAGCCAGTGGATCTTAGTCCCTATTATGCTTCTCTGATTGTCTAAGCTGATAAACCATAATCAGCGGGTCATGTGGCAATGGTTGTGTTGGATACACATTAAGGCATCATTCATGGCCATTAAAAGCATTCATTTTGGACAGGGTTTACTATACCGTGAGTGTCCATTATATACCGTATAATCCACATGTTCTCCCTCAGGGATATGCAAGACGCTTGTAAGAAAGGGATCCAAAATAGAGTTATATTCCGACATTTAATCGTTCAGTTTATAGATCAATTTTTCAAATTATGTTAATGTGACTATTGCATCTGACCAGTCTGACAAAGTATGGGGTGGTCGACCTATTCTCTTAATAAGAGCATTTTCCAACTGTATATATGTCCACATTTGATTTTCTGGGAGACTAAATTCAGTTTGCAAATCTTGAAATCCTTTCATCTGATCATCTGTGAAGAGTTGTTGGATCATTTCTGTAATGTTGGGCCTCAGGCCCACATGGAGGGGATTGACTGACGCGGACACAAAGTACTCTGGTGTAGTAACTGGCCTCGAGCACGTGCGCCCGGCCTCTTTTATTGTCAGGGTCACTTGACTGGTGAGGCCTGTGGTGGGTGGGTGTAAAGTGTGTTACACTTGAGGGCAGAACACTAGAACGTGTCTGGCTAGACACGACATCCCCCCCCACCTTAATGAAAAGAAAGGAACAAAGGTCCAACCTGGAAGAAAAGTAAACACACATTAAATAGCACTGATTGAGTTTCGTCAGGCCGTCAGCCAGGCGTCACTGGAACTTTGGACTGCATGGCCATGATGTTTTAGTTGTCCTTGGCGAAGTGCTTTAGACCAGCCTGGTCTCGCAGTGTCAGAGTCTTTGTACAGAATCCAGCATAAGTGCATTAGGAGCTGTGGTGAGGTCCACTCTGGAGGATCTCTATGTGTGAGGCCTTCCGGTCTTCGACTGCGACCTCCCTGCGGCCTGTGTGTGTCGAGGAGCCGCTGCCGAGGTATTTCTCCCGTGCGGACTACCATTCCACGGGAACTCCACGGGGGCCCCTTGCCCTTGGATTTCCACATAACCACGTGGGCTGTGCGGGCCTTTGCATAGGACGCGCTTGGGGTCGCTGCAGAACTTCCCACAGGGCCACGGTCTAGTCTTGTGTGGTCCCAGGGGTGGATCTTCCAAAGGCCGGGTGCGCTCTACTTCGGTATACTGCAGGTTGACGGGGGCACACACAGACGGTTCCTGGGTGGCTCGCTCATGGAACTCCGGCTATCTGGAGTGTGTAGATTCGCGTTGGTGGTGCAATGCTCCTTGGTGGTGATGATGAACAGTGGTTGTTTCTCAGTTGGGCAGCAGGCGGCGGTCTGTTGTCTTGGGTGAGTTTGTGGAGCGAGAAGGACTGGAGGGGCTTCGCAGCTTGCCTTTATCTTGCTGAGGTTGTCTTTGTCCGTGTCGTCTGCGGTGAGACACAGGGATGTCATCTGATTTATCCTGTCGGTGTTCGGGACTGACTGGTCACGCGCGGAAGCGTTGGAGAGATGGTCGCGTCGCGCTGGCGGCTTACGTTTGGTTCTCCTCATTGGGCTGTCTCCAGGGACGTTGGTCTGGCTTCAGGACTGGACGGTCTCACTGGGACGCTTTGGAGGGAAGCTCGGTTTGCGCTAGCTGCGACTTTCAGTGGGGTCTTCTCCGTGGGCTGTCTCCCGGGGCGTCAGTCCGGCTGGTGGCTGTCTGGTGTCTCTGGGTGTGCTCCTCCGGTGGTGGTACGAGTCTTCTGCCCTGTCGCTCTGCTCCTTTCCTCCTGCCCGCCTGTGGTGGTCGTTTGCCCTGTGGCGCTGTGCCACTGTTCATTCTCTCTTCACGGAGTGGCATTGTGTCACTCTCTTCTCTCTCATTTGACCAGGATCTCACTTGGGGGTGGCGTCCTGCCGCGTGTCTCGTGATGGTGTCATGTGGACCTCGCTGGGTGCCCAGACGGTCTCACCCTTTTTGTGAGCCTGTCTCAGGTTTGTCCTGTCAGTAGGACTTGTACTTCCCCTTGCGAAACTGTCATTGGACGGTCTCATCTTTCCTGTGGACCCGTCTCGGAACTGTCCTGTCAGTAGGACTTGTACTTCCCCTTGGGAACTTTCATCGGACGGTCTCATCTTTCCTGTGGACCCGTCTCGGAACTGTCCTGTCAGTAGGACTTGTACTTCCCCTTGGGAACTTTCCTCGGACTGTCTCATCTTTCCTGTGGGCCCGTCTCGGAACTGTCCTGTCAGTAGGACTTGTACTTCCCCTTGGGAACTTTCATCGGACGGTCTCATCTTTCCTGTGGACCCGTCTCGAATCTGTCCTGTCAGTAGGACTTGTACTTCCTCTTGGGAATTTCCGTTGGCACCATCTTTTGTTCGGGGATACCGCAGTGGTTCTCCTTGATGCCTTCTGCATGCTTCCTTCTCTTCGAGGAGGTCTTGCACTCCTGGGCGCTTGCCCATGCAGTCATGCTTCTGGATGCGTCTGTCGCGCACCTCGGACTTGGCGCTCTTCTGCCCTCTTCGGGGTAACCGTGGTCCTGGTGGTCTGTCCAGTCACCTCTTCGACCTCTTCCTGGTCACTCCTGCTTGGCGTGCTTCCGACTGCGCCTTTCGTTTTCTCCACTGGATGCGCTTGCTGCACATTTGTTCGGTCTTCTGTTCCTGAGACTATAGCAGCTGTTCCTGTGCTGCTGTATACTTGCTTGGTGTTGTATGTTCCTCTTCACCGTCTATGCATGGAGTTGCCTCTCTTCTTTTTTTTTTTTACAGACTTTGTATGCCCTGGCAGTCTTTATTGTGATCTCACTATGGTGCACAGTCTTTCGTTAGCGCTCTCCTCCCATCACTTGTGTTGCTTTCTCTCGCACTGTGCCCTGTGGGAGCTTCATCTAGCACGAAGACACCACTGCAGTAGGGACTGCTTTGTCACCTCTTACTGTCACTCAGTCTTTTTCACTTTTGTCTCAATTGTTCTTTATATTGTAGCAGCATGCAGACTGTCTTTCCGTGCACTCTCCTTTAGCACTGTTTGAGCTACCATTGAAAGACTTGTCTCCTCAGCAACTTCCCCATGCTGCCAACTTTTGCTCAGCTCTTTCTTAGACGCAGTCCCGTCAACAGCCAGCAGATGGCATTGCCGCTTTAAGCTTCAATACTCTGGCATCGCCGCTTTAAGAACCCCAATCAGTTTTTCAGGCTGCTAGCTTCGCACAGCTCCTCCGGTGCTTTGATCGCCGGCCTCGTGGAGTTAGGGATTTCCAGCCACATGACGGGGCACCTTCTGAGACGGACATTTCTTGGGGAGCGCGCTGGCTGCCAGCCTCGGCAGGACCTCCTTTTTCACCGAAGTGAGTCTTGTTTCTTCTCCTTTGTTTGTCCTTCAGTGGCGTTGCAGGGGGGGCACTTCTGCCACGTCCCAACGCTTCCTCCCCTTAACTGATTTTCGCCCGCCGTCACTTTGACATACTGCCCCTCCTGCTTCCCAAGCTGCGCAGGGATCGCACGCGTCTCAGGAGGCTCTCCCGCCTAACGGTTGTATTTTCTCTCCTCGCCGTGCCGATCGGCTGCTCGCCGGACGCCGTCTCTTACCTTCTCTGCCCCACCGCTGCAGCCTCTCGGCTCACGCGCTGCGCGGGGTGGGGGCGGTGACTGCTGCCGGAGACTGCGGACTGACTTTGCTCCGGGGCAGTCTTCTCATACTTGCTCTCTTCACTGTGCTGAGAGCTGGTGCTGGAGACTGTGGGCTCTATTCCTGGCACCGCTTCTCTTCCTCGCGGGACGGGGAGGTGATTAGCTGCTCCACTCTCCATCCTCCCGCATTAGGCTCACCTTCTGCCGTAGATGCGGGGTGGGCTCCCGCGGACCTCCGGCGTTCAGGACCACTCTTCTCTTGGCGCCACAACTCCGTGACACCTTCACTTCTACGGGCTCACCTCCTGCCCGGCTTGTTGTTGCGACCGATGCGGATGGGCTCCGCTCGGCTCACTCTTCATTCAGGCCTCAGCAGGCAGGTGGCAGGGGCATACCACCGGCTCCAGGGCTCACTGCGTGGTCCCTCACTCCCGTCGTGTGTCGCCACGCGCCAACGGGCACACCAGGTGCGGGGTGGGCTCCCGATCACCTTCTTTTTCCTTCGGGCCCTTCTCATGCCCGCAGGCCTCTGGGCGCCAGCTCGCAGAGGGGTGTCCTCAACATGGGCAACACTTCCCCTCACGCCGATCAGCTGGGCTGTTGCACGCACGGGTGCATCCCATCCTCGTCGCCAGTGTAATGTTGGGCCTCGGGCCCACATGGAGGGGATTGACTGACGCGGACACAAAGCACTCTGGTGTAGTAACTGGCCTCGAGCACGTGCGCCCGGCCTCTTTTATTGACAGGGTCACCTGACTGGCGACGCCTGTGGTGGGTGGGTGTAAAGTGTGTTACACTTGAGGGCAGAACACTAGAACGTGTCTGGCTAGACACAACAATTTCCAACAACTGTAGGCCAATGCCGCCCATCGAAATGATCATTAATAATAATAGGGTATCCTAGTAGCATGCAGAACCGGGGAATTACAACAGTATAGAGAAAAGGGTTCTGCCATGTAGCATGTGATTACTTTCTATGAGTAAAATCTATCCACCAACACTTTCACCAAAATTTTAGAACCATCAATTAATGATATGTAAACAAACACACTACTGACACATATTATAAATGACAATACCACAGTTTACTTAAACGGAAAATAAAGGATAGATATATTTAGAAAGTCATATATCTTCTGAGTTAATACAAAAAAGAATAAAGTACAGACTGTGAACACTGCTTGTGACATATATACATGTGCCTCAAAAACAACACAAGTACTGACACATTGAACACTGAAAAACATCCAACAAAATACAATAAACATACATAAAGGAATTAGTTATTGCATCCAAATACAATAGAAAACCCTAAAAGAGACATGTGATTTGCATCCTCACATGAGCATGTCTGTTTGGGCTGGGTGCGCTTAGTAACAACACGTTGACGTTTCGACCCCCAGAGAACGCGTGTGGTTAGGCAACATCACCATGGGGTCTTCATCAGGACTAAGCACAGTCTGCTGTTTGAGTTTCTCAAAGGGAAGGAATCCGTGTGTTATCTCCTCTACCTGGTCACTACCTCATTGAGCGGATGAACAACTCAAAATCCACTGCAATAATGGGCCATGTGGGAGCCAAATACGTGTTTCCTCTGTAATGGGATCACCTAGCATCCAAGTTCCTGGAGCACAAAGTGCTTCCTAGGTTTCCGCCGGCGTTCTGAAAAATCAGTAGTGCTCGGTCATCACCGTCCGCGTCTCTGTTCATCGAAATGAGGCGCCATTAATCAACAGTTCCGTATTGTTCCATTTTGGTGTTTCCAAGTGGAAGAAGCCAGTGCAGGCGAAGGCTTTGTGTTTTAGTTTCCAGATTCATCCAGTGTTTCCAAGAATGGGATTACCAGGATCTTTAGTCTTTATTGATATGTGACCTGCAGGCGTCTGGCTACTGCTTGCAGGGCTCACTCAATGATAACTCAGTCTGGGGTCTCCAGATCTCCTTGGAAATGGTACGAGTTGTGATATTTTGTGTGCCAAATAGTAGCCCTCAGTGTTAGAGAGTCGTAGGCCACCTGACATATCTGAATACATATTTGACATGACTATCCTGGGTGTCATGTCTCCCCAGACATATGCTTTGATTAGGCCATCTATTGACTGCAGTTTACGGGGAATGCAGAGAGGAAGCATACTGAGTACATAGTTGAAGCACGGGGCAACTGTCATCTTGACTGTTTGTACCCTGCCCCATAGGGAGAGTTGGAGACACAAGCTTTTTTGGAGTTCTACTTGCATCAATCAGTAATGACATGTTTTCATGTACCATCCTCTTGAAATCATTACTGACCAATAGACCCATATATTTAACCATGTTTGCCACCCATTGTAAAGGGAATCCTGTCAATAAGGCCACTGTTGTTGACCTTATCATTGGCTTATCTTCACTCTTTGTCCAGTTTATTTCGTAGCCCAAAAAAGAGGAAAATCTTTAGATCATGTCAATGAGTGCAGCTACAAAGTTGGCTGGAGATGACAGGGACAGCAAAATATCATCAGCATGCAGCATTATCTTTAAGTCCCAGTTGGGGACCTTATGCCTTGGACAGCCTCATTGCTCTGAATGGTGATCCCAGTGGTTCCAGCAGGATCAAGAATGGAGGGGAGACAAGCGAAATCCCTGCCATGTCCCTCGACTGATGACACCGATTGCAGCTGATTTGGGCAGTTGGTAGAATATAGAGGGCACTTGACATTTTGAGAAGATTGATGCCAAATCCCATTCAAGTCATAACTTGGAACAGGTAGCCCCACTCTACCCGATTGAAAACTGTCTCTGCATCGAGGGAGAGGGCCACCCGATCTTCCTTATCATTGCACGGTTGCCTGAGAAGGTGCATGAGAGTTCTTAGATGGTTTCTTGAAGAGCATCCTGAAACAAATCCCACTTGAGTTTTTTTATATTAGAGAGGGGATGAGTGTTCTTAGTCTGTTAGTGAGGACTTTGGCTGTAATTTTGATATCAATATTCAGAAGTAAGATCGGTCTATAGTTTGTCGAGAGCAAGTGGTCCCTCCCTGGTTTAGGGATTACGGTTATGTGGGCTTTGTTAAATTCTGGTCTAAATTTACCTGACTCTGTGGGCTCTTGAAAGACTCCATTCAGCAATGGAACTGTCAGTCTTGATGGTATTTTGTAAAAGTCTATGGGAACGCTGTCTTCTCAATGTCTTTGTCCAATGTGTTTGACACCTTTGGCGTGAGTTTTGATATTGGCGAGGCAGTGAGGAATGCAGTTTCTTCTACTTCCCTGATATAGATCTCTGTCTCAGAGACATACAGAGATGTATAGTAGGATACAGATTCTTTTGCAATTGTGAGTGGATTAGTCAGCAGTGTACTGCTGGAATCTTGCAGGGCCGGTATGGTAGAGTTATTTGCTTGTTGTTTCGATTGTAAGACAAGCAGTCTGCCCGCTTTCTCATCATGTTTGTAGTTGTTGCTTCTTACCCTGTGAAGTGCCTTCTCCACCAGGTTTGAAAATAATGAATTTAGGTCATATTTTTTCCTGGTTAGAAGCCGAAGTGTCTCATTTGAGGGGGTCCTCCTGTAACCACTTTGCAGCTCTGCTATCTCAGCTTCCAGATCCAATCGATGTTGCTTTGTTTTTGCTCATTGTGCCGAAGCATCTTTGATCATCAGGCCTCTAATATATGCTATTCCTGCCACCTAGAGACTTTGCTGAGACTGTACCAAGCATAGGTTGGTATTTAAGTAATCCTGTGCTTGGGAGCATACATTTATTTTTTTCTGTGGTTATTGGTGAAAGAGTGAGTTCATTCACCAGGTTCTAGTCTTCGAAACAACAATACCAAGGTCCTCAGAAAGCCTGATCGGGACAAGTGTTTGATAAGCCTGCAGTTCTTTTGCTGATATGCCGTGCCTTAGGTAGTAATTTGTTGTTAACCAGAAAGAAACCAATTCTCATTTCAGTGCCATGTGGGCATGAAAAAAGGTATAATCCCTTCCTCTTGGATGCTGAAAATGCCAAGGGTGGACAAGACCCTGGTCAGCCATCGCATCTTTAAGTATGTTTTCTATTGTGGTTACGACCAAGGTCCTCCCTGCCTAATCTGTCTACTATTGAATCAAGAGTTGTATTCCAGTCACCTCTGATAAGAACTTGTGCATGGCTAGATTTCATACATATTTTGATAAGTCGTGATACAAAGCTGCTTTTCTGGGCACTTGGTACATAAACTGATCCCATCACCAGTATGTTTTTTAACTGAAACTCTTGAAAAGATTAATCTCCCTTCTGGCTGTATCCAAGTCTGAAGCATCATGCATTTGATTCATTTATGGAGGAGGATACTGAGTCCTCTTTTCCTATAGGCTGTAGGTCATTGCTGGCCCATTCTCTCTTTGATCTGCCTTGTGATTGTAAGTTGACTAAATGACCTAGCCCAACCAGTCCTTTCTAAGTTGTGTGGCCTTTTCTGCTAGAAGATGTGTCTCTTCAATGAGAACAATATCCCCGAATTGGTTCTCACCAAGGCCCTGCACTACTATATGCAGACGATACTGTCCTATTGGCTAGAACCACACTCGGTCTCCAGACCTTATTAGATGGTTTAGTGAGTTATAAGAAACAATTAAATCTTTCCACTAATTATAGTAAATCACAGGTAGTGGTGTTTGGACGTAAAAAGACTAACTCAAGATCATTCCATGCACAGGGCAATAGTTTGTCTAAGGTACAGTTGTATACATATTAAGGGGTGGTTTTTGATGACCGGAATACGTGGGCCCCACTGCATCAACTTAAAAGACTAGCCCTCCCAAAAACTCTAGCTGCTCTCTTTTCTTTTTCCTCTAGAATTGGTAATAAACCATTGAATGCCCTGATTAAGATATACCAGGCCAAATCTATCCCAGTAGCTACTTACAGCAGTGATGTATGGGGCTATGTTAATTTAAAGGAACTCCAAGTGGCCGACAATGTCTTCTGTAGGTGCCTGCTGGCGGTTTTAGCCTCTACCTCTGCTTTTATGGTCCACGAGGAACTTGGGCTGCCCTATCTTTCGGATTATATGGCATTTTGCCCTCTGATTGGGTAGCTCGATATCTGGGTACGACCGTAAAATCTTCTAGGAAGAGAAATAGTCAAGGATTGTTTGAAGCTTGATGGGTGGCGGTCAATCAAATGGCTGACTTACATTAGGGAAACCTTTGTTAGGTTAGGTAGGCCCACTCTGTTTGACTCACCCTTCTCCATTTCCAAAGCTGATATTGCCTGGACCAGGGATAACATTTTATTGTGGAGGTCATCAGAGAGGGAAACTATTGAACTGGAAACAGCCATGCATTGATCAAAACAGGTCCTGCCATTGAGCAGTATTTGCTCACTATCATTAATGTCCATTATAGATTTCTCCGCATAAGATTCAGGTTTAGCCAGTTTCATATGTTGTTAGCTTTTCCTAAACCTGCTGTCTGGTGTACAAAGCTAAGCCCTTGTACTTGTGACAACATCTCTCCCCCTGACTTATTGTATTTTGGATGTATACTACTAAAAGCTTTGCATTTTGTACAAGTAAGACCTGCATTATTGTACCTGCAGTCACTCCTGGACATGTATTCTACATAAGTTATAGCTAGCTTTCTTGCCTCATCCTTGAGGTTGAGAAAGTCGTTTGATGAAGGGAATATTGCCATGTAAGTGGTTTCAGTCTCTTTGGGGAAAAGTTGATTGTGGATTTGTATCTTCTCTTATTACTGTCTCTGAAAAAAAAATGTAGACGTGCCTCTTAATATTTTTAGGTGTGATGTGTGGTTTTTAGGTCGAGCCTAGCAGGAGCGCGCATGCGCTGCTCGCTCTGCGAGACTGCTGTAGTAGAGTATGGGAGAGAAACCGCGCTCACTCTCCTCCCATATTTTTCATTGGCTTGTGTCACTGTCTTTCATAAATGCTGCCTTTGGATTCGTTAATAGCCTGTTAGTCCCTCCTTAGTACGGCCTTGTCTTCATTTGTACCCTCCCATGGCGACTGGCCCTTTTACTTCAGTTGTTACACGGGTACTGTTATTTAGTCTGTAAGCACTATTTACTTTATTGAGTTTCTATTACTGCAGGCCGGACATGCGCTGCTTCAGCTGAAACCGCTTGTGTTTTTTTAAGCAGCACGGTCGCCCCCGTAAGACAGGCGCCTGCTTTCAATCACTTTAACCTAGTATTATCTCGTGTCTGTTTCAACCCCCCAAGTAAAATGGATTTAGAAATGATTAGCGAATGAAGTCATGTGAATTCTAGGTAGCACATAATCCTGTGCTAATGGGCTAAAGCTGACAACAGCACATCTGTGTTACATGTCATCTGTACAAAAGCCAGCTGACAGGTTGTTTTCAAAAGCCTGTTTTATTAACAACACCACCACCACCAATACCACCACCTCCACCAATACTACCATCACCAATACCACCACCACCAATACCACCACAAATACCAACACCAATACCACCACAAATACCACTACCACCAACACCACACCACCAATACCACCACCTCCAATGCCACCACCACCAATACCACCACCAATACCACTACCTCCACCATCACCAATACCACCACTAATACCACTACCACCACCAATACCACCACCACCACCACCACCAATACCACCAATACCAATATCACCAATACCTCCACCACCAATACCACCACCACCACCAATACCACCACCACCAATACCACCACCACCACCAATACCACCACCACCAATACCAATGCCAATACCACCAAAACCACTACCACCAATACCACCACCACCAATAACACCCCCACCACTAATACCACTACCACCAATACCACCACCAATACCACCACCCCCAATCCCACCACCAAAACCACCATTACCAATACCACTACCACCACCACCAATATCACCAATACCACCACGACCATCAACAATACCACCACCAATACCACCACCAGCAATACCACCACCACCAACAGTACCACCACCACCAATACCACCATCACCACCAATACCACCACCACCAATACTACCACTACCACCAATACCACCACCACCACCACCACCAAAACCACCACCACCAACAATCCCACCACCATCAATACCACCACCACCAATACCACCAATCCCACCACCACTACCAATACCACCACCACTGATACCACCACCAATACCAACATCACCAATACAACCACCAATACCACCACCACCACCACCACCAAAGGGGATGATGGACGGAGCGTTAGAGCAAATCAAACACTCACCCCCAGTCAACTGATCTGGGTTTAATCCATCATCATTCTTTAGCTCACTCCACCACCCCAGTTCAGACATGGCCATATGCAAATCAGTCTGACCCTGTGCCTCATGGGAACAGTCCAGCCCGAACTGCCAAGCCATGTCTTCCCTGGACCGGAAACAAGCATCCTGGGACTGGTTTCGGGTTCAAAACCCTCATCAGCCAGGCTATCTTGAATCCAGTGGCAAAGTGAGCAAGGGACCCACGTCTGGGCATACCCTGCCAACTTAGGGCGAACAAAGCGATACCAAAGGGGATGATGGACGGAGCGTTAGAGCAAATCAAACACTCACCCCCAGTCAACTGATCTGGGTTTAATCCATCATCATTCTTTAGCTCACTCCACCACCCCAGTTCAGACATGGCCATATGCAAATCAGTCTGACCCTGTGCCTCATGGGAACAGTCCAGCCCGAACTGCCAAGCCATGTCTTCCCTGGACCGGAAACAACATCCTGGGACCGGTTTCGGGTTCAAAACCCTCATCAGCCAGGCTATCTTGAATCCAGTGGCAAAGTGAGCAAGGGACCCACGTCTGGGCATACACTGCCAACTTAGGGCGAACAAAGCGATATCAAAGGGGATGATGGACGGAGCGTTAGAGCAAATCAAACACTCACCCCCAGTCAACTGATCTGGGTTTAATCCGTCATCATTCTTTAGCTCACTCCACCACCCCAGTTCAGACATGGCCATATGCAAATCAGTCTGACCCTGTGCCTCATGGGAACAGTCCAGCCCGAACTGCCAAGCCATGTCTTCCCTGGACCGGAAACAAGCATCCTGGGACCGGTTTCGGGTTCAAAACCCTCATCAGCCAGGCTATCTTGAATCCAGTGGCAAAGTGAGCAAGGGACCCACGCCTGGGCATACCCTGCCAACTTAGGGCGAACAAAGCGATACCAAAGGGGATGATGGACGGAGCGTTAGAGCAAATCAAACACTCACCCCCAGTCAACTGATCTGGGTTTAATCCATCATCATTCTTTAGCTCACTCCACCACCCCAGTTCAGACATGGCCATATGCAAATCAGTCTGACCCTGTGCCTCATGGGAACAGTCCAGCCCGAACTGCCAAGCCATGTCTTCCCTGGACCGGAAACAAGCATCCTGGGACCGGTTTCGGGTTCAAAACCCTCATCAGCCAGGCTATCTTGAATCCAGTGGCAAAGTGAGCAAGGGACCCACGTCTGGGCATACCCTGCCAACTTAGGGCGAACAAAGCGATACCAAAGGGGATGATGGACGGAGCGTTAGAGCAAATCAAACACTCACCCCCAGTCAACTGATCTGGGTTTAATCCATCATCATTCTTTAGCTCACTCCACCACCCCAGTTCAGACATGGCCATATGCAAATTAGTCTGACCCTGTGCCTCATGGGAACAGTCCAGCCCAAACTGCCAAGCCATGTCTTCCCTGGACCGGAAACAAGCATCCTGGGACCGGTTTCGGGTTCAAAACCCTCATCAGCCAGGCTATCTTGATTCCAGTGGCAAAGTGAGCAAGGGACCCACGTCTGGGCATACCCTGCCAACTTAGGGCGAACAAAGCGATACCAAAGGGGATGATGGACGGAGCGTTAGAGCAAATCAAACACTCACCCCCAGTCAACTGATCTGGGTTTAATCCATCATCATTCTTTAGCTCACTCCACCACCCCAGTTCAGACATGGCCATATGCAAATCAGTCTGACCCTGTGCCTCATGGGAACAGTCCAGCCCGAACTGCCAAGCCATGTCTTCCCTGGACCGGAAACAAGCATCCTGGGACCGGTTTCGGGTTCAAAACCCTCATCAGCCAGGCTATCTTGAATCCAGTGGCAAAGTGAGCATGGTACCCACGTCTGGGCATACCCTGCCAACTTAGGGCGAACAAAGCGATACCAAAGGGGATGATGAGGGGTGAAACCCCGAAACCGGTCCTAGGATGCTTGTTTCCAGTCCAGGGAGGACCTGGCTTGGCAGTTCGGGCTGGACTGTTCCCATGAGGCACAGTGTCAAGACTGATTTGCATATGGCTGGGTTCAAACTGGAATGGCATGGTGAGCAAAAAAACGATGGATTTAGGCCCAGATCTCTGTACTGGGGTGAATGTATGACATTGTTCTGCATTCTGTCCATCAACTTTTGTTTTTGCATTTGTCACCCCTAGTGGGACGGGTATGCCCAGACGTGGGTCCCGTGCTTCTCCATGCCACTGGAATCAAGCTATCCTGGCTGAAGAGGGGTGAAACCCCGAAACCGGTCCTAGGATGCTTGTTTCCAGTCCAGGGAGGACCTGGCTTGGCAGTTCGGGCTGGACTGTTCCCATGAGGAACAGGGTCAAGACTGATTTGCATATGGCTGGGTTCAAACTGGAATGGCATGGTGAGCAAAAAACGATGGATTTAGGCCCAGATCTCTGTACTGGGGTGAATGTATGACATTGTTCTGCATTCTGTCCATCAACTTTTGTTTTTGCATTTGTCACCCCTAGTGGGACGGGTATGCCCAGACGTGGGTCCCGTGCTCTCCATGCCACTGGAATCAAGCTATCCTGGCTGAAGAGGGTGAAACCCCGAAACCGGTCCTAGGATGCTTGTTTCCAGTCCAGGGAGGACCTGGCTTGGCAGTTCGGGCTGGACTGTTCCCATGAGGCACAGGGTCAAGACTGATTTGCATATGGCTGGGTTCAAACTGGAATGGCATGGTGAGCAAAAAAACGATGGATTTAGGCCCAGATCTCTGTACTGGGGTGAATGTATGACATTGTTCTGCATTCTGTCCATCAACTTTTGTTTTTGCATTTGTCACCCCTAGTGGACGGGTATGCCCAGACGTCGGTCCCTTGCTCTCCATGCCACTGGAATCAAGCTATCCTGGCTGAAGAGGGGTGAAACCCCGAAACCGGTCCTAGGATGCTTGTTTCCAGTCCAGGGAGGACCTGGCTTGGCAGTTCGGGCTGGACTGTTCCCATGAGGCACAGGGTCAAGACTGATTTGCATATGGCTGGGTTCAAACTGGAATGGCATGGTGAGCAAAAAAACGATGGATTTAGGCCCAGATCTCTGTACTGGGGTGAATGTATGACATTGTTCTGCATTCTGTCCATCAACTTTTGTTTTTGCATTTGTCACCACCAATACCAGCACCAATACCAGCACCAATACCACCACCACCAATACCACCAATACCACCACCAATATTACCACCAATACAACCACCACCAATACCACCACCACCACCAATACCACCACCAATACCACCACTAACACCACCACCAATACCACTGCCACCACCACAACCAATACCACCACCAATACCACCACCACCAATACCAGTACCACCACCATCAATACCACCACCTCCACCATCACCAATACCACCATACCACCACCACCAATGCCTCTACCACCAATACCACCACCACCAACAATACCACCAAAACCACCACCACCAATACCACCACCACCACCACCAATACCAATGCCAATACCACCACCACCAATACCACCATGACCAATACCACCACCACCACTAATACCACCACCACCAATACCACCACCACCACCAATACCACCACCAAAACCACCAATACCACTACCACCAATATCACCACCAATGCCACTATCATCACCACCAATATCACCACAAATACCACCACCAATACCACCACCAATACCACTACGACCATCAACAATACCACCACCAATACCACCTCCACCACCACTACCACCACCACCAATACCACCACCACCAATACCACCACCAGCAATACCACCACCACCAATACCACCATCACCACCAATACCACCACCCCAATACTACCACTACCACCACCACCACCACCACCAAAACCACCACCACCAACACCACCATTAATACCACCACAAATACCACCTATACCACCACCAATACCACCACCACCGATACCACCACCACCACCATCATCAATACCACCACCACCACCACCAATACCACCATCACCAATACCAGCACCAATACCAGCACCAATACCACCACCACCAATACCACCACCACCACCAACACCACCATTAATACCACCACCAATACCACCAATACCACCACCAATACCACCACCACCGATACCACCACCAATACCAACATCACCAATACCACCACCACCACCATCATCAATACCACCACCACCACCACCAATACCACCATCACCAATACCAGCACCAATACCACCACCAATACCACCACCACCAAATACCACCACCAATACCACCAGCACCAATACCACCAATAACACCACCAATACCACCACCACCAATACCACCATCACTACCAATACCACCACCAATGCCCCTACCAGTACGACCACTAATACCACCACCACCGATACCGCCACCAATATCACCACCAATATCACCACCACCAATACCACCACCACCAATACTACCACTACCACCAATACCACCACCACCACCAAAACCACCACCACCACCAATACTACCACCATCAATACCACCACCACCAATCCCACCAATCCCACCACCACTACCAATACCACCACCACTGATACCACCACCAATACCAACATCACCAATACAACCACCAATACCACCACCACCAATACCATCACCACCACCATCAATACCACCGCCTCCACCACCACCACCACCAATACCGCCACCACCAATACCAGCACCAATACCACCACCACCAGTACCACCAATACCACCACCAATACTACCACCAATACAACCACCACCAATACCACCACCACCACCAATACCACCACCAATACCACCAGTAACACTACCACCAATACCACTGCCACCACCACAACCAATACCACCACCACCACCAATACCACCACCACCAATACCAGTATCACCACCATCAATACCACCACCTCCACCATCACCAATACCACAACCACTACCACTACCAATACCACCACCAATACCACCACCACCACCACCAATACCACCACCAATGCCTCTACCACCAATACCACCACGACCAACAATACCACCAATACCACCACCACCAATACCACCACCACCACTACCACTACCACCACCACCAATACCACCATGACCAATACCACCACCACCACTAATACCACCACCACCAATACCACCACCACCAAAACCACCAATACCACTACCACCAATATCACCACCAATACCACTACCATCACCACCAATATCACCACAAATACCACCACTAATACCACCACTAATACCACCACTAATACCACCACCAATACCACCACCACCACCAATACCACCACCAATACCACTACGACCATCAACAATACCACCACCACTACCACCAATACCACCACCACCAATACCACCACCAGCAATACCACCACCACCAACAATACCACCACCAATACCACCATCACCACCAATACCACCAATACCACCACCCAAATACTACCACTACCACCAATACCACCACCACCACCACCAAAACCACCACCACCAACACCACCATTAATACCACCACACATACCACCTATACCACCACCAATACTACCACCACCGATACCACCACCAATACCAACATCACCAATACCACCACCACCACCATCATCAATACCACCACCACCAATACCACCATCACCAATACCAGCACCAATACCAGCACCAATACCACCACCATCAATACCACCACCACCACCAACACCACCATTAATACCACCACCAATACCACCAATACCACCACCAATACCACCACCACCGATACCACCACCAATACCAACATCACCAATACCACCACCACCACCATCATCAATACCACCACCACCACCAATACCACCATCACCAATACAGCACCAATACCAGCACCAATACCACCACCACCAAATACCACCACCAATACCACCAATACCACCAGCACCAATACCACCAATAACACCACCAATACCACCACCACCAATACCACCATCACTACCAATACCACAACCAATGCCCCTACCAGTACCACCACTAATACCACCACCACCGATACCACTCTTCCTCCTGAGCCGCGACAGTGTAATCACAGAGCGAAAGGTGCTGGAGCGCTTTGTTAGTGTTTATAGCTCGGATCATATGTAACTCTTACTTCACACTTTGTGTCTGTGTAATTTACAACACTTACACATCTTCTTTACTGCACTATTTATCACTACTTTGAAGACGTCGCAGGCCGGTCTCTCCCTCTGATATTTACAATCTAACAAGCGGTCGAGAAGGCCCTTTATTGCAATGCAATAGGTCTCACATTTGCGAGAGTTTAGCTATTAGAATTGTAAATGACAATGCCTTTTATTTATGTTTTAAAACCCAAAACATAAATAAAAGGCATTGTCATTTACAATGCCAATAGCTCAAACTCGCGTGAATGCGAGACCTATTGCATTGCAAATGCTTGTTTTTATTGACATAAGTTGTCTATCGACAAAGTATTCGGAATGCTATATGAATTTCTATGTTTTTTTGGATGTAAGTGGCTCATCGTCATAGCATTTGAAATGTTATTCTGTGTGAATTATTGTGAGTATTTATTTATGTCTTTTGTACTTTTATTATTTTATTTAGACCAAATAAAGTTAATTTGATTAATTGATTGAGAACAATATCTGGGCCCGGGGGGCAAAGAACACCAGTTTCGTTTTGCATTTGGTAAAAGTAGTGAAACCATTGACACTCAGAGACCAGACGAACAGTGGTCTCTTGAAAAGTTTATCCATGTTGTTTTGTCTACGTGGTCAGACATCCCTGTAGTGAGTGATCTAGGTTGTGTATCCTATAAATCTAGTTAGTTAAACTATTCACCTGGAACCTAACACTTTGAACTGGCGGGCTATACTTCTCACTGAAAGTCAACCACTGGACGCAAAAGTAGGTCAATGTAGTACAGTACTGCTAATAAGGAGTAAGTCTTCAATGTATATTTGAGTGCTTCATTGTAACCGCACAAATATGGTGATCATGACTGTCTTTCATGGTTTCAAAGCCGATCATGATTTCCGCCTAGTTTATTACATGGCGGTATCTCTGTGTCTCATAGGTGGTGAGCTGTGTCGATCCTGAAATGTCTGGTCAGCATCGCCGTCTCGGCCCTGGGAGATATGAACCTCTCCCTGTGCGAGTGAGCTGATATTCATTATGTAGTCCTCTACATTAGACAAGAATTGTTCCATCTCTCCCAGGCCATAAAATTCCTGTGTTTGACTGTCCAAGGTGCAACAACAAAAGAATGCCTCTCCAACCATAGATCAAAATAAACCTTTCAATGTCGGAGATTACTTTTATTAACTCCGAACCTGTTCAATTGGTGTGCTTTGTCTCTTTATGTGATTTTTCCATTTCTTGAATTAAACCATACACCTCAAATGGATTATGTCAATTTTTACTCATATGCCATAACCTTTTGGCTGTATCAAACAATTAAACATTCTCTAAGAGAACAAAGTGGAACAGCACATTAACACATTTACATAATACGCAGGACACATTACTACAGTGTTCAGTACAAGACTGTGACATTAGCAAATCAACAGGTTTGTCACTACAAATAAACACATTAAACATTACATACAAATCACAAACACATCAAATTACACATTTTGTGAACTTGAAAAGAACTTGTGAGTCCTACTATACTTCTGGATGACGGGGCCTATAGTTGTTATCTCCACTGTACTTTTTAATTGTGTGGTCCTAATGAGGTCAGAGTGCACGTATAGAACTCTTGGTCTACGCCAATTTAATATAGCCCAGACTGTTCATTGCTTAATATGATATTTCGATCTGGTTGCTCTTGGCCTCAGGAATGAAATGCCAACGCGTTTCAACCTTCGTTGTGGGACCTTAAAGTATTTTGATTGAAGGTCTTCATCAGGGCGAAAAAGTTTTTTGTAGGACACGGAAATTCATGGACAGGAGGTGAATAGTGTGAGATGGCTTGGGTCTGTCAGTGGCGTGAGTCGAACTCGTCACAAGGGTTTTTCTCTTATGCTTCTTGTCACCTTACTTATCAGGATGTCTTCTTCGTTGTATAGACTTTTCTTGTGAAAGATTCTAAATATGCTCGAGGGCTCCAATCTCCTCCGTCGCAGATAATGCCAACCAAGGGTTCACAAGAAAAGTCTATACAACGAAGAACTGTAGTAAAGTGTCCTGCGTATTATGTAAATGTGTTAATGTGCTGTTCCACTTTCTTCTCTTAGAGAATGTTTAATTGTTTGATACAGCCAAAAGGTTATGGCATATCAGTAAAAATTGACATAATCCATTTGAGGTGTATGGTTTAATTCAAGAAATGGGAAAATCACATAAAGAGACAAAGCACACCAATTGAACAGGTTCGGAGTTAATAAAAGTAATCTCCGACATTGAAAGATTTATTTTGATCTATGGTTGGAGAGGCATTCTTTTGTTGTTGCAATTTAGTAGATTCCAGCCTCTCCAGTCCTGAATTGAATCACTCCCCTATATGAGACTTTGACTGTCCAAGGTGAGCATCATAGTTGCACTTCCCGAAAGAGCGTATGGTATCTCCTTTATTTCAGCTGAAGGCTGAGCACTATGACCTACTTCATGGTCACATTTATTTCATAGGAGTATTCGGCCACTATGCATACTTTGCTGTCCTTATACTTGAAGGGCCCATTTTTCTTTATGGGCTAGAGTAGTTTAGTTTTTGCACATGTTGATAGAACAATATGCATGCAATGACTTTGGTGCAGGGGGACTCTGTCTTCCTCTTCCCATTTCTACTTTTTTGCACTCACTGTATTCCAGTGCAAGAAGAAATTTAAGGCCTGTTAGTTCAGGAAGCAAGGCCAGAAAGCCCAAATAGTCAAATGTTATTTCATCTGCTCCTGTTTTCCAGGTCCATAACTTTTCTTTTGAGATGCTACAGTTCCTCACTTCAATCAAGGGCAATGTAGGTTTTATGCTCCAAGCATTCATCTGTACTTTGTAGATGCCTTTTGAAATCTTCAATGTTTCCATGTATAACTTTTAAATTCCTTGGTGATTGAGGCTATAGACGCTTCAACCTTGCCCATGGAAAACTTAAGCCCCTTCAGTTCCACCATCAGGGCCTCTAAAGTGACGCTCGCCATATTGTCTAGCCCAGTTGCCCAATGGGTTCCTCTGTTGGCGCCACCTCCAAGAACCATAGCTTCCGAGAAAGTTTACTTTTGGACATGTAGGATCTTTGTTATTAAGATTGGGTGTTCTTGTGCTGGCAGTATATAATAAGGGGCAAGACATTGTTAGCCTGCAGATTAAAGTGATATGTGGGCGCTGAATCCACGGAACAGGCCGTGCTGGATAATGTTCATGCAGTTGCCTCTGCATTCCCTAGGTGACATCTGCACTCCTTTCATTAAGTAGCAGGAGAGAAATATGGTGGAGTCCTTGCTTCGTGCAACATTTTCAAAGGGTGATGTGCCCAATTCAAGATGGCAGAACCTTTGTGTTTAATATGTCAGCCTGCCGCAGTCATCAATGCTTTGTTATTGGGCCCCTCCTATCAGCAAGAAAGACTCCCATCTCTACTCCTGCCTTGCACCTGCCTCGAATACTGGTCTGCACAGCCACTGATATGCTCCAAGTGACAGGTATACAAAAACATGCAAGACTGATTTGCATATAGCTGGGTCCAAACTGAGGTGTCACGGTGTGCAAAATAACATTGGTCTGGGATGCGTCCAGAGTGATTACCAGTGGCTGAGATTAATTCAAGCATTCCATCCATCACTGTTTTGTATTCTTATTATGTCGCCCTAAGTGGGATGGGTATGCCCAGACATGAGTCCTGTGCACACTGTGCCATTGGAACCAAGCTGTACACGGCTGATGAGCCCATAACTAGGGGGAAACCGGACCTGGGTTTCTTGTGTTCCGGTTCAGGGAGGGCTTGGCAGTTCAGGCTGGAAATGTTCCTATTGGAGCAGGGTCAAGACTGATTTCCATAAATCTGGGTCCAAACTGAGGTGGCATGGTGTGCAAAATAGCAATGGATTGGGATGCCGCCCAAGAGATCATCAGCGACTAAGATTAATTCAAGAATTCCATCCATCACTGTTTTGTATACTTATTGTTTCAACGTATGTGGGACAGGTATGCCCAGATGTGGGTCCCGTGCACACAGAGTCAAGCTGTACCTGGCTGATCAGCCCATAACTAGGGCGAAACCGGTCCTGGGTTGCTTGTGTTCTGGTTCAGGAAGGACTTGGCTTGGTAGTTCGGGCTGGACTGTTCCTATTGGAGAAGGGTCAAGACTGATTTTCATATATGTGGGTCCAAACTGAGGTGGCATGCTGTGCAAAATAATGATGGATTTGAATGCGGCCCGAGTGATTACCAGTGGCTGAGATAAATTCAAGCATTCCATCCATCACTGTTTTGTATACTTATCCAAGAAAGGGGTAGTTTTCTGAGTTGCAAAGGAGGCTGCACCAGCACCTCTCACATATGCTCTGAGGGTTTTCCCACCTGCATCGGTAAGTGGTTTTGGCGCTCCGCTCTCGTCCACCTCTCTGAGAGGTCTCTCCGGTATTCATAGATGCCCCTGCCTTCATTCAGCCTTCTGCACCTCGAACCTCATCGGTGCAGTAATTTGATGTTTTCTGGTCCACAGCTTATGAAGGACAGCATAGCTGTGAACAGAGATAGAAACAGTTGTAACTACATCGCTATTTGTATGAAAACAAGGCGGATGGTGTTGAGAGCATTCCTGAGAACAGCCATCTTGGTAATGGTTTATCCTGCCTCTGTATTTTTATTTTTAATTATAGATTAAATAGTGAGCCCAGACTTCGCAGGGATGGCAAAAGTAGCAATTTATAAAATGTCTCAGAAAAAAACAACTCTGTAAAAGAATCAGAGAAGCAATGCAAACATTGTGATAGTTGTACTTAACAGTGGAGAATCAAAGAAATGTAATATGACATCAAAGCCTACCCACGTTTTGTCTAAACAGGAAGTCTTGTGTGCCCTCCAAAAACACAAGACATGATGCCAAATGTATGGTTAGAAATTGCCATAATTAGATGATGAAAGATGATTTTTTAATACCCCTTGACAATGTTGGTCCTATCATCAAATTTCATATGTAGGCTTACAGTTTTTGCATTGCAATAGGTGTTTTCAGTGATAATGTTACATGCAAGTACCTGGTCTTTTTGTTAATGATTCTGTTGGGTACTTCTTTTCCTTGTCCAAGAATGGTGTGCTGCCTAGCAGAAATGTTTACATGTTCGTTAAAGGGTATAAATTTAGCAACTTTTAGAAACATGCATTTGCAAAATCATCATGTCTACCTTCTGTTAGGGGAAAAAGTGTTTGGTAATACTTGGCAAATTGGCGTGTTTTGCTCTCAGCTGTCATTGATGAAAAAACAGCTTGGGCTATACCAATATGGAAGCTGCTAGTATCCCTTTTCTGATCAGATTGCATTAGCAAAATTAACCTCGAAGAAGAGTGTTATGATGAGGAGTTAGGAGACAAAGTTTGTGTAGCAAGTAGTAAACTTAAATCATACCTAGCAAAGTTACCGCATAGTACTTTAGACTAAGGGCCAGTATTTTCGTCGCACCTTTATAAAAAGCCTACATGTTCACAAGCCTTTATCTATGACAAAACAAGCTGTTAACCCACCATGACTATAAAGTAAAACAAGTGAAGGTGCAAGGGTATTATTTATCATCTTTTTCTATAGAATCCCTCTACAAATATAATTTCCCACACAGGATGCAATAAAATAGCTGCGAGAATGTGTCTAAGCAATGATTACAACCTAGTAGCCATATTCTAAGAGAACATTTAGAAGGAATCTGGTGTTTGGGATGGGATAGGGAGGGAAGGAATTTAATGCGAGGCAGTGTTTATGTTGAACTGTAACTAAAACAATGTCTATGGTGAACTTATAAATAAGAGATTAGGTGATACAAAATAACTTAGATTAGTAAATAGTGCTCTGTCTTTATAACAGGATAAAACATCCGAACAGTAAACACTTTCTAAACAAAAACAGCCTTGAACCAGCAATTAAAATGTATTTTATTTTCGCAAAGCAAATATATCTAAGAACACACACTGACTTTGTCTACTTAAAGGACTACTTGAGCTCCATCACAAAAACCTAATGGAAACAAAAATGAAAAAAGTTGATATGCACAAAATGCACAGACTTGATGCACGGCCCGTTCAAGCAATGAGAAAACAAGAAACAATTATTCCTGAAGGTGGCTGAACCTAAACCATGATGATATGTAGTTTAGATTGCTAAAGCTGTTTGTAGCCAAACCTACGAAAATAGCAGGTGAAATGTTGCTTCCAAAATTAGGTTTTTGCAGGAGCACAAACTTGCAGCATCTTTTTATTTGTGAGAGCGTTTTCCACCAAAATTGTTTTTGCATTGAAAATCTTTTGCAAAACCTTATTTTGCGGCAAAGATCTGAAGCTATTCAACAGTTGCTTTTTACCTTTCGCAAAACTTTGAGAGTGAAATTATAGGGCCTGATTCACAAAGGTAACCTTATACTTTTGTGTAATTTTTTGCAATTTTTTTTGCTATTCACAATCTCCAAATTAATAGTAAGCTAAAGACACATAAAAAGATAGAACAAGCGTAACTCCTGTGGATTCTCCACAGTTGTAAACTACATTAAAAGTAAAAGGATTTATTACTTTAGGATATTGGTCATATCGGTTCTTATTGACTTGGTGTGCTTGGCAATATATTTTTAATTATTGTATAATTTTTTATGCATTTTCCTGAAATGATACCTATCTGGACATTGTTGTATGCCTATAAATACTTAAGAGACATTCAGATGTGTTGCGTCTCCATGGTGTGGGATATCTAGATGTATTTCAGGATTACTGCATCATCAGTAGAAATAGATAGTTTAGCACTGAAATGTACATCACCTACACCTGTAGGGTGTGTGGTATAAAGAAGTTCCTGTACATTTTCTGTGGAGTCCGACAAGATGTGAGCACAATTTATGACCCTACCATGTTAAAGAAATCTGCAGTGATATGAAACTTGATCTTTGCTGCATTCAAGGTCTAGGGTCCAGAGAGCATAACTTGTTGTTCTTATCCTCTGTCCCCTACAGTGCATTCATGACGTGTGTCATTCGACTTAATTTTGGTCTGGTAAATCCTCTATCGAACTCCTGCTGTGGTGCACTACCACCCTTTATGTTAGCACAGCCTGTTCTTTCTCCTGCTGCAGTAATGTTTCAGGAATATAGTCATATATCATAGTGCAAGGGATTATTGAGCAGAATGTTATATGATGTGAGTAATGGAGAGGGCATTGGTGACAAAACAACTTTTTGTTTTCAGTGTATTGTGATGAGTAGCGCCTGATTTGTGTTAATTAGGACTGGGTGAATCCCAGCCCCATTTCAGAAACTTAACCCTTCAAATGTTGTCTAAAACACATGTATCAACTGATGATGCTAAAATGGATTACTGGATGGAAGTCACCAGAAGTCCATAAACATCAGAGACTCAAAATTCAGTCATCAATTTTCAGCCTGACCCTTATTGTAAGAAAGCATTTAATGGCAGCCATGCTGCAATGTGTAGAACCAAAAGCTTACATTTGTTGTGAGTGAGAAACCGGAAGTTGTATGACCACGTTTCTCTTGCTCTGAAATCATTACAATGGCTCCTCTGTGAAGTAAAGAATGAAATGAAGCCCATATTATTCATAACATATATGTTTGTGCTCAGAATACATACATATTTGTACAACTTACTACAGCCACAATCACCCATTGAGCATAGAGCACCTTCAGAGTAATTTGCACACATAATTCTAAATGATGCAAATATAGTGTCTAGTTCACCAAGTGCAAGGCAATAACCTGTGAAACTCGCTGGGCCTGGACTACAGAGCCCTCTCCAGTCTATTTGAATTTGAAAAGAGTTTTAAAGCAGACTTGATTTCAGATGACTTATCTTGATGTGATTCTGAAGGAGAAGTCCAATCCATCTCACAATAGGGATCAGGACCCTAACCAACAATAGATTCCACAATCACTTAAAGAAATTCTCATCGGCCAAAGTACAATAGATGAACTGGGAACAGAATGAAATGCTTGCACTGTACAAAGCATTTAATAAAATAAAAAAAATACCAAATACTTTGCTTTGTTCCGAATACTGTACATTGGCAAATCTTTCTGGTGGAATTCAATGCTGATTGATGAGATGATAAGTTTAAACTATTTAAGTTCTGTAAACATATCTGACCTCTCTGTGTCTGGCTGCTTCATTTCTGAACTTAACTGATTGGTTCAGGTTCCTATCCCCTTTCATAATACGGTTACCATCCTTATCAAGGCAACCAAAGCAACCTCCATAAAAATAATCCCTACTTCAGCCTAAAAGGAATTGATCAACTCAATTTATCTGCAAACAATAACTCATTCATCTAGATGTAACCTCATCATCCTGCCCCCAAATAAAACTTACATTTAACACACCCTGCTAACCCTGGCTTTCAAATGCGCTACAAATAGAAAAAGAAAGAAGAGTTCTAAATCTCCTTTTCTACAAATCAAGTTAGAACCCCTGTGAACAGGTTACAATTGCAGCATCTTCAATGCCAACGCCAAGCAAATGTAAAACACATGATTTTTCTACCTAACCTGTCTATGCTCTATTTTACTGCATCCATTCAAATTACAAATCTACTGGTAAAAACATGTACTTTCAACTGGGATATTAATGTCATAACATCAGATCCAAATTTCAGGTTTGTTTAATCTGATTCTCTGGCACAGGGAAGTTTTCAAAACCTCACACACCTATAAATCTGATTATCTCTCTCGTTACAGCATCAAGACCACCACCTTAAAGGTACTGGGTGATTTAATGATGTGTATCTTATAGCTGATGAAGAGATTTTTTTGTCTTATCATACGCCGACTCTTTGATCTTTCAGCAGCCTTTCAAATGGTCAATTGCAGAAGGATAATCAAAACTCTAGAGTACTGCTTGGTTTATGTGGTGTAGTCTGGAACTGGCTCTGTTTTCTCCTGACCAATCATTAGCAATTAGCTCCCTCAATGCGCTATTTTATACTCCACTTGGTTGAACCTTTATCTGGTTCATTGATGAAAGGAACAGGAATTGCTATTCACCAGTACAATGGTGATACTGAGCAGTACCTCAATTTACCATCTAGCTAGGACAATCTCATTTTTAGGTCGAGCATTCGAGACCCCTAATGTATATACTTTAGTATATACTTATAGGTGTATGTACTTTGTGGGCTCTGGAGATCAGCCCTAGGATTTGTCTGCTTCCGCTTAGGGACTTTTTTCAACTGCCTCTATTTAACTGTCTTGATAGAAAACGACTAGTAGAGGTCAGTAAAATACCAGATTTTCTTTCTGCTTGTTCAACTGCCTCTATTTAACTGTCTTGATAGAAAACGACCGGTAGAGGTGGTCAGTAAAATACCAGAATTGCTTTCTGCTGAGGGACTTTCTTTTTTTAAATTTTTCTGGCAACTGCCTCTATTTAACTTTCTTGATAGAAAACGACCAGCATAGGTCAGAATCACTTTAGCATTCTCTAGATTCCAGTCCATAGAAATTGTCTTCCAAGAGCACCCGCAGACAATAATATTTTTTTCAAATCTTGTACTTTAAGTGATATGACCACCGAAGGCCCTGATTTTATATTAAAAACAGAGCTTAGGACTATACAATTTCCCGCTGAAAGGCAATATTTCTCTCCATGTGTTCCCATACCTGGTGTGTCACACAATTTGGTGCTTACTTTCCCTCCATGTTAAAGAACAGTAGATGTGTCAGCACCCAAGCTAATGTGCTGCATCGCTAAATACATATAAGGTCCCAAAGGCGAGACCGATTACATTGCAAATGCTTGTTTTCCACCACTCTCCCTAAAATACAGCTGTGTTTGTCTATGAATTTCGTAATGTCTCACTTACAAAAGACTGGGGGAGCACGTAGAGTTTGGTGGAGTGGGAGCTCCTCCATAAATTGGCAGTTCCCCCACTCCTCCAAACTTGTAGTCTCCCCTCATTATAGGTAAGGCAAGTGCTGTATTTTTGCTGCCAGATCCTCAGTCGATTCTGCTGGCAGAAACCCCTGACCTGGCGGCCTGCTGCCACATGGCCTGCCGGTCACAGTGGGGATAGTCCACAATAGAGGAATATCGTTTAGGTTTGCTTTTGGAACAGCCATGCAAGTTATGGCCGCCCTGGGAATGAAAATGTTGAAATGTCCCTGATGTACATAGAGAAAGTCTTGGTAAATCATGGATATTTCATTTTTTGATTTACATCAACCAGTTCCTGCTTTCTGCGTTTCTTGATCACGGGCAATAAAGAATACCTAGTGGACTACTTAAACATTATGACCCACTTGGCAACAGTAATGAAAATACATTGACGGTGCACTTTTAGTATCAAGATCCGTACCAGGCAGGTGGCGATCTCTCAAAATGTCATAAATAAATTACTCTTAAGTTTTCTTTCTCATTACCACCAAACACAGATACCTGCTTCAGAACAACTCTCTACCTTTGGAGGAAAGAAGATGGAATGCACCCATTGTTTAACAGTGGAGAGAAACCCTAAGGGCTAGACCTGCTCTTGTACCCAGGACACAAGAGTGGACTCCAGTGTTTAGTTGGCTAGCCTCCTGCTCAGATACAAGAACAGAAAAGCAGCAGGAAGCCCAATCTCCGCTGAGTCTAGCTGACCAGTTCCAACTGGATTTGTCCTGGACCCTGCTGGTGGCTTCTGAGACATTGAATTCTAAACCCAAGTGGAGCCTAAAAGGTCCTGGACCTTTGGCTGGTGTTAGAATGTGCTCCTTTCCCATCACAAATTGCAAGACTAGACACTTTGAAACTTTTTCCAAACATTTTGCAAACAGAACCAGAGGCTACCACCGGACTGCCGCTGAGTCACAGCCACCAATGTCAATTAGCCGGTCAGACTCAACTTGCTGATTCCCCTACTGAAAGGATCCTGACTTCCAGAAAAGTTTCTAAGTCTAAACGCAGAGGAGTTCACCAGGACTAACACAGATCATCAACCCGATGACAACACCTTCCTGGGCCCCGACTTCGGACATCACTCACTCAGAGTTTTCTTGCCATCGATGTCGAGTCTTGAACCCACCATAGGCGAGGCATCCACTGAGGTCCTGCGCTACAGACAGCCACCATCAACAAACAGATCCAGCTGGAACCCAGGCCTTCCGCCGACCTTGTCGAGAAGGACTTTTCTCCAAAAAACGACTGTGTCAGAAGGTGTACTTTCCACCGGGACAATGAGATCCCTGTATTCGACCCATGCTCCATCGTGATCGGCCTTAAATCTTTACTTTGATGCGTTCTAGGGTGACATATATGTGTGGTTGGCGCTTTGTGCTTTTTGGCACTAGAAATACGTAAAGCTTTGAAAAAAATCATATCTCTGGTTCCCTAAATACGATTTTTATCATTTTTATTGTCTGTTTGCTCATTAAAACTTTCTCTATTTTAATAAATTGGAGTAAGAGTTGTATTGTGTTGTTTGCTACCTTTTAACTGCTCTGTGATACAGCTACCAAGGGTTGAGCTCAGGTTGAAAATATTGAGACCTAACTGTACCTAGTCGGGAATAGTGCCATTATTACATAAAAAGGACTACCATCCACTTCATCCAATAATACACTTTCTCACATAGCTCAAAAGAAACAAATGTCTATCTTGGATCACCAAGATCCAAAAACACTTAAATCCAAAACAGACCAAATTTTGAATGGGTAGCAGCAGCAGTAAACTTCTCAACCAATTCTGCAGTCTTTCAGATGATTGTTAAAAAGTGATCCGTAACTTTCAGAAACAACCATAAACTGGCAGGATGTATTTTATCATTGTTCTGCAATGATCATATTCTTTGTATTTTGTTGGCTCTTTCTTATTCTGTGCTTGATTTTTATGTTACTTGGAAAGCATCCTCATACCTACAGAGGTGAAAGAGTGCTGTATAAAACTGTCAGATATAAAAATGTAAATGGCTCCAAAACAAGTCTGAGACAGCCATGGCTAGATGCAAATTAGACATAAAAGATTACTACTGATAATAAAAAAGGCTTATTACAGATAACCAAATAATTAAGCAATCTATCAGTCAGTAATTTCCATTATCTTTCATGAACTGATCATCATGCGATACAGATATTCCTCAGCTAAGCAACCCAATATTAGGTACAACAAGGAGTTCTGCTTAAAAGATAGAAAGAGTGGATTGGAACTTTCTTGAGAACACCAACCAAAGTTCTCATGACAAAAACAGTTCCCTCAAAGTTTAAGGAACACACCTAGCTCATCCCACTATTATCCGGGAAACTCAGTCCTGCCGAGTTTCCCAGGTCCATATGTGATGTGCTTCTCCAGTCCATGTTTATTCTTTAAATATTTGGACTTGAGACTTGTTTATTACATTTTAAAACAAGGCTATATGTCCAATAATTCAAAGGAAAAACCTGGAGAAGAGCTGCACATCATGCATGAACATAGGAAACTTGACAGCTATGGAAGTTAACAATAAACATATAAGAAAACACTGACTACTGAATTGTAAAGTAAATATATTTCCAAGAGAATGGATATTGTAGGACACAGGAACCATCAGCAATTACAGAAAGGGGCCCTGAAATGATATGAGGATCATAAAACATATTCCTTCTTCTCAACTCCACTGGAAATATTCAGTGACTCCTAACTATACCAACTCCTCCTAACTATACCACTAGGGTATTCCCAACCTACATATATCTGTAATTCAGCAACAGAACGCACCTTGAACATGCATTGAGTAGCGATCAAAGAAGGTCAGAGGACCCATGTTGTGCCCTGACCATACTCTAACTGCTATTGAACTACAGCATCACCTTATATTTTGCCCTCATGTTAGTCAGCCCCCGAACCATTCTTAAGAATCACTGTTGACCTTGGGTATAATGTGCTAATAAAGCCTGCAGTGCACAAGATTGTAGCCTATGAAAGTGCAAAAACCACACTATTTGCAAATGGATTTGTTTATTGCAATGTCCACTTTGAGATTCCTTGAGATTTGCAGGGAAACCAATGTCTGTGTAGCCTAATGGTTCCATGTATAAAAAAGCAGTGATCCCCATTGCAAACCATTGATTGGATACTGACACTTAAAATGGGATGGTATCCATTTGCAAAGTGGAAACTGTCTATGACAGGCAGCTCTCACTTTGTGAATGCATTGAGGGATCAGACAGTGGTCCATTGAACCACTAATGTCCCCTTGCATCATGTCAATTCTTTTCTCAATTGCAGCCATTGTTCTTTCTAACTGATGGCTCCTGTCCTTAACACATCCGTACCTGTAATGCTGGCATTTTGCAAATGCGAATGCATACATTGAATCCTGCTGTCTCATGCAAGCCTCCATTCCTGTACTTGCAAATATTCACAAGGACTCAATTAGGGAAACATCCCTCATTAATTAACCTCCCTTTCGACCTCATGGTCACAGGTTCAAATCCCTGCCGGGCCACTCAGCGTTTCATCCTTCTGAGGTCAATAAAATGAGTACCACTGAGTTGGGTAACAATAAACATCTGTTATTCAGCTCCAAAATACCCTTCTGGGTAAGCGTGTGCTTTTCAAATACACATGTTATATTATATTAATATTAAAAGAGCTCGGATTATGCGACCATTTGCAAATTACATTTTTGTGCTAGAAAATATTAATAGACAGATTGTAGCCCAAAAATATCCTCTAGTCAAAGGGATGTCAACCACAAAAATAGTGTGGGCTGGAACCTGACAATAGTGTATCAGGACCTTAATTTTGCCAGGACTACCTCCTACTACCACACACAAAAAATATATAAGGGGTATTCACAAAAGCAACTTACACTCGTGAGTAATTTACACATGCAATTTACTCATACTCTCTGAGTAACTTTATTACTTTTGGCTAGTCAGAAAATCGGAGTGTAAAGTTACTCAAAAGTGTAGACTTACATGTTTCCAACTAATGAAAAGGGGCGGGGTGAAGCCAACCATACCAGTGTAGGTTACTTGTACCAATTTTTTTTAATTATTTTCTATGAGAAGGTGTTGCAGTACCAGTGGTTGGCCATGTATGGTGCTGGTTTCAGCTCTGAGATGGAATAATTTACTACTGCTTTTTGGCAGTAGTAACTTTAGAAGTGCAGTTTGTGAATGGCATTGGGCTTACTCTTTTGTGAGTAGGTGCATGTCCCTCCCTCGCAAGTCCCTTCCTAAACCCCTCCTTCCTCCTCCCTTAACCCTTCAACTTTAATAGTAACTATTCCTCATTTTCCAGGCATTCCCCGCACAGGAAAAGGCAGGAGCGGTGGAGGCGGTACCTCCGCATGAAAGGTTTTGAATAGCATCATGTAGGCCCCATAACCTTTAGATCATGTTAACTATGACCCCCCTCCCGCTCACTCTCCTCTCTGAAGTGGCTACAAGGCGAAATGTCACGGCTATACAAAACTACATAGATAGATAGATGGGCATTGACTTGCACATAATCATAGGCAACGAAGCATGCAGATTCGAGCTAACATCAAATTACAAAAATAAATAATGTCTGCATCAGTTTGAATAAGTCCAAGGAGAGAAACCGTGAGGGTATGCATTCAAAGGCCCCGGGCGACATTATGCCATATACGTAACACCTCTCCGGACCTCACACACAACTATGATGATTCCCACATAGGCCATACTGTCTGCAACTATGCACTCAAGCAGCCATGCATGAAAGCACCTGCATTCGCCAAATCAGACGAAGCAATTACGCATGCACTAAATCAGATAAGGATTACCGATAAACAGAGCCAGCATGCACCACGCGAAGAAGGCTGCCTTTCACACAAGCTCTGCCTTCCTCTTAATTCGGAGAACTGTACAGTGCTATGAAGTCGCACAAGCGCCTGCATCCGGCTTCACAAATACCAAGGTACAGCCACTGCTCGCGAGGAGCTAGCAACACCCGTTTCATGAAGCAACAACCGGGAACATCTCGTTATTCGAAAAATACAAGAGAATGCCCTGTAGGTGCCTATCTTTTACTTACTTAAAAAACTGCCATCATAACTTTAACTATTTATGAAAATACCTAATGATGGAAGAAACTAGTTTGAATGAGGGAATAATTCCCTCGAAGGTTCTCTGTAGAGTGAAAAGAGCAATCTACTTTTGTTTAAAGATGGATAATTTCACATATCTCAAGGAACTAGCGTGTCCTATTCATTTGATGCTTCAGTTCCACTCTTTGTCAGTTGTTGATTGATTTACAAAGCCACAGGACTTTGATTGCAATCTTTGTTTTAATTTTCTTGTTTAACGTTCTGTCATGACATGACTGTGATTAAATTGAATTATTGATATGCATAAACACAGCGATATGGTTTTCCGGTTTAGTTCATCTCTCTGAATTAAAAAAAATAATAATAATAATTTTCCTTCTGCACACAGAGTCATAAGGGTAATTCGATCTGTTTGGTTCCTTCACAGAATGGTCTGTTGGCACTATGCTGAAAAGGTCACACCATATCTAAATGGTATTGGTTTGATTTATTGTTATCTTTTCACAATGCGTAATACTTGTTTTATCACATCATTCTTAGGTGGGGCTATGCTATAGGAAATGACAACTCCAGAGATGAGTAGTCCATGTATGGAATGATGATTTGTTTTGAAGCAATTTTTTACAGACACTGAGTAAAATAGAAGAATGGGCGTGCAAGCAGACACACAGACATACTTTCAAGCAAATGGCAACTACAAGGTGGGATCCAATCAGATGCTGTGAGGAACTGCTAATGATTGTTAATATATTAGCCACCATGCCCATGCTATTAAACTGGGAGTCCACGTGAAACTTGGCAGATTCCTTTATGTGGCAGATGTGAGTGGTGGTTTCCAGAGCAATTGTAGTGTCAGCGCACTGTAACGTCGCTTCAATAAGGGGACAGGAGTCTAACTGTACCTGTCATTCTTCACTGCACTTTGAAGAGATGTGGCTTCTCTGAGGTCCTATGTGGAGTCCTCTTCTTTTGCTTGTTGTCTGGCTGTAGGAACAGTCTGATGGAAATGATCCCCCATGGACCAATTCAACATTACAAATGGCAGCCGTCTCCATTTAACATGTGCCAACAACCACTGGCACATTTACTATTGAGTTACTCGGACAAAAGCAATGGCAGCTACTTCTTGGAGCTCCCAGGAGTCACGCTTTAACACAAAGAATCAGAACGGCCTTTCAATACACTTAAAAAGTCTTTTGAGCAGACAAAGCCAACTAATATGACAGGAAAAACCAGATAATGTGTGGTGTGCATCCCTGAATCTGAACCGCAAAAATAGTTTAGTACTGTAGATCATACTTGAAAAGACAAAATTGTGTGAGCACATGTGTTGGTTTAAAGCATGATCCTTTGATTAATAACCACTAACCCCATTATTCACATTCTACTGGCTCATTCCAGTCTTTAAGTCGTGCGATGTGTCCACAAGCACGCTGCAGTATGCCTAAAAGATAAAAGAAAATACACACCAGGTGTCCCTATAATGGTCCACCTCTACCCAGAAACTTCCTGAGCCAGCTACCAAAGTAGACCAACAGACAAAAAAAATTCAGGCATAGCGCTGGGAGGATGGAAGGGTCATAAGCACTGGACCGTGGAATAATCAAAGTATCGCTGCTTCATCACTTCTTCGTCCTAGTTCTTACGTAATAAGGATATACTAAAGCACGTAGGACATGAACTGATCACCCACCAAAGAAGCCAGCCAGAAAGGGCAAAGGCCATACATAAAGAAGGAAAGACAAAACCCAGAAGGTTACACCAGTGCCAAAGCAAGCCTACAAGCACTTAGTAGTCCAAAATTCAAGGGCAAAGCCAGTAGGTCCAGAGGAGCAGGGACTCAAAACAGCAATAGTAATCAACAAAAGGCAACAGGAAAGCCAATGAAGCCAAAGGCAGCAACATAAACCCACAACCAGCAAAGCAGGGAAAGAGCCAAAAGGATCCAAAATAGAGCAGCACAAAGATCCTTCAGTAAACATGCTCTCACCAGTTAAAGTGAGAGCCCCTGGAAGAGAATGTCACCAAAACCTATCTCTCGAGGAGGAGGGGGTCATAAAGGAGTGGTCTCAGGTTTGTATAGTCTTTTGATTGACCAAAACGTTTCTCCACCTACGTTTCTCTACCTACGTTGGCAGCCTCTAAGCTTACCTGGAAACTGCAATACATACTGAATTTCGAATGAGCGTTGGAAATGACTGTTGGAGTCATATGAAAGGCATTTATGAAAATCAACACTGAAATTTTCCTATCTTAAAATGTATCTCAATTCGTCGTGGACACTCTTCAGTTTACATAGAGCTTTCCTGCGCCAACATTCTTTATGCTGGTGGTATAGAAAGACTGAGCATGTTTCAAGTCACATTTTATGGGACTGCAACATTAGGCAATACTGGAATGAGATATAGGCACAATTGTCAACCACTCAGGACTCCAAAATATTATCATCAAGTCACCTGGCTCTCTTTTGCAGCAGGTCTGAATGTGCTCTGCCCACCAGTCACAAGCGCAGATGGATAGCAACTTCTTTAGCCAGTGCCAAAGAGTGTATACTTCAATACTGAAGGGAACCTACTGATCCTTCACATGAAGAGTGGTTGAAGGAGTGTGCAAGGGTGGCAGAGTGTGAATGCATGATCTATAAATTAAACAATCAGATGACTAACTTTGAACTAATATGAGAATCACTCATTTGACCATGAACATGTTCTTATTCTTAAACAGAGCTATATGCTTTACTTATTGATAATACATGACAGAATTTGAGTACTTAAATACTACAACAACAAAGGGATGAGGTAAGAGCCTCTGCTCCAAATGTCATAGCAAGCCAATGTCCAGGTGTATATGCAAATGTTTGACGGGTGCAACATTCAATGTGAACAATTTAGAACTGGACTAATAACAGCTCGAACTCTGGGATTGTATGTGAATGAAGGAAATAGATCAATCAGTCAATAGGATTGGATTATAATTTGGTTGAGACACCATAATAGAAAATGTTTGCCTTTAATTAGATGCAAATGCTGTTTAACATTTCTAAATTGACTCTTCAATAAAATTGGGTACATAATCTTGTTGCTCGTCATTTTTATTGACCCTTGACTTCATTTAAAACTGTGTATGACAAAATAAAATAAAATATTTTTGCCCCAAAAAAAGAACATCACCACACAACACAACACCCACAAGATCAACAGAGAAGACGGGGACGCCATAGCTGAAAAAAGGAGGGGACAGAAAACCAGTGCAACACCCGACGAGCTCCAGTCTCAGCAGGGAGCATAGTGGGAGGCCCATGCCCAACCCATTCCCCAGGCAGAGAAAGAGCGAGACTTGTGTACTCAAAGACAACAGAAATCAAACCACAAGACCAGCAGGGGCCTAAGAAGCAGGAACCTCTATTCAGAGACAGAATGCAAAGAATTACTGCTTTCCAGAGGAGACAGAAAAAACAAAACGTTTCTGGGTAGGGGTGGTCCTTAACAGGCACCCCTGAAAGGGGAAAAAGTTACTTTTGTTTTGCTTTTAGGTAGTCAGCAGGTTACCTTTCTCGAAGCTTTGGGTACACCTCATGATGAAAGGGCGGGACGCGAAAGTGTTGAGAAAGCAATGGCAATTGTTTTATCTGTTTATCTGTATTTAATCTGACACACACACTTTGGGCCTCATTAGGAGTTTGGCGGTCCTGTAGACCGCCGTATCGGCATGGCAGTTTGGGTGCAGTGAGCTCCACGGTCTGACCGCCGTATTACGAGTTGGGTGGATCGGCTTTGCGAAGACCGCCGATGGACCACCAAGACCGGCAGTAGACCACCGACCTCCAGGTTTGCCATTGGGGAATGGCAGTCGCCATAGGGTGGTACAGGGGAGCTGCACTGCCGTCCGTATTACGAGTTGCCTGTTCAACAAGCGTACCGTAGTGGTCTGACCACCTGCTTTAAAGTGGCAGTAATGAAGGATTTGGGGTGTGTACTCACCCCTTTCTTGTTCTTCCAGGCAGATTCCGATGTGGATCCCTTTCTCCAGATCAACCCTTTACAGCATTATCTTCATGCCGAGATTTACGACCCTGTTTACGGCGATCTACAGGTGAGTCTTCCTTTAACCATATACCCATTGCCAGGACTGCCCACATATGGGCTGAACCCCGGTAATGGGTATTTGGTATTTGTCCACATATATCATGCAAATGTGTGCATCTGACACATCTGCAGTCGAAATGCATGCACAGGCATCGATATATTTGTGAAAAGTACTGACCATCGCTGCAAGATCCCCGCCTCCACACCACCGGCCCTGTGGTCAACTCATAATAAGGTGGTCTTTGGACCATCAGCGCCGTGGGCTGCTGGCAGGGGTGGATGCAGTCCTATTGCGGTCAAACCACCAAACTCGTAATAAGGCCCTTAGAGTGCAATAAGATTAGGGGCGGGTGAAGAATTCCGCTCCGCCGGCGGAGTTCGCAGAATTTTGCGCACTCCATGATTCGGCACGGAGCGCGAAGGTCCTGCTAAACTCTGCTAAGTAACTCATGGCGGAGTTTTTTCTTTCAAGCGGCTCACCAACGTTAAGCTGGCGAGTGCTCGCGAGAAAAAATTATTCGCTAGACCTCCTCCCGGCGAGATTTTTCAATGCAGTTGGTCGCGGCAGGTCGCGACAACTTGCGTTAGGTCAAGAACGCTCACGTTGAGAAATCTACCGCTCGCATTGAGGATGCTGCTGCTTGAGTAGAAAATCTACTCAAGCGGCAGAATGAAGCAGAGCCCTCTTGCGCTGCGCGTAGTGGTGTTTGCGCTGATTTTATAGTGCAGGACATACTCCCAGTGCTAAAAATCAGTGCGAGCAGTGCTACTTGCCATACTCTACTGCTCGCGGAACTCCGCGGAGCGCGTCAGAGTTTTTGCGTCACTTCGCGTAGTTTCATGGAGCAGTACTCCGCGAACTCCGCCCAGGCTTAAATAAGATATACTTACACTGTGATTTTGCGATTGCCTGAATGCATAGGGCTGATGTATCTGATTTCTGATGACTTGTGAGAAGCATTCTTCTATTTTCAGAGGTTTCACCTTTGTTCGGTGTAAATATAGAGAAGTAAATTAAGGTAGAAACATATATTTGTGTATTGTAAAACTGGTGCTATTTTTTTCAAAATACATCTCTGAGTTCATGTGCATTTTTTGTAAATCAGATATAAAGTAATGGTGACAAATTACCAAAATCCTTTCAAACTGAAATGAGATCCTTAAATACCGAAAAGTGCAATTTTACTTACGCGAAAGCGTATTTTGGCACTTGGAGTGGCTCTGCAGCAAATGGCAACTGTCGGGCCCTCCAAAAAAAAAAAAAGATTGAAAGGACCGTGAGGGGTGAGGGAACAATGGAGGAGTGGGTAGGAGTTGGTGGAGGAAACAATGGGAAGTGGGCAGTGGGAGGGAGCAATGAAGGAACATGAGGCTAGAGAAAAAGAACCAGGTAGAGGAGGGATAAGCAGTGTAAGCTTGGAAAAGAGAGGGAACATCATCAACCACGTGAAGGGCGTGGGTATTTGTAGGGGGAATCAGCACACGAGGAAGATAGTGGAAGGATACAATTCAAATGTAAAAATAGTTTTATCCTGACAACAGGGTTTAAAACTTCAAAATACAATATGATCTACCGCAAATGTAGTTTAAATTCCCATACCAGGGACCCTTTCTCACTTCTGTCCGTATCCAACCCAAAAAGAATACTGTTTGTTAGTGAGGAAGGAATAGAAGAATCCCAACGCCATTTTAGACACATCTATATTTCAGCAATCACTTAGCCTTTGTTCCTGGTCTCATTGAAACGTTGAGAGGAATCAAACCACACCAGTTATGAGGAAAGCGGCCTTAAGATTATAGGAATATCACCATCCAGACATCTCTTCAGAAGGGCAGACACTCGTGTAAGCAGCCAGTGCTCAGCAGCGGCCCAGCAGATGCTTTTAATCTCGATTTCAAGTGAAGAGAAAAATATGGTCACTAGAGGCAGTGGCTAGGAAAAGATTAGGTATACATGTCAACAGTTTACTTGTTGGCAGCCTGAAGCAAGGCCTTGTGTCGAATACTGAGGCAACATTTGCTTCCAGCTCAATGAGCAGCAAACCAGGAGCTGCTGAATTCAGTAAACAAACACTAATTTGACAAATCATAAGATACTAAAGCCTCATGCCTTCCAGAAACGCTGAAAAATCAACTGGCAACGGTGGGAACTTGAAAGGGAATGCACACTTCTTCAGGATATGGGGCCTGTTTGTGTTAGCAGGGCGCCACTGTTTGAAGCCCTTGCTGTGCATGGTACATTATCTGCTGATCCCCAGAGAGCAGCCACTATGCTATCTCGCTGTGCGCCCAGATAGTGCTGTTGTGTTTGGGCATGCAAAACCATGTGTAAGCAGTTTCTTGAAAGCACTTTTTTTTCAAACCGTTTGTGCACACTACCTATCTCTAGCAACAATAGATCATGTATCTCAAGAAAAGCAAAGACATCAATAGTATATGGTGACTTTTATCTGCTACATATGCAGCCACGTTTTGTAATTGTCCAGTAATCAGTGAGTTCCTATGTTAGTTTAATAAAGTCCGTTTAGTTTTTTTGAAATCAAGAGATATTCCACTGGACTTTACATTCCCTTACGAAGCCTTTTCTGGTTTTTTTCACCTTTGTTTCAGACGAACTTGAAAGTTATTTTGCAAACACGTTTAAGCTGTGTGCAGCGTGTGCTTTTTCTGGTGTTCAGTGTGTTCAGCATCGTATGTTGTGAGTTCAGCACTCACATCATAGTATCAAATCTTTTGCCAGCATTTCAGTGCTTCATTTGTGAAACAATAAATGCTCGCCCCTAAGGTTTGCTCAGAAGCCCACGGATGGTGCTACCAATATTGGAGATGCCAAATACCAAGGCTGGTGGTCTTTGCTTCCATCTCATGCCTCTTTCTTCCACCCCCAGACACTCCCTGTCTCTTTATTTCTCTTCAGCATTCTTTTTCGTCTCTGCTTTCTGCTTTAGTCACTGTTTTCCAGTCTTTCTCTTCCTCCTTCTTACCCCCTTTTGTGTTTTTCTCTCTCTTTCTTGCACTGGGTCAAAGTCTGGTGAGGAAAATAAATGCCGGTCCCATAAAACGAGGGCCAGGGGGTGCCACCTGCAACCACTGGCTCAAATTCAGGACCGAGCATTGTACGTTCTTTGCATTGGAGGCAGGGGGAGGTGGATATAGTGCCTAGCCTTCCCCTGTCTGAAAGAGGCATCACATCGCATCCTGCATTGTATCAACAGGCAGAATGCTGCAATGGGGCTTTTTATTTCATTGTGACTCAATGATAACATTTGCCTCAGCGTTAATGAATCTCAATGGCATACAAAGTTTGAATATCTTACTGTGTAGCGATCTTTCTGTTGCTTACAGTAAGTAGTGACATTACAAAGTAACAAAATTGATCTCGTCGGGTGCCTTGATGCCGAGTGGTTTAAGAGCTACACAAAGACTTTGGAATGAATTGGATTTGATTCTGTGGTAGATTAGGGCTAAATGACAAAGTAATTTCAATCCGTAATAGCGCTATTGCCCTTATTTTATAATTAGGTAGGTCCAGTGGTCAAGAGGTACTACGGTATTACAGCAGGGTCAAGAAGGAGAAGTTTGCCCAGTAGCATGGGCAAGGAAACCCAGGAGTCAGGCAAGGGGACAAGATGAGCTAATATTCACCCACCAACAGGAAGATCAAGTGACTTCCTTCCAATTATTGGCAGTTTTGCGGAAAGCAGTGACACGATTAGGCTTGGTAGCATCTGACCTTGGTACACATTCTATTAGGATGGGGTGGTGATGGAGGCAGGCAGGAGGTGGTGGTCTAGGAATCAGATAATGAGGCTTGGCAGGTGGCTATCATAATGTTACCAGAGGTATGTTAGAGCTGAGGACGGGAATCGGGGGGAGGGGGGACAGCTTTGTCTCTGTGATGTGTTTACACTGTTTTCTTTTGCAGGTTCGGTTCCAGGCCCTCTGGCTACTGGCTTGTTGGTGTGGATTGTTGGGCATTCATTCATTGAATGGGAGAACGGGCGGCAGGGATGAGTGCTTCTGACCTGATATCTTGATCATCTATCTTAGAGAGAATGACATGGTAGTGGAGAAGGGCCTAGCGTTGCTACAACCCATCAAGCAGGATTTGAAAGAACTAAGATCCAAGTGGTCAGGGTGCTTTGTAGCCTGGATGGAGTTTATTCCTAGAAGGTGTTGGAGAGGGGGGGTCAATTCATCAGCCATTGATAAAGCTAGGAGAAAAGTGAATAGGGAGATGAAAAGTTTTTGGAGGGACGAAGGTCTAGGACGGTTACAGCATGTGGACCTTCGATATGAAAGAGTGGAGTTTTTCAAGGATGAAAGAGTGCATCTTTGAGAGTATGGCATAAGGTTGTAATTGTTGGAGATGATGGAGTTTTTGTTTAGGACCTTGCGGAGGCAAGAATGAATTCGTCAGTTGAAGGGGGGACAGAAAAAGTCAGTGGGTGCCTTTTTCTGGTGGCAGTTGGCTCACAAGTTTGCAGGCATTTACTTAAAGTTAGGTTGTTTAATAAAGGATAAACAGGCAGAAAGGGAGGGTCTCAGCGAACCCACACCGGAAGTCCTGGAGTTAAAATGTTATGTCATAGGAATATCAAGTTGAGCACAGTTTAATTAGTTCACTGCTAGGCAGAGTGGGTTGTTTAAAGTGTGACAATAAGAGAAGTACAATAAGTCAGGATGTCAAAGTTGTAGGGTATGTATACGGGGCGGGGTTTTAGGGGAGGGGGTATGGAATGTAGGTTTATTGAATGTATAGTCAGGTTTTAGTTCTGTAAGGCCTTAGGCCGAGGATGCTGTTGTGATGCACGCCTGTTTCAATAAAGCGGCCTTTTCCACACATCCAAAGAGTCAGTGGTCTGTTTGTGCCCCATTTCACCCATTCAGGCTTTGGGGGACAGCAGACCAAAGGGTGGTCTGTCCCCCAGGGGTATTGGGGGAAGGTAGGACGCAGTCTAGTTGTCTGTGCTCTTTGGCCTATATCTGGTAAAAGATGTAGCCAGAGGGATATATAATGCTCCATTTTGAGCTGCCACCCACTATTTTGTTATAGGTGTACATGGTGGCAGCCCCTTCCTAGTAGTGGTGTCATTTTTACCCCACCCACCTATCCCCTGGGTCTTAATGAGTTTAGATAAAATCATTTTTATGTGTGGTAGTTAGAGCATGTGCATTCCAGCAGGTGCGTAGGGGCAAATTTGTGTATTGGTTGAGACAGGTACATAGATGGGGCGGTTGGCCCACAAGTTTGTAGACCTTTACTTAAACTTAGCTTGTTTGATATAGGCTAAACAGGCAGAAAGGGAGGATCTTAGCGAACCCACACTGGAAGTCCTAGAGTTAAAATGTTACGTCATAGTAATATCACAGTTTAATTAGTTCACTGCCAGGCAGAATGGGAAGTTTAAAGTGTGGCAATAAGAGAAGTACAATAGGTCAGGATGTCAAAGTTGTAAGGTATGTATTATGGGGGTGAAGTTTTAGTGGAGGGGGTTTTGGAATGTAGGTTTATTGAATGTATAGTGAGCTTTTAGTTCTGTAAGTCCTTAGGCTGAGGATGCTGTTGTGATACGCAACTGTTTCAATAAAGTGGCAGTTCCACACATCCAAAGAGTCAGTGCCTCCAGGCTAGATGCAAATGGGTGCTGATGGAGCAGGGTAAATAAAATAATTTTGTACCCCCTTGGAAAATTAATGAACTCTTAATAAATTAATAATACTAACTGTTTGAAGGAGCATGTATTAACCAACAAATGCACCTTTTGGTAAACACTATATAAAGGTAACATGCACATTTGTGCAAAATCTAATTTATTTACAATTGTGAAGTTAATTAACCCTAATATTGTGATTTGCGTACTAATTAGAGTGAAATCGCATGATTTATGCTATGTAGTAGATTTGTATTGTGGCAAAGAATGCAGATGGTAAGTAAAATGGCTTTAAATGTCGCTTCTTCTAGGTAACACTTAACATGGGTCTTTAGAATGGCGGGTGGTAAACAGAAAGGCTTATTTTCTTTGTTTTAATTTTGGTTGTGTTTGTTCTTATGATAGTTCGTTCGGGCCTATTAGGCCATGCTGCAAAAATGGCTGCTGAAACAGATGAGGTCACGTGAAAAACCAAAGATGGCCTCTGGGTAGAAGAAATAGAGAAACTAAATCACGTGGATGCGGCCTGTGCACGGAGTGAGAGATGTCAAGGTCGTACTGACCTACCATAAGGAGGGTGCCAAGAAAGACTCAGCACGTATTCGTGGGAATGGAAGAGAAAGTACTGAGTGACAATGGACTAACTAAATTGTGACCATCAAGATCGCAACAAAATGAATGGACAAGTTGGACTGTTTTTAACCCCGAAGTCATGAGACTCATTGTATGTTTTGCTGTCCCCAAACCAGTTTGAACAAGGAGGGCGATGAGGTGACCATCACCACCCCTCAAATGGACCAATTAGCGTGATTCTTGCCCCTAAGGATTGCAACTTTTTGTGTAGTAAGCTAGAAAATAGGGTATAAGAGGGTCTACTCTTATGTGGGATGTTGCTATGGCTGCTGCTGATACAACTGCTGCTGTGGGTGTTTTCCTGCCATACCGTCTTTTTATCTTCCATTTTTCCACCTCATTACTACGAAAAGACTTTGTCATTTTTGGACTCTGAACTTGACTGGGGAAGGAACAAGATCGTTGCGGGAATTCTGTTTGGGAGGTACGTTTCGAGGAGGTTAGTGGGATAGTCAGTCAGCTTAGGGAATTCTATTCTGTGATCTGCAATTTATCTTCTTTTCGGTGAACCATTCCTGTCCGCATCTTCAACTATGGGTAATGCATAATTTCTTTCCTTCATTAAAACCTTACTTAAATGTGATTGATATATTAAATGCGATTAATAAACAAAGAAACTTATCCATGCAATTGAGAATTTAGATAAAATTATATTCTAACTTAAAATGAGTCTGTGGTTCTTTAGTACAGTTATGAGTTATAAAATGTTAAAAGGTTTTAATTGTGATTGAGCTGGTCTTAATCACCATCAACTTATTCTACTAGTTGGTCCATCGACCAAAGAGCGGAGTACCTTGATGTTTAGAACTGACAGGATCAAAAGGTTAATGTATATAATGTCTGAGGTATTATTCTGTCAAATTTAATAAGGTATCCCGTTCATCCAGCAGCACATTTCTCCTTGGTGTGAAATCCAGTGAATGAATGAATGAATGTATGATATGCGGTGTCATGGGCCCCACCGACATAAGGTTTAATAGACAGTAGGTTGAAGAAAGGTTTTACTTGGATTCGTGTCCTAAGGAGAAATTTATATTAGCCGCGCTGGATCAGATTTCTTGGTAGCAGAGTTATGGTTACTATAGATTAGTTTGGTGATTATTGATTGCTGATTTATTGATTTTTTATGTCTAACACTTTATGTCGAGTTGTATTATGTTATGTGTAAGTCAAAATTTTGAAGCTTCCCGGAAGTAGGAAGTGGACACGGGTGGCAAGAGAAGTCACACGGAATTGTGCATTGTCTGATTTTCAAATTGGTGATAACACAGGATTGTGTTATGTTAGGGACATTTCATGTATGAAAATGCGTTTGAGTGAAATAGCAACAGGTTTTCTTGTGAAACTCTGGCCTTAATTCTCAGGAGCAGTGTAGTCTCCACATGTGTTTTATCCCCAGAGAAACGGGTTTACCCCTTGCTTGAGAGAAGGGTAAGGTAGAGAGAAGTGCTACACATCAAACGAAACAGTATTCTTGTAAGTTAGAACAAACTATTTCCTTTGTTTAGCGAAACAGACAATGGTAATGTGTTTTACGTTGTAACTAATAAAATTTTGTCGAGAAGAGAAGGTAAGAAAACTGCCGATAATTTTTGTAAAGGAGGGGTCAGTAAAGATAGGAGTAGAACTGACGTCAACAAAGACCGCGCTGGTATTGGCCAGTTGTGGGAGAGCGAAGAGCTTCTTGGTTGGTGCGTTAGTGTGAAGACGCGCTGGTATTGGTTAGTGTGAGAGTGACGTAGAGCTTTCGGATTGGTGCGTTGGTGTGAGACGCGCTGGGATAGGTCCGAATAGCCGAGCAGTAGAAAGAACAGAGTGGTGAAGAATTTTCGTGTGTTTGTTTTGAGAAAAATAAACAGTGCAATATGGCTTATTATGAGTATAGTAGAGAGAAACTGTCATGGTTTGCGAAGATTAAAAACTTTTTCAAGAAAGACAAAAAGGTAGTGACTAGGGAAGGAGAAGTACTTCCTCCGCCGAAAACGCCAGCTTCTCATCTGATGTTGAAATATGGCTATCATACTTGCATTTGGTTGGAAAATTGGGAAAAATATACCCAAAGTGATGGAATATTGGCATTTTCAGAAAATGGTTCATTTAGCACAGCTGTACTTTGAAATTTGAGAGAGAAGATGATGAAACTTGAACCGAGACCTAGACCAACACAGTTCGAAGCGTTAGGTGAATGGGAAGATGAGATGTATGAAAGAGAAAGACACAGAGGTGCAAAGAATTATAGTTTAGTCCATGGAAGAGTATGGGGAGTGAATCATGAAGACAGGATGAGACGATGGAGGTATGCTAATATGACGGATGGGTTGTTTCCAGTCAGAACAGTTGAAGTTACAGGGAGAAAGTGTACGGAGAAAAAGAAGCATGAAGTAACAGAGAGATATGGGTATGGAGCTAGCGACACGGAGGATGAGTTACTGGAAGACATTTTAAATAGAAAACCCCCTCCATATCAACAGAATTCTGCGGTGGTGACTCCAAATGCACCACCAATGGAAACTGTAAGAAATCAAAGCCCTGAACGAAATTATGAAATAAATAGGTCTTATGAAAAATTAGAAACTCCACAGAATGCGAAGCCTGATAATGGTAATACAGCTGAGTTAGCCAGGACCACAAGAGAATTGACAGAGAAGATAAGAGAACTAACCAAGAACATGGAAGCTGTGACTGTGCCAGTGATGATAGGGCCAGTAATTCCGGTATTTGAAAATCAAAGAATAGATGAGCATTCCTTGACAATTCCATTGAACTCGAGTATGCAAAGAGTGAGAGAAGGGATAATTCCAGAAACTAGAGAGACAAGAGATTCAGTTGGCTCATGTAGGTCGAGTCCACCTACAAATTTGACGATTAATGAGAGTCAGATCAATAGGATTCCTATGGGAACCAAGTCAGCAACTGAGACCCCAGAGAGAAGTGCAAATTGGGCAGAGATAAATAATGCCCCTGTGGGTCCGACTCCAGAAGAATTAAATGAGTGGATGAGGAATTTACAGAAGAAAGATGCTGAACCACAACCTTTGGATGTAATCAGACTAAAAATAGATATGGAAGAGTTAATTCTAGGGACTATTGGTACAGATCGATTGAAATCCTACCAAGATGATGAGCTTATGTTTATGTGTAAAAGTGTTACTTGGAGAGCTAGGAATTTGCATGAAAAATTGGAAGAAACAGCGAATGAACTAGGAGTAGAGTTTGGAAAAATCAGAGGATTGCAGAAACCATACAGGGTAGACTTTAGTGAAAAGGATATAAAAAATCTGAACACTTCAGGACGATTAACACAGATAAAGGAACTGATTGTGTTATTGAGAAAATGGGGAGATGTGGACAGATGGAGAAGCAGGTGGATAAGAAGAAAGGAGGGAACGACCGATAAAGCTTCATTGGCTTTTCCGGTGAAGGAGAAAGAACCAATAGTAATGGAATATCCAATGAGGGAAACTCCAGGAGGAAGCTATGTACATGTCCCATGGTCCAGACAAGATATATTGTCATTTACAAATGACTTTCCAAGATTGAGAGAGAAACCCGTAGAATGGTATAGACAGGTAGAAAGATTTGTAAAGGTTTCAAAGGTGTTGTGGGAAGATTTGGATGGATTGTTTGAAATTGTAGTACCAGCAGGATTTATGGACAGAATGTAAGATTACAATTGACTGGCCGAAGGAAGAATATCCTAGAGATGCAAAAACTGGAGCCCCAGGTCCAGAAGTACTGAGAAAGTATGAACAAGCCATCACGTTTTTGAAAAATAAAATCCCACCAAAAGAAACATATTGGGTAAAGATTGATAGAACAACTCAGGAGAGTAAGGAATCTGTACACGCCTACTATGAGAGACTGCTTTTGGTCTTTAAACAGTACAGTGGTTATGAGAATTTGAGTGAAAAGGACATGAGTCATTTTGTGTATAGATTTGTATATGGATTAATACCTGAAATAAGTGAAATGATTAAGCAACATATGTTGTGTTGGCAGAATAACACTGTAGATGAAGTATTAAGGTATGCAAAATATTGTAGTGACGATATTGAGTCTAGACAGCGTAAACTAAAAGAAAAGGCGATGTGGGCACAAGTAAAAGTTGCAGAAAAACAAGAAGCTCAGATGAATAATCAGTCTAGTGATGCACGACAGACTAAATTCAAACCGAATATAGGTAAAGGAAAAGGTCAAATGAGTATAGAAGAGGCCAAAAAGAAATGGCCCTGTCACAATTGCGGAAAATTAGGACATTGGAGAAATGAGTGTAAATTTCCTCCAAAAGCTAATACAGAAAATCAACCATTAAATCCACAGGTGCAGAATGAGGTGAGTTACCAACAGCTGCAACAGCCGCAGGTAGTTACTCAACAGTGTCAGGTGCCACAACCACCTCTTCCAAAGAGTGTAAACCCCCAGAGATACAGTACAGAGGCAGGATTCTACGGATGAGAGCAGGTAACAAAATTGCCGCGCGCAGCTGCAGTGTCGCAGTATTGGTTACGGCAGGATGGAAATGAATCGGATGAAAGTTTATGACGGTGCCTAGGAGAGGAAGAAGAGTGCATGCTTGGCGCAACTCTAGAGGTAGATCAGTCAGGTCCATTTGTGGATGGAAAAGTGAATGGTGTAAATGCTACATTCCTTGTGGACACTGGAGCTACCCGTTCTACTGTTAGATCAGTGGAAATTCCAAACCTTCCTTTCTCAGGAAAATATATCCAAGTTGTAGGTGTTTCAAACAGGCAGATTAAAACGCCTCTTACCAAACCAGTAGAGGTTAAAGTTGGACCATTCAAAGAGATGCATCGTTTTGTGGTATGTGATTGCAGTCCTGTAAATTTGTTAGGACGCGATCTACTTTGTAAAATGAATTGCACCATCTATTGTACCCCAGATGGTATTGCTTTCCAGACACCAGATGAGGATGTCCTGTATAAAATGACAATGGCAGAACTAGAACCAGGAGTGAATGACATGTTTCCTGTGTTTGATGCAGAGAAAATCCCGATTGAATTGAAAGGAATAGTCAGATCCGATGTATGGGATTTCACAGGCGAAGACATTGGACTAATGAGAGGAGTTGACCCTGTAAAAATTACTGTAAGGGAAGGAACAAATTAACCAAATACTCCACAGTATGAATTAACGCCAGAAATTATTGAAGGAATAACACCTGTAGTTAATAAGATGATTGAACAAGGAATTTTGAGAGAAATAATGAGTAGCCCATGTAATTCTCCTATAATGGGATTGAAAAAGCCGAATGGAACATATAGGATAGTACAGGACTTGAGAAAGGTAAATAAGATTGTTATTCCTTGTTGCCCAATTGTGCCAAACCCCACTGTAATACTGTATCAGATTCCACATGATGCAGAATGGTACACGGTCATTGATTTATGCCATGCATTCTTTTCCATTCCATTGCACCCTGACAGCCAGCCATTATTTGCGTTTCTTTTCGGAGAGCGTATTTTGGCATGGTGCCGAATTCCTCAAGGGTATACTGAAACCCCCTCAATCTTTAATCAGATCCTAAAGAAATCATTGGAAGATTTAAAAATGCCTGAAAAATCTGTGATGGTAGTATATCGATGACCTATTGGTGGCATCAAGGACCAAAGAAGCATGTGTTACGGACACCATTGCTTTATTAAATCATTTGGCAGAAGGAGGACACAAGGTGTCTCCATCAAAACTGCAATTTTGTCAACAAGAGGTACAGTATCTAGGTCATAAGATTGAGAAAGGGATGCGAAAGGTGATGACAGAAAGAATAAGGATTATCCAAGGAATGAGAGCCCCGATGACACAGAGAGAGGTGAGAATGTTTCTTGGGATGGTTGGTTATTGTCGACAGAAGGATAGGTGGATTTTCATTAATTGCAAAACCTTTACAGCGATTGACAAAGAGGGATGTCAAAGATCCGATTGAGTTGAATGAGGAGGAAATGAAGGCTTTCAAGGAACTGAAAACAAGTTTGTGTGAGGCACCAGCATTGGGGATGCCTGATTATGAAAAAGAATTTGAGCTGTATTGTAGTGAGAGAGATGGATGTGCACTTTCAGTGTTAGTACAAAGGCATGGAAAAATGAAAAGACCAATCGCTTATTTTTCAGCTGTCTTAGACCCGTTAGCAAAGGCGTTGCCTGGATGTCTGAAAGCAGTAGCTGCTACTTGTGTGAGTCTGGAACAGAGCGAAGGCATTGTGATGGGGTATCCTCTGAGAGTATATGTCCCACACTCTGTTGAAATCCTTCTGACCCGAACCAAGACCCAATTCATGACACATAGTCGGCTGACTAGGTATGAAAAAGTGATTTTGGGTGCAGACAATGTAACCATTGAAAGATGCACGAGCGTGAATCCCTCAACTTCATTGCCAGATGAAGTAAACGTAGAAGTCAAAGATGATGTTGACCATAAGTGTTTGGATGTGCTTGAATTTTGCACAAAGCCTCGCCCAGATATTAAAGATGAGCCCTAAAAGAATCAGATTATGTGATGTTTGTGGACGGGTCATGCCTGAGAACAAGTGAAGGAGCTTTAAGTGCTGTGTATGCTGTGTGTACGGTGGCAACCATAATGGAAGCATCCTGTTTGAGAGGAATACGTTCAGCCCAAGTGGCTGAGCTGATTGCTTTGATTCGAACATGCAAATTGAGAAAGAATTTCCAAATTACGGTGATCACGGATAGCCAGTATGGCTTCGGAGTGGTCCACAACTTCGGACAGATCTGGTCCCAGAGGGGTTTCCTGACTTCTGCAGGAACTCCTATTAGGAATGGTGAGTTTGTGAAAAAATTGCTTGAGGCGATACAGCTACCTAAACAGATTGCAGTAGTAAAATGCGCTGCACACAAAAATGGAACTGATTATATTACAGTGGGAAACCAATTCGCAGATGAAATAGCTCAATATTGTGCCAGAAATATGGTCTCACTGAATAGGAGAAGAGAAAAAGAGAATGTTTCATGTCCCTTGCTGTTTACTAACACAGTTGAAACCTGGGATGAGGTAAGGCAATTGCAGGAAGAAGCAGATGAAGAGGAGAAAGATGGTTGGATAAAAGCAGGCTGCAGACAAAGAGAGGAAGATGAAGTTTGGGTTTATAGAGACGAAAGACCAGTTATGCCTGATAGCATGATCTCTAGTATGGCACGGATGTACCATGGACAAGCACACATTGGTAGGGATGCCATGAACAGACTTTTCAGACAGACTTGGTACAACCCGAAATTTAGGGCTATAGCTGAAAGTCTTTGTCAAAGATGTCTTACATGCCAAAAGATAAATCCTGGAAGGAAAACGGTAGTGAGTTTGGGAACAATAGGACGTGAAGGAGGTCCTTTTACCAGAATGCAACTAGATTTTATTGAAATGCCCCCAAGCAATAGATTGAGATATGTCCTTGTGGTCGTTTGTTTGTTTTCTCGTTGGGTGGAAGCCTATCCGACAAGAAGGAATGATGGAGTTACTGTGGCTAAGATCCTACTGAGAGAATTCATTCCTAGATATGGCTTTCCAGTAACGATCGAAACAGATAGAGGAACACATTTCCAGAATGAAATAATCCAATTGATATGTGAAGCACTTGACATTCAACAAAAATTGCACTGTGCCTACAGACCAGAGGCTTCTGGAGTGGTAGAGCAAGTAAATGGAACAATAAAGAATAGGTTAGGGAAAATGTGTCAAGCCACGGGACTCAAATGGCCCGATGCCCTGCCATTGGTGCTGATGAGCATCAGAAGCATACCTGACAGAAAAACAGGTCTGAGTCCTCATGAAATAATCATGGGACGAGCAATGAGACAAGCACATGTACCTGTCAACAAACTGCTGACTATAACTGATGATCTCGTATTGGACTATTGCAAAGGATTGGCTGACGTGGTGCATTCTGTGTTTCATCAGGTTGGACCGGATGCGACCACTCTTGAAAGAAAACCAGCTCATGATTTGAGTCCAGGAGACTGGGTCCGCATCAAAGTCCACAGAAGAAGAAACTGCTTGGTTCCTCGCTGGGATAAGCCACGTTAAGTGATCCTGGTGACAACAACTGCTGTAAAGTGTGCAGGTGTGAAAAATTGGGTTCATGCCAGTCATACCATCAGAGTTCCAGATCCTGAAGCTCGACCTGTAAGTCGACATCTGGAGATATCGGATACCAGCTCAGCATCCGAAGCAGAAGCTGAAACAAACAGAGTTCCAGATCTTGAAGCTCGACCTGTAAGTCGACATCTGGAAATATCGGATACCAGTTCGGCATCTGAAACAGACCAACCTGAATCTGGTAAAAGACAAAAGAGAAAAACAGGAAACAAAAGAACTGATATTATAAACAAAGAAACCGAACCAAGGGACAGTGACAATGAACAGCCAAGTACAAGTTATGGAAAAATTCCGCCAGGGATAGTTGAGGTAACTGAAGAAAACTTAGATTCAGATAGAGAGATAGAGGAAAGTGCGGAAGAAACCCGAGGAGTAGTAGGGTCAGAACTACGAACAGAAGAAACACAGGGAAATTTAGATTCAGACAGAAATATTAAGAAAAATGCGGAAGACAAACGAGGAGGGTTAGAATCAAATATCCAAACAGAAGAGTCACAAGAAGGTTCGGATTCAGACAAAGAAACTGAGATCATAAGGTTCAAAGTTAGAGGAAGTGAAGTGAGGTCTGAGACAGAATCAGAAGAAAGTGAAGAAGAAAGAAAGCAAAGAATAGGACCAAGAAAGAGATCTTGGAGAACAGAACGAGAAGAAAAGGAAAACGAACTGAAAAGGCCAAGAAAAGGAGACAATGGGCCCAACGAAATTAAAAGACTGAGATATAAGATAATAAATTTGAACAAAGATAATGCGGAACAAGTAAATGAAATAACAAGTCAGAAAGGACGAGGAAAACAAAGTGAAAGACAATTACAGAGACCAAAAAGAGTGAAGAGACCTAACTTGAAATATAAGTCACCTGAATGGCTATACATAGCATTGACCGACATTAAAGAAGTGGATAGCAGTCACGAAAGCCCAGACGAAGGCTGTGAACAAATGGGTGAGAGTGAATTGCACCAAACCTGAAAGACAAAGAAAGAAAACCGGACTGGACACCAAAACTGAATAAGATGAGAAAAAGTTCTGAAAAGAGCTGAAGAAAGCACCAAAAGAGACTAATTAAAGGGTAGAGTGGCTGGAAAGTCATTTTGAGGTGTGGAAACACATTTTCTCTACAAACATTTATATAGCCAAATAATAGTACAACATGGTAGACACTGAGGGGCCGATTCCGATCTCGGCCGGTAGGGCTCCGAATCGGATTCGGCTTAACCGGATCCGATTCGGAGCCCTATTGCCCGACCGATTCGTACGCGCGTCCGGGCAAGCGAGTACGATGCGAAATCGCCGACCGACTCGTCCGGGCGTCCCGACCGCTCCGACCGATTCGTTCCCGGGTCTAACCGCACCGACCGACTCGCTCGGACTCGACTCGCACCGCGCAATGGAGACGTTCCCCGGCCGGGTAAGTACGATGCGCGCCGCGAGCAGTCCGACTGAGCCGCGCCGTCCGGCTCGAAAGAGCAGTCGGAGCCGTACTTTGGGGGTCCGTGTCGGACCCCCTGTATGCGTAGCCGCGCGAGTCTCACACAGGGGGGACCCATGGGTCCCCCCTACCTGTGCGTGTACGGCACGAGTCGCTTCGCCGTGTACACGCTGTAGGGGGCGCCCTTGTCCACCTCGCACCCATTGAGTCAATGGGAGCCCGCGTACGCGTTGTACGACAGGCTCGACCGACTCGAGTCCGATGGCATACGTGCGCATCGTACTCGTTCGGTCGGGCTGCACGGGTCTGATTCAGTCGGAAATCTCTCCGGGTCCGGCTCGGTCGGAGAGATTTCCGGCCCGAATCGGAATCGGCCCCTTAGAATAGAAGATCTAGATGTGAGTTTTTACATAGATGGTGTAGAATGTGTTTTTATTGTACAGGATTGCTAATGCTTATCTGGTTTATTTTAGCAATAATAATTCCACTTAGATTAGCTGTAGAAAATACATCTGTAATAGTGAATGACACAAATAATGACAAAGAAGCTATCATAAAGAACACTGCAGCATTAGTAGATAGTACTGATTTACATAGGGATAAGTCCATAACTGATTTCTCCAAGAATGTCTTCACAAAACTATTATATGAATATGTGGAGACAATGGATGTGAGAGATTGCTATGTCTGTATGCAGTTACCTGCGTCTGTCACAGAAGTTGTGACCTATCATCACCTTCCTTCGACGTATGGGATAACTTGTAGCGTCCTAGCTAGTTTATTTTACAAAACAGGCAGATTAGAATATTATTACACTGATATAGACACTGTTTTTGCTAAAGCTCCCGTAATCCCTGAATTAAATAAGGTAAAAGTCGCAAAAATGTTGGGAGAATTTTTCTTAGAAAATAAAGATTTAACGTTAGAGTATATATTTAGACACAATCTTACTTGTGAATTAAAGAAAGAAGAAAAGATTTTCTTGGACATGGTAGAGGACAGAAGAGTTAAGTTTCAAAGAAAGGTAGCAGAAGAAAAGATAAAAACGCCACCTTGGGCGTTTGAAGAGAGAAATTATAACAAAAGAGAAATAAATGCAGCTATGGTTCTGGATTGGCCCCAACAGGGAAAATTGTGTATTAGTAGAAGTAACACTATGTATGATAACTATTTCATGGGTTCTAGTGAGTGCCGAGATACATATAAAACTCTAGAGGGATGGGGATTTAAAGGAGGAAAAGATCCAGTATTTCCAGGAATCTATTATATTTGCGGAAATAGAGCTTCTTATAGGTTGCCGGACCATTGGTACGGAACATGCTATCTAGGCCTGGTCTTTCCAAAAAATGTTCACGTGGAAAGAAGAACGAAAGGAATACACGAGATAGGTAAAACATTAACACGTAGAAGAAGGGAAAGCTTATCAGAAATAGTAGGTGAGATTTTTGGAGCATTGATACCAGCAGTGGGTATATCTTTAAATGCATACAAGATTCGGAAATTGTCTACAGTAGTAGATCGTTTATCAACGAATACTGCTGGAGGGTTCTTGATGGTAAACACCGAAATGGTTGCCATGAGAGCTATGGTAATGCAAAATCGACTTGCCCTTGATATTCTTTTGGCAAAAGAGGGTGGAGTCTGTGGAATGCTGAAAGTCCAACATTGTTTCACTTACATTCCAGAGAAAAGTGAGAATATACAGAAGTATATAAAGAATATTACTGATTTGCACAAAGAAATTGCCCCACTGGAGGTTGAAGGTGTTTGGAAGAGACTTGGTAAGAGTTTTTCCTTAATGAAAAAATGGTTCACAGAAATAGGTAGTTCTCTTATTGGGAAAATACTAATACCAGTCACAGTGATAATAATGGTAATGTTATTAGTGAGATTAGCATATGTGTGTATTAAAAGAAGAAAAAGACAAAATAGAGTAAAAAGAGAAAATGAGGAAAATAAAGAAAGAGAACGGGAGATGGGAGAGATAGAATTAGAAGAGTTAAAAGAGAACATGTACAAACGGTCTAAAAGACAAGATGAGAAAAACACAGTTGTATGAATTAACAAGAAAGCAAGTGGACAAGAAACATTTACCTGATAAGTTGTAGGATAGGTTTTTGTGGTGATGTTAGAAATCACCAAAGGGGGGAATTGATGGAGCAGGGTAAATAAAATAATTTTGTACCCCCTTGGAAAATTAATGAACTCTTAATAAATTAATAATACTAACTGTTTGAAGGAGCATGTATTAACCAACAAATGCACCTTTTGGTAAACACTATATAAAGGTAACATGCAAATTTGTGCAAAATCTAATTTATTTACAATTGTGAAGTTAATTAACCCTAATATTGTGATTTGCGTACTAATTTGAGTGAAATTGCATGATTTATGCTATGTAGTAGATTTGTATTGTGGCAAAGAATGCAGATGGTAAGTAAAATGGCTTTAAATGTCGCTTCTGCTAGGTAACACTTAACATGGGTCTTTAGAATGGCGGGTGGTAAACAGAAAGGCTTATTTTCTTTGTTTTAATTTTGGTTGTGTTTGTTCTTATGATAGTTCGTTCGGGCCTATTAGGCCATGCTGCAAAAATGGCTGCTGAAACAGATGAGGTCACGTGAAAAACCAAAGATGGCCTCTGGGCATAAGAAATAGAGAAACTAAATCACGTGGATGCGGCCTGTGCATGGAGTGAGAGATGTCAAGGTCGTACTGACCTACCATAAGGAGGGTGCCAAGAAAGACTCAGCACGTATTCGTGGGAATGGAAGAGAAAGTACTGAGCGACAATGGACTAACTAAATTGTGACCATCAAGATCGCAACAAAATGAATGGACATGTTGGACTGTTTTTAACCCCGAAGTCATGAGACTCATTGTATGTTTTGCTGTCCCCAAACCAGTTTGAACAAGGAGGGCGATGAGGTGACCATCACCACCCCTCAAATGGACCAATTAGCATGATTCTTGCCCCTAAGGATTGCAACCTTTTGTGTAGTAAGCTAGAAAATAGGGTATAAGAGGGTCTACTCTTATGTGGGCTGTTGCTATGGCTGCTGCTGATACCACTGCTGCTGTGGGTGTTTTCCTGCCATACCGTCTTTTTATCTTCCATTTTTCCACCTCAATACTACGAAAAGACTTTGTCATTTTTGGACTCTGAACTTGACTGGGGAAGGAACGAGATCGTTGCGGGAATTCTGTTTGGGAGGTACGTTTCGCGGAGGTTAGCGGGATAGTCAGTCAGCTTTGGGAATTCTATTCTGTGATCTGCAATTTATCTTCTTTTGGGTGAACCATTCCTGTCCGCATCTTCAACTATGGGTACGGCATAATTTCTTTCCTTCATTAAAACCTTACTTAAATGTGATTGATATATTAAATGTGATTAATAAACAAAGAAACTTATCCATGCAATTGAGAATTTAGATAAAATTATATTCCAACTTAAAATCAGTCTGTGGTTCTTTAGTACAGTTATGAGTTATAAAATGTTAAAAGGTTTTAATTGTGATTGAGCTGGTCTTAATCACCATCAACTTATTCTACTAGTTGGTCCATCGACCAAAGAGCAGAGTACCTTGATGTTTAGAACTGACAGGATCAAAAGGTTAATGTATATAATGTCTGAGGTATTATTCTGTCAAATTTAATAAGGTATCCCGTTCGTCCAGCAGCACATTTCTCCTTTTTGTGAAATCCAGTGAATGAATGAATGTATGATATGCGGTGTCATGGGCCCCACCGACATAAGGTTTAATAGACAATAGGTTGAAGAAAGGTTTTACTTGGATTCGTGTCCTAAGGAGAAATTTATATTAGCCGCTAGATCAGTGCCATACAGCCCAATGTTGCTTTCACGCTTAATCATTTAATGCAGTCCACTAAAGGTATCATGCTGGGAGACGAGCACACCCACACAACAAGACTCAGCTCTGGCTCCCAATGACAGTCAGCTGCTTGTAGGTATTTTAATGCAGAATAACCATGTGTTCTTCACATTGAGCCCCGCTTCATTCAGCAGACAGACAGGCGTGTAGGCTTTAGGCAAACCCTCAGCTCACCCAGTAAAAGTGCAGACTTAAAGATGATTTCCCTTGCCTCTTGAATTGGAATTGAAACACAGCTTCCAGACAGGGGCTGGAGTCCATTCTCTAAGGTTTCAGAACCAGTTCAGTTTCTTCTTTTTCAAACGTCAATTTCTGGCTGCTCCTCAAACACAGACTTTGTTCTAGGTGATGGTTCTCATAGGCATTAACAATGAGGCTGACTGTAAACGGGAGTTTCCAAAACATTGACAGTATGAAGTTTAAAGTCTCTTCATCTGTCTTTCACTAGTCTCTTTAAACAGTAGCCAGGGACAGACAAAAGGGCAGGCCTTGCCTAGAACATTCCTCAGCTTGAACACCAGAAACGGAAGTCCCACCCCTGATTTCTAACATCTACCAAATAGCAGTGGTCATGAAGACTTAATCAGCATCAGCTAACAAGTTCCACATTGAATTTTCAAGGGAGCCTTGCCACCTTCCTCCTTCATTTCAGTGTCTGAATCTCTACCCTTCAGTTGCAGGTAAACAGCCAATATACTTCCACTGTCTGGGGAACCTGTGTCCAACCCTCAATCTTGTGCTATGCTTAATTAGGGGCTATACAAAATGGATCCCACTTGCACCAGTACTCAGGCTGTCACCACACGTTGGGCCTGAGTCACAAAGTAAACTTACACTTTTGTGTAAGTTTATGATTTTTGCAATTCACGAAACAATTTCATGAGTAGTAGCGTTATGACTGCCTATCTTTGTATGTGCGGAGACTTGGCAGCCATAAAGATACGACTCATAAAATTCCTTTGTGAATTGCAAAAATCACAAACTTACACAAAAGTGTGAGTTTACCTTTGTGAATCAGGCCCACAGAGTTGAAACTACTATGCATGTGTAACACCATACTCACTTCACATACATGCACACTGCATGCACATGGAATAGCAGCACAATGATCTGGGGTTCACGTACCAGATGACCTTTATATGAAAGGGGCTATTAGACCACACTGTTCATGACACAGAACAAAACGTCTGATCATACTAATGATTCCCAAAAACTTGGTATGCTGACACCACTGCTTTATGGATTTACTCAATGTATGGGCAGTAGTCCTTTACCTACTATGAATCCACATTTTGAACACCACTCCACTTAACAGAATAGGTTCTGTACCTGGCACTAACAGTGACAGGCTTCAGATAGGACCAAAGAAAAGTTCAGGATACCAATGTCACATGTAGTCAGGCATTCTGAGCAGGGGTACCCACCTGTTCACAGTGTAGAGAATATTCATTTCACAACGTTCATAATTCATCTGATCAGCTATAAGCATTCTCCCAGTAGCTGCCATACCTTCTGTGGGCAAGTGATTCATTCAAGAAGCTGTATTAGACACATTATTCTACAAGCAGTCTCAAACTCACAATAACAGCTTATCCTGGCTTTCCACATGCTTATACATAAACACTTTTGGAATCTTTTTAAGTAATTCTTCAGTGTAAGGCAGAGGGAAATCATCGTTTCTCGATTTAGCCTTCTATGCCAACATCATGAGTTTCCGATCTGCTTGCTCTAGAACTTGCTTTCTTCTTTTCTCACAATTGTATATTATTTTCCCTGCCTTTCCTTTTCTCTTTCCCTCTCCATTATCTCATGGTTTTTTCTCTCTAGGGTCCATTACTCCTTTCTCTTCCACCTCTGGTAAACTAATATTAACTTCTCTCTCTCAAACTCTCTAGCCTTCTCCTCCTCATGCTTTGCTTTCTGTAGTGCCAATTTCAAATTCATGATCTCAGTCCGAATTAATCCACCCAAGATAATGTGTCCTGGAGTTGGTGACTAGGACACCCTGTGAGAAGTTGGCCTGGTATATGCTGTTCACTAGTTAAAGTGGACACCTTGCACCAGTACAATTCGACTCTTAGGGTAGGTAGGTTTAAGACAACCTTTATAGAAAGCTATCCTAGTGGTAGCTGTGGAGAGCAGCCTTCAGGCTAAGTCTTGGAGGAATGTAAAGCAGCTTGTTTTACCACACAATCTCTTGAATCACCAAATGAAAAGACACCACACAGGTATATATATCAAATATATATGTATTTATTACTAAACAACTCTCTACTAATCTCTTTATGAGATTAGAAGTCAGGAACATAAGTACAAGTCAATGTTTTATCAAAATAAGTTAGCACAAGTAAATATCACAATCTTATCTTGGCTAGACCGTGGTCTAGAGCACATAGAATCGAGGGACCCCAAAGAACCACCCCAGTCTATGCGAGAGAACGCGATTGAGTTATCAATGTTACAGGTCCCTGGCGTGTTCGAGGCGAACACACCGATCGGTCAGTATGAGTCGAAGGACGCGGATACTGGTAGAGTTATAAGGGAGTTGGACGCGATGTGTCTAACACAGACGCGAACCCTGTACGACCCAGTGCGAGAATCGCACAGGGAAAATAGGAGTTTTAGGGCACTTCTAGGGTAGCTACAAGCAAGCCACTTACAGGGTAAGTAGTTCTAGGGCCCACACCCACAGGAGCACCATAGTGCTGAAGTTACCTCACCCAGGGGAGCCGGGTGCATAGGTGTCCTTTGGTGTCGGGTCGCGGCATCGTTCTCAGTGGGAACCAGTGAAGACTTGCTGCTTGCGAAGACAGAAGAAGTGTCCGTTGGAATCCAAGCCTGGATTCGGAAGGAGGAAGACCTGAAAGCAGAGGGGACAGTGTTCAAAGTCACTTGGCAGTGACCCGGGGCAAGGAAGATGAATGCCCACCGTCGTCGACAGGATTCAGGTCGTTCACTGATGTCTTGACTCTTCGACCACAAGGTCCAAGAGGCGTCGAGGATGGCCAGGAGCTGGATTCACCGTGTCCTATGAAGTCTGCAGCTGACTGCGGTGTCGGCGACCCGATTGGAGCCAACAAGCCTTGGTAGCAGCAAGTCTTGTGGAGGGGACGAAAAAGTCAATGGTGCAGACCAGCAAGGTCTGGGCGACTTACCCAGCAAAGGTATGTCAGGGCAGGCGTGGAGCAACCAGGGGAGCCCTTTGGTTTTGTTGAAAAGTCTTCTGGGGACCCACAAGCCGGCTGGCAAGGGATCGCGAAGACGCCTCGGGAGGATGCACTCAACAGGGGCCCACGGTCACTCGGGACGGTGTAGGCCTCTGATTTTGTGAGGGATCTCTGCTAGAGGCTGGGACCACACGTGGTCCAAAGCACAAGTTCGTAGAACGTCGTGGAGGGGTTTCACTCGACAATAGTGCACGGTACCCAGGGGCTGCGGTTCCTCATTGCTCGTGGGGTCCACTTGCCTCAGCTTCACTGGGGACTCACGATGGCCTTGGAGAAGTCAGGAAATCCTCTTCCTGGGCTGCAGGGACTTCAGGCTCCGGCGGGAGCGGCTTAGTTTGCGACCGTCGTTGTAGTTTTTGGTGCCTGCCAAGCAGGGGAGTCACTCCTTGACTCCAAGGGAGATTCTTCAGTCTTCCAGAGGTAGTGGAACGTCGAAGGTCCAGGATTCTTCTTAAGAGCATCGTCCAGGGGTATCTAGGTTGCAATGCACAGGTTCCCCCTCTTATACTAAAGAGAAGGGAGGGACTAGCTCTATGACCCCACCTATGGGAGGGTCAGGGGGGTGGGTGGCTACACCCACTTCCCTTTGTCCAGTTTCGCGCCAGAGCAGGGGCAGGTAGCCCCTGAGCTGGTTTGAACTGGCATATGCACAGAGGAGCCTTCTGCTCCCCCAGTGCAGGACTTCAAAGCACTCTAGGAGTGCACCCACCCAGCCCCAATTCACTAAACCCTGTCTGGGAGGTGGTCACACCCCCTTGGGACAGGATACCTATTGTTGGGCCTCCTCCACTGCGAGTGTTGGTCATCAGCAGGAGGGCAGCCCAGTGTCTGTGACTGGTGGCATCCATTTTGTGATGCCAGGGCTCTTCAGGATTCTACCTCGTTTCCACAGTAGGTACATGTCTATCCCTCTAGAAGGGTGGAATGCTACCCCCGCCGCCAGAACTGGTGGGGGGGTAGTATTCCAATTTTTTGACACCAAACACGACATGTTTCCGTGCAGCCATCCCAAAGTTAGCATTTAACGCGAGGTTATAATGCGCTTAAGAGTATATGGTCAGGCTGCACTACAAACAGCCTCAGAGAAGGGTCTCCGAATGCTGCAGAGGGGCTCTGCTCATGCAGGGGCACCCTCTCACATTGGAACCAAGCACTCTGCCTTCAGGATTGATAAGGCCTGCCATAGGAGTGACTTATAGGTTTATATGTGTGTATCTATGTAGTGATATAGGTAGCCTATATCACAGTAAGGGGTGCCTGCACCACCTTACCCAGGCTGCAGTAGCAGACCTGTGGTGTCATATTTTGTCTGCTTCCCAGGGGTGGCATAATACATGCTTCAGCCCCTGGTAGGCCTGTGAAGTACCTATGCCCTTGGTACCTAAGGTACCATATACTAGGGACTCATAAGGTACTACAGTATCCAATCACTAGTGCACCTAGAGTGCACTCCAAGTCGTTTAGAGAGAACAGAGAAGCTGGGGCCCTGATTGGCAGGGTCCCAGCCAGACTATAGCCAGAAACCAGTGTAAACATCAGAAAAAAAGTGGGGGCAACATAAGAGGCAGATCCTACTCTCCTACACAACCCCCTCCCCCCCAAACGCAGGGACACTAAACTAACCTTGACCAGTTGAGTCTTCGTGCTCTAAGTGGAAATACCTTGAGAGTCCATCTGCATTGGCATGTTGGGTCCCAGGCCTATGTTCCACTGTATAGTCCATCCCCTGTAGGGAAATGGACCACCTCAAAAGTTTGGGGTTTTCACCTTTCATCTGTTTAAGCCATAGGAAGGGCTTGTGGTCAGTCTGAACTATGAAGTGAGTGCCAAACAAGTATGGCCTCAGCTTCTTCAGGGCCCACACCACAGCAAAGGCCTCCCTCTCTATAGCTGACCAACATTTCTCTCTAGGGGTCAGCCTTCTGCTAATGAAAGCTACTGGCTGGTCTTGACCTTCATCATTCAGTTGAGACAGTACAGCTCCCACACCCAGCTCAGAAGCATCTGTTTGGACAATGAACTTTTTGGTGTAGTCTGGACTCTGTAAGATGGGGGCAGTGCACATGGCCTGCTTTAGGTCTTCAAATGCCTTCTGACAGCTAGCTGTCCACTGAACCTTTTTTGGCATTTTCTTTGAGGTTAGATCATTCAAGGGGGTCACAATAGATCCATATCCCTTCACAAACCTCCTATAGTACCCAGTCAGGCCTAAGAAGGCTCTCACCTGTGTCTGGGTGGTTGGAGCAACCCATTCCATTATGGTTTGGATTTTGCTCTGTAAAGGCTGAACCTGGCCTCCACCTACAAGGTGGCCCAGGTACACAACCTGACTCTGCCCTATCTGGCACTTAGTGGCCTTGATAGTGAGGCCTGCGTTCTGCAGAGCCTCCAAAACATTTCTGAGGTGGACCAGGTGATCCTGCCAGGAGGAACTAAAGACAGCAATATCATCTAGATAAGCTGAGCAATAAGTTTCCATCCCTGCCAGAACTTTGTTCACCAACCTCTGAAAAGTGGCAGGTGCATTTTTCAATCCAAAGGGCATCACCATAAAGTGGTAGTGCCCACCAGGGGTCGAAAATGCTGTTTTGGCTTTTGCATCATCAGCTAATCTGATCTGCCAGTAGCCAGCTGTTAGGTCAAATGTACTTAGATACTTGGCTGAGGCCAAAGTATCAATCAGCTCATCTGCCCTTGGTATGGGATAGGCATCAGTCCTAGTGACTGCATTGAGGCCTCTGTAGTCTACACAAAACCTCATTTCTTTCTTACCACCCTGGGTATGAGGCTTGGGTACTAGGACTACTGGGCTAGCCCAAGAGCTATCTGAAGGCTCAATCACACCTAACTCCAACATTTTCTGGACTTCAGTCCTGATACAGTCCCTGACATGGTCAGGTTGCCTGTAGATTTTACTCTTGACAGGCAGACTGTCTCCAGTGTCCACCTCGTGGGTGCACCAGGTAGTCTGACTAGGGGTCAGGCTAAACATATGTCTGTACTGCTGCAGAACTTGTCTGCACTCAGTTTGCTGATGGGCAGTGAGGCTGCTTGCAAAAGCAACACCATCTACTGACCCATCATCAGGGTTCTGTGAGAGCAGGTCAGGGAGAGGGTCACTCTCCTCCTCCTGTTCCTCATCAGTTGCCATGAGCAAGCCCATGTCAGCCCTGTCAACATATGGTTTCAATCTGTTGACGTGGAGCCCCCTCAGGGGGCTCCTGGGAGTTCCAAGATTCACCAAATAGGTGACTTCTCCCTTCTGCTCAACTATTGTATGGGGGCCACTCCACTTGTCTTGGAGGGCTGCTGGGGCCACAGGCTCCAACACCCACACTTTCTGTCCTGGCTGGTACACAGTCAGCACAGCCTTTTGGTCATGCCAAGCTTTTTGTAATTCTTGGCTGGCCTCCAGGTTTTTGGTTGCCTTTTTCATGTATTCAGCCATCCTGGAGCGGAGACCAAGTACATCACATCCTGTTTGGGGGGCTTGAGAGGTAACTCCCAGCCCTCTTTTACCAAACATAATGGACCTCTTACAGGATGCCCAAACAGAAGCTCAAATGGGCTGTAACCAACCCCCTTCTGTGGAACTTCTCTGTATGCAAACAACAGGCAGGGAAGAAGAAGGTCCCATTTCCGCCTAAGCTTCTCTGGGAGTCCTTTAATCATTCCCTTCAGGGTTTTGTTGAAGCGTTCAACCAACACATTGCATTGTAGGTGATAGGGGGTGGTGAACTTATAAGTTACCCCACACTCCTTCCACATTGCTTTCAAATATCCTGACATGAAGTTGGTACCTCTGTCAGAGATTACCTCCTTTGGGAAACCCACTCTGGAGAAAACTCCAATGAGGGCTCTTGCCACCACAGGAGCTGTGGTGGTCCTCAGGGGAATTGCCTCTGGGTACCTGGTGGCATGATCCACTACCACCAGGATAAATCTGTGCCCAGATGCAGTTTGAGGGTCAAGGGGACCAACAATGTCAATCCCTACCCTTTCAAAGGGTACCCCCACCACAGGTAGTGGTATCAGGGGGCCTTTGTTGTGCCACCTGCCTTGCCACTGGCTTGGCATGTGACACAGGAGCGACAAAACTCCTTTGTGTCCTCTGACATATGTGGCCAATGAAAATGTGGAACAAGCCTGTCCCAGGTCTTGTTTTGGCCCAAGTGACCTGCCAAAGGGATATCATGTGCTAGGTTCAAGAGGAACCCCTAAACTTCTGAGGTATTACCAACCTCCTGGTGGCTCCAGGGGCTGGATCTCTACCCTCAGAATATAGGAGTCCCTCATCCCAATAAACTTTATGGGACCCACTAGCACTCCCAGCAGCCTCAGCAGCAGCCTGCTGTCTGAGGGGTTCAAGAGAGGGGCAGCACTGTTGCTCCTTACTCAGATCTTCCCTAGAAGGGCCCCCTGCCCCCAAGAACTCAACCTGATCAGGTTCAAGTCCCTCTGGGGCAGTTCCTTCTTCAGGATCTGCTTCTCCTCCCTCAAGAGGGGAATCTGTGATCTGAGACAGAGGGGAAGGCACTGCCTTAACCCTACTGCTCCTCTTCTTGGGAAGCACCTGGTCCATAATTTCAGGATCCAGAGCTTGTTCAGTGTCATGCATTTTGGCTTGTGACCTGGTCACAGCAAATACCTCTGCAGGGATGCCCAACATCTCAGCATGAGTCCATAACTCTACTTCAGACCAGGCTGAAGTTTCTAGATCATTGCCCAATAGACATTCTACAGGGAGGTCTGCACTGACTACAACCTTCTTGAGGCCAGTTACCCCTCCCCAGGAGAAATTCACAACTGCCAGACTATGGTTGGTCCTGGTGTTGCTTGCATTGGTCACCTGGTACATTTCACCCAGGATGATCTGTCCAGGGTCCACAAGATCCTCTGCCACCATGGTGACACTAGCACCTGTGTCCCTAAATGCCAAAGCCTGTTTGCCATTTATTACAGGCTGCTGTTTGTATTTGCCCAGATTACTGGGACTCACCAGGAAGGACATGTCAATGTCTCCATCACAAATCAGCATTGCCTGAGTGGGTACTCTGACTAGGCCAGAGTCCACTTCAGAACCCAGGGTCAACCCTACTACACCCTTATTCTGAGTACCACCTCCACTAGTAGCTGAACTAGGGGGAACAGTTGCTTTAGGGCCAGGAGTGGTGGCGGTTTGGTCTTTGGACTTGTTACAATCAGAAGTCCAGTGCCCTTTCTGTTTACAGAATTTGCACCAGGGCTTCTTTTGGCCTTTTCCCTTGTTGGATTGTGACTCCCCACCAGATGCAGATTTTTGGGGCCCTTGTGAAGACTTCTGGTCTTTTGACTTATCCCCACTTTTCTAGAATCCTGCTTCTTTGTGTCACCCCCTTGGTTCTGGGTTTTCTGCCTCACCCTGGTTCTGACCCACTAGTCTGCCTTCTTTCCCAATTCTTGGGGAGAGGTCAGATCGGAGTCCACCAGGTATTGATGCAACAACTGGTTCTGGCAATTATTAAGGATCTGTTCTCTCATCATTAGATTATACAATCCCTTGAAATCAGTAACCCTACTGCCAACCAGCCAACCCTCCAGAGCCTTGGTTGCACAATCTACAAAGTCAGTCCAGTCCTGAGTCTGTGCCTTCTGGGTGTCTCTGAACTTCAACCTGTACTGCTCAGTGGTTAAGCCAAACCCATCTATCAGTACACTCTTCAGGACTTCATAGTCATCAGCATCCTCTTCTCTAACAGTGAGGAGCTTGTCTCTACCCTTATCTGAAAAGGAGAGCCACAAGATTGCTGCCCACTGCTTTTGGGGGACCTGTTGTACTCTACAGGCCCTTTCCATAGCAGTTATCCACTTATGGATATCATCCCCACTCTGGTAGGGAGGAACAACCTTGCTCAGCTTCCTATGGTCTGGAATATATTCTCTGCCTCTAGGGACACTGCTGCTGCCACCAGGGGGTTCTAACCCCTCTCTTCTAGAAGCTCTCTGGAGCTCAAAGGCTTCTTTATCTAATGCCAACTGCTTGGTTTTGAGGGCAAATCTTGCTTCCTCATACTGCAGGAGCTTGCACAGTCTTTCAGAGGAGGTCTCTCTTCTTGGGAAGTAGGAGTTCCTCTGCTGGACAAATTCTCTGCCAGAGTGATAGGAGCGGTCAGAGTCCCTAGAAAGGGACCTATGCCTCTCCTCCACTGTGTCAGTTCTCTTAGGGAGAATTCCTCTGTCCTTTTCAGACCCCTTGGGGCCTGGCCCTTCAATCACAGAGTCTTGGTCAACTTGATGTTCATCATCTGACCCAGACACTGTAATTGACCCACCCCCTGATTCAGACCCATTAGCTCCTAGAGCTAATCTAAGATCATCTGCTGTCAGCAGATCTATCAGGTGTAGTGTGGAGGGACTCTGTCCTATCTTCAGGTGCCTCTCAGCACACATGGCTTTCAAGTCAAAGAAAGTCATGTCCTTATACTGAAGCTGGGTGGATCCACTGGGTCCATCCCTTAAGGACATTCTAGTGTTGTGCAGTGTTGTACTACCTACACTAGTTTGTGGCCTACTGATCCTAGCTTGAGCTGTAGAAAGGGTGTGCTATCCCTTGGCACACAGCTCTAAGTTCAGTAGAACTTATTGATACTAAGCTTGACTTTATATGTACCTTGAGTACCTATAGTGGTTTTCAGTTAGTAATTCAAATAGAGATTTTCTGGTAAAACAATAGCAAGCTGGAATCCCACACGCTGCCACCAATGTGAGAAGTTGGCCTGGTATATGCTGTTCACTAGTTAAAGTGGACACCTTGCACCAGTACAATTCGACTTTTATGGTAGGTAGGTTTAAGACAACCTTTATAGAAAGCTATCCTAGTGGTAGCTGTGGAGAGCAGCCTTCAGGCTAAGTCTTGGAGGAATGTAAAGCAGCTTGTTTTACCACACAATCTCTTGAATCACCAAATGAAAAGACACCACACAGGTATATATATCAAATATATATGTATTTATTACTAAACAACTCTCTACTAATCTCTTTATGAGATTAGAAGTCAGGAACATATGTACAAGTCAATGTTTTATCAAAATAAGTTAGCACAAGTAAATATCACAATCTTATCTTGGCTAGACCGTGGTCTAGAGCACATAGAATCGAGGGACCCCAAAGAACCACCCCAGGTAGTTGTAGGAGACCCACAGGGGACGGACACGGTGTTCAGACACTGGTGCGAGTCCTGTACGAGTCTATGCGAGAGAACGCGATTGAGTTATCAATGTTACAGGTCCCTGGCGTGTTCGAGGCGAACACACCGATCGGTCAGTACGAGTCGAAGGACGCGGATACTGGTAGAGTTATAAGGGAGTTGGACACGATGTGTCTAACACAGACGCGAACCCTGTACGAGCCAGTGCGAGAATCGCACGGGGAAAATAGGAGTTTTAGGGCACTTCTAGGGTAGCTACAAGCAAGCCACTTACAGGGTAAGTAGTTCTAGGGCCCACACCCACAGGAGCACCATAGAGCTGAAGTTACCTCACCCAGGGGAGCCGGGTGCATAGGTGTCCTTTGGTGTCGGGTCGCGGCGTCGTTCTCAGTGGGAACCAGTGAAGACTTGCTGCTTGCGACGACAGAAGAAGTGGCCGTTGGAATCCAAGCCTGGATTTGGAAGGAGGAAGACCTCAAAGCAGAGGGGACAGTGTTCAAAGTCACTTGGCAGTGACCCGGGGCAAGGAAGATGAATGCCCACTGTCGTCGACAGGATTCAGGTCGTTCACTGATGTCTTGACTCTTCGACCACGAGGTCCAGGAGGTGTCGAGGATGGCCAGGAGCTGGATTCAGCGTGTCCCACAAAGTCTGCAGTTGACTGCGGTGTCGGTAACCCGATTGAAGCCAACAAGCCTTGGTAGCAGCAAGTCTCGTGGAGGGGACGAAAAAGTCAATGGTGCAGACCAGCAAGGTCTGGGGGACTTACCCAGCAAGGGTATGTCAGGGCAGGCCTGGAGCAACCAGGGGAGCCCGTTGGTTTTGTTGAAAAGTCTTCTGAGGACCCACAAGCCGGCTGGCAAGGGATCACGAAGACGCCTCGGGAGGATGCACTCAACAGGGGCCCACGGTCACTCGGGACGGTGTAGGCCTCTGATTTTGGGAGGGATCTCTGCTAGAGGCTGGGACCACACGTGGTCCAAAGCACAAGTTCGTAGAACGTCGTGGAGGGGTTGCACTTGACAATAGTGCATGGTACCCAGGGGCTGCAGTTCCTCATTGCTTGTGGGGTCCACTTGCCTCAGCTTCGCTGGGGACTCACGATGGCCTTGGAGAAGTCAGGAAATCCTCTTCCTGGGCTGCAGGGACTTCAGGCTCCGGCGGGAGCGGTGTAGTTTGCAACCGTCGTTGTAGTTTTTGGTGCCTGCCAAGCAGGGGAGTCACTCCTTGACTCCAAGGGAGATTCTTCAGTCTTCCAGAGGTATTGGAACATCGAAGGTCCAGGATTCTTCTTAAGAGCGTCGTCCAGGGGTATCTAGGTTGCAATGCACAGGTTCCCCTCTTATACTAAAGAGAAGGGAGGGACTAGCTCTATGACCCCACCTATGGGAGGGTCAGGGGGTGGGTGGCTACACCCACTTCCCTTTGTCCAGTTTCGCGCCAGAGCAGGGGCAGGTAGCCCCTGAGCTGGTTTGAACTGGCATATGCACAGAGGAGCCTTCTGCTCCCCCAGTGCAGGACTTCAAAGCACTCTAGGAGTGCACCCACCCAGCCCCAATACACTAAACCCTGTCTGGGAGGTGGTCACACCCCCTTGGGACAGGATACCTATTGTTGGGCCTCCTCCACTGCGAGTGTTGGTCATCAGCAGGAGGGCAGCCCAGTGTCTGTGACTGGTGGCATCCATTTTGTGATGCCAGGGCTCTTCAGGATTCTACCGCATTTCCACAGTAGGTACATGTCTATCCCTCTAGAAGGGTGGAATGCTACCCCCGCCGCCAGAACTGGCGGGGGGTAGTATTCCAAGATGTTTGACACCAAACACGACATGTTTCCGTGCAGCCATCCCAAAGTTAGCATTTAACGCGAGGTTATAATGCGCTTAAGAGTATATGGTCAGGCTGCACTACAAACAGCCTCAGAGAAGGGTCTCCGAATGCTGCAGAGGGGCTCTGCTCATGCAGGGGCACCCTCTCACATTGGAACCAAGCACTCTGCCTTCAGGATTGATAAGGCCTGCCATAGGAGTGACTTATAGGTTTATATGTGTGTATCTATGTAGTGATATAGGTAGCCTATATCACAGTAAGGGGTGCCTGCACCACCTTACCCAGGCTGCAGTAGCAGACCTGTGGTGTCAGATTTAGTCTGCTTCCCAGGGGTGGCATAATACATGCTTCAGCCCCTGGTAGGCCTGTGAAGTACCTATGCCCTTGGTACCTAAGGTACCATATACTAGGGACTCATAAGGTACCACAGTATCCAATCACTAGTGCACCTAGAGTGCACTCCAAGTCGTTTAGAGAGAACAGAGAGGCTGGGGCCCTGATTGACAGGGTCCCAGCCAGACTATAGCCAGAAACCAGTGTAAACATCAGAAAAAAAGTGGGGGCAACATAAGAGGCAGATCCTACTCTCCTACACACCCTTTAAATCGGAGGGTTGAATGTATCATGCAAACCATGGAAAGCAGATTTGGGAACATGCTTGAGGAGTGTCTGTGGAAAACCTTTGCTAAGGGGCTATGAGAACCTGACACCTAAGCACTCCTTCCTTGAGTCCTATCATGGTGCCCACCCCAGAGACCTTCTTAGTTTCTTAACTACTGACCTCTTCATCTAATTAGTCCTTCCTTATCCTTGCTCCTAAGAACCCTTCAGCCACTCACCAAGTACAGAACCCTTAACTGATTTCAGAACAGAGTGTCATGTTCTTCTCCCATCTTCAATGTGTCGCCTGATTGTAACATTTTGGTAATGGTGTGTTTGAACTGAATTTATTGTTCTTTTCAAAACAGTTGGAAATGGAACTTTCAGTTCCTACAGCCCTTGCCATCAATTGTCTAACCTCAGTCAGAGGTACACAGGAAAGACGGCAGTTACTGGACTACAACATTGGTGGTTTGGGTTGTTAGTAGTATTATTCTAGGGTCCATCCAAGTATGGCGGTAGAAACTTGGTCAAGTACATACATTGTTTCCGCACTTGACTCTGGGGGCAGCAAGGGAGAGAATTCAAAGCATTTTCATGGAGGTAGTGTGGTGGCCAAGAACTCGTAACTCGATAGTCAAATAGCACACATAACATACTGTCCAGTCCAGTGCCTATTTTAGTAAACAAACATTCTTTAATGTCACACCAAAAGGAAATGCTACACTGCTCAATAGGCTCAGCTACATGGGTGTGATCTTACCTATTATTCCTAGTCAGGCGTTAGGCACAGATTAGGCACATATGCAGTTCACTAGTGCTTACCCACTGGGATAGTTCAGGAATCAGTTTTATAGGTGTTGCTGAAAGAGGTCACATCAGCAATAGTGTTCTCATGTCAAATTTATCTCCCAAAATCAGTTTAGTCTTTCAGTCTAACAAACTTTAGTCCCGCTTTACCTGCTCCCAGAGACCTGGATTGTTCAGTACTCACTGTGCACTTCACAGACCTGCACCATTAGCATCAGCTGGACTCACAGTGTCGGGGGTGCATCGCGGCAGGCTTCCTGGGCAGCAAAGCATCTTGGACGTATACGGCTTCATGGATGGAGGCAGACCATGGTGTGTCTTCAGCAGCTACAGCCCCCTGGCTGGGACGAGATAGGTGCACTTCTTCAGCAGTGGCAGCCAATGGGCCAAAGCCAGACAGGTGTAACACAGCATTGTTTTTAGTTCATGGTTTATTTTTTTATCATCTTAGAAAGCGAGGTCACCAGTGAGGACCTGATTCTTCTATACTACAGAAAATAGTTTACCAAGAGAGAGCATCACACTTCAACACCTGAAGATGAAAACGGCATCACTGGGACAGTAGTGTTGTGGGTTGCCTTTTTCTTGCAGGATCAGACCAGCATCAGACACAGCATATAGCACAGTACCATTCATCCTGAAGGCTTGAAGAATCGCATGCTTAATTCATTAAGGTACCTAATTCTCCTGTTGGCTGTTTAATGGATACATGGGCTTCATGTTCATTGTTAGTTGGCATTATTAGATGCCTCTTCAGATTTATACAAACAATAATCAGCTCATGATCCCACTGGATATTTGAACAGGCAACCTCTGAAAGTTCTAAGTGTTCCTCACCATGATTAGGAATAAACGAGAAGAAGCACTCTGTCGCTCAGTGGTTCACAGATCAAAGACCAAAGTATTTACCTTTGACAAGGTGAACCCACGTGAGATTTCTTTCAACTTGCCACAGTGTCCACAACCATGTTCAAAGATGTGTAAATACCTTCAATGCAGCTTTCTTAAAGAAAAGTCAAAAACTGCAAATGCTAAGAAATCCACACACATTTTTCTCTTGGATTACAATCTTGACCAAGTCCTGGTTGATGCTATCACACAAAAAAGCAGTAGTATTTCCCATCCAATCATTGTGCCCTCTAAATAACTAAACATGATCTTCTACCTCCCTTATGTAGCTGGAGCAATGAAAAACAGATTTCAAGATCTTTAAGTAAATCACTTTTACCATATTCGGGTATCAAATAAAGTGATATTTAATTCAAAGGATTGTGGATAATCAACCCAATATGTCATCCTACAAAATAGAAACTGTCAAATGGTTGTCAATTGCTTGCATGCCCTTTAATGCAACTCTGGCACATCATGCATCACCGAAATTTACATCTCCTCTCCAAGGATAGCATCATAAAAAGGGAGGGTCAAGATCCTATTGATCCTTACAAAAGTGTCCCCGGGCAAGTGTATCAAAGAAAGGATGAGCACACTTACCCCACCATGAATAGAAATCATCCTCCTCTCATTACACCACAGCTTAAGCAACAGACAATTTTAGAGGCACCCTAATCATCCCAAAGCTAAGAATAACTCGTGCAGAGTCCCCTGATATAGTTAACTATTGCAGACTCTCTAACATACCGATTGAGATTAAAGTTTTGCCGGGGGCATTTCCTTACGAACAGAAGGATAGTCATTTTGTTGTTGGAGGTCGAAGTGGCGGCCAAAAGTATTGTGGAATGTTTGTGTTAAAATGGTTTAAGGGCAGCCTCAACCAGCAGAAGGTTTGTGTGATTCAGTTTATGATCTATATTATACAGTTTTCTGCTGACCACAGAGTGAGACAAACATAAGGGGGGAATTATTCCAGGTCTTTTTCTTCAAATTCTGAATGGATCGTTAAATGAAGGTTGTGGTCCCACTCTGAGGGTAGGCTTCTGCCCATGCTGGAATCAAATTTAAGATAGAATTGTGGGCATGATTCTTCACTGAGTCAGTCTCCATAGGTTAGCTTCTCTATAAATAGAATCTTGTTTAAAATTGGCTGCAGGAGTTTGGCCAAGATGGACGATGGGTAGGAAGCACTCCTCCTGCTCTACCAAATGCCGCCAGCCAGAAGATGAGATAATGAGGCCCTTGGATGTCTGAAACCGAGATACCGGCGGCAGAATGTTGGGGGCTCGCAGTCGGCAAGCACGAACAGTGCAGACAACCCTTGACTGAGGTGGAATCCTAAAAGAAGTAGGGAATCCCTGGCACAGAAGATGGCGGCTGAACCAAGGACTCATCTAGCGTATAAAAGATGCAAGACATCAGGAAAACCAGGAGAAGAGGGAATCAAGTGAATTCACCCCTATCCATTGTAAGAGAGAGCTCAACTGAGGCTTCATGTTGACTCTGTGGCTATACTAAAAGCAGCGGGCTGTGATGAGCCCAGCTCAAATATCGGATCATAAGGGCCCGGAATCAAGCCAGAGCCCAAGTGCACAACATTTGTGGAGGTAGGAGTGGGCTGCGTTGGAAGCTAGTGGTGACCCGTATTTGAAGAGGGTGACGAGGCCATGCATGGATCTGTGTAACAGCACAGATGTTGAATTGGAGCCCACTATCCTAAGAACTGGGCATGAGGGATGGTGCTGCCTTGGTCTAGTAATTGTGCCCCTCCAGTGGGCCTGTAATATAATATCTCTTCTTACATTAACAGTGGCACAGCAACATATAGCCCTCAGCCTTAGACAGGAGTGAGAACCAGGCCTCCCTTTATGATGAGAGAGTGTAATGCAGCCCCATTTAAAGCCTTGAAGCCACACAAATGCAGGAACTGGGCCCACAACCACAGGACTTCACCATGTGAAGTAGCAGAAATTTGACCTTGAATTGTTACTCCTCTGGCAGCAGGCATCAACGAGATCAACAATACACTGCCATACCACTGATAAGAAGGATCCTGCAGTAAAATATCTTAATTTATGGATAAAGTTGGGACCTGGACCTACCTGGACCCCCAAATGTTGACCTCAGTGAGCGATGTTGCTTTTTGATAGAGAGGGTTACCCCTTAGGGAACAGCATCGAAGGCCACAGAGCTGAGCCAAGTGAGGAGTTTGAAGAACCCCATTCGAAGTAGAGTAATATTGTCTATCGAGGCCTAAAGGTTGAGAATTTGCCCAGGAGTGGATAAAGTCTCTGTGCAAAAATGCTAAGATTTCAACTTACCTCATAACTAAAAAAAACTCTAAAAGGAAAATAACTTTACACAATCTGTGTTCCAAGCGCAAACCCATAAACATCAGGTAACTGCCTCTATAGTGACAGGAAATTATATATTGATGACCAATGACTTCAGGCAAGGGCAAGAAAGAAGCTAATGGAATGGAAAGCTAGCATGGATCTCTACATGGTAGGGGAAAGAGTGACATATAAGGCTAGAGGGTGCCCCCAAAAGTTTAAGAATATCTGGTCCCCCGGTTGACTTACTATGGGTTAGAAGTGGGAGATGAAGAGGAAACAACAAACCCACCACGGCGAGGCCCAGAGAAAGAGAAAAGCTAGGCACCCTCCCCCTCCGGTTCCACTTGACTTGTCCTCACTGTATGAACGTGACCCTGTTGATTGCAACCCTATGATGGCAAAACCATATGTGATCTCCGTCTGTATCATTGCCGTTTCACTCTGCTGCTTCTGTAATTTTGTAATGTCATACATCTTTTCACACAACTCGTGTATCCATGGTATTTGCTTTCTTGGTGTTAATAAAAACAGTTTAAAAAAAATAAAGAAAGAAGCTAATGTAAGAGACATGGTTACTAGATCAGCGCAGCCAAAACAAGACACTGCCTCTCAAGAAGTTCCTCAACAGTACACATAAAGCTACACACCCTTCAAACAATTCCTAGGGGAAATAGAACCTCTCACAAAAAAACATCTTATTCTATGCACTCTGAGTGGATTTAGAGGTGATAAAACAGGACCTTACAAAAGAGCTAAGGGAGGTTAAGCAGGACCTTCTGGATAGTGACAGCAGAGTTTCAGTCCTAGAAGATACAGGGGTGGCCAGAAAAGAAAAGTTTGAAATGCTAAGGCAAGAGATACTTTGATCAAAACATGATTCTTCAAGCACACACCGAAGACTTGGAAAATCTCTCAAGGAGACATAATAACAGAATTAGAGGGTGCTCCTCACAATGAAGAAGGTTCAAATATCTCTCAATATATGCAACAACTCTCCAGACATGTCCTGGCATCAGAGTGTACCACCAAGCTTGACATTGATAGGGTGCACAGGGACAGACATGTAGGGGAAGCGAGCTCTAAACCACTAGTCTTTCTAGCATGTTTGCATCAATTCTCGGCCAAAGATGATACCACCAACCAACCATATATACTGCTCCACAGGACTGCTACTTGCACACATCCCAGTTATGCACAGAACCAGATCATGAGGATGTCTGTTCTCTTGCATCATTCCTAAAGCGTGGAATGGCCTCCCACTCCACGTCAGAGCCTCCTCCTCTCTTCAGTTTCACAAGAAGCTGAAGACTTGGCGTTTTAGTTAACCAACCTACCATAGCCAGGGCTCAGCACACACACCTGCTCAGTTCCAGGATACCTTCGCTGGTGATAATACACTTTACAAATACACATAACTTATACTTAGAGCAGCACAAAAATTGGCCTATAATTTTTCAAAACATAAGATCTCTCTGTTCCAAGACCTCTCTATTGGATCACACTACAAAGACACAGAGACTTCAAACTCATTACAGACTTCCTGAGAGAGCTAAACGTTAACTACAGATTGACCACTAACAATGGGGGCAGGCTCAAGTCCTCTTGCAGGGGAAAGTTGATGCAGTGATCTTGCTCGTAGTTGAAATACTGGAACAAAACAAATAAAATCAAAGTTGCGAATAGACAAGTAACAGCCTGCTAACCTCTAGGTGCTGCCCCACCTGAAGATTATTGTTGAAAGTGCTGTTCTTACTGAAGTGGTCACTGAAGCGTCTTACAAGGTTCATTCTTATCTACCTCTTTACTGGTCATGGGGATGATGGTGTTGCTGTAACAAGTTGGCGTGTAGGTTGAGGGGGGTGAAACCCTGCTCAAACAACAGCCACAATCCCTGTCAGGGTAAATGACTAAAGACACTAAGTTAATCTGTGTTTAACCCTCTGATAGCTTGGCACAAAAGCAGTCAGGGTTAACTTAGACTCAATGTGTGAAGTATTTATGCAGCGCACAAACGGAAATCAAGTGAAAACACAATACAAGAAAAATCTCAAACCAACGTAGAAAATTAGACATATTTTTAATAAATTATTTGACATCAAAACAACAAAAAACTAATCAGTAGAACCAGAGTTATGAATTTTTAAAGTGTTCATTGAAATCTATAGTCCAAAAGATAAAAGTGCCAATCGTGTGAGACTGAGGCATAGTCAAAAGTTATGGCCAATCGCAATGGAGGGCAGGCCAGACACGAGGTGGTTTGGGCCCAGTCTCCGCTTACCCTCTGACTTATAGGAAATTTCAGGTAAAAAGTTGCAGTGAAGAATCCTTCATTTGTACTTAGTCTCTATTTTGGAAGTTGAAAATCTCCAGTAAGATTAGGGTGCAGACTGTAGCCGTTGAGGGCTCCACGAGGCCGGATACCCCTTCTGTGAGGTGCCGCTGAACAGGATTTGATGCGGCAGAGAGCAACGTAGCGGGAACTGCTGCAAAGTCAGACTGACTGATGATGTACCTCGGGCGGATTGACTAGTAGGTAGGTCCCAGTCTTCCTCTTGGTTCTCAGAGCACTTTTTGGCCAAAATGTTTATAAGTCCCAAGTTTTGGATTTGGACTATCTGGGCACCGTTAGCACCACTTCAGAGTATCCAGGACTGGAGAGGCCCCACTTGAAGGGTCAAGACTCACTAAGGCTGGGTCCAGGTGCAGGTTCAAGATGGTTGGAGCCTTTTCTGTCCCTGAAGTTCAGATCAGGAGGCCAGCAAACTAGCCCTTGGAGTCGCTCTGGATGTCCTAGATTTAAGGAGAAGTGCCAGGCTAAAGCAGCAGGGCAGATCTCTGGGAAGCAAGGAAGGCTTCAGGCAGTAGAGCAGTCCTTATTGGTGCAGCAAAGTAGTCTTCTTAAGTGCACAGCAGGTCACAGCAGCAGGCAGTCCTCTAAGAGTCCTTCCATAGGACCAGAAGGTGAATTTAACAGTGGGTCTGAGGGTCCTATTTTTATACCTGGTGCCTCCTTTAAAGTAGGAGACATTTCGAGAGATTCCTTTTCAAAAGTGCTTGGAATTTCTGCCTCCCTGCCCTATTCCCAATCTGTCTGCAGGCACAAATGATAGTGTGAAGCCCTTTGTGCAAAGTCAGGGCATGCCCTATTGACTTTTAAATTGGGCTGTGCCCAGCTTCACCACCCCCCATCCTGCCTGTGATGGCCCATGCAGGGACACCTAATCCCTCTATTGTGTGGCTGCCTGGGAGGAATATGCAAAGGCCAATTGCCACTCACACCTAGTCATATGACCAAGGAACAGGCTGAAGGCACCAAATAGGGCAGGAACGCGTCAACTTTCTAAATGTGGGATTTTCAAAATTGTGACTTAAAATTCAACTTTACCATTAAAGAGGATTTTAAATTACAATTTCTCAGACACCAAACATGAATTTCCTACCTGCTCCTGATGAGAAGGTAGCACTTATTAAATTTAATAAGGTAACCCAACATTAATCCATGGGAGATGTAGGCCCCACCGTAGTGAAAAACAAACTCAGGAGTTTTTCACTACCAGGACATGTAATACTTAAAAGTAAATGACCAACCTCTTAATTACACAGCACCCTGCCTTATGGGCTACCTAGGGCCTAACTTAGGGGTGACGTGTAATAAAAGGGGAGTTTAAGGTTTGGCAAGGCGGTTTAAATGGCAAGTCGACATGGCAGTTTAAAACTAGCACCTGGATACCCTCACGGGTGATTAGCTGTGCGTTACAAATCCCTGGTATAAAATTAAAACTGCAGTCAGGCTGCAATGGCAAGCCTGGGACATGTTTTACAGTGCTACTTACATGGAATGCATAATATGTGCTGCAGGCCCACTGGTAAGATTTAATTTACAGGCCCTGGGTATATGGTATACCATGTTACAAGGGCCTGAAAAGTAAAGTAAATATGCTAATTAGGTATAACCCAATTTAACCATGTTTTTTGGGGGAGGGAGCACAAGTACTTTAGCACTGGTTACCAATGGTGAAGTGCACAGAGCCCTAAGGCGAACCTAAATAAGCTCAACAAAATGGAGGAGTAGAGGCAAAAAGTTTAGCTAAGGCTAAAGGGTCACACACCACTTTACTAGGGACTTATAAGTAAATTAAATATGCCAATCAGGTGTAAGCCAAATATACCCTGCTTTAGGGAGTGGGCACACGCACTTTAGCACTGGTTAGCAGTAGTAAAGTGCACAGTCCTAAGGCCAACAAAAACAAATTCACTAGAAATGGGAGGGGTGAAGGCAAAACGTTTTTGGGGCAAAGAACTCCATGCTTGACAGATCTAACAGGCGCTCATTGCTAAACTGTTGTGACCTGAACTAAACAGGGTGTATGATGAACCAGAAAGTTTATTTGCCACAGACCGCATTGAGATGAACGTTTTCACAGTTATCCAGCAGCAGACTCAGAGGCAATGACATCAAATGAATGTAGATATCAGAACATTCCATAATGAGGCCCAGACTACAACACATACATACAAATAGACATAAATAAAAGGGTACCCCTTTTAGACTATTGTGAAGATGGATTGCAATGTATGACTAGTATTGAGGTTTGGTGCTGAGTTTATTTCTTGTTGCTTTGTTGTTCTGAAGACAAGGTGTTAACCACTTTTGTAGGGTCTCTTGAGACAATGCGTTTCAACTATACTTTCCAATCAATATTGTTAATGATTTTCTTTTGATTTTAGTTCTCTTAAAACCCTGTTTGGATGTGTTTGCCATCAGGGTGAATATGTTTTTCTGGTCTAGATGGGTGAGTCTAGACTTTGGTTGTTGATTGCTTGTCATTCATTCATAGAGAGATTAACCGATTGGGCTCTCCTCTCAGTTTATGATGGTGGCTGCTGGATTTGGTGCCAGGTGGGTTTTTAGTTGCTCTGTTTAAATCATTGTAGGCATCCCAAGTTATTCCTAATCTTTTTGCTGTTCAGTTTGATCGCTTGTATTATAATGTTTCCATTATCATGGAAGTTAATCTTTTTGTTGTTGTACTTGCAACTGCTCAGATGTAAAAGTCACAGTTCAGTTTCTATTGACTCATTTCCTCTCCTTTGAACCTTAAATCTCAGAGCAAATGCTATCATGTCCCTATTAATTATACCCAGGTCAGGATGAGGATGTGTTCCAAGTGTAACAAGTATTTGCAAAGCCAATAGGTCTCAACTATGCAAGAGCTATTTGCTTTGTCAATGTTTTTAGCCATGTTGAACAGTACAATGGCAGGAAAAAAAAGTGCTCTGACCACATCATATCGCTTTTATTTGTTACTTTCAGCCATGCTACACAGCAGCCGTACAACATGGCTAAACAAAACACTGACAAAGCAAATAGATTTTGACTAGGCAAGACCTATTGTCTTTGCCAATGCTTTGCCCTCCCAGCTGCCATCTTGGATATAGGCCTGTGTGAGGAGAGCCTGGCCATCAACTGAAGACCAACATCAAAGGAGGCCATGCTGTGATCTGGTTTCATGCTTAGATCAAAGGCATGTGGTCGCAGCGTTGCACCGAAAATTGTACTCTCCCAGTGTAACTAAACAAGTTCTCAGTAAAGCACTAAATAGGGAAATCGAATGATACTTGTTTTTGTAGGGTTCCTCAAACTGCACAAAAGGAGTTATGAGGCTAGACTGTACCCCCTCCGTTGACCGTTGACACCTGTAGAAACTTACAAGTGTTGGTGCACTACTCCTGATAGGCATGGAATTTGAGAAAATAGAACGAGTGGTCATGCATCAGTAGATTAAATAGAGACAAACCCTCCAAAGTGCGATTAAATGGTCAGATTCAGATGGAGAATATATGTGAGGATAAAATGAGATGTGCTAATGGATCCGTGGAATCTTGAAGGAAATTCGCTTTTGATGTTAAATTCATTTACATTGTTTTACATTGATTTGATTCTGGCGACTTAGTGGGCTAAGGCCTACACTAAAGGGATATGTTTTGCCGCATTGTCAGAGGTTTGAATCCCAGCAGGTCATCTTAAACTTTCATCTTTCAGTGGTCGATCAAATGAGTGTCATTGAGATGCCTCACAATAAACACATTCTTCACTGTCGAGATGCCCGCGGATCAACGTGCACTTTACTAATTATTTTCTTATGTTAAATTACAAATGATATTTTTGATCAGTGATTTGTAATAAGCATTTGTTAAAAACTTGTTTGATGTGAGTCTGTTGAGAAAATAAGGGGGACTGGGAGGGGTAAAAAGAAATAGTACCTCAATCACAGCACGAGCAGCGGATGGCCGCTAGTTAACTCAGTGCTTTAAATGGGAAAAATAAAGTGCAGGTACTCATCAGATCGAGCTGGGTGCATGGCAAGGAGGCGGGGCTAGAGGCGGGGCTAAGGGTGGGTCTAATGAAAAACATTTAAAGGGCTCAAGAATTTTTTGGGGTTGCGAATGATGACAAATTGCTTCAATCTGCAATTTATTGTTGATGCCCTTGCATGTATTAAGGTGTACTAGTTGACAGACTGTTGAAAGGTAACTATCAGGTTTCCCTTTTTGTCAGAGGCACCTGTATATTAAACAAAACATTAAAAGGTGCAGAGAAAATTAATTACAGGAAAAAAAGACTACATCCTAAAATGCAACTCTGACCTGCATCGGGTGGAAGGAAGCCGTCAGTTGTCATGCTAGTGATCCTGGGAGAAGAAAGTTATCTGGGGTCTCACAACAGAGCAATAATATTTCACCCTTTCATTTACTTTCAGATACTGTGCCACCCAGCAAAACCTAGTCCAAAATTCTGAGGGGCTAGTGAAGGGATGGAGGCACATATAACCATGTACATATGAGCACGGTGTCACTGTAGATTATGGTGGCCAGCAGGCCTGCTGTAGCCACTGTTTCTGAAATGGGAGGCACCCTGTACCCACATGTGTGATGCTCAAAGCTTCCCTTAGGCCTGCTCCTTCTCCTCAAGTCCAAGGCTTGGCTTCCTCCCTTGGGTGCTTTGGGTTCCCTGGTGCTCCCACTCCTACTGTGTGGCACTTGTTTTCATGAATACCAGATAGAACTAGCTGTTGTGTCAACTGGTGATGACCAGTCTGGTGCACCTCATAGTTTAGTGGAACCCTACAGATTTCTAAGCTGCTGTAGTGGAAATTGGGAGGGGTAGACTTTTGGCACTTCTCGTTCATATCTCTGTACTGTTCACAACCTCACACTTATGGATGCCTCTACAGCATTGTAGCAGGAAAAACATGCCTGCGATTCCCCGGCTAACCATGATCCTTCCTTCTTTTGACTTCTCTGCCTTCTCACTCCGAACAGTGCGGGGATATGTGTCCTGGCCTGTAGTGGTGTGGGTGGTTCTTAAGCTCCCTGCCTGGCCTGAGGGGTCTAGCCCTCTGGCCACATCTGAAATAACAACTACATTCTTGGGACAATATTTACAGTAGTCTGTGTACCACTTTGCCAATTCACTAATTTTACATGGATGGAAATCCATTTTCATATAATGTTTTTGTCCCAACACAGTAGTGGCTCTCTGTGGGTGCAGAACTACCAAGTTAGAGTGTTGGTTGTGCATCCAGATGAAGGCAGCAAATGAAGGATAACCCACACCTAAAATAGATGGTTTAACTTTATTTAGCTGAAAACTGCAGTTATTTTCCCCAGAAAGTTACTTGAATTTGCATCAATTTGCTATAAAAGGAGGTGAAGGGCTGGCTGTAAGTGTCCCTTCCCCAATGCAGACAGTCTTTGACATGCAGAAATAAAACCGAATTTCCCTGTTTGTGATTATTGTAGGATGTCAGTAACATTCACTGGGGAATCTAGTCATTTCTGCATCTGTGGTAGGTAACTGGATATGGGCCTTTCCCAGTATGGTAAGAGCTCTGCCTCCAGAAATCCTTCCTTCCAGATGTCAGTTTCAGTCGAAGCCCTGGTCCTCACCCACCTGAATGGAGGCAATACTCTGCCCAGCAGCCTCCTTAACAATATTCAGACACCCATGAAAGCACCTTAACCACTGTAACACTTCCCATCATGGGCTTGTAGAAGTTGGCCAAATCCACCCACACTGAAGGTAGAAACTATGCTGGCTCACCACCAAGGCTCAAGTCATCTTCACGACCAGCTGCATCACCTACGTAGTCATAAGAAACAGAACACTTACATGCCAGGCCAAGAACAAATCCACTTCAGGTGGACAGTCCCACTTCCTCTACCTTAGTGCCAAGAGACCTTATGGTGAACGTGCACTCTATAAATTCTACTGATAAGATAACATAAGATCAGGAGTCAGGACCCTGGCAGACCAGCAGTGGAGAACAGCAAGAAGGAAAACATTCTCAGTCTCCACATCCACTATCTGGAACAACATATACCAAATTGCTTCAACAATCATGCTAATCAGAAAGGAAGTGAAAATGCATTTCTAAAAGGATCACTATCTCCCTTCTTAAGATAAATGTACTTGTCATATGCCTCATATTGAAACATAACCCATGGATCTAGCACACAGTTCAGCATTTCGATTTGCACAGACCAGATACACAGCTTCTTTCTGGACTGCATGGAAGTAGCTGCAGTGAAAGTAAACACAATTAGTGAGTAGCACTTTTCAATTAAAAACACTTCTTCAAGCAAAGGACACAAGGCAACCTGCCACCTGGTCTTCTCCCCGCCCTGCCCCAGCTGCAGCATCCCGCTTCGAGTGGAAGCCTGGAAGGTAGGGCACCCTGGTAAAGCGCTGCAGCCGCTTAGCGCACATGGACACATTCATTTTTTTAGGCACAAGGAGATTGGGGCTGCGCACAGGGCACTCATCTACGGAGTGGCAGAATATTCCTTGTCACTGGGTCCACAATTGGACTGGCACTGGCGGGAAACCTGTTTCTTGCTCGTCGGTCGAATTTTATGGCTGTTTCCCTTCCTGCTGTGCTGGCAAAGAAGAAAGGGAAAGCCAAAGCAAATTGTGCTTTTTAAAGAGCTTCCCTTTCTTCCCGCCGCACAGCTTCCTAGCGGGTGACGTCACACGTTGCTTGCCGTGGCGCCATAGCGTCACTGCCCCCCTTGTGAAATCACCATCATGTGAGCATGCGCCGCAGTGTAGAAATGTGATGCCTGCTCACATGTGTCGCGTCCCCCTGACCCACAGATACACCAGACACCGGTAGGGTTATGTTTCTTTATTACTCTTGCTGTGAGGCGGCTGCACACATCCGTCTCTGTTCCCCTCTCCGTCGATACTGCTCTCCCCACACCCCTGACCGGATGTGGTGTCCGGTTCCCCTTTGACCCCTCTGTCTCTGGCAGGGTCCTAGTGCCCTTCCCCAGGTCACTACATCTCCCCCTTTGGTCACAAAGAAATGACGAGCACGTCAACCCGTGGATCGGGTGATGGTCATGGATACTAGCCTGTCAGCTGACGTGCCGGTGTGCTTTCGCCCGTTACATTTCCTCAATTAGTCTCTTGGGCCTCCTGCATGCTCTTCTTGAGCCGGTCTCCATTTGTTGCTCTTCCACTGGTCCTTGCTCCTGTCCGTTGCTTTCTGACCCGTTGTGTTCTGCTATTTCCTCATCTTGATCCTCTTCATGTTTCTCCTTCAGCCCTTTGAAGTGTGAGATATTCCGTGTGATCCTCTTGTGTTCTGATTCCGCAGTGATCATTGGGCCCTTCACTTTCGTTACTGTCAGCGGGTCTTTAGAGAACATGCTGTCAGATTTCCTCTGCTGACGTTGACGCACTATCACTGTGTCCCCTTCCTTCAGGTTTGACGGGATGGCGTGTCGCCTGGCATCTGCGTAGTCTTTCATCTTCCCTTTCGCCTCTCTGTCCTTAGCTGCAATGCTGCTGTTTTCTGGTGCCATGATTGCTTCTACTTGCGGTAGTCTCGTCCTGCATGTCCTTCCCAGTACTAGCTCCGCCGGGCATCTTCCTGTGGTGCTATGTGGCGTGTTTCTGTAGTCTCGTAGCATCTGACACAGAGCTTGGCTGAGCGATATCTGCGCCAGCTTCGCTCTTTGAACTACCTTTTTGATGCTCCCCATGAACCTCTCTACCATTCCATTCGCCTGCGGCCTCAGCGGAGTTATTTTTCTGTGGTTTACTCCTAGGTAGACCATGAATCGGTGGAACTCGTCTCCTGAGAACGGAGGACCATTGTCTGTTTTCAGTGTCTCCGGTGAGCCCCAGGCTGCAAAAATGTCATCCAATATTGGTAGTGTTGCTGTTGCTGATGTTGAGGACACCTGTCGCACTATAGGAAATCGCGAGTACTCATCCATGACTACCAACAGATAATGGCCTGTGTCCAGCGGCCCAAAGAAATCAGCTGCTAGTGTTGTCCACACCGCTCTTGGCAGTTCGGACATCTGTAGTGGTTCAGGCTTGGCTGGTGAGCCCGTCACTTGACAGAGGTGACATGTCATGATGGTTTTTTCCACCATGCGGTCCAGGCCAGGGAACCACACTTTCTCTCTTAGCAGTTTCTTCGTTGCTACCATGCCTCTGTGTGATTCATGAGCCAAATTGACCAGTTGCCGCCTGAGTGCATTCGGGATCACTATTCTGGTTCCTCGCATCATTATTCCTGTGTCTGTCTCAGACAGCTCTTCATGTATTTTCTTTAAAGCCAACATTTCTTCCTTGCATACTCCTTCTCCCCATGTGCAGTTATTGTTGACGTGCTTCCATCTCTGCCTTCTCACTGTCTCCATGGCCAGCTGCAGCGTTGCATCGTCCTCCGTCTCCTTTGCTAGCTCCGCTATTGTTATAGGTGCCGGTGTGTTTTGTTTCAGTATGAAATTTAGGTACTCTTCTGCCATGGATGTCATTGCCTGTGCCTGCGGCAGCGGGTGTCTCGACATGTAGTCTGCCGGGTTGTGTTCCTTCCCTGGCTTGTGTACAATCGTGAAATCGTAGTCCATCAGCCTTATGCCCCAGCGCTCGATCCTGGGTGGCATTTTGGCGGCCAGGCTGCCATAGATTGTTACCAGTGCCTGGTGGTCAGTTATGATGGTGAATGGCTTCCCATAGATGAACATGTGGTAGTGTTCACACGCCCAGACCACTGCTAGGCTTTCCTTTTCTGGTTGCGAGTATGCCTTCTCAATGTCTGTTAAGCTTTTGCTGGCATACGCGACTATTTTTCATGGTGAGTCTCTCCCTGGTAGGTGTTGCGCTAGTATTGCCCCTAGTCCTACCGGGCTAGCATCTACAGTCAGTTCAGTGCACAGGTGCGGGTCAAAGTAAGCGAGATGTTCCACAGTCATCACTGCTTTTCTGATGTCCTCGAATGCCTTGTCGCATTTCTGGGACCAGACGAACTTCTGCCCTTGTCTGGTCAGTTCTCTTAGCGGTGTGCTTACTGTGGCAAAATCCTGTATGTATCGCGCACAGTAGCTGGCAAGTCCTAAAAACGATCTCACTTCTGCCACATCCGTTGGAGGTTTTGCGTTCTTCAGCGTTTCTACTTTGCTGGGGTCTGGCCTCATCCCGTGCTTGGAAAAGATGTGTCCGAAGAACACCAGTTCCCCTCTCCCCAGCTCGCATTTGTCTCCATTCAGCGTCAGGCCCGCGTGCTCCAGCTGTGAACACACTTGACGCAGAGCGGTATCATGTTCTTTGTCTGTTTTGCCAAATACCAAAATGTCATCACTATAGTTGAGGCTGTTCTGCACCGGCCTTATCACCTGCCTTATTGTCTCCTGGAATATCTCCGCTGCCGATGATATTCCGAAACTCAGTCGCTTGTATCTGAACAGGCACAGGTGTGTGGAGAATGTCGTGATGTACCGGGACTGGTGATCCAGCTCTAATTGATGGTACCCTTTGCACAGGTCCAGCTTCGAGAATCGGCAGGCCCCAGTGAGACAGCTGATCATGTCATTGCTAGTAGCCCCATCACCTGTGCCGTCACGTTGCTTAGCAGGCATGGTGCTGGGATATCACCCTTGAGCACGTGTACTTCTTCTTGGTAAGACTTGCCTTTGTATGTTAGAGTTTCCATGAACTTCCCCATGTTTTCTACTGGTCTTCTGGAGCCCCACGTGAACACATCCACGGTCGACGGTGACAGCGGTGGTTTCGCTTTCATTTTCTCGTATTCCGAGCTGCACATGATGTTGCATGTTGCATGTTGCTCCGCTGTCAAGCACGAACTTTGCTTGGTGGTTCCCCACATCAATGTTGACAGTGGCCGTTTTCTTTATTTGCTGCTTCTCCACAAGATGAATGTGCTCTGTTGTCTTCTCCTCCTTGGGTGTGTCTGACATTAGATATAGTCTCTCTACTCTCACAGGTGCTGCCGTCTCGTCGGACTCGTCAGAGGAACTGCGATTTGCCGTTTCCATGTATCGTGCATATCTGTTGCTGGTCATCCTTGGTCTCATTGTTCTGCCTCTCTCGCTTCTGAACTGTCTGGTCATGCACGTGCTTGAAAAATGATTGTCCCTATTGCACTTCCTGCACTTCTGGCCCATTGCTGGGCAGGCACCAACATGTGGGAATTCGAGGCCACATCGGTAGCATGTTTGGTCGCGCTTTGTTGGGACTGGCGCCTGGAACTCTTTCTTTTTGAAATTCCCAGTGACACGATATGCGGACGCCACTCTCTTCTCCTTTCCCGTCTCCATCTGTTTGGCCTGCGCTGTGGCCCGTGCCTCCGTGCGAGCCATTGTCAGTATCTTTTCCAGCGTCGTTGGTTCCTTCAGGATGCGTGTTCGGAATTCCACTGATTGACAACCTTCGATGATACGCAATCTTATTGCTTGCTCATTGTCAAATTTGTCAAATTCGCAATACGCGACCAGTTTCCTCAGTCTCGTCGCGAAATCATCTAGGCTCTCTTCCCCTTGCTGGCAAGCAGTGTTGAACGTGTACCTCTCAAAATCGACGTTTCGTTGAGGGTCAAATTTCTGTGTGAGACACTTTATCACTCCCTTGTAGTTGGCTGTTTGAGCGTCGGGGAAAGTTAACAGTAGATCTTTTATTTCGTCCCCAGCGAGATTCAGAAGTAGGTGCAGTTGTTTGTTGTCTGGGACGTCCGTGGCGCTCATGTAGCGTTCAAATTTTCTGATCCACCTTTCCCACCTGATGCCTGCTTGCGGCTCCGACAAGCTAAATGGTAAGGGCCTGCGGAAAATGGCTTGCGTGCTCTTCTTCTCCTCATTGTCGCTGATTTTCTCCCCTTTTTTTTTTTTTTTTCTTTATTCTTTATTCTCCTTTGGTTCCACTGTGTTCTGCTTTCGTTTCACAGTTGTTTTTTTCTTTTCTTTTGTCTTTTTTTTCTTCTTTTTCTGCCTTTTTCTATTCTTTCCAGTTGCCGCCTGACTCCAAAATGGCCGCCGCGCTGTTCTTTGCTCCTATTGGCCTGTTTTGCCTGACTTCAAAATGGCCGCCGTAGTCTCGCGATGTTTCTGTCCTCTGAGCTTTGCCTGACCTTCCAAAATGGCCGCTCCTTGTTTCTCGCCCCTTATTGGTCCAATCTGCCTGTCTTTAAAATGGCCGCCCTGCTCTCGCGATAGTTCCTTTGAACTTCGCGCGTCTCTCGGCTGTTTTGGGCTGCAGGCACGATCTCTTGCAGGGCAGCAGGGCACTTCAGTTTCTTACCGCTTCTCTGGCGGTCAGATGTCTTTTCACGGCGCGGACCAGGGTGGGCTCCTGGCTCCGTTTCTCTGGCAGTTTGATCTCTTTCCACGGCGCGGACCAGGGTGGGCTCCTGGCTCCGTCTTCAGCTTCTCCAGCACACGTCGTCGTCGGTCCCTCACGCAGCGGTGGTCGCCAGATGAGGATCCCACCCTCGTCGCCAGTTGTCGCGTCCCCCTGACCCACAGATACACCAGACACCGGTAGGGTTATGTTTCTTTATTACTCTTGCTGTGAGGCGGCTGCACACATCCGTCTCTGTTCCCCTCTCCGTCGATACTGCTCTCCCCACACCCCTGACCGGATGTGGTGTCCGGTTCCCCTTTGACCCCTCTGTCTCTGGCAGGGTCCTAGTGCCCTTCCCCAGGTCACTACAACATGACTATGTGTGACCTAAAATGCCACCCTGATACAGTGAGTACCAGTACTCTCCTTGGTAACGGAGAAGTGCCGGTACTCTTGGGGGGGAAAAAAAGAAGTGCTGGTACTCAGTACCGGTGAGTACTGGTCCATTTAAAGCACTGAGTTAACTTTAATCTATCTGTGCTTGGTCCATACTCCGCAGAAAGGACATAAGTGATGCTGTGACCCGCGCTTGCAAATAAGGAGGCAGTAATTAAGAGTGGCACTGAAGCCAACGAATGGTAAGAAATGGGCTGGCTCGAAGCACTTAATTGTAAACAATAGTGTCTCTCAAACAAGAGTGCATGCAGCTCATGCAATGTTGCAGGGTCGACCTAAAAATGAATGGTCATATGTTTAATTTTGAATACATCTGGAGACTAAGCATGTTGCTCCACTGCAGAGGATTTGTGCATTTGTGCAATTCAGGGCTTCTGCATCATACACCTCAGCACCAAATGATGACTGATGCATGCATGGTCATGAAGTCTGTATCTCAGAAATAATAAATGTAAATGTGATGTTATTTGGTTATTATGTGTGTAGAAAGAATATGAATAGGCTGGAGGAGCGACTGAACCCTCAGTCCCGCCTCACTGAAGTAAAGCTCAGACCAAGAGCTGCACGCTGAAAAGGTGGTTACCCTTGCCCCTCACTTCCCACTATTCCAATCAGGTACTCAATCAATCAATAAATATATAGTTTTATTCGGAAGTATGATAACCATAAAAGCACATACAACATTACGTCAGAATATATGATGCATAAAAACAAATCAGGTACTTATTCACAGTGTTTTATCCCTTGGTGGTAAAAAGCACTAAGTGAATGTGTTATCTTGCATACCGTCACTTATCCTCATGAAGTCAATCATTTTACCTGTGGCAGACCAGCACACAGCAGGTGTGCTTTTCCTACTTACCTAATGTATGCATTTGTGAATGCAGTTGGATATTTTGTAGGACTCTGGGGCCAGATGTACGAATATCTCTTCACAAAAGTAGTGAACACAAACTGCAACCAACATTTTTGCGACTAGTAAAGATTTTTTATGTACTAATAGGGTGCTTCTTGAAAATAGGTTGAAATCTGACCTACCTCATCTATAATAAGGTAGGCCACAAATTGTGGCTCACTACGATTGGATGCTATCACACGCATTGTGGCCTGCTGGGGCCAGCAGACCACCTTGTCGGTGATCGCATTTCAATAAAAATAAAAATTCAGCTTATCCTGTTTTCCTTAAAGGAAACTGGGCTGCAGTTAAGAAGAAAAGTTAACTTTTTTTAGTTTGTTTGACAGTTATCAGTGGTTCTGGGAACCACTGCCTACTCCCCCAAAACCTTTTTAACACTCAGAAAGGAGTGCTAAAAGGCCACCTCTGAAAATCTACCATGGCCTCATCTCACAAAAAACAAAAGAGGATGACACAACAAGCCTACCAATTTGACAACAACATAGAACATGCCTCCTGTCCCATTGGAGGAAATTCGATCGGTAATACCTAACTAAACAAAAGACCACACAAAACTGCAAACGTAAGGGCTGATTTAGAATTTGGAGGATGGCTACTCAATCACAATGATAGATATCCTTTCTGCCTTATTACAAATGCGATAGGATAAAATCCACTCACTCTGCAAGACATACCATTTATTTGGTGTTTTCTAATTGCCCTTTGACAATCAGCCCTCCTGAGCTCATTCTTTGGTCTGATCACTATCTGATCCCTTTCAAGTGGAAAGGTGCGGAGTTTAAACAATACAATGGTCAAGCTGTTCAGGCGACTTTTCGGGCTTGGAATAAGGTAAAGACTGCGGAATGGTTGGAACTCTTCACCAAAACCTCCCCCTCGCTCAGTAATGATGTTTACCATGACGTCAAAACTGTTGGCTCTTGGCTTGCGAGTGCTTGGGATTTGTTAGCCCCTCTTCAAGTAGCGAAGAAGAGGAGAGTTTGGCAATCTGCCCCATGGTTCTCCGTCTCTTTGGCTTTTGAGAAGAAAGCCTGTAAAAAGCTGGAGAGAATTTGGTGCAGGGAAAGTTCTCTTGATAGTAAGTCCCCCTATAAAATTGCTCTCAGAGCTTACCATGAGTCTATTAAACAGGTTCAGATTTCCTATTTTGAGGATAAAATTAACCCTGCTCCTGCACTGTTTTTCAGATTTGCTAAATCCTTTCTCTCTCCCAAATCTTACCATAGGGCTGCCGCGTCCTCCCAAGAACTGTGCAACGAGTTGGCGAAATTTTTTAAACTAAGATCACTGACATCAAAAACACACTCTCTGCTTCTAAGGAGTGCCTGTTGCCTGCTAGTTTGGTGAGAGATGCAGCTGGTAAGTTCGACCAGTTTAGGCCAGTTTCCCTTGAACAATCTACTGAGGCAATTTTAAAGTGTAAATTGGGATCTTGTTTGGGCACATGTCCCCCTGCATTGCTGACAGTGGCGGTTGACATAATGAATCCAGTTATTGACAGAATTTTCAATCTTTTGCTATCTGCCCGCATCATGCCAGCCGCTTCCAAACTGTCTGGGTGATTCCTCTTCTTAAAAAAACATTCCTGGAGCCTAACATTTTTAAATACCCATTTTTTCGGCTGCTCTGCCAACATATTGGAATGGCTGGTCAATGACCAGCTCTCCAACTATCTGGAACAGGGCAAGTTGCTACACTTGGGTCAATCTGGTTTCCGTCCTCGTCATCAAATGGTCGGTAGATCAGGGCAAAAATGTATACTTCTCGATCTGTCAGCTGCATTCGATACTGTACCAGCACCATTCTTTTACATAGGCTGGCCAAATTAGGTGTGGTGAGTACAGCATGGTCCTGGCTAAAATCCTTTTTGAGATATAGAGGTCAGTCGGTCTGGATTGCTCCTTTCACTTCTGAAGTTAAGGCTGTGCATCAAAGTGTCCCTCAAGGCTCCTCATTGAGTCCCACTTTTTTTAACGTCTTAATGTCAACCTTTAGCCTCAAAAGTGGAGTCATTTGATTGCAAAATTATTTCATACGCTGTTGACACCTAACCAATTTTTACTTTCGATGAACTCTTGGCCTCGAATGAATTCAGCTTTAAGGACAGCATGCTTGCATTCTTTGTTTGGATGCTGAGTAGCCAGCTTAAATGGAAAACCAACAAAACGGAGATTATTCTGTTTGGACTCCATGCTTTGGACTGGTGGGAAATCATCTGGCCCTCTGCATTGCGGGCCCCTCCCGCTTTGGTGGTTAAAATTGTTTGGGTCAAGCTAGACAATCTTTTGTCTATGCAGTCTCAGATCTCTATGGTAGTAGGTCAGTGCTTCGCGATGCATCGTACTCTGTGGAAATTCATTTGACTCTTGCCCTTATACTGCAGGAAATTCGCTATCCATGGTTTGATCACATTGTGCCTGTATTATGCTATTGCCCACTACCATGGCGTCTTGAAAGACTTGTTTGGTCACCTTCAGGTGGTTCAAAATGCTGCTGCAATGCTCCTTCTGCGTTTGCCCTGCTGTACTTCCATCTCTCCTGTTCTTAAATCCTTTCACTGGTTGCCCCTCAGGAAGCAAATTTTATTTAAATCCGTTGTCTTAGTCCATAGGACAGTGTTTCAAGCTAGTCCAGGATAAATCGGCAGGAGATTTGTGTCCTATAGTCCTGCCATAGGGATGCGTTCTGCATCTGCCACCCAGCTGGTTGTTCCCAGCATCAAGCGCTTGAAAAAAGAGGGGGCAGAACTTTTTCATTTCTTGAAGCTAAAACATAAAAAAGGCTTCCAAGTGATCTATGAATGAATCCTCTGAAGGCCACCTTCAGAAAGCAGTTAAAAACCTGGTTCTTCTTTAGGAATTAGATTCACTGTGATTGGTCTGCGTGCCTTTTTTTGCTTTTGGTTGTGATATTGCGCAAAATCCATTTAATTTGTAGGGGTGCATTATAATCACACGTGTAGAACGCATCTGCATATAATCTTTTGTCGTGTTAACCTAAGTGTTAGGATCTTGTAATGTAATAACATGAATGTGATGTGTTTAGGCCAACATGTAGAATACGTGAAGAATTAATGTGGAATATCAAATGTAATCAGCGGAAAGCATTAACTGAAATGCTCGTGTTGTGCAACTGACAATCATTTATTATTGAATGTGCTTATTAATCGTGTTGATTTATATGTAGATGGAATTATTGATTGAATATGTCTTAATTTCTATATGATTTCGTAAAGCTCTTGTTCCATTTCTCTTATGTTAGCTGAATCTTTTAGGCCTGAAATGCATTCTCCCTGGAACCTCTAGCATTAGAATTAATAGTTGGATTTCATGTGCATGTTGGATTCTGCTCTTTCTCACATTTGAGTTGCAGGTGGAAGAAGCGCCCTTGTTAGTTAGAATAATGTCTTTGTTTTAGGAGTTAGGCAAGGAGAGAAGAGGATACATTGGGAGTTAATGCCGATAAGGAGAACTGTTGTATTTTCTCACCGGAGAAGGCCTGGGAATCAAGGTCATCTTGTTACTGTTCGGGAGCATCTCCTTCCTGTGGAAAACTACCTATGAAAATGTGGCCTCATCGGATGGCGTGACCCAAAAGGAGTGCTGAGAAGACACCTGTGATACTGGAGTATTGCAAGTAGGGAGAGAGCCCCCACTTCTTTTCTGCCTTTCGAGAGAGGGCATCTTAGAACAATCTCTGTCTCAGTAGCTTCATGCTACCTGACCCATTAAAGTAGAGAGACTTCTAAGGAAGGCTCCACAAGCTGACACCTTAACCTATCCTGCCCCAAAGAATGCTTAAGTAGGGATGTCACTTTAGTGAGAGCGTAGGGACAGATTAATGCTTTATTTTCATCAACTCTCGATGCAGAGGAACTTGGGCTCATGTTTTTAGATCTTTTGCATCCTGATTCTTGAATTAATTGTCTTGTGCATGTTGCATCACCTGAACCTCATTTGCAGATTTGGCTTTATGTCGGTTCCAATGTATCTCTACACCCTCATTTTAAGGTGTCTGTATATCCAGTTATTTTTGGATTTGTAATAAATCAACTAACCTTACTTAGTAGTCTGTGGTTACTATGAGTCTAGAGAAACTGAAATTGAATTGACTGACATTGTTAATGATTTTTCTCCCCTCCACGCTCTCATGCTGAGAAAAATTACCATCGACTTGGAGTTCTAGAGCAGATCTAGAACATAAGGGCCCGGCTCCTTTAGTTGGTAGCAGTGTAGGATGGTTCTCACATGAAGCGAGGGGAGACTAGAAAATTCCAGAAAAGAGACCTAGTGCCCCAGAGTCCCAAAATAGAGCCATATGATCGAGAATGGAGAGCGACGGACGTTGGCGGAGACTGACATAGTTTGATGGTATGGCAAGAACAGCGGCAAACGGAGGAGTGAGTATCAATAGGGATGTGTTCTGTGATATATTGCAGGAATTAAGTGATTGTGTGATGTATGGCGGAGTTGGTGTGAGAGTCGAGTGAATGTGGTTTCGGGACGGACGTGGTCCAAGGTTTGAGATTTGAGTCTCAGTTCCCAAAGTGGCCTAAGATCCCGGGATATATTAAATGGTGTACCGCGCTGCGATACTTCAGTTGGTGTAACGCTGCGCTGGGATTGGTTGGTAGTCATCAGGAAGTGGTAGTTAAGTAAAGCTTGTCCGTCGAAGAACATTTTTGAATAACTTGTGATTAAAACATGCAATGTTTTAGGGTGTTGCGGGATTTGTTCAGGCAGTCGTTACTCGAGTGAGCGAAGAAGCGCCACCCAAGGATACTCCGGCACATTATATGGCGAAAATAGGAGGACTCCATACTATAATTTGGCTTCAAAATTGGTACAAAATCACTGAAAAGTAAGGGGATTTGGCATTTCCACGCCATGGTTCATTTCGATTAGAGGTGTTGCACCAGTTGAGAGGAGTGATGTTTGCACTGCCGCCTTTGCCTAGACCAACACAGTTTAAGGCGCTAGATGCATGGATGTGAGCAGCACATGCAAAGAGCAGGGAAAGATATCAAGGAAAGATAAAGAAAGCATTGAGGGCATGTCAGAAAGCACGATGGGACGCACAGCGTCCCAAGAGATGGAGAATAGACACCACCGAAGGAGAGGGGTTGTATCCAATGTTAGTGAGAGAGGGAGATTCTCAAAATAGGAACGGAGGGGAAAATGGAAACGAAGGGAGTGATACGGACGACAGCCTGTTGGATAGGTTGTTATCGAAGTGTCCTCCACCGTACAATCCACACTCAGAGGAGGGAAGGCGAGAGTTGGTGAATACAGGGAACATGATGAGTGTGTCAAGAGCCCAGACAGGTCCTAATGCAGGAGTAGTGGGAAGGATTTCCGCAGGTGTAGGGGGGACAGGAGTGCCCACCTTGGGAGGTGCAGAACCAAGTGGAGTCAATGCTGCTTCACGGTTACTGGAAGCTCTTACAGTACCTGTCACCATTGGTCCTGTCATCTCTGTGTATGACCCGAGCTCATTGAGAACCCTTAGTCAGCGACATCCGGTGTGGGAGGAGGGAATTGGATTGGGAGGAACAGAGAACACGAACGGAAATGGTCCTTCCTTAGTGCCTGTAGAGTCCAGTACCCCTTTGCCAGCTACTGCTGATCCTTCGGGAATACGCATTGGTTCCAGTACTATGTGATCTATACCCATGGTGAACACTAGCTCAGACTTAAGGTTGTGGGAAACTCCAGTGAGGGGACCAGTAGGTGTGACATCAGAAGCAAGTGCAAGTCAGGGATTCACCGGAAACCAACATGTCCTAGATGCTACAGATTTAGAGACTTGGCTGAGAGATCATAATAAGAGTAAGGAAGGACAGAACAGTCCATTGGGTCAGGGAACAATCAAGGCTGCAGTAACTGTGAAATTATTGGACGTGGTGAGATTGAAGGCTGAGGTAGATAAAATAATCAGTGGGAATTTCCCTTTGGAAAGAATAGAGACCTATGAGCCAAATAAACTGGTATTTGTAGTGAAGGATGGCACCCGAAAGGTGAGACGAGCACAGGAGAAGTTGTCAGAATTGGCTCAGAGATATGATGTAGATCTGTCCCGAACAAAAATGCTGCAGGAAAATCATAGGCTTAACTACAGTGATCAGGAGCCAGAGGAGAAGAGAATAACAGGATTGAAAACACATCTGGGAACTAAGTATAGGAATATGGGCTGGGAGTATGCTTGATAAGTGGGAGGAAAGGTGGTCGAAGAAGAAAAGTGTTAGGAGAGTCACAGGGGAAACGCCGCCCCCAGGAGGGGTAACACTGGGAGTTGAGGCGTACCCATTACGAGAAGTGCCTAGCGCAGGGTATGTGCATGTTCCTTGGAGTATAGGTGATTTAGCTGCATTCACAAATGATTTTCCTAGGTTGAGGGAGAAGCCTGCTGGATGGTACAAGCAAGTTGATCGCTTTGTTAAAATCTCGAAAGTGTTGTGGATTGACCTGAATACACTGTTTGAAATTGTGGTTCCTAGTGATCTATGGTCTGCATGCAAAATCGCTATTGATTGGCCTGCTGCTGTGCCAGAGAGGGATTCTGTAACTCATGGTCCTTCGCCTGTGGTCATGAAAATGTACAATCAGGTGATCACATGGTTGCTGTCCAAAATAGCCCCACAAGATATCGATTGGGTTAAGATAGATTGAACGGCACAGGACCCTAAAGAGTCGGTACATGCCTATTACGAAAGGCATTTGCAAGCCTTCAAGCAATACTGTGGGCTAGATACACTTGACCCCAAATACATGGGCTAATTTGTCTGAAAAAGTTTGACAGGATTGAGACAGGAGATTAGCCTCATGATCCAACAACCTTTGATTTGCTGGCAAAATAAGTCCATAGATGAAAGTCTATGATATGTCAGATATTGTAGTGATGAAGTGGATTCCAAGCATAGGAGGGTAAAGTACAAGCTAATGCTGGTTCAAATGCAGAACGCACAAAGGGTAGATCAGGCACAGGCAAATGGAGGAACAGTAGGTCGAAATCAGGGGAATGCCCAAGGAGGTGTTCAGAACACTCTGGGTGCAACTGGACATGGAAGAGGGAAAGGTGTCCCCACAGATCCGAAAACAGGAATAGATATTGCTGCGCTGAAAAAGACAACTGCTTGTCATTATTGTCACAAGATCGGGCATTGGAAGTTGCTTGAATTCAGCGAATCAGGTGTAGGAGGGAGACTTAGTGCAAGTTCCAGATGTAAACACCGTAACAAGACAGAGATCCTACAACGGGGGGAATCAAAATCAGTTAGCGCAAGTCCCACAACCTCCGAGAATCTCACAGAATAATCAAACATACCATCAGATGCCCTTCATGGAAGTGCTAGATGGGCTCGATCAGGACCCGTCCCAACGATGGTACCTGAGGGGGGAGGAAGACTGTACTCTTGGAGCAGTCTTAGAGGTAGACCAGAGAGGATCATATGTAGAGGCAGACATAGGTTGTCATCCCATTACATTCTTGATTGATACTGGTGCTACCCGTTATACTGTGAGATCTGCAGTAGTTCCAAACCTACCCCTCTCAGGAAAGTCAATCCAAGTCATAGGAGTTGCCAACAAAAGAATGATAAACCCTTTGACAGAAAAGGTGCCGGTGAAAATCGGAACCTTTCAGGATCATCACCAGTTTGTGGTGTGTGATTCGAGTCTGGTTTGTTTATTAGGGCGTGATCTTTTGTGCAAATTGAATTGTACCATCTATTGTACACCAAAGAGAATTGAGTTGCAGAATAATGATGATGTCATCACTTTCAAGCTAGCGAATCAGAACCAATGCATAGACATGTTTCCTTTACTGACAGTGGAAGACATGTCGCTGGACTTGAGAAACACCATCTCTCCAGTGGTGTAGGATTTCACAGGGAAAGAAATAGGACTGATTCGAGGAGTCTAGCCAGTCCACATAAAGATCAAGCCTAATGCAGATTTTCCGCGAACACCCCAGTATAACCTGACCGTGGAAACGGTGGCATGAATGTGATTGAGTCTATGATTGCTCAGGGCATAATGAGGGAGGTTATAGGATGTCCATGCAATTCGCCCATCATGGGAGTGCATAAGACAATCGGAAAGTTATTACATAGCTCAGGATCTTAGGAAAATCAATGCCATTGTGATTCCATGTTGTCCTGTGGTACCAAATCCATCTGTGATCCTGATTCAGAATCCTTGCGAGGCTGTTTGGTTCACTGTAATTGATTTGTGTCAAGCATTCTTTTTCATCCCATTTGCATGAGGAAAGCCAATTTTTATTTGCTTTCCGTCTGGTGAACCGTGTCTTAACGTGGAGTTGTATCCCTCAAGGGTATACTGAAAGTCCATCTATCTTTACCCAAATTTTGAAGAAGAACCTCGAGAGCTTGATATTGTCCCAAAACTCAGTGTTAGTTCAGTATATCGATGACCACTTAATTGCGTCTGAGACACGCGAGGCTTGCAGGGACGATAATATTGCCTTGCTGAATCACTTGGCTGACAACGGACACAAGGTGTCACCGAACAAGCTTCAGTACTGTTTGAGAAAGGCAAGAGGAAGGTGTCACCAAAATGAGTGGAGGTGATCATGAAAATGAATCCGCCTACTACACAGAAAGAAGTCAGGCTGTTTTTGGGAATGGTTGGCTACTGCCGACAATGGATCCTGAACTTCTCCTTGATGGCAAGCCTTTACAGATGGTAACCCACAAAGATGTGAATGATCCAGTACCCTGGGATAACGACTGCTTGATTGCCTTCTTGGAGCTGAGAGAGTGACTTTCTGCACTCCAGCTTTAGGAATGCTTGATTATAATAAAGCTTTTTCACTGTTCTGTTGTGAGAAGGAAGGTTGGGGGTGTCAGTAGACCAGTGGCCTATATCTCAGCTACATTAGACTCTGTAGCTTCAGCGTTGCCCAGATGTTTCAAATCCATTGCTGCAACAGGTGTCGGCATTGAAAGGTGTGAAAGTATTGTGATGGGTCATCCACTTACTGTTTATGTTCCACACTAAGTCAAACTTCTGATGACGAGAACCAAAACACAGCATTTTACATAATTGCAGATTGACAAGGTATGAGCAAATTCTGCGTTCAGCAGAAAACGTAACCTTAAAGCGATGTTCTGTGTTAAATCCTACTACCTTGTCACCTGTTCCAAATGCTGATGGGGAACATTGTGAAGACCATGACTGTCTGGATGTTACTGAGCTTTGCACCAAACCGAGACCTGACATTGTTGATGAGCCATTATCTGATCCCAACCAAGTCCTTTTTGTTGATGGTTCATGTTTAAGGGACAATGAAGGTAGTCTGAGAGCAGGATTTGCTGTCTGTACCATTTCTGGAGTAGTGGAAGATGCTTGTTTAAAAGGAGTATACAGATTCATGGAGCAGCTCATGTAGGGAGAGACGCAATGGTGAGATTGTTCAGGCAGACTTGGGTCAACCCAAGATTCCATGTGATTGCTGACGAAGTGTGTCATCGGTGTGTCACATGTCAACAAATGGATGCTGGAAAGAAAACTGTGGTTGCTTTGAGTCACATTGGGAGATCGGGGGGTCCTTTCAATCGGACTCAGTTGGACTTTGTTGAAATAATTGTCTGTTTGTTGTGTGCATCTTTTTACGATGGGTGGAAGCTTATCCAGCTAGAAGGCGTGATAGCCTCAGAGTAGCAAAGTTATTGTTGAAGAAACTTATTCTGCGCTTCAGATTTCCAACTACACTGGAGATGGACAGAGGAACACATTTCCACAGCGAGATTATGAAGCTGTTGTGTACTGCTTTACATATGATCAGAGGCTACATTGTAGCTACAGGCCAGAGGCATCAGGCATTGTGGAGCAGATTAATGGGACGCTACAGGCGAGACTGGCAAAAATGTGTGCTTTGACATCCTTGAAATGGCCTGATGCATTGCCTTTGGTTCTAATGAGTTTGTGCAGCATTCCTGATAGAAGAACTGGTTTATCCCCACTTGAAATTCTCATGGGGAGAGCGATGCGCTTACCTGCAGTGCCGTCCACAGCACTAATAAACATCACAGATGTTTTGGTCCTTGATTACTGCAGAGGATTGGCTGGGCTGATGTGATTCGTTCTGTGTCTCACCAGGTTGAAGCTGCAACTGCACCAACATCAAAAGACCTCTGGCACGACCTAAGCCCCAGAGATTGGGTGCTAGTCTGAAAGCACATAAGAAATAACTGTCTTGACTCACGGTGGCGTGGACCGTACCAGGTGATATTGATGATGAATACTGCTGTGAAGTGTGGAGGCCTGCCGAACTGGATACATGCCTCACACACCCGACGAGTCTCAAGGCACTTGGAAGAAACAGCTCCTCTCCCATAAGAAATTCCAGCCGTGGTTGCAAGATCACTGGAGAGGGCAAGCCAAGCTGTGGGGATTCCTGAAGAGGCTGGATACCCACCAAGTCGATCTGAGGGGGGTCAAGATACACAAGGCCTAGGTATAGACTCTGATGGAGACTGTAACGTTGCTAGTGGTATAGAGTCTGATTCAGCAGAAGAGACTGGTGCGGAGATTGGTCGTGTGCAGCCAAGGAAGAAAGAGGTTACAAATTAATCGTTGCCTGTGAGACAGAAAAGACTTGCATCTGAGAATGATCTTGCACCAATAACTTAATCATCCGAATCTGATTAGAGTGAGTCTAAACAAGCTGAACGGAGTATGAGGAGATCCAGGAGATACTCCTCTTACGAGTGGACTCATCTAGCTACAGATGCCGGGGAGAGTGAGAGCCGAGAATTTGATACTGATTGCTGAGATCCTGCTGTGAGCTCCTGGAACAGAGGCTAATGCAATTTTGTTATTGACTGTGCCTTATCCACCAAGGTTGAGTGGCTTATGGACTCTGATTTTGGAAGACATCGAATTCCTGAGCTTTGGAAATCAACCACCACCTCAGGAGATTGCTGCATTTTAAGCTGAACTGTTACATCGAGTCATCAATGAGATTGGCTCTGATCTCATAGGGGATGTAAATTGAACTTTGAACTGTAAATAAAAAATCTGCCTGAAAGAAGATAACCTAGGCCCGAGTGGAAGAAGAATAAACATAGGGATTTTCCTTTAGAAGAAGAAAAAGGGCTAGGGAAGTCTTCTAAGCTGTGTAAATATTGTGCCAGAGACTGTTAAAAGGACTTCCAGTTAGGAGATATAGTTATAGTTCAAAACAGGCATGAATAGTGATAAGTTTAATAGTCAGGTCATATTAACCTTATCACTAGTCACTCAAATTGCAAGAACGAACAAACCCTTCTCATTGACAGTAGGGTACACGGGTTCCTTCTTTGCCTGTTTTGAACTATATCGAACGGACCCAAGAATAAAATACTACCTAGGGTACCGCTACGTTATTTTGAACTCACCTGCACGCTCCCCACACACCTGCACTCACCACTGTTGCGTGCCTCTAGAAAAGATCTCCGCCAAAGAGCCCTCTCGAGGGCCTCATGGAGGACTGCAGCGCCACCCCCACGAGGAGCACAACGCCCAATGATAAAGCATGACACCTTAACAGGTGTGTGAGGGCAACTTTCCAATTTGGAGGAGTTCCCTTGCATCCAACCTTACCTCACTAAGAAAGACAGGCGTTTTCTCCACTACTGTGGCCCTTTACCTATACTTCACGCTGCTGAATTGACTAGCACTTACTCTTAGGAACAGTTACCCTCCAGTGATTTACAAGCCCTAAACACGGGCCTAACCTGCAGGAGGCAGGAGGGGGTGCTGTCTCTGGTGGCGCGGGCTGATGTCCCTGGAGTGACGAAGGCAGGCAACTGATGGTTCTGCAGGTGACCAGCACCGTGGAGCAGCACGGAATATCGGATGAGGTCCACACAGCTACTAATGATATACACACCTCTTTAAAAAGATCACGTGAGCCAACAGCACAGGATACAAGAGGGAAAAGCTGGTGTTTCCCCCACCTCCCTTGCACTGAGCTGCCCAGTGTGCAGGGGACACATCGTCGGCTGGAAGGAGGGCACAGGTCTGGTGGCACGGCCTGCTCCCTGAAGATGCAGTCTGATACGGGTCTGTGCAATGAGGGAGACACAGACATATGCACACTGCCTGGTGTAGCGAGGGGTGGTTGCTGGGGGCCTGCCAGTGGTACCCAAAAGTTTCCTGAACAGATAAAATAGGGAAGGAGAAAGGAGGCAAAGCAGCCGAGACCAATAAAATTTCAAATTACGCACACCCTCTCCCCCTTGAACAGACAGCGCAAAAGACAGTTTCGGCTCCACATAGTGATGGGGCACCGCAGGCCGAACAGCAGGCCCCCTCTATTGCTGATGTGTTGACAGCCATCCATTCCACACAGGAGGAGATGATAAACAAAATAGACTCCGTTGCAATTGAAGTTAACCTGCTTCGGTGTGATCTACGGAAAGTTTCAGTCAGGGTGACCACCACTGAACAAACGGTGGATACCCTACAGACGGAGCTTCATACCCTGTGAGAAACGGTTACCGACCTCCAGAAACGTGTGGTACGCCTGGACGATCGAGTGGAGGACGCTGAGGGAAGGTCACACAGGAACAACCCCCACTTTGTGGGATTCCCCGAAAAAGCAGAGGGACCGTCCGCTGAGCTGTTTTTGGAAGACTGGCTAACTACCACCCTGGCCCCGAGGAAGCTTTCAAAGTTCTTTACTGTGGAGCGAGCACACAGGGCTCTTGTTCCTCCACCCAGACCAGGTGCTCCGCCCAGAGCCATCATAGCCAGGTTTCTCAACTATCGAGATCGGGACACTATCCTGCAACTTACCAGAACCAGAGGCCCGCTGCTCTTCGAGGGCTACCAGATATCAATCTATCCCAACTATACGCAGCGAGTGCAGGACCAACGAAGAACCTTCCTGGCAGTGAAGCGACGCTTACGAGACCTAAACCTCAAATATAACCTCCTCTTCCCTGCCAAACTGAGGGTTGAATGTAAGGGGATAGCGTTATTCTTCTTCTCCGCGGCTGAGGCGAGCGACAGGCTGGTTCCCCGGGATCCTGTTTGGTACCCTCGACGGAGTCACCTCGGGTGGCCAGGTCGAACAGGCCGCCCTGGATCTGACAAAAGCAAAACCTCTCACAGGCCAGCAGCCGGTCTCAGAGTCCTGGTTGGATCAGAGTGTGCCCAGATGGAATGCTGCAGGTCTCGGATGTTGTACCAGACTCAAGAGCTTCATCACCAACTAGACACAAGGACAGTAACCCAAATGAAGACACTGACAATTAAGGAGTGCAGGCAGCTGAAGGGTAGGAGATATACATGCTAAACATACATTTTCGTTAGACTGAAAACACTCCACATGGGTAAACTGTGGGTGATAATTATGGAGACTGGGGAAACGTACATAAAAGATTAATGTAACTCGCAAGATAAGATCTGTTGACGGGGGCCCAACCCCCAGAGGCTGGCATCTGATCGTGGAGCTGGAGGATTGACCTTGCACCCCACCGGCTGGCCAGCCACTAATGTTTGAACTGGTGGGGAAAGCATTTCCGAATCTAACCTGTTGACTTTTTCTCTTTTTGGGTATTCTAAGTTGTGGGACTTCCCTTGTGGGTAATGGGGCAATATCTACATGCCTTCACTGTGTTTTTTTCATATTGGGTGGGGGATGTGATATTGCCCATGCCTTGGGGGGGTTGAATATTTTGGGGAATGGTTTAAACTGATTTTCCTACCTCTGTGTCAGATGATAGAACTTGCAGAGATGGTTACAGGTCTAGGGTCACATAAATGGGCAGAGACAAAATGGCCGCACAGCGGCAACATGGATGATCTATATGCTTCATTGCGGCCACCATGACTAAGTTAATTACATGGAATGTTCGGGGCATAGCTGCCTTTGAAAAGCAAAGGCGGGTATTTGCCTACCTGAACAAGTATAAGATAGCCGTGGCATGCCTGCAGGAGATGCACATCTGGGGGGATACTATACCATGTTTACGATAGCGTTGGAGGGGGCAATTGTATGCTACTTCATACTCTGGTTTCGCTAGGGGGGCTCTTATTTGGGTGGCTCCAGGGGTGCCCTTTCAACCCTTGCACCACGTTACTGACCTGGAAGGAAGGTATGTTATATTGAATGGGAGATTTGATGGTACGGAAGTGTGTATTATTAATGTTTATGCCCCTAATGATCATTGTTCCTCTTTTTTCCCAACTCTAATGGAGGCGGCATCACCATAGTTGGGGGCGCCAATGGTGTTAGCTGGAGATGTAAACTGTGTTCTTGATGGCTCCCTCGATCGTGGAACATGCGGTCCACTGGCTGGACAGTGAAGATAATTGGGAGAAACGTCTCTTGGCGGGGATGTGTAGAGACTGTCCGCTAGCTGAGCTCTTGATACTTGGGCGTGGTGCCCCCAGGAGTCTCCATACATTATGCGACACGTAGCCACAGTGTGGGAGGATGTGGTGCGGAATGCCCTCTATGCTCCAGACATGCCCATGTGGGTGCTGCGCCCTTTTGCCAATATAGCTGACTCCATGTCGGTGTACGGCTGGAGGTAAGGAGGATACCAGACATTGGGTAACTTCTATGTAGAAAGGAAATTTATCACCCGGGAGGAAGCAAATGTCACCTTCAGTTTAGGGAGGGGTCAATTCCTACAATACGAAAAGATCTCTAGTGTAGCCCAAGAGATTTTGCCGATGTTTCCTGATGAGCCCCCCGTCACCAACATATTGAAAGTAATGTTGTATATGGCGCAGGGTAGACGGTTGGTCTCCCATCTTTATAGAGCTCTGAGGGACAACCTGCCGAGTGAAGTGCTTAGGACCCAGTCAAAATGGGATGCACTCATAGATGAACCCCTAACGGAGGGTGAATGGAGGAAGGTCCACGAGGGGGTACAGAAGGTTAGCACCAACACACAGTTTAGCCTACTCCAATATAACGTAGTACATCAGGTATACCTCACTCCACAAATGCTGCACATAATATACCCGTCCCGCACAGATGAATGTCCAAGATGTAATGGAAGTGCAGCAGATTTCCTCCACATGATCTGGTCCTGCCCACTCCTGCTCTACTACTGGGAAGAAATACTCACACGATTACAAGGGGCTACGGGATGGAGTATCCCTAGGGAGATTAGACAAGTCTTGTTGGGACTGTTACCTGCGCCGAAGCGTAGAAAGTTGAGTAGACGGTTTGCTCTCTTGGGGCTCGTCTTGGCCAAGAGACGGGTGGTGATTACATGGATGCGTCCCCATCCCCCACAGCCTGAGGAATGGATCAGAGATGTATGTGAATGGGCGACTGCGGAATCGGTGCAAATGAAATCTGTGCGAAAGAATGATAAGGTGGAAGATGATCTCCTGGCATGGGCTTCTATGTTAGAGGAAGTCTGGGATGAATGGGCCCGAGACCCGCAGGACCCCAGGTGAGGGGGCTCCCTCTAGGGGGGAACAAGATGGGAACAGTGCCTAGACTAAATATGGTAACCCTAGGACCTCTGTACAGCTTAAATCTCTTTATGTGACCATATAACCGACATGGACCGGAAAGGGGATTGGGCGGTGGGGAGGGAGTTGTGAGAGTTATCTCACTGTGATGCTTTTTGTAGCACGCTAAGAAGGACTATATTGGTCGGGACATTGTTAATTGATGACGTTGCATGTACACAAAGCTCATATATCCTGATGTAATGATTGCATTTTTGAATATCAATAAAGAAATGTTCCAAACAAAAAAAACCTAAGTGTTAGGTTCTTGTAATGTAACAACATGAATTTTAGGTCAATATGTAGAATACGTGAAGAATTAATGTGGAAAAACAAATGTAATCAGTGGGAAACATTAACTGAAAGGCTTGTGTTGTGCAACTGACAATCATTTATAATTGAATGTGCTTATTAATCGTGTTGTTTTATATGTAGATGGAATTTTTAATTGAATATGTCTTAATTTCTATACGATTTCGTAAAGCTCATGTTCCATTTCTCTTATGTTAGCTGAATCTTGTAGGCCTGAAATACATTCTCCCTGGAAACTCTTGCATTAGAATTAATAATTGGATTTCATGTGCATGTTGGATTCTGCTCTTTATCACGTTTGTGTTGCAGGTGGAAGAAGCGCCCTTGTTAGTTAGAATAATATATTTGTCATAAGAGTTAGGCAAGGAGAGAAAAGGATACATTGAGAGATAATGCCGATAAGGAGAACTGTTGTATTTTCTCACTGGAGAAGGCCTGGGAATCAAGGACACCTTGTTACTGTTCGGGAGCATCACCGTCCTGTGGAAAATTACCTATGAGAATGTGGCCTGATCGGATGGCGTGACCCGAAAGGAATCCTGGGAAGACACCTCTGATATTGGATCATTGCAAGTAGGGAAAGAGCCCCGACTTCTTCTCTGCCTTTGGAGAGAGAGCACCTGAGAACGAGCTCTGTTTCAGTAGCTTCATGCTACCTGACCCATTGGAGTGGAGAGACGTCTAAGGAAGATTCAACAAGCTAACCCCTTAACCTATCCTGCCCCGAAGAATGCTTAAGTCGGGATTTCACGTTAGTGAGAGTGCAGGGACAGATTAATGCTTTATTTTCATCAACCCTCGATGCAGGGGAACTTGGACTCATGTGTTTTGATCTTTTACATCCTGATTCTTGAATTAATTGTCTTGTGCATGTTGCACCGCCTCAACCTCATTCGCAGATTTGGCTTTATGTTGGTTCCAAAGTATCTCTACACCCTCATCTTTAAGATATCTGTATGTCCAGTTATTTTTGGCTTTGCAATAAATCAACTAACCTTACTTAGTGGTCTGTGGTTACTATGAGTCTAGAGAAACTGAAATTGAGTTGATTGACAATGTTAATGATTTCTCTCCCCTCCACGCTCTCATGCTGAGAAAAAGTACCATCGACTTGAGGTTCTAGAGCAGATCTAAAACATACTGGCCCGGCTCCTTCAGTTGTTAGTGCCGGGACACTGTTAATTAGCCGCGCGCTTTATAAATTATGTCATTTATTCATTCATTCATAAGGTGGGCATGATATCTGTCATATTTGCGATTGAGTAACCTGAGCACCAAACCTTAAATCAGGCCTATAGTCATGAAGGGCTATATGTTCGAAATTTCCATTTTGCATTTCCTAAAGAGCAAATCCCAAGAAATAGCTATTTAGGAATTGCAAATGGAATGTTCAAAATAGATATGTCCTAATAGCAATTCCTACAAAGTAGGAATCGCTATTAGGAAATCACTATTTAGGAAATGCTAAACCATTAGTTCCTATAGGTACGAATGGTTTTGCATATTCAATTAATAGGAAATCACAAATTAGGAAATGCAAATCCAAGGGTGCCTATAGGCCTAAGGTCCCCCTAGATGCACCCAAAATAAAGTGGTGCACATGTAAAGCGCACAAATGCCCTAGAGGCATATGCACGCTACATGGCACTTTAAATAGTGCATTTTAGGTGATTTTATTAAAATTGCACATGGTTACCATCGACTTGGTAATAGTATTTTCTAAATGCCCATTTCGCATTTAGGTAATGCTTTGTACATGTGCCTAGGAAATCGCAAATAGGAGATCTCTATTTGCGATTTCCTATTTAGGGAATAGCAAAATATGATTTCTACTGGGTAGAAATCACAAATTTGCGATTCCCTATCTGCCTCTGTACATATGGAAAGGCAATTAAGCATTTCTTAACAAACCGAAATTGTGATTCAGTCCGTTAAGAAATGCTAAATCCTTTCGCACGTATGGCCCCTAAAGCCTAAGAATATTGTGAGGGAGTGAAATAGGCCACAGTGATGAAAAAATGAAAGTGATAAGCATGACAGTTAGGAAAGATGAAGAAAGGCCAAGAAAGGGAGGTCAAATTTCACGGAAGGTACCAGATTTCATTGCAAATAGCAAAGAGATTACTTTGTTAGGAGCAAGCAAAAGATGAAATCTCTATTAAACTAATGCAGAATTGATGTAATAAATAAATTGAGACTTACCTGATGCTGCGTCTTCCTTCTCTCCTGATCCTCGACTGGCGTGATGGAGCAAGGTTTCATAAACGAAACTTGCTTGTATACAATCCTCCTCATAGTATTAATTTATTAAACTTGTATTGTCACTATTAATCTTTGCATACACTACACGAATAGAAAGGATGCTTGCCTATGTGTTTTACTAATGAATAACGCTTGTCCGTAATCTAAAATGGCCGCTAAAGCGTGGGAAACTATCTACGCATGTCTCAACCATATCACGTGTTGTGACGTCTCTCTTTGCTTGGTGGGAAACTTCTGCTTCTGCACAGTGTGCATTAAAATGGCTGTTTGATGTTTTCACATGCTTCAGCTTGCTCTCATGTCATTATTAAATTGTTGTTTTCTTAACGCTACTAATGCGGGACAGTATTATAATTAAATGGGAATAGAGTAGAAAAGGTGGGCATACAGTGAAACATTTTATTTCTGATTTTAATATTTTCTTCTTTGACTTTTTATCAGTTCGTAAACTTGGGCCTGGGTTTGGTGCAATGAAAGCCCGTGTGACAAAGATTCCGCACATGCGCCCTGCAGTGGCAGACCAGATAGAAAAAGATGAAGTGAACTTGGACATCACCCAAGGCCATGACCTGCTGGCCGACACCACTACATACCAAGATGTTCTTGCCGAAGAGAAACATTTTATATGAATAAATTGTAAATTTTGTCATGAGACGGGTGGGAAATAAAGCAAATGTATTAAATTGAAGGGGCGGTAGTTTAAAAAACAATAGGCTTCAGAAATACAAGGCAAATCAATATGGTGTGAGAATCCACCCCCTGTCCCTGTCCAATCAGAAGTAGTTGTCCCATATTTTGGCAACATTAAGGGGAGGTACATGGGTGTAGAAGGGTATAATAGAATATAGCATTAGTTAATTAGAAGAGAACAGGCGTTCATGCTGACAGACAGAAGAGCTCCAGACCGCCAAAGCTGACCGATTGCAGACCGAATCCCTGTCCAGAAGAGGTCCTGAGGAGGGGGCGGCGGAGTACCTTAGAAGGGAGACACGGGAGAATCGAAGAGAAGCCGAGTATCAGAGATGGAAACGGCGCAGGCCTCGTTGTAGAGAGGTCACCGGTCCTGTCCTGATCCTGGAGGAGGTCTTTTGCTCTTCATCCTTCCTGGGTTCTATTCTTTCCAACTCCTTGGCCAAGGGGTTTGGTTCTTGCACTTAAGTAAATATAATACAACCTTTAGTTGCGCTGCTGTCTCTATCCTCTCCTTTCCTGAGGAACCGTCATTGATTAGCAATAATTATTCTATGCTTCATCTTGGGTATTGCGATTAAGTACCGTGTGGTTCTGTATTTTACTCTGCTAAATCTTTAGATAAACATTTTAAAACTTCCTGACTCAGTGGTTATTTCAGGATTATGTACTATAATGAATGTCACTCATTTTAAATTTCCCAATTAGCAAAGGATTCATTGGTAAGTCATTTACTCTTCAATCAGAAGGTAATTGGTAGCAGGGATTTTGATAAAGAGTATAACTGACACCCCAGCGTAAGTATTAGCGTAGTATGAATGGATGGGCCCAAGTGAGTGTTTTGTGTATGAATGCTGTTTGCTAATATCGCGCTGGATCAGTTTTCTGGTAAGCAGAGGATGGTTACTCTTTGTTAATTGGGTAATGAGAATTTTATTTTTATGAACTAACATCCGTATATTCAAAGTTTGTTTTATGTTGTCCAGAATCCCCGGGGTAAAAAGAATAGCGGATGGTAAGTGGAATCCATACTGCAGTGAGGTTATCTGTCAGGCAGAAATATTACTGAAAAGTTAAGCAGGACTATCAGTACTCGTTAGGGACTCTATGCATGTGAGTAATAGCAAAAGGGTACGCTGGTGAAAATTTGATGTTATATCACCTAGAAAGGGTAACATTGAAGAAGTAACAGGTACTTCTGGAGCTTGTGTGAAGAGTAAACGGAAGAGTTCTACTCGTAGTGTATGTTTTGTAAACGGAAAGGTTTTACTAAGTGTGAAAGAAACTATCTTTTTTGAATTTAGAGAAACTGGCACGATAGCGAATGTTTTATGTTGTTACTGAAATTAAGAATTGTAGAGAAAATAAGTTTGCGTAAATTTTTGTAAAGGGAGGGTCAGTTGCCGGAGAGGGAGCTGACGTCACAAAACGCCGCGCTGGGATTGGTTGAATCTGCGGGTGTGGAGAGACTCTTGTAAAGGAGGGGTCAGTAGTTAGGAGCAGTACTGACGTCACAGGTACCGCGCTGGGATTGGTTGAAACGGCGAGGGACAGAAAAGCGCAGATGGTAAAGGAGGGGTTGACAGACAAATGTCACCAAAAGGCCGCGCAAGGATTGGTTGGGGAATAAAAGATAGCAGACAATTGATTGGTTGATATTCTAGAAGCGAAAATCTTAGTGGGTAGAGATTGCATGTTAAAACGCGATCCGACTTTAACAGGAACTCGTCCGGATAGGAGATATTTAGGCTTTGCAGAATATAATTTTATACATCGGTACTTACCCAAGATGTACGGAGAAAAGAGAAAAATGTCATTTTTACAAAAGATTAAGAATTATTTTAAAAAGGACAAACCGATCAAAACTAGAGAAGGAATTATCATTCCACCAGCTAAAACGCCCGCTTCATTCATGATGATGGAGAGAGGTTATCATACTTGTGTATGGATGGAGAATTGGATAGAATATACCAAAAATGATGGAATACTAGCATTTCCCGAGAATGGCACGTTCAATGGGCGAATTCTGCAAAACTTGAGATTGAGGATGAATGACTTAGAACCAAGACCTAGATTAACTCAGTACGAAGCTCTAGAGGAATGGGAAACCGAGGCATTTGAGCGTGACCGATCTAGGAGTAATAGGGGTTATCGAGGATTTTTCCCCAGATACCTACATGAGTCTAGGGACGGTCAGATGAAACAATGGAGAAGGGCAATGATTACAGAAGGATTATATCCATTGTTGACAGCAGAGGAGAAATTAGGAAGTAAATGCACAGAAAAGGCAAAACATTTCATGAGAAGTGACGACTCTGAAGACGAATTTATGGAGGAAATGTTAAGAAACCCCCCACCATATCAGGAAGGGACAAGTGGATGCACCCCAAGTGCACCACCGATAAAAACTCCATTAGTGCCACAGGTAATGCATGAATTCACCCCTAGTAGAATACTTCATGACAAAGAAAGAGAAGCCCTAGAGAAGACCAGAGCAGAATTAATACAGAAAATAACACAGATAAAAGTACATCCTGATTCATTGACCATACCTGTAACAATTGGTCCAGTAGTTCCATTATATGGTACTCAGGGAAACTGTCCTCCACCGATACTTGCACCTACTCCTGTAAACGCTACAAACCCTGAAGCAGTAGTAATGGTTGAAGATCACTTTAGTGACAGCGAATCCACAATATCATTGATGGATTTACCCATTCGAGATTCTGTCAATATTACTCCCAAGAGAACTACACCTGGGTGTTCAAAAGATATAAGTCTAGTGACTTCATCAGGAGCAAAAAGTGCCACAATAGTCACCCCTGAAGATTTAGAAAGGTGGGCACAAGAATCAGTTAAACAGTGCACACCTCCGAAAATAATGGACATTCATAGATTGAAAGTTGAATTAGAAGAAATAATAGCAGGAAATGTAGGACTAGATCGCTTAAATACCTATGATGATGAAGAATTATTGTTCATGTGCAGGAGTATCACAAGAAATGTAAGGTTATTCCATGAAAAATTATCTAATTTAGCACTACAGATGGGAATAGAAATAGGGAGATCAAAAGTACTACAGAAACCCTATAGAGCAGAATTCTCAGACAAAGATTTAGAAAATATGAATGCCTCTGGAAGAAAATTACAAATAAGAGAATTAATGATAGTTTTGCAAAAATGGGGAGACTTGGATAAATGGAGAACTAGGTGGGCCAAGAAAAAGGAAGAAGCACGAACAAGTAGAACAGCATCTGAATATGTGATGAAAGAGACAGGGAAAGCAGACCAAATGTATCCAATGCGAGAAGTTGCGGGAGGAGGATATGTACATGTCCCATGGAGCAGACAGGATATTTTGTCATTTACGAATGATTTTCCAAAGTTGAGAGAAAAACCAATTGAATGGTACAAGCAGGTTGACAGGTTTGTGAAGGTGTCAAAGGTATTGTTAAAGGACTTAGATGGTTTGTTTGACATAGTGGTACCTGCTGATTTATGGACAGATTGCAAAATCACAGTGGATTGGCCAAGTGACGAGTATCCTAGAGATCCGAAAACAGGTGCCCCGTCAAATGATGTGATGAAAAAGTATCAGCAGGTGATAACTTACCTGAAAGGGAAAATACCACCGAAAGAAACAGATTGGGTGAAAATAGATCGAACTACCCAAGAAGCTAATGAATCGGTACATTCATACTATGAGCGTCTATTGCAGGTATTTAAACAGTATAGTGGATTTGAGGACATTGGAGACAAGAACATGAGTCAGTTTGTGTATCGATTTGTTTACGGTTTGAAGCCAGAAATTTGTCAGATGATTAAACAGCATATGCTGTGTTGGCAAGGGAAGCCGATTGATGAAATCTTGAAGTATGCAAAATATTGTGGAGACGATATTGAAGATAGACACAAGAAATTGCAGGAAAAAGTGATGTGGGCTCAGGTGAAAATGGCTGAGAAACAGGGAATTAATTTGGAAAATCCGAGTGAAAATCAAGGGAAAGATTCTGGAACGAGTGGTAATACTGGGAATGGAGGAAACTTTAGAGGACGAATGAGTAGAGAAGAAGCTAAAAAGAAATTTCCTTGTCATGGATGTCGAAAATTGGGGCATTGGAAGGATGAATGTAAAAAGATCCGGAATAATAATGGCCCAAATCAAAATTTAAATCCACAGACGCAGAATGACTCACAGCAGGGTGTAAATCCTCAGAGTCAGTTGCCACCTGCACCTATTCAGGGTAATGTAAGCAGAGCAAAGCACGGTACAGACATCGGATATCGAGGAGGAAGTGGTAAGAATGATTATATAACATCACAGTTTCTTTTGCAGGACGATTTCTGTCAATACAGTTCATGACGGTGCCTAGGAGAGGGGAGAAGGAGTGCGTACTTGGCGCATCCTTACCGGTAGACCAGTCAGGTCCATATGTTGAAGGATGTGAAAGGTAATGATATTACTTTTCTTTTGGACACTGGTGCTACCCGGTCTACTGTAAGAACAGCAGACATTCCAGACCTTCCTCTCTCTGGTGAAAATATCCAAGTAGTGGGGGTAGCTAATCAAAGGATTAGAACACCTCTTACCGAACCAATGGAAGTTAAAATCGGAAATTTCAGAGAAATGCATCAATTTGTAGTGTGTGATTCTAGTCCAGTAAACTTATTAGGTAGGGATTTATTGTGCAAGATGAATTGTACAATTTTCTGCACACCGGATGGTGTGGCAGTTCAGACACCAGATGAAGACCATGTATGTAAAATTATGATTGCAAAACAGGGTACAGAAGTAGATGAGATGTTTTCGTTAATAACAAAAGACGAGTTGCCAGAAGAATTAAAAGGTACAGTAAACCCCATAGTTTGGGATTTCACAGGAAAAGAAGTAGGACTTATGGCTAAAATAGACCCAGTTAAAATTACTGTAAAGGAAGGTGCAATTTTCACAAATACCAGACAGTACAAAATGAGTGCAGAAGTAAAAGCAGGAGTCATTGAAGAAATCCATCGAATGGTTGAACAAAACATACTAAAAGAAGTAATGAGTAGCCCATGTAATTCACCAATAATGGGATTAAAGAAACCTAGTGGAAAATATAGGATTGTTCAGGACCTGAGGAAAATAAATAAGATTGTAGAACCATGTTGTCCTATAGTACCAAATCCTGCAGTAATCCTATACCAGATTCCGTGGAGTGCAGGATGGTTCACAGTAATTGATTTGTGTCAAGCGTTCTTTTCAATACCATTGCACCTAGACAGCCAATATCTTTTCTCATTTAAATTTGAGAACAAAGTCTATGTATGGAATCGTGTTCCTCAGGGGTACACAGAAAATCCTTTCATTTTCAATCAGATATTGAAAAAGTGCCTTGAGAAACTAGTGATGCCAGGAAGTTCAGTCCTAGTGCAATATATCGACGACTTATTGGTGGCATCGAACACCAGAGAGGACTGTGTTTTTGATTCCATAGCATTATTAAATCTTTTGGCAGAAGAAGGGCATAAAGCCTCACCTGAAAAGTTGCAGTTTTGTACAACAGCTGTTAAGTATCTGGGACACCAAATTGAGAGGGGAAAAAGAAGAGTAACCTCTGAAAGGGTAAAATTAATAAAGAAAATGCAAATGCCTGTAACCCAAAGACAAGTAAGAATGTTCCTAGGAATAGTAGGTTACTGTTGGCAATGGATACCAGGATTTTCCCTACTAGCTAAATCTTTAATTAACATGACGAAAAAGAAAGCAAAGGATCCTGTTGAGTGGGATGATGAAAGTGTAGGAGCTTTTGTAAAATTGAGAAATGCCCTATGTTCAGCACCTGCCTTAGGCATGCCTGATTATAAAAGAGAATTTGCATTATTCTGTCATGAAAGAGAAAATTGTGCACTTTCTGTCCTAACTCAAAGACACGGATTAGACAGACGTCCTATAGCATATTTTTCTGCTACATTGGACCCAGTAGCAGCCGCGTTGCCAGGATGCTTAAAAGCAGTGGCGGCTACTTGTTTGAGCATTGAACAAAGTGAGTCAATTGTGATGGGACATCCTGTAAAAGTGTATGTTCCACATGTGGTTGTAATTCTGTTGACAAGAACTCGAACTCAGCATCTTACTCCTAGTCGGCTGACTAAATACGAAAGAATAATAATGGGTGCTGAAAATGTGACCATGGTAAGGTGTACTATAATAAATCCAGCAACCTTACTACCAGACCCATATCATGAGAGAATTAAGGATGACGAAGAAGATGAACATCATTGTTTACAGATTACAGAATTATGCACAAAACACGCCCATATATTGAGGAACAGCCTCTTAAAAAGCCAGACAGGGAACTATTTGTTGATGGTTCATGTCAAAGACATGAAGACGGTAAACTAACTGCTGCCTATGCGGTATGTGAATTAACTGGAATAGTTGAAGCATCCTATTTACCAGGAGTCAAATCTGCACAAGTAGCTGAATTGATTGCGTTGATAAAAGCCTGCAAAATTGGGAGGAATCAAAAAGTAACTATATTTACCGATAGTCAATATGGTTACGGGTTGTGCATGATTTTGGCCAATTATGGATGCAGAGGGATTTCATGACTTCTTCAGGATCCCCCATTAAAAATGGACAGTTTGTAAAGGAATTGCTGGAAGCAATACAATCACCAAAAGAATTGGCTGTGGTGAAATGTGCCGCACATCAGTCAGGAGATGACTGGGTGGTAGTCGGCAACAGATACGCAGATCTGGTGGCTCAACATTGTGCCAAAATAGATTGTCAGTCAATAAGAGGGTGGAAAGAATGGGAATCAGCTGCCAACTTATGCTGTATATGCCGCCTGAAACATGGAATGATGTTAAAAGACTGCAAGATGAAGTGGATGAAAGTGAAAAGAATTTGTGGATCAAAGTAGGTTGTTCCCAGTGACGAGATGATGAAGTGTGGATCAGTGCTGATGGCAGACCAGTCATGCCAGATTGTCTACTCTCACAAATGGCCAGAATGTATCATGGAGACACACACATAGGGAGAGATGCAATGATTAGGCTCTTCAGACAAAACTGGTATAATCCTAAGTTCAGGGCTGTTGCAGAGAGTCTTTGCCAAAGGTGTTTAACTTGCCAAATGCACAATCCAGGGAGGAAGACAATAATTGGGTTTGGAAAGATTGGAAAAGCAGAAGGACCATTTATAAGACTTCAATTCGACTTTATACAGTTACCACCATGCAGAGGGCTGAAATATGTACTGGTCATAGTATGTCTGTTTTCAAAGTGGGTGGAGGCTTACCCTACCAGGAGAAATGATAGCATTACAGTGGCAAAATTGTTGCTACGAGAGCTCATTCCTAGGTTTGGTTTCCCAGTAACTTTGGAATCAGATAGAGGAAAACATTTTAACAGTGAAGTGATCAAACTAATCTGTGAAGCATTCCAAATCCAACAGAAACTGCACTGTGCATATCGTCCAGAAGCTTCTGGAGTGGTTGAACAATTGAATGGCACTATAAAGTCAAGATTGGGAAAAATGTGTGCATCAACATCATTAGAATGGCCAGATGCATTGCCACTTGTTTTAATGGGACTCAGAAGCATACCTGACAGAAACACAGGATTGAGCCCACACAAAATAATGATGGGAAGAGCAATGAGACAAACACATGTTCCCACAAACAAACTACTGAATATATCTGATGATATGGTACTGGACTATTGTAAAGGACTGGCTGACTGGACTAGTGCGTTCTGTCTCTCATCAGGTTGGAGAAGACGCAGTTTCCAGGCAGCCTGAACAAGAACATGATCTGAATCCTGGTGACTGGGTGGTAGTGAAGAATCACACCAGAGAAACGTATCTATCACCCAGATGGAGCAGTCCTTGTCAGGTCATACTAACCACAAATACAGCAGTGAAGTGTGCAGGATTTCCTAATTGGATTCATGTAAGCCACACCAAAAGAGTACCAGATCCTGAAGAAGAAAATCCTCAGACAGCAACAATCACTGAGGGAGCTGAAGGTTGCCCAGCAGAGGAATCTCAGGCTCGAGATTCAAGAGAAGCTGAAGAAGAACAACCGAGCACAAGTCAGGACTGGATACCGGTGGTAGAAGTTTCTGAAGTTTACCACAGAACAAGAAGTCAAACAAAATTGGAAGAAATTGAAGAAGATCAGATAGGTGAAGAAGAAGCAGCTCAGGCACAGGAAGAAGAGACAATAAGAGAACCTGAGCAAGATCAGATAGGGAAAGGAAACTGGGCTCAAAGCAACGAAGATCTGATAAACTTTGAGCAGGGACAGACAGGTTTAGAAGAATCCGGTCAGGCTGCAGAAGTACAAAGTGCAATAAGCCCTGATCAGAATAAGTTAGGTCAAGAAAAGAGCACAGAAGAAAAAGATCATGAAAATCAAGAACATGAAGAAATAAATCAAGAACAAGATCCATTATTGGAAACTCACAGTGGAGCTGTTGCAGAGAAACCAATTAGACCTGAAAAAGAGCAAACAAGAAACACAGTAATTGCAGAACACGAAACAGTACTAAGCAGTGAAAATAAAAAGATTTCTGAAGACAAAGATAAAGAAACAGTGCAAACAAAGAAAACAAGAAAAGGAGATTATTGGCCGAGTGTCATTAAAAGAGTAAAATACCACATAACAACCAGAAGTGAAGATCCAGATCAAGTGAATGAAGTAACAAGTCAAACTGAACAAGAAAATAAAACTAAGAAAAGAAGAAGTAAAAGACTGAAACTTGTGAATAACAAATTCAAGGGTTCTGATTGGACTTACATCATTCTTGAAGATTACGAAAGCTCAGAGTCAAGTGAAAGTGGTGACGAAGGAACAAGTGCAGAACTGACGTACGAAAAAGAAACAAGACCACCTTGACTAAGCAAAAGAGCAATTTAAAGAAAAGAGGAAATAGGTAAGAAGAGCAATCTTCCTTGTCGAAAATGCCTGACGACAGAGTTGCTGGGAGACCAAAACAGAGATGTTGTAGAAGATGCTGTGCAATATGCATATGTAGTCTAGTAATGGTGCTTATAGTATGGTTAGTCCTGATTGTAGCAGTTCCTTACCTTATGATAATGGACAAAAAGATTAATAATGAAACTAAGGAGAGGACAGCAAACATGAAGGGCAATAGAGTAGAACTAATGGCAGAGAATGAACCAGTAATTCATCATGAAATAGCTGACAACGACACTAGTTTAAACGTTTTTACAAAGTTATTGTTTCAATATGTAGACACAATGGAAGTTAGTAACTGTTATGTCTGTATGAAGTTACCTGAATCAGTAGCAGAAGGATTAACATACCATCACTTACCACTGACATATGGCATATCATGTAGTGTTTTGTCTAGTTTATTTTATAGAACAGGGAGACTTCAGTATTATTATTCAAACCTAGATGTAATATTTTCTGAGGTTCCGATTCGCAAGAGTATGAACCCAGTGCTTACTAGTCAAGACGCACAGTTTATGGGAGAATTTTTCTTAACAATGAAATCAATAGACATAACACATGCACATAGACACAATCTAACATGTTCTTTACATGAAGAAGAAAAGATATTTTTGAATTTAGTAGAAGATAGAAGACAAGATTTTCAAAAGAAAGCTTCTGAGCATAAGGCTCATTTGCCACCTTGGGCGGAGAAAGAAGGGAGTTACACACCTGGCAAGGCTCAAGCTGCTATGGCTCTGGATTTCGTAAAGACAGGAAAAATTTGTCTTCATAGGTTAAAGACTGATTATAACAATGTTTTCATTGGTACCAGTGAATGTGAACACAATTTCTTAATTCTTGGAGGTTGGGGGATCAAAGGAGGAACAGATTCAGTTTTTCCTGGAATTTATTATGTGTGTGGGAATAAGGCTTACTTTAGGCTTCCTGCACGGTGGTATGGAAGTTGTTATTTTGGAATAGTATTTCCAAAGATATACCACGTAAAAAGAAACACTGGGAGCAATGAAAACAATAGTGAATTAATACGTAGTAAAAGAGCTAATTTTTCTGAAATTGTAGGTGATATATTTGGTGCATTGATACCTTCAGTGCATTCAGTGCAATTGAGTTCTGAACTCAAGGAAAATATGTAAATTGTCTACAGTGGTTGATCGTTTATCAACGGATACTGCTGGAGGTTTTCTAATGATTAATGCGGAGATGGTTGCGATTAGATCTATGGTGATGCAAAATCGACTTGCTCTTGATATTATATTGGCAAAAGAGGGCGGAGTCTGTAAATTATTGAAGACGAAACATTGTTGCACTTATATTCCTGATAAGAGTGCAGAAATTGGAACGTATATACAGAATATAACTAAACTTGAGAAGGAACTTAAACCACTGGAAGTTGATAGTGTATGGGAAAGATTGACAAATAGTATTTCGTCAATTGGTACCTGGTTTGCTAATGTAGGAAAAGGACTTATAGGTCAAATATTAGTACCCTTAGCAGGGATAGCAATAATAATATTGGCAATAACAATATGGTGCAAATGTTGTAGAAAGAGTGGAACATATAAAGTGACAGGTAGAGGAAAGAAGCGAAAAATTGATGAAATAGAACTTGAAGAGTGGAGAAGTGAATTATACAAGAAATTGAAAGGGGATGGCAAAAATGGAAAGTGTAAGAATGAGAATGAAGTAATTTGCTAGAAGTTGGCATCTGATTGTGGGTAGTATTTTGATGGCTCAGAAACGCCATCAGAGAGGGGATTGATGGAGCCAGGTTTCATAAACGAAACTTGCTTGTATACAATCCTCCTCATAGTATTAATTTATTAAACTTGTATTGTCACTATTAATCATTGCAAACACTACACGAATAGAAAGGATGCTTGCCTATGTGTTTTACTAATGAATAACGCTTGTCCGTAATCTAAAATGTCCGCTAAAGCGTGGGAAACTATCTGCGCATGTCTCAACCATATCACGTGTTGTGACGTCTCTCTTTGCTTGGTGGGAAACTTCTGCTTCTGCGCAGTGTGCATTAAAATGGCTGTTTGATGTTTTCACATGCTTCAGCTTGCTCTCATGTCATTATTAAATTGTTGTTTTCTTAACGCTACTAATGCGGGACAGTATTATAATTAAATGGGAATAGAGTAGAAAAGGTGGGCATACAGTGAAACATTTTATTTCTGATTTTAATATTTTCTTCTTTGACTTTTTATCAGTTTGTAAACTTGGGCCTGGGTTTGGTGCAATGAAGGCTCGTGTGACAAATGATTCCGCACATGCGCCCTGCAGTGGCAGACTAGATAGAAAAAGATGAAGTCAACTTGGACATCACCCAAGGCCATGACCTGCTGGCCGACACCACTACATACCAAGATGTTCTTGCCGAAGAGAAACATTGTATATGAATAAATTGTAAATTTTGTCATGAGACGGGTGGGAAATAAAGCAAATGTATTAAATTGAAGGGGCGGTAGTTTAAAAACAATAGGCTTCAGAAATACAAGGCAAATCAATATGGTGTGAGAATCCACCCCCTGTCCCTGTCCAATCAGAAGTAGTGGTCCCATATTTTGGCAACATTAAGGGGAGGTACATGGGTGTAGAAGGGTATAATAGAATATAGCATTAGTTAATTAGAAGAGAACAGGCGTTCATGCTGACAGACAGAAGAGCTCCAGACCGCCAAAGCTGACCGATTGCAGACCGAATCCCTGTCCACAAGAGGTCCTGAGGAGGGGGCGGCGGAGTACCTTAGAAAGGAGACACGGGAGAATCGAGGAGAAGCCGAGTATCAGAGAGGGAAACGGTGCAGGCGTCGTTGTAGAGAGGTCACCGGTCCTGTCCTGATCCTGGAGGAGGTCTTTTGCTCTTCATCCTTCCTGGGTTCTATTCTTTCCAACTCCTTGGCCAAGGGGTTTGGTTCTCGCACTTAGGTAAATATAATGCAACCTTTAGTTGCGCTGCTGTCTCTATCCTCTCCTTTCCTGAGGAACCGTCATTGATTAGCAATAATTATTCTATGCTTCATCTTGGGTATTGCGATTAAGTTCTGTGTGGTTCTGTATTTTACTCTGCTAAATCTTTAGATAAACATTTTAAAACTTCCTGACTCAGTGGTTATTTCAGGATTATGTACTATAATGAATGTCACTCATTTTAAATTTCCCAATTAGCAAAGGATTCATTGGTAAGTCATTTACTCTTCAATCAGAAGGTAATTGGTAGCAGGGATTTTGATAAAGAGTATAACTGACACCCCAGCGTAAGTATTAGCGTAGTATGAATGGATGGGCCCAAGTGAGTGTTTTGTGTATGAATGCTGTTTGCTAATATCGCGCTGGATCAGGCGCACACTGCGCAGGCTCCCAGATGCCAATCCCAGCGCTGCTCTCATGCTGGGATTGGTCTGAGCAGTCTGCTTTGCCGCTCAGACAGTGCCTGGGAGGAGAAATGTTAGATGCGTATGACAGTTTGGCCAGCCTATAATGGCTGGCCATACAGTCATGCACACTTAGTAGTGCCCTCAACTCCTCCTCCTTAAGCTCGGGGGAAGGGCCGCCCCTGCCCCGCAACTCTGCTAACCAGCAGAGATGGCGGTGAAAAAGAAAATGATAATAAAATAATTTTATTATTTTTTTCTTTTTCACTGTTGCCTCTGCTGGGTAGCAGTAGTGGGGTGATGCCCCTGGACTTTGGCCTTAACGAGGACAACCTCTATTGGCATTCATAAGATGTAAGTACCCAGGCTGTTGAGATAGCCTTTATCCTTTTATCCCTGACCTCATAAATAACCTTTAACTAAAGGAAACAACTGTAGTGGTGAGATGAGGTAGTCACAGACAAGGAGGAATTACATATGATTGTGGCCAAGCCCCTACAAATGCAGAACTAATATTGTTACATTGGACTGACTCTCTCTTACTGAAGTGAATTTCACACAAAATAACAAAGGAAGACAGGATCACATTACAAACCACAGGTCCCAAGGATGTGAACAAAAAGTCCAGTACACAATCTACGACTCTGGCTCCAGGAAATGAGAACCTGCAAACAAATCTTCTAACAGACTATTCCAACCTAAGTCACCTAAAAATAATCCAGTTTCCAAAAACTATGCTAGTGATTATGCTTTACATGAAAGGTTAGCTGAAGTTAATTTGTGTGTTGAGTACTGAACTACAAGAGTCAAACTGCACCAAAAAAGATGAGAAATGTTAAGCTCTTTCAAAGCCTAGCCAAACCAGATTATACCACAAGTGCCTGATGCAGCGACAGGAAACCGATGCATCTAAAGGAAATAATACTTAAAAGAAAAGCTGGGTCAGGGTACTGCCTGTCTGAGTGATTGGAAAAGGTTCAAAATAGTCAACATGTTGAATGGAAGCCAAACAGTCACTGAGTCGTTGCTGGCTGCAGAGACAGAAATCTATCTGAAACGCTACCATGCAGCATGGATTTGAAAATGAGAAACTGGAACCTTAAATTGACACTTGTCCCTTGTTTGATCAGTCAGGCAGTAGGAATAGGATTTTTAATTCAGATCATATTCGTTAACATCTGACTTCCTGTAAGCATCTACAACTTTGCACCAGGTAAAGAGTCTCTTAATTCTAGTTCTTACGTATATCCCCACAGTCCTGCATTTTAGTTTTTAGACTATAGCCATGTAAGAACTTTTATCTGTTAACGATTTACTTTCATTATGTTTCTGATACTTGAAATGCTGCAGAAATATTAAAGGATGTCTATTATGAAAGAATCTTTTTAAAAATTAAATGCAGCCCCATCATATTGCAGATCTGAACTGCTGGTGAAAAGTATGACGTCTTTTCCAATATTGAGGGTAAGTGGTCTTGTGAAGTGCCCTCTATGGCCACATAATTTTCAAATTGTTCTTGGGAATGCGAGTACTCAACAACTCCAATACAATGGGAAATTTGAGGCTCTCTCAGCAGACCATGAACTAATGGAATATTTCATGGTTGCTTCTCTTGGGCTAAGAGGCAGGGGAAGTATATGTTCCAAAGCTTTGGATTTAAAAATGACTAAGTTACATCCACTGCTGCAATATGAGATTCTTTGTCTTGATGCCAGCCTTTGAGTTCTTGGCCAACCAGCACAATAATCAGAGCTAAAAAGCCTTTAACCGCTAAGTTGGCACAAGTATCATACCAGGGTTGGCTGTGGCATTCATTGCTTCAATTTCTTCCTGATTGGGGATAATGTTGCATTGGGAACATTCATTTCTGATTGGATAAAAGCCTTTTTACCAACAACACTACTATCCAAAACCATGCCTAAGTAAATTCAGCTTGCGTACTTGTGCAAAACTACTGAAGCTTGCAATAAGGGGTTTCATACTTAAACATACATTGAAATCTAAATTGAGCATTTACAGATCTCAATTCTTTCATTTTAATATTATGTGGTAACTCTTGAGTGACAGCTATGGGTAGAGTGCAAGGGCTCCTTCAGAGTTAGGGTCACTCTGAGGAAATAAGGATGTTGCACATAACTGTAAAATGATGCTACAACTTTGCTAGTAGCATTACAGATTGTTTTCCCTCTTTGGAAAGATTTCTACTTATTTCAGTGACCTATGTTGCAGGGATCTGCGATATCATTGGAAACATTTACTAATCTACTGTTCACATTTAAACAGAGTGGTTCCAAACGTTCAATGCAATTCAGCTAACAATGTTTAATGCACTGGCAGCCATCTTGCTTGCAGTTGGGTCAGGAAGGTTGTGACATGTGTGAGACAACGCACATTAGCCATTCTGTTCAGACAACATAATCTTGGTATGTTGATGAGGCAGAAGAATAATTGGGAGGCACTTATATAGAGGTTTCAGAGGAATTGGGAAACTCTTAAGATCTCTAAATATATTACATGCTGGCAGAGCAAACCTTTACTCAGAGAGAGACCTAGGTGTAACCAAATTTGGGTCTCCTCCCACCCGTCCTCTTTAACTATGTATTGAAAATTTGGGAGGAATATGAGGAAGGTGAGGGGGTCAAGGTTAAACAGCACCATGCAAAGAAAAACAAAAAAAAGCAGGCAAGGGTGCCGACAGGCTTTAGAAAAAGCTCACTTTCTTTTGGTGTTGTAGGGAAACTGCAGTAGGGAGCACTAGTCCCCCACTGCAGGTTGGAGTCCTGGTTGTGGGCTTAGCTCGCACATGCTAAAGGATGGCCCTGCACGATGGAATTTAACAGTTCGGACTGGACTGTTCACATTAAGAACAGGGTCAAGACTGATTTGCATATAGCTGGGTCTGAACAGGGATGGTGAAGTTAGCTAAAGAACGAAGATGGATTCAACCCAGATCTGTGACTGGGGGGTGAGTATCTGAAACGTTTCAGCGCTCCGTCCATCGTCTCCTTGTGTTTGCTTTGTTCACCCTAAGTTGGCAGGGTATGCCCAGACGTGGGTCCCTTGCTCACTTTGCCACTGGGTTCAAGCTAGCCTGGCTGATGAGGGGTGTTACCCCGAAACCGGTCCAAGTATGCTTGTTTCCAGTCCAGGGAAGACCTGGCTTGGCAATTCGGGCTGGACTGTTCCCCCAAGGAACAGGGTCAACACTGATTTGCATAGGGCTGGGTCTGAACTGGGGTGGCGAAGTGAGCTAAGGAACAATGATGGATTCAACCCAGATCTGTGACTGGGGGTGAGTGTCTGAAAAGTTTCAGTGCTCTGTCCATCCTCTCCTTGTGTTTGCTTTGTTCGCCCCAAGTTGGCAGGGTATGCAGAGACGTAGGTCCCTTGCTCACTTTGCCACTGGATTCAAGCTAGCCCGGCTCATGCGGGGTGTTACCCCGAAACCGGTCCCAGGATGTGTGTTTCCGGCCCAGGGAAGACCTGGCCTGGCAGTTCGGGCTGGACTGTTCCTATGAGGAACAGGGTCAAGGCTGATTTGCATAGGGCTGGGTCTGAACTGAGGTGGGGAAGTGAGCTAAAGAACGATGATGGATTCAACCCAGATCTGTGACTGGGGGTGAGTGTCTGAAAAGTGTCCAGACTATGTCCATCGTCTCCTTATGTTTGCTTTGTAACACTTTACAAACACTACAAATAATAATAAAATACGATGTTAGACCCATGGACCCCTAACATTTTGAGGCCCTGTGGTTTACGGCTAAAATTATTAAAATGTAAGCACAGAGAGGAGGTTAAAGATTGCGCCACACATTGTTAATTTATTTAAGTAACATTTTAGCAGATGCAAAGCAATTAGGACAACATCTCTTTGAAAATAAGGATACACTCTCATTAACAACCGAACATGCCTCCTAAATGCACATGTGGATTATTACATATATTGAGAACTGCATTTGTATACTCCCAGAAATTACCATAATAATGCATTTAATATGTGTGCAACCATGAGTTTCATTTGAATTTCTATAATTTTTCTGCACTAACTGATACATCATTTTTACTTTATTTTTGAGCTGTGTATATTTCTCTTGACTGTATAGGTAAGTTGAGTAAGCTACGTGTTTTTGTGTTTACAGTGGTCTGTATGCTTTTGCTACACATTTTAAAGCTTTCCTCATATCCCCTGATAAACCCCTTTATGGGTAAGATAAAAAGGCTTATGCAACTTTCAAATGTAACTATTTTTGCACCCAGAGAATAAGTCGAAAATGTTAACATAAGAGAGAGCAGCCAACATGACATAAACCTCACCAGAACATGCCTTTACATAAGAATACAAGTGACTCACTGGCTATATCAATTGTGAACATTTCTGAGGACACTGGGACAAGGGCCAGCAGAGCAATTTTCCAGATTAAGTTGGGATTCCTGCCCTCCTGGTATGGCTGGCATCTGGAGTTTCAGCTATATTGGAAAGGCAGGTAAATGTTTCAAAATCCAAAAGAACAGAAATTGGTTTAATGTCTCTGTGGAAGAGATACATAGCCAAATATGTAAAAGTTCAATTGCATATTTTCTAAATAGTTTAAAACAAATTACAAGTCTTTAGACTGCACAAGTGGCAGCACAACTTTATCTGCCAAAATGAGGCGAAGACAAAGGTCATGATCAAGTGTGAAGCAGGCAATGAATCTCTTCCCTCAACTGACCCTCAACACAAGTGAGCCCCCATCTTCAGCTTTTGGTAGAAGCACTTTTGGAAAAATCTAGGCCGCACCTTCATCAGGCTTTGAATTGAATAGTGGGGTCAAATTTGACTGAGGCATTATCTCTAGAAACAGACCCCACACTACAAACCAAAGCACTGCAAGATCAGCAGACTCCAACTTGATCAGCAATTCAGAATTCTAATGCCAAAACAGAAGAGCAAATCTCTTTAGATTCTGGGACCATGACTGTTAAACATTGACTGCAGAACAAAATGATCTTATTTTCATAACTGTTGAAAGATACCTCGGACTAATGTCTGACTTCACAAACAAGGCCACGTGGTGGATGAGAGGAGAAAGGCCCCACCAAATATTGCTGGTAATGCTACATAGTGGAAAAGTAATGAGTTGAGCAAACCCTAGACCTGACAGAAAAGCATCCACAACAAAGCAGAGCTTCATTGTTTGGAGATGGAGTTTGCAGTGGTTGATAAAGTCCAGTTAGAATACCAAATTAAAATTTGATTGTAACCCAGAATGTCTCTTAGAAGCCACGGTTTAATCCTCCATCTAAATAACCAACACATTTTCTCTTCTATTGAATGATGCCTCCTGCAAACATATCAGGATATTAGAATTTAGCCTATCCCATTCTAAACCAAAGCCACCTACTATAATGTACAAACCAGTGGTGGCCAGCACGGGTCTGGGGTGGTGGGGCGGGGGTGAGTGGGTAAGGAGGTATAATTGTAAAAAAAAAAGAAAAAAATTCACTCGCCGCTCTGTCCCACGTCTTCTCACCTCCGCCGAACAGGAAGCAGCCAGGCTCCCCTGAGCCAATCACAACACTGCAATGCAGCGTTGTGATTGGCTCCCCTAAACCAATCACAATGCTGCAATGCAGTGCTGTGATTGGTGTGAGCACCATGGTTCAGCGCTCAGACGGGGACTGGGGGCCTGGGCATGTTCTACATGCAGTCTGATGGAGAACATGCTAAAGTGCGCCTGACTGTTTGGCTGGCACGAGAGGGACGGTCAAAGCATCATGCGGTCTTTAGTGTGCCCACCAGTCCTCCCCTCCCCTTCAGCAGAGCAGCCCCACCCTCATGCTGCTGCAGCAGGGAAGAATAAAATGATAATAACATTGCGTTATTATCATTTTATTTTTCCTTTCTTTTACTGCTGCACAGCAGCAGTGGGGTGACGCTCCTCTGGTACAAACACCTTTTGTTGATGTGAAGAAACCTCCCTCTAATGGTTACAACCCTTAAGTTGTCAAAGGACAACATGCCAGCATTATGCACAACTACAATAATAAATGAATAAACAAACACATGCTAAAATATGTAACTTTGCCATTAACTGTATGATCTTCGTACCTGTTGGCATGCAGATCCCTGGAAACTGCCAGTACTTCAGTTCCTGGCATGATTAATTTATTCTTTCTTTATCTCTCATTCACTTATGTACCTTCCGCAGTACTCCTATTCTGGCGGTGCTCTGCAGCAGTAGGCTAGGCACACACAGGAGTGCCTATCCGCTCCCTCTACCGCATGCAGAATGCCCTTCTTCATCCGAGCATCCTCATGGTCATAATCTGTCCTTCTAGCAAACTGACAGGAGTCACCATCAGATCATTGGCAAATATTATGGGGAATTATATAAGGTTCTCTCTGGCACTAACCACCTTACCTTGCTTCAGAACATCCATTAATGACAAACTCCATTTTTTCTGTGAACATAGATAATTAGGGCCTGATTCACGAAGGGACTTATGTCTTGTAAATTTATGAGCGCAAAGTCTCTGCCCTGGTGGCACAGTCTCTGCACTCATGGTATAATCTCCACACTCGTGGTGGAATCTCTGCACAAAGCACCCTCTGTAGTGCGCCATGATGAGATGCCACCCCGAATGTGGAGACTCTCCACTCGTAACTTTACTACATGTAAGTCCTTTCGCGAATCGGGACCTTAGTGAATAGGTTACACTTTACATGTAATCTCCACTGAAAAATTCCATACAGTTAGAATGAGAAGTTCCTTAACAGAGAAACACATCAGCAAATATAACTTTGGAAATTGAGGAATCATGTTCATCAGCAAACACACTGGGAACAGCAAAGGCACGACGTTAAGGGCAGAGGGGCCATGCCCCTCCACATTTTTTCGATGCATGAAGAGGTGTTTGTAGCCTGACAGCCACTCTTTATGTTCGGTCCAGGCATCCAGTGCTGTACATTCACTAACTGCGCAGATGTCTGGCTGCCTGAGCAGAAATGTGCCAGGCTGAAGATTTCACAGCCCAGTGGGCGTGATCTCCTCACCCAGGCAAAGTCTTCTGTGAGCTTCCATGATGAGGGGAGGGGCACCGATAGACTTGGACCTGGGTGCTTTGATTTTAAGCCCTTAAGTCCCAGGGCCGATTGTCCATCAGTGACGTTCGTCACAGAGTGGGATGGGGTCAGCAGGTCTCACCAACCCCATCCACTCTGTGACGAGGTAAAGACGGTCCTCCTCTCATCGGCTGACCTCTGACAAGGTGATGAAATGAGAAAAGGTGGCAACATCTTTCTTCCATCCATTCCTTCAGGAAACAAAAAAGGTGTCCCTCCCGCCACCCAAGATGTGGCCCGGTACGTTTTATTTCTAATGTTGGGTGCATGCATGCATCTGTGAATGTATGAATGTTTGTATGTTTGTGCATGCATGCTTTGAATGGGTGTGTGCTTGTGTATGTGCTGGGTGTGTGTATGTGTGTGAAAGAGAGTGTGCATGCATGTGTGTGCCCGCCCCACTCCTGCTGCACATTACATGCCACCACTGACTGGGAACTCCATTACTTATTCATATATCACAATCAGATTCCCTCTCAAATTACAAAAAATTTGGCTGATGCAGTCCTGACACTGTAAGCCTTTCCATATAAAATGTGGCCCTGACACAGCTAGAACAGAGAAAAGGCATATTACACAAGTATTTGGATAAGCATTTCAATTGTACACCCCATTTTATGTAATAAGTGACAAAGGATCTGCATTAGAGTCATAAGATGTATTTACCATGGAAAAAAAAGAAATATAATATGCTTAACAAGTTAGACAAAGTAGCCGGAGTTAATATAATTTGCAAAGCTCCAGTGATTGGGCATCAACTTGAAAGAATGATAAAAATTTGTTTTTTAGCCATGCTATTTTATCACCCCGTAACACAATATGAGAGAAGGAGGTACGCCAACGCACACCCCCCATAATCATCCAAATCAACACATAACAGTGCGTTGGTCAACAGTAAAAAGCGAATTTGACCCTTACCAAATTCTACTTGAGAAAAAAAGAACCTCACAGAAAACCCTATTTAGGATTACAAGGAACTAAATCAAGATGTCAAGGTGTCAATTCCATTGGATGAGGAAGCCTCGCCCTCTAGTTGTGGCATACTTCATCTTCGGCGACCTCATCTCACCCTGATAGTACTCAACCTCAAAAGAAGGAGTTATTAATAAAAGCTAACTGAACAAGATGGGATCCAGATATACTAAAAATACCTTACGGTAAATCCGGAATAATACCTTTAATAATGGGTACCTTCGGTACAACTAAAACCTAAAAAGTAGGATGGTATATGGGTTCAATGGCTCATTGAACCCATGTACCATCCAGCATACATATATGTCGGTTTATTTAGAGCTATTTTATCACTCAGTTTCCAAGAGCTATTTTATCACTCAGTTTCTAAACCATCAGATCAGATGCTGCATGATCATTCGGAGAATGTCGGAAATACCAACGCGAGGTTCTGCCCAAATTTGGATACTAAGATGTGCATTAATTGAACACCCTTGTAGTTTTTAGTAGATGCATTTTGTGAGGGGAAGCCTGGAGGACAATGTGTTTGGAAAATGGCACCGATTAAAGGGCAGAAACATCAATATCCCTGGAAATTCCCAATTCCTGAGAGAAAAACTATGTGGTAATTCTGTATCCCGGAAATAACAAACCTTGAGGTATCAGGAGTACAGCTTCAGAATTACCTTTGCAGAAACCCCACATCACTTAAAACAGAGGTCTATAATACCAATCTTGTTTCAGCATTCTCTTTCCAGGGGTATTTCCAGTAAACTTGTGACAGTGGTAAAGGAGACTCATCTAGAAAACGCTAATTGCTATAATTACAGCAAAATGGTTTGGTTGTTTACCCACAAGAAAAAAACACCAAATCTATTTATTTGTTCATTTAAGTATTTCTAGACTGCAAATAACACAGCAAAAATCACGTTCACATTATGGGATCTACACGCTCCCTTACAGTATACAGTTGAATAACATGTTTGAGCAGACATTATCTGAAAATTGCATTTCTCCGTGGGTGGTAAATAGGCTTTTTCTCTGTGTGAGACAGAAAATAGAGTTTAGTAATTTCTCCTGCCCCAGACCGGATTTCTAAACGATCGGCATACAACCCTGGTGATTGTACAGACTCCGGTGTTGTGTGTTAAGAGTGGTGATGCCAATGGAGATCTAAGAGTTTACATTTCAGGAGGTATCAGTGAAGGCTTTTTGTTGTAGCTTTCTTGGCTTCTTGACTTCTAGCTGTAACAAATCTTTGTTCTATTCTTTTTTTGTTGTTGCTGAAAAAAGAGATTATCTACAGTAAAGTCCCTATTATTTTACCTTTTCATGCACTGCAAGCCCTGTTTTCATGCTTGTTGTCTCATTCTATGCCACAGTGACTTGTGCTAAATGCTGACCTTTACTTTGTTGCCAAAGTAAAAGTAGACCATTTTACTACTTCAAAGAACAAGCCCAGTCTGTAGTGGACTTATCAACTCTTTAAAAAGCAGCTTGGCATGAATGCTTGCCTGTCTACAGTAACGTCTAACTGCCTTTTAGCTGCAATTTGCCTCATATCTCTCTATCGTAACCAGGTGAATTTCGAAAATCACATAGGAATTGAGTTATCAGACTTGAAATAACCTGTGAGCACAGCAAAAGAAAACGCCAGAACGTCATTTGCTTCAAACTTTTTCTCAATCTGCATTTATTTAAATAGGAAATTAGCTAAATAATATTCTGTTTTTTCCGACAAATATCGAAATGTTATTGTTTTGTTAAGCACATATTTGTAATGCAAAATAATTCTTAAAAGAGGTTAAACCACTCTCATAAGCTGGAAATGAAGAACTGAACTTTCTCCATGACCACTTGAACAGTTCATACCCCCTCACAAGTGAGTGCCTAAGACATCACCCTTGAAATATATATGATTTTTCTACTCATCATTTGGGACACAATGTTAGGAGGAAAGGAAGTGTCCTCCTGAATCATTTATGAAAAATGATGAAAAGTGTGCAAAATAGATATTTTGTTTATTTTCAACCTCCATTTTGTAGCCCCAGCTTCTGTGAGGCCTAAACAGCCAAGAGAGCCAGCTCAAAGCAAAGATGGTAAGAGCACACACTCTGAGCAGTGCACTTTTCTTTTAAAAGTGCTGTTTTTCATAGATTAAATTTCATTCCCTACACTGTGCTATGGCAAATTCTCTACTAGAATCCCCCCTTCTAGAATCTAAAAAGGCAATAACACCCATAAGCCATCTGCAGAGTGTTGAAGAAATTGTTCTGTGGTTAGAAATTGTGTTTGTAGCACTCGTTTTTGACTAGAAAAACAAAACAAGGTTTTTAAGTGTGCGCAAAACAGTATTTAGTAGTTTTACATTTGGGCCTTACTTGCAGGATTGAACGGGGCACACAAAGGGGCTTATTATGACGTGGATATGGGTCCTGTCCGACCTCGGGTCGCATGGTGCGGTCGCATACTCACATTTCCCTATGTGAGCATGTGCTATGGCCATAAACCGGCCGTGGCACAAGCTCCCATAGGGAAATAGGAAGTTGTGTTCATCCCTGCACCTCACAGTGCCTGCCACATGGTGCCCTTTAGGTAGTTTTAACTGTATGTGTCTGCCCCTTTGGTCCCTTCTTAAGGGAAGATTCTTTCCTTCTTTTGTCATTGTTGTTTTTGTTCCTTTACACTTGCTGTACCCTCACCACTAGCCTTCTTACATACAAAAAATGTTGCGCTCCATCCAGTGTGTTGGTCTGCACCTGGATGTCAGATGCGGCCCTATGATGAAGCATGACACTGCAAAGTGTGTGAGGGTAGTATTAAGACATCTTTTGTCTTTCCCCTTTTTTTGTTGTCCTCGTGTAATTTATTTGTAGTAGTTACATTTAGGAGGTCTTGTGAAGTTCAGGACCTCCGTTTTTTGCTTAGTACTTCTCTGTTTAGTGAGATCTCAAAGACTTTACCAAGCCTACCGCCACCACGAGTGTAGTCCCTCCTACCTCGGATCTTTGCAATGGTCTATCCGATTTCTTTCAAGACAAAATTCTTGATATCTATTCAACGTTTGCCCCTTCACTTCTCCCCCCAGTCCTTGTCAATGGGTCAGCCGGCAATGATGTTCTGACCACCTTTCGTCCCATCTCTTCCGATACCTCACTTCATAAACTGTTAACGTGCAAATCCGGCTCTCCCAAGGATCCTTGCCCGGCTCAGTTCTTCAATGCCTTAGCCCCACTCATCAATACCCCATTAAACCAGATTTGGAATGCCTCCCTTTGCTCTGGTACCGTCCCCTCAGTGTGGAAACAGGCCCTCCTAGTGCCTATTCTTAAAAAACCGGATGCCAACCCTACTGTTTATAAAAATTATAGACCTATCTCCCTTCTACCAGGACCAGCTACAATTCTTGAAAAATTAGTTCAGGAATAACTCTCCAGCCATTTGGAATCCCGTAACCTTTTCCATGACTCTCAGTCCGGCTTCAGATCCGGCTACAGTACCGAGACCGCCCTCCTCGAAGTCTCTGAGACCATCCGTGAATGCGTGGATTCTGTCAAAGCAGCCATGCTAGTGCTCCACGACCTGTACGCGGCGTTCGATACGGTCTCCCATCCTATCCTCCTGGACAGATTAAACCACCTGGGAATTCAAGGTACACCCCTGTCTTGGATCCGGTCTTATCTGGGCAGCCGGACCCAACAAGTTTCCCTCCCTCCTTTTGTCTCCGACGAAAAACCCTTGTTATGTGGGGTCCCCCAAGCTTCTGCCTTGAGTCCTCTCCTTTTCAATGTCTACCTCTCCCCCCTTGCGGCTATGGTTGAATCTTGTGGGGTGAGGGTGATCTCCTACGCCGATGACACCCAACTGGTGTTTTCCTTTGAAGAACACTCTGAGGCGGAATTCTCTAATTTTAGACAATGCCTGAGCAACATCTCGTTGTGGATGTCACTGAATACTCTTAAGCTAAACTCAGACAAAACCGAGGTACTTTTCTTCAACCAAAAAATGTCCCCCCCGTCGCTCTGGTGGCCACCTGAGATGAACCCTCCACCCAAGCCTGTGGACTCGGCCAGGAACCTTGGCTTCCGGTTTGATAATGATCTGTCCTGTAAAACCCAAATTAGACAGGTGTCCTCCTCCTGTTTTGGGAAGCTTCACATGCTTCGTAAATTTCTTCACTTCCTCCCCTTGGAGTCCCGCCGGACCATAATCCATGCTTTAATTACCTCCCATCTAGACTACGCCAACAGTCTGATTAGGCGCTTACAGATTGTTCAAAACGCGGCGGCCAGAATAATCTGCAAAATTCTTTTTCGCCATTCGATCACCCCCCATCTGAGGAAGCTCCACTGGCTTCCGGTGATTAAACGTATTGAATTCAAGGCCCTCACTTTGGCTTTCAGAGCTTTCCAAGGATATGGCCCTGCCTACCTGAGAGTGCGACTCAAGCACTAGCAACATAGCCGGACCCTCAGATCCAACCATCTCCGTCTCCTTGCTACCCCCCGCTTTCGCAGGTCTAGAATGGGTGGTAGAGCCTTTGCGGTGATCACCTCCAAAATTTGGAATGCCCTGCCACTTTCCCTCCGTTCCTCTGAGTGAGAACCCATTTTTCGACGTGCCTTAAAGACCTGGTTGTTCACCTGCCTCTAGTCCCCCACTCTGTACCTTCCATCTGCCGTCTGTTTCAGTGCCGGGACACCCCCGTAGGGGGTAGCTGTGCGCTTTATAAACTCCTAAAATAAATAAATAATAATAAATCTACACCAACATTATCTTTGCACACAAATTTTCAAACATTTACAACATTAAACACAGACTCCTAAAATACACAATACTCTTTTACTTGCCTTTCATCCATTGCACAATTGAGAGCCTTAAAAAATGATCCATATGTGCCACCGCCACCCCTCACACACACACACCTTCCACCCTCAACATACGCAAATGACATGAGAAAAGCACACCCCATTCACAACTGTGCATTTCCTTGTCTATTATGCAAGACTACACCACAAAACCACTGTACAGCCCACCAACACACTCTCAACCACTATCACCACCTCCTTCACACACAGACCCAACAATATGCCTTCTAAGTCTGTTGGTTGAGGATAAAGACAAACACTATCGCAATTCCAATACAGTTGACAATATCACCAATAGTCTGCCTACTACAAGCCCAAACAATACTACTCGCTCTTCCAGAAAACAAACTCACACAACCATCAAAACACAATCTCTAACCTGCCTACTAATAAATGCACAACCCTTTTCTAAAAACAAGCACCACATCTATGACCTACTCACAAACACACAACCTGATTTGCTAATCATAACCAAATCATGGTTGGGGGATGACATGGCACCAGAAATGCATGAAGCTGTTCTTCCAGGCTATAAAACTCTCACATCTAAATGCATAGGCAAAAGAGGATGTGAACTAGCTGTTATATTCAAGGAAACATTAAATCTCACCTAAGATGGGAACGTTTTCATTCATGTTTGTGAGGCCCACCAGACGCAACCCTACACCAACTTTCTCCTGAAACTTCCTCCTTTACAGACCACCATCTAGCAATACAACATTCCCGTTTTTTTTTTTTTACAATGTTACAATGACAGTTGTTATGACACTTCATACATCAGACTCATTACTTGACAAGCAATTCTTAGGACAGAAAGGAAAAGAAGGAAAGAATAAAATAGAAAAAAAAAAGGGGGATTTTTTTTTTAGCTCTATGAGTAAGGTCGACATTTCATATTAGCTGAACATAATCCGTTAATAAACTAGCAAAAAGTATAATACAATTGTGATTGAGAAAGGACAGAAAAACAACAGCATTATTCAACCTATCCAATTGGTTACTGATGCCCATAGCTTCTTGCCCCTATCTTGTCTCCTACGGCCTTTAAGCCTATACACTGCTATCTCCATGCTGTATATGGCTTGCAACCTAGCCCTCCAATTTATAAACGTGGGAGGATCAGGACTGATCCATTGAGATGTAATATTGGATCTTGAAATGGCCATTGCAATGAAAACTAGCCCAGTTTCTAATCTGGTCCATCCCTCTGTGTTCTGGGTCTGATCTATCCCCAGGATTACTAGGCCGGCGGTTAATGAAATCGTCTTGCCAAGGATCTGGGTCAAGAAAAATTCTATGTCTTGTAAATATTTAGCAAGCTTGGGGCACAAAAAGATCATGTGAATCGTATCAGCGGCCAGTGTCCCACACCTGCTACATGAGTTCCCACGAGACCCAGACCACTTAGCAATCTTCCCAGGGGTATAGAATAGGTCAAAGACAGACATGTAATGTTGAGCTCTCAGGCTGCCAGTTATTAAAATCTGATTCGCAAATTCCAAGGAATCCACCAGGTCCGTGCCCTCCTGTGCAAGTTTCCTGTCCCATCTGTCATTCTGAGTTACTAGATCATCAGGGAGGGCAGATAGCAGCGTTTGATAAATTTTCCCGATCCTGGACCTAGACGCTATAATGCCTACCAATGGTATCTTGCCAAAATTGACCATCCCCTGTGCCATAGTTTTGACCAGAAAACTTCTAATCTGTAAGAACTTAAAAAAATGTCTAGTAGGGAGCCCGTATTTTGCTTGTAATTCAGAAAACGAGAAAATTTGACCATCAAGAAAAAAATCTCCCAAAACATTGATTCCTAAAGCCCCCCAACTCCTGGTTGTCTGATCCTGAAATATTGGCGGTAGCAGCCCATATGAAAACAAAGGGGTGTAAGCATTTATATTCAAAATCCCAAGCCGGTGTCGCATTTTTTTCCAAATTAAGAATGCAGATTGTATAATTTTAAACTTTGTTTTCTTATAATAACTAGGTTCAATAACTCTAGTTAGGCAATTTTGGGCATCTTCCCCTAGTAAAACTTCGTATATAGTAGGTCTGACCGGTTCAGGGACTAGAGTCTTACTCCCAACCAGCAGTATCCCCATTTGCTGTAATAGTGTTACCCAGTGATACAACCTAAAAGAAGGTAATCCCCAGCCCCCCCTTAATCTCGGAAGGATTAACCATTTCACTGCCCTTCTAGCTTTATGATAACCCCATAAAAATCTGGTACAAACTCCTTCTGCTCTAGAAATACAAGATGCTGGAAATTCTAAGGGTATTGTCCGGAACAGATATAAAAATTTGGGAAAAATAAGCATTTTTATAACGTTGCACCGTCCATGCAATGAGAAATGAAAATGATCTAATCTTGCGAGTGTCTGCTCAGTGCTTTTTATAATCGGCTGTATGTTGATCTCAGGTGTCTGCTCGACCGCAGCTGTAATCCTTATACCCAAATATGTTGCTGCTGATACGGTCGGGATCTCATGAGGTCTTAAAGTGTCCGAGTGTAAGACCTGGGTTTTATCGGTTTAATTTGTAGCCGGAGACAAAACCGAATTGTTTCGCAAGGTCATACACTGCCGGCAAAGCGGACATAATATTAGTTGTAAGAATGGCAACGTCGTCAGCATACGCTAGCGTTTTATACGAGACCCCGTTTACCGTTGCTGCTTCAATCCGTGGATTGGCATCCAACTTATAGAGTAAAGGATCGATGTAAATTGAAAATAATAACGGCGAGCAGGGACACCCTTGACGAGTTCCTCTACTAATAACAAGTAAGTTGGATTCTTGTCCAGAGATCCGAACACGGGCCTCAAGTGATATGTACAGGGCCTGTATAGCTGTGATGAATTCCTGAGGGAACCATTTGGTCTTCAGCATCAGCCAGAGGAACCCCCAGGAGACCCTGTCGAATGCTTTTTCTGCATCCAACAGGATCATCCCCAGGGGCGACCCTGTGGCCTGGGCCCAGTCAAACAAGGCTATTGCCCGCCTGACATGGTCCGAAGTATCACGACCAGGGATGAAGCCGTGCTGACGGATAGACACTAGGGGAGCAATAACCTTGCCAAGCCTCAATGCTAATATTTTAGAATATATCTTGCTGTCCGCGCATATTAAGGAAATAGGACGGTAAGATGATGGGCTGAGTGCTGGCTTGTCCTTTTTTTTAAAAACTACAATAGTTGTTTTATGCCATGATTCTGGAGTCTGGCCCTTCTGAGCTCTTAAAAATAAAGATTCGAGCTTGGCGTAAAGGGTTTGTCTGAATATGCGAAAAAATTCCAGGGGTAATGCGTCAGGACCGGCAGCCTTACCTGTCGCTAGTGAAGTTATGGCAGATTCGATTTCCTCTGGTGAAATCGGGGCAGAGAGCATATCTCTCTGTTCCAACGTAATCTGAGAGGTTACATAATCGCGAAGAAAGTCCTCGCTTGACTTTACTGAATCATCCTTCTCGGTGGAATACCACCCCTGATAAAAATCCTAAAAAACCTCCAGGACATTAAACCGGGAGAACTTGAATCTGTCCGTGTTGATCTTTGATTTGACATATTCTATTAGAGACCCCTCTTTGCTGTATACGCTTGGCTAATAATCTGCCTGTATTCTCCCCGAATTCGTAAATATCAGCCCGGTGCTGCTTGAATTTAATGGCTAAATCCTCCCCATAATGTTGGTGTATCTTAGTTCTCACAACTGCAATCTTATTTTGGCATTCCTCTATTTTCTGGAAATCCCTTATTACCTGAATAAGCTCTTCCTCAGCCTCCCGAAGCTGATCTACCCAGTCATTAATCTTCTCTTTTATCTTCTTCTGTTGATGTAGAGAAAAACTAAGAGTTTACCCCCACACCGCAGCCTTAAAGGCATCCCAGACTATTAACTCGGATGCAGTGCCCTCATTCCTCCCAAAAAACTCAACAATCCAACTGGACATATATGTACAATATTCCGTATCAAGTAATAGCTTTCTGTCAAATGTCCAAGTTGCCATTGTTTGTACCGAATTGCCAATTGGGAGTTGGATTACCAACGGATTATGATCCGATATCAGTCTAGGAAAGAGCTCGCAGTCAATCCTACCTACTATTAAATTGGACACAAAAAAATAACCTAAACGTACAAATTTTTTGTGGGGGGCCGAGAAGTACGTATACCCTAACTCCGCCGGCCGTTGTCTTTGCCAAATATCAACCAACCCATGTTCCTGACATAGCCCCTGTAACGCCTTGAAAGTCGTAACCTTCCTGCCAGAGTAAGGAGCATTACTATGAAGATTATAGTTGGCATTCAGGTGAATATTAAAGTCCCCGCAGAAAACTATCAAAGAAGGCCACAAAGCAAGTTCGATGTTTAAAAAGCCGAGGCTTATGGGGTCATCTAGATTTGAACCATACAAAGAACATAAAGTGTATAATGTCCCCCTGATAACTACTTCTAAAATTACCCATCTCCCTAAATTATCTTCCTTAACGTGATTGCACGTTAAAATGCCATGCCTTGCCATTATAGCTACTCCTCGGGTATTAGTTGCTTGCCGGGTACATGCTAGGAGATCAAGACCCAAGTCTTTTAGCCACCTACGATTATTCCAGCAAATGTGAGTTTCCTGAAGGCATAAAACGTCAATCCGCATATATCTAATAAGTTTCTCTAATATAGCCCTCTTTTTCCTATCGTTAAGGCCACAGCAGTTTAATGAGCAGACTCTAAAATATTTTTTTTGCTGACTGCCATGCCTACAAAATACTGCTAACAGCCAAAAATAACACAGGAGTTTTGCCACCAACTTTCTAGACGGAGTTGCAAGAAATTTTTTTATCTAGATGTTGATTGTTGTCAAAATTGCTATATTTGTCATAACTATACACGTAACAGAATATTCGTGTGCCTCCCACCCTCTCCCCCCACTGCCCCCCACCCCTCTACCCCCTATTGGAACCCTCCCCCTACAGCCCCCCCTCCCCCTCCCCTAGCCCCCTCCACACGAGGCATGGGGACCAACTGTCCCTGGTGATGATGAGCAAACACACCCACCCCTCCGAACTGCTAGACCTTTACACTCACTCTGTGTAAACTACTTAGGAAAAGCGATTATGAACAACCCAAGATTTAGAATAAAGAGAAAAAAAAAAAACCCCACCTCCAATGAAAGAACCCCAACATGAGAAGTCCGTGAAATCATTGAAGTTCAAGAAGAGAGGTCAGTTATCATCTGATCACCAAATAAGATATTCAGGCCAAGGAATTTGATGACATATTCAGTGACAATAGAAATTCCTTGGCCTGAATTTCTGATTGAAAGTACTGCGTGCGCCCTTGAAAGACCACCTTCAGCTTTGCAGGATTAATAAAATATGCCTGCGCCCCTTTTGTCTGGAATTCCTAAATTAATTGCCGCAGAAGCCAGCGCTTTTCAACTGTCTTTTGACAGAAGTCAGGACGGACAAAGAACTCGCAACCCTTCCCTGACCTTTTCCGGTCCGGTCTGGCAAGATCATATAAAGATTCCCTGGCCAAGAAATTGTTCAGAGAGATCAGAATAGCGCGTGGGCGGTTATCAGATTGACCTCCTGCTCTCCGCTGATTAAAAGGGAAACGATGAGCCCTTTGAATTTGAGTCTTCCAGTCCCATTGCTGCACGTCAGAGAAGGCCTCCACAAAGAGATCGATCACAAATTGACGGATGTCCGACCCTTCCTTTCCCTCAGGAATGCCCAAAATTCGCAGGTTGTTTCGTCTAGCGCGATTTTCCAGGTCGGTCAGTTTCAGCAGAGTATCATCTCTTAAAGATTGCATAGATTCAGTCTTCTTCTTCTGCATGTTTAGCTCGTCTTCCAATTAGGAAATCCTGGTCCCCGCCTCTCCGATTCTAGTTGCGAAGTCTGCGCAAGTCTTAGCAATTCTACTAATGGAATTTTGCAATTTTCTACATGCACCTTGTGTCCGAGGGCTCTCAGCCCTTGTTTCCTCCCGATGTGCCATAATCACTTGATATATCGTAGAGAGTGTGATTTCTTCACTGCCGTTAAACAAGCTACCGGACTCTGCAGATACCTCTCCCTTCCCATCGTTTGCTTTCACTCCCAAGTTTGGCGAATAAGAATAATCCCAAATCATACAGTCCGTGGCTGGCTCGGCTAGTGTAGGGAGGACGGGAAGTTTCTTAACAGTTCCAGGATTAGGAAGAGACCTATCGCTCTCTTCTTCCCAATGTAGACTGCTCGTGTCACTCCCTTCCCCTGCCCAGTCCTTATCCTGGCCATCATCCCCAGAAGAGCTCGAATGATCTGATAGAGAGAAAAGATTATCGGTAGCATCCTCCTCTCTGCAGGTGAGTTCGTTGCCTACTTTCTGGATAGCCAAATTACTGTGTATAGCTGTTTCCACGCTCCCAATTTCAAGGGCATCACGTATATGGACTCCATTTCCCAGAATGCATTGGGATTGCTGTGCTATGATTAAGCAGTCTGTTACTGCCGAGGGAAGAGACCTCTCAATGACCCCTGTCTGATTAGAGTTAGCAGCAGCCACATCAGCAATTAAAGAACTCAAAGGGCAGCATAGCATCAGGGAGACCTGCTGTCTCCGGCTCTGGCCCCCCCCGAATCAAGTTGCCTCCTGCTGCTGCACTCGCACCAACAGCTCTGACATCCTGAGTCACAGCCACCTGCGCCGCTGGTTCCCCCTGCGCCATGAGATTGACGATGTTGGTTTTCCCAGAGGGAGATGACTCGGCACCACCAGCGGGACTGCCCGTCACTTTGCTCCTAAGGGACTGAGCCTTGAACAGCGCAGGTACAGTTTGCCTGCCGCGTGTGGCGGCTCCATTCTTGGCAGATTTCTGCTGCTCGCCTGAACCAGACATCTCCGCTCCGGATCGGCAGTTGACAGCCGCAGAGCCTACTCCATCGGCAGAGCCGGCAGGGACTGATTTCCCGGCGTTGTCCAGACCGGTAGGCATACCGCGCCCCCTGGTTCCCTTGCTGCCTGTCTTCGGTGGCATCGCTGCAACTTTCTCAGTGAGTCCCGGCGAGATAGACAAGGCAGCCTGACAGAAAAGAACTCGGGACGCCAGTCGGCAGGGAAGCGGAGCCCCTCACAGGTAAAACCACGATCTCCAGAGCATCCGCACTAACCAGGCAAGATGGCGGCCGATCAGTCGGCCGAGTGAGCAGACCATTTACCCTCTCCTGCTAAGACCTGCTCTGAAAGAGATTCTGAACACCGCAATTGAACCGGCAACCGGACTTATGAAACAGACATTGGAATAGACAGTGCCCGACTTCATTCACTATCTGTAGCCCTCAAAAACTTCGCAATACAACATTCCCAGACACATTTCTAGACATACTTTCTGACCTTCTGACACTACACTCCAACCTATGCATCCATGTTGACCTAAACATATGCTTTTATAAACCTAGTATGCCCCATCCCAGAACTGTCATAACTAACCTAGACACACCGAACTTACATCAGATTGTCCCAAAACCCACAAACACTGCTGGACACATTCTAGATATCATTTTTCCCAATCCAGAACTACGTTCCAAAGGATTACTCCAGTCTCATGGTCAGACCACCATCTGGTGGCTTTCCGACACAAGACACCACAACTCTCAACACCTAAAGCCACCATACCAGCAAACACATATCAACCTGAATTTTGAGGACCTAGAAACACAACTAACGTCCAACACATATCTGTGCACAATAAATTCAGTTAAAAAAACTCTCTGAATGGCTCCTGGAAGCTTTTAATGTTCTAATTCTACACTTAAAACAAAGAAACATGCCAACAGAAAACAAGCACCTTGGATGAATGAAGAACCAAAAACAATTTACAAAGCTACCTGGTTCAAAACAAACAACAATGAAGAGAAACTTTATCTACACAAACATAACAGAATATACAAGTCATCTGTTAGAAAATCTAAAAAAGCTACTATTCAAAACAGAATTCAGAATGCAAAATGAGCAAATAAAGAATTTTATGAAATTCTCACCAAATTTCATAAGCCTAAATGCACAGAAGTAAACCATCCTATTTGCCAAAACTGAAAAACTGGCAAATCGTTCCACAACCAAAGCAGACATGTTGGATTCCTATTTAAACCAAAAGAAAACTACCACCACAGCCCTTTTCTGACAAAATCCGCCCAAGTAACCCAGCCTCTGAATTCCGTCAGAAACTGAATTTTCCCACCTAGGATTTCCACTCAAGGTCCAAGCCACTATTGTTCGCGGACTTAATTATGCGAGTGGTCTCTACCATGGATCACCTCTATCAACTATGAAAAGCTACAACGAATTAAAAACTCTACATATAAAGCCACAAGCCCACATGTCCCCTGCCTTAAGGCCCTACACTGGCTACAGGTTGCCAAAAGATCCACTTTCAAGTGGCTGTGTATCACCCACAAAGCAATACATTGAACAGGACCACTTTTCATCCAAAATAAAATCACAAAATACAACTAAGAAACCTCTGCTTCAGATTGGCGCCCACCTCAAAATCCCAGCATACTATGAGAAAACCATGGGTGGAACATCTTTCTCTGTTCAAGCAGCCAAACATAAGATCCACAGATAACCATCTTATCTTCAGAAGATTACTCAAGAGCTAGCTCTTTCCTACCATGTTCAAAATACAAATGTACAGCAATAGTATGCACAAGACACCAATGTGAGTCTGCGATCATGGTTATAGCATCTACCAAAAGTGCTTCCTCAGTCCTATCGCTCAGAGTCTGTCAAGTAAGAATAGGCAATGCATTGGACATTCTAGTCAGGTATGATAATATCTGCAGAAACCACTGTGTTTTCTGCTATTATATGTTGCCATCAATTTTATACTGTTCTTCTACCATTGATATGTTTTGGTGGCACTTTCAAAGTCATGGTGCCCTTTAGTGTTCTTGAATGCCCAGGACTGGTATTAACAGATTCACCATCACTCATTAACATATAACCACTACTGTTGTCCCGGTCCTCAACTCTACAGTCACCACCCTTCTGATACAATGCCACTCTACGGCGAATCCACCTCTCACCATTCTCGAGCAACACATGGAAGTCATGCACTCGTTTGACTTTATAAGGACCTCTGAATTTACATAATCCTATCACAAACCTACACGACCTGCCCAATCCCATCCTCGTCGCCAAAGTTGCCGTATAATGAAAGAAGACTCTTAACACAGTTAAAGTTTCTCTTCAGCTTTACTGTAGCTAATAGCAGTCATGACCACATCCCAAGCAGGCCAGAGCAACTGTCATCTTTTAGAATCATGCACACAATGGAAGGAATCCCATGAGCACATGAGATTCCATACTTAGGGGCCGATTACGATGTCGTTCCGAAAGGCTCCGAATGGGATTCGGTATTGCAGAATCTGATTCGGAATCCTTGTTTCCGACCGAATCGTACACATTTACAAACGACCGATTATGATGCCCGGAAACCGTTCGGGCTGTCCGAATCGGTTCCAAAAGGCATTTGGACAGCCAGGGTCTTTCGGAGCCGACTCGTACAGCTCTATGGACACGGTTTCCGAACGAGCGATTACGATGACTGATTCAGACAGCCGTTCCGATTCGGTCTGCCTAACATGAAACGGCTGACGGAATCTGTCTTTGGGAGCCCGTTGCGGTCCCCCCTTTACCTGGAAGCGTGCGGCACCCCTCTTCCCAACCATGCACAATGTGGCAGGCCCCATGGGGTGCCCGCCACAGGGTGCAAGGTTTTCCCTAACCACCTCTTTTTTCAATGGGAGCCTGTCTTCTCGTTTGGAACACAGGCTGCCATTGAAGTGAATGCGAGTCCGACCGAACGATGTTGTGAAGCATCGTAATCAGTCGTTCGGACTCGCAGAACCCCATTCGTTCGGAAACGATTCCCGGACCGATTCGTTCGGAACAGTTTATATGGTCCTGACAAGTGCCGGTCTTGTATCCTTTGCTAAATCACATCCTTTCACAATACCTTGGACATGGGGTAAGGATGCTCTGGCTAAGAAGTACGGATACAGATGGACGTTGGTGGCAGGAAATTTGGGATTGAGGTTGGAGGTATTAACAGTACCACCAAGGGATAGCAGCACCCTTTACTATTGTAAACACTAGCACAGTGCCATCAATGACTTTAATAACTTTTAAAAAGGGCATGTTCCTATGATAATTCGGTGCACTACATTCATACAGATCTTTGTTTTGATCCATAAATCTCTCTACTACATGGTTCTTCAGGGTCCAAAATTTTACTGTGGCTTAGTTATCATCCCTCACAAGCTGTTACGACCTGCTGATGCTAACAAAATGGCTCATGCTATACAAGGTGCCTGCCTTAATAATGAAAAGACAAAACCCACAAAGAAACAGAGATACTGAAATGGAATACATTTTATCCTCAAGTTACTCTTTCCTGTCTCATACTCTGTTACCAGACGAAACTGATTAACACCACTACAGAGTTCAATAAACCACTCAACATAATAAAACAAAATGCTAAACTCATTGGCTAATGAGTTGCATACACAGGGTAAGGAGAATGATAGCTAGATGAGTGGTATGAACCATGCCAAATGTAGGAAAAATAGAATTTAAACAGGATGTCATTTGCGTCCAGCTCTGTCTCGACGCAAATTACATCCTGTTTAAATCTTATTCGGCCTGCTTGGTAAAGGTGTCCGATCATTATCCTATCTTCCATCAACTCATTTCACAGAAAGATATGGTCCAGGGGGACCTCTGGGAAAATCCTAGCTTCACCTCACAACAACTTTTGATGCTGACATTATTTTTTAAGGGCTTCTTAAAAACTCCCACTTAAAGTAACATTTTTTGTTTCTTTATTAGGTATTAAAAATTACAAAAAGTTATGTATAGAATAATTTTAATGAATTTTATTTTGAATAAATTAAAGCTACATTTATTTTAAAACTAAAAATGGTTATTGAATATTTTATTCTAAAATAATATTTAGTTGTAATTATATTTTAATTTGTTAACATGAATAGAGAGAGAAAGAGATGTCGATATATATATATATATATATATATATATATATATATATATATATATATATATATATATATTATCTACTGGCGGTCGCCAGTAGATAGTTATAGTTACAACCTATTATCCATAGGAAATCCGCGACATTCTATTTGAAATAACTCTCTTGCCGGTTGACGTATCTTCGCAAAATTTTCAAACTTTGTGGGGCGCTCCGGTCCGCTCCTACCCTGAAAGTCTCGGGGGATTCGTCAAGCGGGGGCCGAGAAAAAGGGGGGTCCCAAAACGCGTTTTCCCCATGCAATTTTCCATAGGAAACTTTAGACACGGCTACAGCCCGAACTGCTGAACGGAATTACACCAAATTTGGCAAAGAGGTAGTTCTTGGTTCAGAAAGAACCCTTTTTGTTAAATGGTGTAAATCCGTTCAGTAGTTGCTGAGAAAATCAAAAGTAAAAAGATAGTGATATCTATGGCCGAGTAGGGTCCGCGTACACTCCCGATCACGAGCTGCATGTTAATTGGCTGTCAGCTGGCTGTCAACATTCCGATTCAGGAAATGTTGGCACCCATTTTGTCCCTCAGTAGAACCGAGGGACAGAAACAAGTGCGCAAAGCGCACAAAGGGGGCAGGGTAGAAACACCCTGACCCCCTAGGTTTGCTCAGGGGGTCCCACAAGGACCCCCTGGGCAAAAAAAAATAAAAAAAAAAATTTTTAAAATTGGCAGGATGCGCTCAGGGTGCGGGAATCCTGCCGAAAAAAAAAAAATCGAAGCGCGGTCTCCCGCGCTTCGATTATATTTGCCCCCGGGTGGCCCAAGTCCCGGGGGCATGGTGGGGGGTTAATTTTATGTGTGGGGGCCTCAAAGGGCCCCCAAGCCCCGGGGACCGCCACCCCCGGGGCTTTATTGCAAAAATAGTGCGGGAGGGCTCTTCTGCCCTCCCGCAGCCCCGGGACCGCCACCCCCGGGGCTTCTTTTTTAATTTGAATAAGGTGTGGGGGGGCTCCAGCCCCCACCCGCCCTTGGGACCACCACCTCCCGGGGCACTTATAAAATAAATGTGGGGGTCCATTACGGACCCCCAGAGCCCCGGGGACCACCACCTCCCGGGGCTGTGCAATTTAAGGGAGGGGGGCCGCGCGGCCCCCTCCTGGAGCCCTTGATGGCCCTGGGGACCGCCACCCCCAGGGCCGGCTCCTGCAGTGTCCCGGGGTGCCTACCCCCGGGACACTGTAGTTTGCTATGGCAGGACGGGAGCCTCGCGGCTCCCGTCCTGCCATAGTAAACTGCTTTGGATATTGGAAGAGAGAGCAGGGAAACATGCTCTCTCTTCCAATATCCAAAGCACATTGCTTTTCCACATGGGGAGCTGCATCTTAGCAGCTCCCCATGTGGAAAGGAATGCCGGCTCCCAAGGGACGCGGGAGCCGGCGGGACTGTGGGGGGATTGGGGACCCCCACAGTCCCCAACGGAGAGGGCCAGCCCCGGGGGATGGGGTCCCCGGGGCAAGTAGTGGCTCGGGAGGGGGCCACGTGGCCCCCTCCCCCAAAAATACAAAATAAATTTAAAAAAAAACGGAAAGGCCGGCCCCCGGGGATGGGGTCCCCGGGGCCTTAAATGGCCTGAGGAGGGGGCCACGCAGCCCCCTCCAAAGAAAAAAAAAATCGAGGCCATGCCCCGGGGATGGGGTCCCCGGGGCCAATACAGGCCCAGGGAAGGGGGCCACGCGGCCCCCTTCCCGTTTTTTTTTAATTTAATTAAAAAAAGGGGTAAGGCCCTGGGGGATGGGGTCCCCAGGGCCCAAAAACAGGAAAAAGGAAGGGGGCTACACAGCCCCCTTCAGGGGACAAAAAAACGATCGGGCCCGCAGGCCCCGCCCCTTCCTTCACCACTCTGCAAACGCGCCCCTGGCGCGTTTGCAGAGGGGGAACGAATTCCCCTTGAATACTGGGGGTCCCTGGGGGCCAACTAGCCCACCAGGAACCTCCAGTATGCGCCAGGGGGCTGCGTTGCAGAGAGGTGTACAGAGGTCACGCCCCTTTTTACACCTCTCTGCAACGCAAATTTATTTGTTGGCGCAGGTACTGCTTAACTTACAGACAAAACTCACCACCACTGTTGGTTCTCTGAGCATCCACAGCCAGGACAGCATCAGACTGCAGGCTAAAAAGTGTAAAAGAAAAAAACAAGACAACGCGCTTTTCCATCTATGTACCCCGAATCTTGAACAACATTCCTGTATCTATCAGGAACGCCTCTCCAATTTAGGAAAGAGTTGAAGACTCACCTCTTTTAAGAAATCTACATCACTATGAATTAACCTGCTGCCTTCTGACTTAGTTTGCGATATAGAAATACCATAAACATATACATACATCAGGATTGTTCTGAATAAAATCACTCTATTCTGTTTGAGGCCTCATAAACATTATGTCACGTAATTACGACTATGAAGAAATGGCAATTATTGGCTCTTCCACTAACTATTATCAAACAGTGCTACAAGATGAAGACTGATGTAAAGAGAAATCAGTTTGAATTTCAATGTAGCTGTCTTCAGAAGTGTTAGTCATGTTGGAAGCCCAAACACACTAGAATGTAATGTGGTTCACATTATGGTGATAAGATGCTGCCCATCTTGACCTAAGGAGACCACAATATAGAAACGTATGCGCATCTAAATGTTATTGAGTGAGTTCATAGTCCATCTGCTGCACACTTCACTTTCATCATCAAATAAATAAATGTACGAAAAGGCAAGCATGTGAAACAAAATAAATAATTGATGACAAAGACATGGGAAAAGGTGCCTGCAAGGCCTTCCACTATTTGCGGAAATAATGTGATCTTTTGAATGACCACGCTTTAAGCATAGAATAAACATTGCACCACGGCAATAGCCTTCTTTGTTTAAGTTCCTCAGCCATAGAAGCCAGTAACCATCGGTAAAACCAATGGCAATTTTCAAAGGGAAAGGCTAGGATTCCTAGAAGTGTCTAACTCCCAAAATATGGGGAACCCACACATTACAGATCTATACGTTCTCCCATTCATCTGCTTCATTCAAACCATTAACTATGCTGTTAGCTTGAAAAATCTTTAATTTCACTTAATGTCAATTGTCTTTCCACATAATTTCTGCAACCATTGGCGGAGACCATTTCCAAGACAGTCCATTGCACCTCATCAGGAGCATGTTCTGTTTTAGTTAGCACACTGTTTAGCAGTGCGTACACATGAATGATGCTCTGTAATTCAACATTTGATTAGCAGAGGTTTTTCCAACATGGAAAGTCTTCAGAGGCAAGCAAAACCATAAACCTGATTCTTAAAGATGCCTTTTGGGAAATGATCCAAATCTATTTAAATGTTTCCTAGTGTGAAACGCATAGTTTCACTCGACAGCGAGCACACCAGTCATGAGCCACAGTTTAAATGATTGCATATTCATGGGATACCTGAGTGTTATTGATTTATGGTGTTTTCAATTACCTTCAACCTGTCTGTATATACCAATTACTGCTATAGAGTCACTTTTTATCTAAAAGCAATCAATAAGTTTACCAAAAGATAATCATCATTGCTGTTCAAATCCAATTTCTAAATTAAATGTGTCGCTGCTTTTTTTTAGTGGGCAAATAGGTGAACTCGCAGACCAGTTTACTATTCAACTTGGACAGTTTGGTAATGAAAAGACTATCTCTTTCATAATAATTTGCACATTTATGTGCATGTCGAATAAACCGTTTATGCTACCCTCTCATAATGAGAACATCCTGGAAAATGCTGACTGAGTTGTCACAATGTGATAAGAAAGAGAAATTTTGGTATAACAGCAATAATTTGCCAAATGGCTGGATATATTTCAAGGTTCTTGGTGTAGTGTAATAAGGTTGATTCCTTTGCGTAAAGGTTAGTATAATCAAGTCTGGGAAGTGTATTTCAGTTTGAGATATACTTCTCTTGAGTAGGACATTCTGGTCACATGAATGTATCCATTTCATAAATTATCAGAGTCTTCACAAGAGCCCTGCCAAATAAAAAACATGCTGTCATTATACCTGGATTTCATTTTACTTAAATCCTGGCTACAGTCCAAATGTTTGTTAATGACTTTTAGCATTTCTGAGCGATAGTCATGAATAATGATTCAACATTCACAGTTATCAAGCATCATTTAAACCTACCAAAAGGAAGATCTTCCACAGTACACAGCAATTGCTCGGAGGAAGAAGACCACATTTTTAGCAGAGGCTTTAAAATGCTATCCGTCCTTGACATTGTTGGATGAAACGCAGAATTATTTAAAATGCCATGCACATTGGTATGCTCGTGAGACACCAGAATTTGAGGGTTGGGCTGATTAAGAAAATTAAACTCTTTGTCAAAGATCAACTTGACCATCGAGGCAAGCAGATGCAGGCCCTTATGGGGTCTGGAATGTCACATCTATCTTTTAATCAAACATGAGTCAAACACCACAGAAACCCTACTAAGTCAAACAGTGGGCATGGTCCAAGCAGGAGATAGAATAGCGTTGGTCTCTGGTCCACTAAGGACCCAAACCAGTTTAATTTATTCAATGAAGATCACAAAGAATTATTTTTCTTTGATCTAGCTGCACTATTACATTTTCAAAATGTTCATCTGATCTTTGGTATGTATTCAATAGTAAGAAGAACAGAACCTCAATCTGAACATGAATTGTAATTCTCATTCTTTCATCATAGGTTCTGGCATGATAATTGGCTTCCACCTTTCTGGTATTGGGCCAAGAAACAGAACATACATTGTGTGGAGGATTGATCAGCATAACAAATTTGAGTTGTTTCATATGTTTTATTTTGAATTGCTGCTTTATTGCTGTAACGTTCTGATGTGTTCTTATATTCATGATTTGTATTTTAGTAAACTATTTCTGTGCTATTGTGTGCTTCTGGTGGGTTCTATCATATTATGCTACTCTGCTGTTGTACAATGTTATGTTTACATTAATTTGTTGTTTTTGTATTGCATTACAGTTTAGTATTGGATTTGTGTTATGGTGTATTTGGGTGTGTCATTGCAGCATATTGTTTTGAGTTCAAATTGTTGAGTGCTGTTGTGGTGTGATGCTTTGTTGTTTTGTGATGCATCGTTATATTGTGCATGTTTTGGGATAGTGTGTTATAATTAGAGCTGTGTTGTCATTTTGTTGTTTTTTTGAGGTTGTGCTTCATTGTCAAGTGATTGTTTTGTTGGTGCATTATGCTATTGTTGTGCAGCATACTTTTCCGGCTTCTGTACTTTTTCAGCTAAAAGCTTCATATTTCACTAGTTTCCCAGTGAAAAACATGCAATAAAACGCCTATGCCGCAGCTCTGCATGCATACTTTGTACCAATCTGCCCAATAACAACAAACAGACAATGCTCTAAAGTGCAACATCTCAATGTCACTTTATTCAATCTGTGCCTGTCTTCTTCATTTATTTTCTTTAGTTATTGTTTTACATGTCTGACAAGTGAACAACATGAGACATAAACTGCTCTATTATAGAGTGGGATCTATAGACACAACTTCTAACTAGTTAAAAAAAAAAATTGAATAACTCAACTGGCACAATGCCAAACATTTGGTGACACGAATATGAAGATACATATTAAGACATAGGTACAAGTAAACAATGATTCTCAATTCCTTAGAAAATACTGATATTTCTGAAGAATTCCCCATGCTTCCTTTCGTCAAATACGTGTAAAATAGGACCAAATGTAGCAAGCGCCTTGTTCATGGATTAAGACAGTTGATAAGAGTAAAATAAATCATGCAGCTAAAGAAAAACGTGGTATTGTACATCTATTTAACAAACACAGCAGTAGGTATGTTGTGCAATTCTGTACATTCATATGCTCAAATAAAGAGGCATCTGAATATAAATGATTTTCTCAATAAGACTGAGTTCCTAAAACTGAGCCACATATCAAAGATGCGTCCTTAACCACCTTATCCAAGAACTTGAGTTTATTAGGGCAATAAAAAGGCCTGATGTTAGGGGAATCACCAGATTGGGACAGTCTGATGTCCAAGTTCTACATGACTTTCTAGGAAGAACTGCTGTCATAATAAAGACTTCACATGATCAGTGATAGAGTGACATATAATTAATTATTCCACACATCTGGGAAAGATCTTTTTGAATGTGTAAACTATATTGCTATTTCGCTTCTGAATTATGATGCCAGATATCTTACCAAAATTGATGCCAATCCCCTCAGTTTAGTAGTTAAGGATTTTAATTTCATCTGACCTATCAAATATTACTAAAAAGAGAAAGGGATCAATTAACTTCAGGCTGATAAGTCCTTAATCAAACTGTATTAAACAAATTAGAACATAATGGGTCGTATCTTAAAAATCAGGGGTCTTCAAACTAGAATATAAATGATTTTCTCAATAAGACTGAGGGGCATATTAGCAAGACCCACGTTAAAATTATCGCCGTTTTAGCGGCAGGAAACTGCCGCTAAAACGGCGATAATGGGCTTGCTAATATGCGTTATAGAATTCCAATAGAAGCCCAGGTTAAATGGCCTGCACATCTAACCTGGGCTTCTATTGGAATTCTATAACGCATATTAGGAAGCCCATTATCGCCGTTTTGGCGGCAGTTTCCTGCCGCTAAAACGGCGATAATTTTATCGCCGGTCTTGCTAATATGCCCCCGAGTTCCCAAAACTCAGCCACATATCAAAGATGCATCCTTAACCACCTTATCCGAGAACTTGAGTTTATTAGGGCATTAAAAAGCCTGATGTTAGGGGAATCACCAGATTGGGACAGTCTGATGTCCAAGTTTTACATGACTTTCTAGGAAGAACTGCTGTCAAAACAAACACTTCACATGATCAGTGATAGAGTCACATATAATTTATTCCACACATCTGGAAAAGATCCTTTTGAATGAGTAAACTATATTGCTATTTCGCTTCTGAATTATGATGCCAGATATCTTACCAAAATTGATGCCAATCACCTCAGTTTAGTAGTTAAGGATTTTAATTTCGTCTGACCTATCAAATATTGCTAAAAGGAGAAAGGGATCAAATAACTTCAGGCTGATAAGCCCTTAATCAAACTGTATTAAACAAATTAGAACATAATGAGTCGTATCTTAAAAATCAGGGGTCTTCAAACTAGAGGGCCTCCAAGAGGGCCTCAAGTGATCCCAAGGGGTGCCAGACTCTAGCCAAAAGAAGCATTATGATACCAGTGCTTTGTTTTCAGCAGAGAATAATGAGCAGCAGTAAGTCGCTCTCTAATGGGCAATCACTAACATCTTCTGTTGTTTATATCCAGGCTGGGAGAAGGTGTCAAAAGCGAAGGGACTCCAAATACTCTTCAGAACTCGCACCTCCATTTCTAATAATCACACTGTGGATACTTTTACATGTTAGTAAATGTCATGTTATTTTTTTGCACTGGGGTGGCACAGCATTAAAAGGTTTGAAGACCAGTGTTGTAAAGTGTCCACTGTATGTGCTAATTGAAGATATCTCAAATAGCTGAAGCACAATTTTACCACCTTAGACAGTAGTGAATGGCTGCTTGTCACAGGAACCTTAAAGGCATGTGCTGCATTTGCCTGGAAATGTAGCAGCTTTTGTTGACATATCTAAAATAAATACCAGAACATAACACAATAAAAAATGTGAAGAAACATAACAACATGATTAAAACATGACAGGACAAAGCAAAACAAAACAGTCAAAACAGAATACAGCACAACAACAATGGTGCAACACAGCAACATCACGTATTAAGAACACAGCCAAAAAAACATAACAACACAAAAACAACATAAGACATCTCCACCACAACCAAATGCCACACAACAAATATATACAAACATTTCTATCACACAATGCCACCACTAGAAATCTGCTTTTATACTGCGATGGTAAAAAGTGTTTGCACCAAGCAGTGAATTGAAATATCGAACAGAGCAGTCTTGCAGCAGTTAACTTGGGCTGTACAATAGAGGCAGTGGCCTCCCTTACGCCTTTCATCCTTTTCAGTGTCGGACAATGGCCTCTAGTAGATCCGACTTGCATTGGCTCTTCAGGTGAAGGGTCACTAGACTCATTCGTAGACTCATCCCCTCTTAAGACTCGGGGAAGAGGAGTAGAGGAGAACCTCAGATTTTTCTGCTTTTTAATTTTCCTCTCTTAAGTCCGTTTTGTATCAGGAGTACTTGGTCTGAGAGTTCAGTAAATGAAGAGGATTGGGGACTCTTGCCTGCTCATCCTTTAAATCCTCCTTTTAACTTCTTTAGAATAAGGTCTTTGGACTGTGTTGCACCCAAGTGGTTTTAGCAGCAAGCTTACGAAACTCAGTACAACAGGATAGTACATCGGAGTTTTCCTGAGATTCTTCACACAAGGTGTCCTTAGGGGGAACTTCATAATGTGGTCTCTCAAATATTTTCTTCAAGTGTGCCCAAAAATTGCCTTCATTTTTCAGGAAAGAGTCTTTGGCAACAAGCAAAGGAGTTCCCAATCCACAGCTGCACCAGTAAGGGAACCAATCAGACACCACACCTTAGAGCTAACAGAGGAAAATTGAGCAGGTCAAAAGGAAAAATTAATAACCAAGATGTCCAAAAACTCCTTTAAAATTGAACGATCTCCAGAATACGTACGAGTTGAGGAACTGGTGGCAGGAATATAACCAGACCTGAAGTGGATTGCTTGATGATGGGCTGTATTCTCCCTCCCTAACTGGTTTAGTTCCAGTGTCTGTTGCTGAAGAACAGTTGTCATGCCAACACCATGATCCATGTTGGAAACAGACAGATATTTTGAGCATTACAACTTGTTCTGGTCAGGATGCTTGTCCACAATCCGGTTTGAGTATTCCGCTGCCTGAGGTAAGTTTACTGAAGCCACAATGTCACCACACACTGGAATATATAGTAAGCAAGTGTACTTGAGATGCTTCCACTTTGTCAGGAGAAAAATGTCAAAGGCATAAAAAAACTCCTTGTTAGATGAAAACTTCAATGGAACCCGATAATGAAATTGTTCTTGAGCAAAGAGTCAGGTTCAACAAGTGGAGGGAAGGAGAAAACAACCGAAGGAACACAGTTTTGTTTCAACATACCCTCCAATCAGACTAAAGCCCTTATACAGCAAAAGAACGGAAAAAGGAAGTTATAACAAACATCACATAACAGAAGCCATAAAGTATTGAGAACAGCCATGATGAGACAGCTATTATGGAAAAGTAAAAGACAAGGTAAACAAATCCTGAATAGGACTAGCTGCGGGTAGCTTTAAAGGGTAGTTGCAAACTTTCAGACAGATGATTGCTATTTTGGAGCTGGAAGGGTGGGGAGAAGCAACCAGGGGATAAGGAGCATGAGAAAAGGCAGCCCCAGGTGAGTGAGACTCTCAGCAAGCAGCTACAGCCTCCTTGCTGCATTGCTTGACACCCAGAAGCTGGAGAATCACACATAAACTTCAAACCAAATTTAAAACCAGAGTAAATGTCATAAAAATTAATATACCTAGAATTCTTTGGGTGCTATGCGCTTTGTCTACTAGTTACAAATACCAACAATCGGAGAAATGTATTTTGAAATTTGTATAGGTTCTAAAGAAACATTCAACATTCTCTATTACCAGAATGAAAATCCCCATACCTCTTGGCAGTTCGCAGATCAATAGTTTTAGATATTACCATTTTATTCACAAAGAGGCAGTAGCAAATTCCCCATGAGTTGTCCTAATTGGGTGTAAATAAAATATTAACCCTCTATTAGTTCCTCAAATGAATATTCTTCTTCCAGCTGACAGGTTAAATACTCAAACAGGCTTTCTAGAATCAGTGAAGATGATCCAACCTTTTTTATCCCAATTTTGTTAATGATGTGGAATCAGTCTCAAATCGTTGTCATTTCCTCGCTATGCATACCTCATTCCTTTAAGATAAAAGGAATAGTTTATACTGGCTAACTTTGAAAGATCTTTGGATTTATATTGTCAGTCATCTACTGTAAGAATATTACATTTTGTTTTTCAAAAGCTCTAATCTCAAACAATGACATGTGGACCATAAGAGACTTTAGAAACTTGTCCAACAACTTCTATGTTCAATCTTATCAAACACTGAGTTTTTTTGATAGGTCAACTACACTCAAGATGTTATTCTTATATAAGATATACAAATGATTTGGGATCAATAATGTAAAAGTATCCAGAAAAGAAACAAGACTGGGGAAAAACTAAAAATGTTGGATGACATCTCGAATAACTATGTAAAAAGGATTGTGTAGAGTAGTCCTTCACTTAGTGTAATTTTTACTCAGCAATGAATACTGTTTAGAATGTACTGGGCACCCCTCAACAAGTCTACATTTAAAAACAAAATAACTAAGCCTGTTGAGGATGTAATATTAAAAATGCAAACACTCTGGAAATATGCTTGTATCAGATGTTCCTCAGTACTGGAGAAGAACATAATTATAAACTGACTGATGGCCTTGTTCCATTATGGTTCATCTGTTGTTTCACTAGACTTCTTCGAGAGGCGAGGTTAAATAAAGCCTAATGATTTTCAGATCCATGATCCAGAAGAAATGGAAATGCAGATGTCATCAGCAGGTGTACTAGAAAGTACCTTCTATCATCTAGCTGACAAGCAATGATTGCTTTCTAACTTCTGGAATACATTTCTTGATTTTTTAACTTAGGTAAAGTGAAGTAATGTTTACATTGCTAATTTTCCCCTTCCTTTGAGTCATGCAAGTGGTTTGTAACTCATAGTTTGTAGCAATAAATTATTATTTCTGCAGTGAAAGGGTTATACATGTAGAAACATTGCTCTCATATTAAGGTTTTTTGGCTCGTACTCTTTTTACGAAACCTTTCTTCAATGTTGTGCTTTGCTAGTGAAATTTAAATACTTTGCTGAAGTTGGTTTATTGAATTAAGTGGGAGAAACAATGAACGCTTCACAGATTATATAGGAAATATGATTCACAACCGATTATACATTTTGGGCTTTAGAGTTTGGTGATGAGGGAACACTGCCATAAATCCATGGTGCTCCGCCCTGTCAAACTCCACACTTTACCTTCTCTCTTTAGAGTCAGTGGAGTGCTAGGTTTACAGTACTTTGTCATTGCAAACCTCTGACCCGGTGGTATGTCATTCTAAAGGCAAAAAAATGCACCCAGGACCATTTTTTACCAGAAATATTTTCCAAGCTGGAACTTTAAAGATGGCACCCACTATGCAAACCTTCAGTGCTGGGAAGAGAGTCGACCCAGCCTGACGGCAACTTCAAAATAGGGTGGATGGTCCACCACACTCCTGGCCGACCAGTGGACAGTCTTCCAGGGTCTTTGTTATTACCCTTTTGTCTTGAATGGAAGAACAGCAACACCCTTATTTTAAAAGATGCCGTCCCTACGTCCATGAGTATTCTATTTTGTATGGAGCTTTTATAATGTTACACACAAGCCTACATGTATATGCGGTTCCTTAATACTTTGCGCCCTAACAAAATTTTACCACTTTTTCATGGGCATTCACTGTCAGTTTTATGAAATGTTCACCATCAAGGGACCTTTTAAAAGACCTATTCAAAGCAAGAAACACTCGATCACGGTAGTATTTTACCTAATATACTTTTTATATCAGTGTCACAATAAGAAACAGCTTAACTTATAAATAATCAGACCTTAAAATGAGATGTAGAATGAGTGTCATTCTTCTAAATTCGAAGTGCCTTCTTCAAATAATTGCTGCTTTGAGCTAACAGTAATTTACAGATTAATTTGCATCAACTGTGAAACAAATATTTTTTACAACAATAAATATTTCCTCCTTATTTAAAAAAAAAATATTAAAATGTAGCATTTTAGTTTTCTGCTGCAAACAAAAGCCTATCTCTAATTCATCCATTTGATAATAACACATATGTAAAAAAAACTTTAATCCAATAATGTTATAAATGTGTCAGGAATCGATCATTCATACATACTCCACGGTGGTCCTGGGTCCTAAAGCTGAGGCTTAGCACTCTGGGCAAACTCATTTCATCTAACCTCCGGTTTATAAAAGAGATAAAAGTACATCTTTATTTGCCCAGACAGCCTTAGGGTGGTCTTCTTCTAAACGTTTTGCATTCACCCCTCTATTTTTCTGACTTTGTTTTTGTTGTTTTGTTGACCTTAGGACTGCTAACCAGTGCTAAAGTGCTTGTGCAAACTCCCTGAAACATGGTAATACTGGCTTGCACCTGATTGGCATATTTATTTTACTTACACATCACTAGAAAAGTGGTATACCATATAGCCCTGATGATAAACTAAATTATACTTGTGGGCCTGCAGCACTTATTGGGCTTCCCACTTCTGTAGCCCTTAAAAACATTTCCCAGGCTGCCATTCCAGCCTGTTGGCAGTTTTAAACTGTCAATTCGACTTCGCAAAGAAAACACTTGCCAAGCCTTAAACTCCCTTTTTATTACATATCAAACACCCCTAAAGTAGGGCCTAGACAGCTCATTGGGCAGGTTACATTGTAATTAAAAAGTTGGACATTTACTTTTAAGGTTTGCATGTCCTGGTAGTGGAAAACTCACAAAATTGTTTTTCACTACTGCGAGGCCTACCTCTCACATAGGATGACACTGAGTTTCGTTATTACATTTAATTAGTGGCAACTTTTGATTGGAAGCAAGTAGGAAAGTCATGTTTATCTCAGAAGAAATGTAATTTAAAATCCTCTTTAGTGTAAAGTTGGATTTAATGTATCAATTCTGAAAATGCCACTTATAGAAAGTTGTGCTTTACAGAACAAGGGTCCCACACATATTGGAATGCAGAATTACAATTTCAAAATTGTAATTCTGCATTCCAATATGTGTGGGACCCTTGTTCTGTAAAGCACAACTCCACCCTTGGTCCCCGCTGACTTCCAGGGTTTCCTTGTTCTTTTGCTATACTTATAGAAAGTTGGCATTTTCTTGCCCTAACCATTTGGTGTCTACAGCCTGTTCCTGGGTCACATGACTAGATGTAGTTGGCAGTTGGCCTTTGTGATTTCTTCCCAGACAGCATCACAATAGAGGTTCTGGATGGGCTATCTCTGGCAGGATTGGGTGGGCAGACCTACCACATTTGGGCATTGGCCCAATCACACACAAAGGACTATTGTGTCCTCAGACAGACTGGGACCATGGCAGTAAGGCAGGAAATTCCAGACACTTCTGTAGTAGAAAAACGCCAGAATCTTCTCCCACATCAAAGTGGTCACCAGGTATAAACATACATTGGCGAAGCCAATAGATCTTGCCTATGCGAGAGCTATTTGGCTTGTTGATGTTTTTTCAGCCATGCTGCACAGCAGCGCAGCTGGAGTGCAGCATGGCAATTTGTTTTTTAAAGTGCATTGATGCCATTGGCTTTATCTATCTATATATATTTTTTGTTATAGCCAAGCAGCACAGTAGCCATGCATCTGCACAACAATGCAAAGAAAATATTCCAAATCTCTCTACTGTTTGGATTTATGTTTTAAGCCATGTTGCACAGCTGTGCAGCTGCTGTGCAGCATGGTTGAAAGTTTAAAAAACAAAAGTGCTATATCGAGGCAAGCATTGACTTTGTAATACCCAATATGGTAAAACACATGTATTAGCTTAGGAAGGGTATTAGGGTGCAGTGTAGGTCAGGAAATGGGTTTCAGTGTTCCTGTTTGTATTTTCCAGGAAAGCAGTAATCTGTGTTTTCTGTGGTTTTGTGTCACAGTGCTTTAGGCTGGTGCGACGAGTCCACTGAACCTGGTAGCGAGCTTGTGGGTGCTGAATTTCCAAATTGTTTACTGGTCTAAAAGCACCTTCTGCAGTGATTGCATGTGTCCAGCAATGTTTAAACAACAATAAGAATGTCACAATAACTCTGTAATTAATGTAAGTGCTGGGGAGCGATCACAGTTATGTCAAATGGTAGTTTTAACACAAGGAGATGATGGACGGAGTGCTGAAACTTTTCAGACACTCACCCCCAGTCAAAGATCTGGGTTGAATCCATCATCATTCTTTAGCTCACTTTGCCACCTCAGTTCAGACCCAGCGAAATGTAAATCAGTCTTGACCCTGTGCCTCATGGGAACAGCCCAGCCTGAACTGCCAAGCCAGGTCTTCCCTGAACTGGAAACAAGCAACCTGGGACCGATTTCGGGGTAGCACCCCTCATCAGCCAGGCTAGCTTGAATCCAGTGGATAAGTGAGCAAGGGACCCACGTCAAGGCATGCCCTGCCAACTTAGGGCTTACAAAGCAAACACAAGGAGATGATGGACGGAGTGCTGAAACTTTTCAGACACTCACCCCCAGTCAAAGATCTAGGTTGAATCCATCATCGTTCTTTAGCTCACTTTGCCACCTCAGTTCAGACCCAGCCAAATGGAAATCAGTCTTGACCCTGTGCCTCATGGGAACAGTCCAGCCCGAACTGCCGGGCCAGGTCTTCCCTGAACTGGAAACAAGCATCCTGGGACCGGTTTCGGGGTAACGACCCTCATCAGCCAGGCTAGCTTGAATCCAGTGGCAAAGTGAGCAAAGCCGCCAAAATTGCCGTGCCTTTGACTGTTTGTTCAGAGCCCCTGAGGAAGTGTTTTACACGAAACGCGTCGGGCTGGACATTTCTCCTATTGTGGGCATGGCTGGTGTCTCTGCAAAGTGCTTCCTTCCATTAAAGAATTGTTGGCATATAGATACCTGTTGTGGGCCCTTCCTTAGCAGATTACTCTTTTGGTTGGATTTGCGCGGCTTGCCTGAGCCGTGGAAGAAGGCCCTGGTGCTGTTGGGGCACCCCTGCGGTTTCGTCAATCGGCGGAACTTTTGAAGGAACAGGTGCTGTTGTGGGAGGATCAAAAGCAGTTGCAAAGCCACAGAACATTGCACCGCACTCCACTGGGAGTTTTATTGATATTTTAATGGTCGAAGGTGCGGCAGCTCACTGGAGTAAGCCGGCGGCACCACAACTACCAGAAGGCCATGGTGGTGGTCACGCCCACGGAGGCGGGGTGTTGTTGAGTGTAATTGATGCCGCCAAAATTGCTGTGCCTTTGACTGTTTTGTTAGATCCCCTGAGAAAGTGTTTTACACGAAACGCGTCGGGCTGGACATTTCTCCTATTGTGGGCATGGCTGGTGTCTCTGCAAAGTGCTTCCTTCCATTAAAGAATTGTTGGCATATAGATACCTGTTGTGGGCCCTTCCTTAGCAGGTGACTCTTTTGGTTGGATTTGTGCGGCTTGCCTGAGCCGCGGAAGAAGGCCCCGGTGCTGTTGGGGCACCCCTGCGGTTTCGTCAATCGGCGGAACTTTTGAAGGAACAGGTGCTGTTGTGGGAGGATCAAAAGCAGTTGCAAAGCCACGGAACATTGCACCGCACTCCACTGGGAGTTTTATTGATATTTTAATGGTCGAAGGTGCGGCAGCTCACTCTAGTAAGCCGGCGGCACCACAGCTACCAGAAGGCCATGGTGGTGGTCACGCCCACGGAGGCGGGGTGTTGTTTAGTATAATTGATGCCGCCAAAATTGCCGTGCCTTTGACTGTTTGTTCAGAGCCCCTGAGGAAGTGTTTTACACGAAACGCGTCGGGCTGGACATTTCTCCTATTGTGGGCATGGCTGGTGTCTCTGCAAAGTGCTTCCTTCCATTAAAGAATTGTTGGCATATACATACCTGTTGTGGGCCCTTCCTTAGCAGGTGACTCTTTTGATTGGATTTGTGCGGCTTGCCTGAGCTGCGGAAGATGGCCCCGGTGCTGTTGGGGCACCCCTGCGGTTGCGTCAATCGGCAGAACTTTTGAAGGAACAGGTGCTGTTGTGGGAGGATCAAAAGCAGTTGCAAAGCCACGGAACATTGCACCGCACTCCACTGGGAGTTTTATTGATATTTTAATGGTCGAAGGTGCGGCAGCTCACTGGAGTAAGCCGGCGGCACCACAACTACCAGAAGGCCATGGTGGTGGTCACGCCCACGGAGGCGGGGTGTTGTTGAGTATAATTGATGCCGCCAAAATTGCCGTGCCTTTGACTGTTTGTTCAGAGCCCCTGAGGAAGTGTTTTACATGAAACGCGTTGGGCTGGACATTTCTCCTATTGTGGGCATGGCTGGTGTCTCTGCAAAGTGCTTCCTTCCATTAAAGAATTGTTGGCATATATACATACCTGTTGTGGGCCCTTCCTTGGCAGGTGACTCTTTTGGTTGGATATATATATATATATATATATATATATATATATATATATATATATATATATATATATATATTATCTACTGGCGGTCGCCAGTAGATAGTTATAGTTAGGACCTATTTTCCATAGGAAATCCGCGACCGGTTGACGTATCTTTGCGAAATTTTCAAACTTTGTGGGGCGCTCCGGTGCGCTCCTATCCTGAAAGTCTCGGGGTGATTCGTCAAGCGGGGGCCGAGAAAAAAGGGGGGTCCCAAAACGCATTTTCCCCATTCATTTTTCCATAGGAAACTTTAGACACGGCTACAGCCCGAACTGCTGAACGGAATTACACCAAATTTGGCAAACAGGTAGTTCTTGGTTCAGAAAGAACCCTTTTTGTTAAATGGTGTAAATCCGTTCAGTAGTTGCTGAGAAAATCAAAAGTAAAAGTACATATATATCTATGGGCACGTAGGATCCGCGTACCCTCCCGATCACGAGCTGCATACTAATTGGCTGTCAACACTCCAAATCAGGAAGTGTTGGCAGCCATTTTGTCCCTCGGTAGAACCGAGGGACAGAAACAAGTGCGCAAAGCGCAAAAAGGGGGCAGGGTAGAAACACCCTGACCCCCTAGGTCTGCTCAGGGGGTCACACAAGGACCCCCTGGGCAAAAAATATATTTATTTTTTTTCAAAAAATTGGCAGGATGCGCTCATGGTGCGCGGATCCTGCCGGAAAAAAAAAGAATCGAAGCGCGGTCTTCCGCGCTTCGATGCAAATTTGCCCCCGGGTGGCCCAAGTCCCGGGGGCATGCGGAGGAGGGGGGTGTAAATTGTTTATATGGGGGCCTCTAAGGCCCCCAAGCCCGGGGACCGCCACCCCCGGGGCTTAATTTAAAAAATGGTGCGGGAGGGCTCTCCTGCCCTCCCGCAGCCCCGGAGACCGCCACCCCCGGGGCTTCTTTTTAAATTTAAAATAATGTGTGGGGGCTCCAGCCCCCACACGCCCGGAGACCACCACCTCCCGGGGCACATAGAAAATAAATGTGGGGGTCCGTTACGGACCCCGAGCCCCGGGGACCACCACCTCCCCGGGGCTGTGCAATTCAAGGGAGGGGGCCGCACGGCCCCCTCCTGGAGCCCTTGATGGCCCTGGGGACCGCCACCCCCCAGGGCCGGCTCCTGCAGTGTCCCGGGATGCCTACCCCCGGGACACTGCTGTTTGCAATGACAGGACGGGAGCCTCGCGGCTCCCGTCCTGTCATTGCAAACTGCTTTGGATATTGGAAGAGAGAGCAGAAACCTGCTCTCTCTTCCAATATCCAAAGGCAATTGCTTTTCCACACGGGGAGCAGCATGTTAGCTGCTCCCCATGTGTAAAAGCAATGCCGGCTCCCGTAGGACACGGGGAGCCGGCGGGACTGTGAGGGGTTTGGGGACCCCCCCACAGTCCCCAACCAGAGGCCAGGCCCCGGGGGATGGGGTCCCCGGGGCCATAAGTGGCCAGGGAGGGGGGCCACGCAGCCCCCCTCCCCAAATTAGTAAAAAAAAAAATTAAAAAAAAGTGCAAGGCCGGCCCCGGGGGATGGGGTCCCCGGGGCCTTAAATGGCCTGAGGAGGGGGGCCACGCAGCCCCCCTCCAAATAAAAAAATTGAGGGCATGCCCCGGGGGATGGGGTCCCCGGGGCCAATACAGGCCCAGGGAAGGGGGGCCACGCGGCCCCCTTCCCGTTTTTTTTTGTTTTCATTTAAAAAAAAAAAATGCTCAGGCCCCGGGGGATGGGGTCCCCGGGTCCAAAAGTGGGCAAGGGAAGGGGGGCCACGCAGCCCCCCTCCCTTTAAATTTTTTTTTTTTTTAAACAAAAACGATTGGCATCGTGCCGGAGGCCCCGCCCCCTCCCTGCAGTACTCTGCAAACGCGCCCCCTGGCGCGTTTTAAGAAGGGGAAGTAATTCCCCTTGAATACTGGGGGTCCCTGAGGGCCAACTAGCCCACCAGGAACCTCCAGTATGCGCCAGGGGCTGCGTTGCAGAGAGGTGTACAGAGGCCACGCCCCTTTTACACCTCTCTGCAACGCAGCTTTGTGGCGCTTTTAGAAGTATATGGTGGGCTAGTTGGACTCCAGGGACCCTCAGGATTCAAGGGGACTTAATCCCCCAACTTAAAACACGCCACGGGGCGCGTTTGCACAGTGGTGAAGGGAGGGCGGGGCTTCAGGTGACATGTGTGCAAACAGGCCCCGTGGCGCGTTTTAAGATGGGGAATTAAATCCCCTTCAATCATGAGGGTCCCTGAGGGCCAACTAGCCCAACAGGTACATCCAGAAAGCGCCACAGAGCTGCGTTGCAGAGAGGTGTAAAAAGGGGTGTGGCCTCTCTACACGTCTCTGCAACGCAGCCCCCTGGCGCATACTGGAGGTTCCTGGTGGGCTAGTTGGCCCCTAAGGACCCTCATGATTCAAGGGGACTTAATCCCCCAACTTAAAACGCGCCACGGGGCGCGTTTGCACAGATGTCACCTCAGGCCCCGCCCCTCCCTTCACCATTGTGCAAATATTCCTCTAAAATCTGCCGAACTACGAATTCCGATTTACTCACCTGTTATCAGGAGAGACCTCAGTGCTGCATCTTTCAGCCCAGTACTAATCCTGAAAAGGTTACCAGTAACTTGAATTTCCTTCCATAGGATATCATTGCCTGCTTTTTGCTGAAAAAGTTTCTAAGTGTTAATTTTTTAAACATACAAATATTCCTCTAAAATCAGCCGAAATACGAATTCCGATTTACTCACCTGTTATAATGAGAGACCTCAGTGCTGTATCTTTCAGCCCAGTACTGGTCCTGAAAAGTAATTTTAACCGTACTTACCAGTAACTTGAATTTCCTTCCATAGGCTAACATTGACTGGTTTCACTTGGAAATTCTTCTAAGTGTGGAGTTTTGGAACTTTAAAATATTCCTCTAAAATCAGCCGAAATACGAATTCCGATTTACTCACCTGTTATCAGGAGAGACCTCAGTGCTGCATCTTTCAGCCCAGTACTGATCCTGAAAAGTAATTTTAACCGTACTTACCAGTAACTTGAATTTCCTTCCATAGGATATCATTGCCTGCTTTTTGCTGAAAAAGTTTCTAAGTGTTGATTTTTGAAACATACAAATATTCCTCTAAAATCAGCCGAAATCCGAATTCTGATTTACTCACCTGTTATCAGGAGAGACCTCAGTGCGGCATCTTTCAGCCCAGTACTGATCCTCAAAAGTAATTTTAACCGTACTTACCAGTAACTTGAATTTCCTTCCATAGGATATCATTGCCTGCTTTTTGCTGAAAAAGTTTCTAAGTGTTGATTTTTGAAACATACAAATATTCCTCTAAAATCAGCCGAAATCCGAATTCTGATTTACTCACCTGTTATCAGGAGAGACCTCAGTGCTGCATCTTTCAGCCCAGTACTGGTCCTGAAAAGTAATTTTAACCGTACTTACCAGTAACTTGAATTTCCTTCATAGGCTAACATTGACTGGTTTCACTTGGAAATTCTTCTAAGTGTGGAGTTTTGGAACTTTATAATATTCCTCTAAAATCAACCAAAGTACGAATTCCAATTTACTCACCTGTTATCAGGAGAGAACCCAGTGCTGCATCTTTTAGCCCAGCCTGACCCTGAAAAGTAATTATAACCGTACTTACCAGTAACTTATATTTTCTTCCATAGGAATCCATTGTCTGGTTTTCAGCAGAAAAGTTTCAAAGTGTCGATTTTCACAAACTACAAATATTCCTTAAAAATCGCCTGTATGACTTAAACGCATTCTTTCAACTGTTTACAGGAGATGCACCAGTGCTGGATCCAGGATCCAACACTGAGTAAGAAAAAGTAACGATAACAGTTTTTACCTGCTAAGTGAATTTCCTTCCATAGGATAACATTGGTGATTCTATGAGAAAAAGTTTCTAAGTGTCAACTTTTAAAATACAATAATATTCCTTAAAAATCACGACTGTAACCAAAACGCTTTTACTCAACTGTTTACAGGAGATGTCCCAGGACTGAATCTAGGATCCAGTTCTGTGGTTAGAAAAAGTAATCCATAAAGTAACTAATTGCATTTAACTAGAAATTCACATTGAGCTGAATGTTGCATTGTGTTTGAAAATGTGTTGCCCATTGCAACAACTGTAACTACTGTACTTAAAAGTCTATTGCCTATGTGCAAAGTATTTAAACTAAAGTAATTCATTCTCAGAAAGTATTTTTTGTAATGTAATGTATAATGTAATTACAATGTAATTTAAAAAATAAAATATGTAAAAAAAAATGTTTCTAAAAATGTAGTAAATCAGTATGAAAAAAATTAATATAACAATTAATACATTTAAAAATTGTCATTTACAAAACCTTTGAAATTCACTGAAAAAACCGTAGGTTTCAGACATGTTATAGTTAGGAATTAGCATTTAAAAAACCTTTGAAATTCACTGAAAAAACCATAGGTTTCAGATATGTTATAGTTAGAAATTAGCATTTAAAAAACCTTTGAAATTCACTGAAAAAACCATAGGTTTTAGGGACAGTTATAGTTACTTGGACATTGCACTCGTACAAAACCCGTGAAATTCCCCCGTTATAGTTAGTTCAGCTAACTATAACTCGCGCCCCGCAATGCACTGCTGATGACGTCACATATTACATCACTCATGACATGGTCAGTGACATCACTGATGACATCACTGATGACATCTCAAATGACATCACTGATGACATCATCCACGTGATAATCTGATGCACCTCCTCACACCTGTAACCTTTGATACACCCACTCTAAATTACAGACTGCCATTCGCAAAACCATAGACACTCCAACACCAATAACTACATACCCACTCACTGATTCATAGGTCTACGCACACATCCACTCACTCACCCGTACAGTCACACATACTTACGGTCACTCAGTACAGGACTATCATATGCACTCATACTTCTATATAGACACTCAAACACCGCCACTCATCCATAGAGGTACTCACACACCTAGTCAGTCATGCAAATAATTAAACACACTGCCATTTACTCACCTATACAGTTATACACACACCAGCTCACTTACTCATACAAATACTAGCACATTCTTACGCTCTTATACAATCACTGATACAAGCACACACTCATCCATACAGCCACTATCACAATCACTCACTCTCGCTTATAGCTATTTATATACTCCAACACACATATATACTGCCTTTCACATATGTAGTTACTCACACATGTACCACTGGGACATACATTCACTCACTAACACACTCTTACACACACTTACCCACCCATACAGTCTATCACAGATGCACTCTTGAAACCATCCACCCAGTGAATCACCCACTCACACATCTATGCACAGAGTCGCACACACCCCTCCCACACAAACACTCAGGCACCCATACAGATACTCAGACAACCATTCAATAACTCATATAGACACTCATGTAGCTATTCACAAACACATGCAGCCACTTACACAGCAACAGACAGACGGATTCAGACATTCACCCAGTTTAGTCACTAACCCATGCATTCAGTAAGATACATTTAATCACTCACTTATAGAGTTAGTCACGCACCTACTAAATCATCCATACAGACACTTATACACCCACTCAGTCCAGTAGGCAAGAGACATTGCTCAAGTCAACAACATGTGGCTGTGGGCCCTTCCTGACTGCTGCCTCCTGCCTACACTGCGGTCAGTAGGACTCACAATTCAGAGCGACTCGCGATTGCAGATGACGCAGTCCAGTAGGCAACAGACATTGCTACCAGTGCGGCCAGCCCGGACCACGTATCACCGCTGACTGCGCACACGCTAAGTGCTTCAAGTACCACTAACTCTGTGCGGCTCAAGTCAACGCCACGTGGCTGTGGGCCCTTGATGACCGCTGCCTCCGGCCTACAATGCGGTTAGCAGGGCTAACAATTCAAAATTAGTGCCAATGCAAATTGTGTAAGAGAGTATAATCGGTTAAGAAGACTGTATGCTCCCAATCTGTGCAGCTCAAGTCAACGTCACGTGGCTGTGGGCCGTTGCTGACCGCTGCCTCCGGCCTACACCGTGGAAGACCGGCGATACGTGGTGCCACTAACCCTGTTCAACAGAAGCCGGCGACACCTGGTGCTACTAACCCTGTTCAACACAAGCCGCGACACGTGGTGCCACTAACCCTGTTCAACACAAGCCGGCAACATGTGGTGCCACTAACCCTGTTCAACACAAGCCGCGACACGTGGTGCCACTAACCCTGTTCAACACAAGCCGGCGACACGTGGTGCCACTAACCCTGTTCAACACAAGCCGATCCCACATGTGGAACTGTGTCCTGAGTCCTGAATGTCAGTGACCCCAAGTCCGTGGCAGCGACCACAGCACCAGACTCCCTTTGATCAGTGAGGCATATTTCGAAATGCAAGGCCGGCGACACGTGGTGCCACTAACCCTGTTCAACACAAGCCGATCCCACATGTGGAACTGTGTCCTGACTCCTGAATGGCAGTGACCCCAACTTCGTGGCAGCGACCACAGCACCAGACTCCCTTCGGTTAGTGAGGCGTATTTGCATATGGAAGGCCGGCGACACGTGGTGCCACTGAACCTGAACTACGCAGGCCGGTGGGGCACCAACCTATGCACGTGGCTGTGGGCCCTTGCTCACCGCTACCTCTGACCTACACTGCGGTCAGCAGGGCTCACAATTCAGATACAGTCGCGATTGCAGATGACGCAGTCCAGTAGGCAAGAGACAATGCTCCCAGTGCGGCCCGTCCGCACCAAGCAGCATCACAGGCTCATACATTCTCAATGCTTCTGGTGCCACTAACTGTGCACCTCAACTCAACGCCACGTGGCTATGGGCCCTTGCTGACCACTACCTCTGGCCTACACTGCGGTCATCAGGGCTCACAATTAAAATTAAGTCTTGATTCATTAATTACAGAGTCCAGTAGGCAAGTAACTATCACAGGCCTAAAACCTACATAATATCCTTTTAGTATCCTTGCTTCAAGAACTTTTTTATATCAGTTATAGCTTTAGTACAATCACCAAATTCATCTTCAAGTGCAAACGAACACTGATTAGCAGTCTACACTGCGGGCAGCAGAGCTCGCAATTCGAATTTTGGACACGTGGTGCCACTAACCCTGTTCAACACAAGCCGCGACACGTGGTGCCACTAACCCTGTTCAACACAAGCCGGCGACATGTGGTGCCACTAACCCTGTTCAACACAAGCCGATCCCACATGTGGATCTGTGTCCTGAGTCCTGAATGGCAGTGACCCCAAGTCCGTGGCAGCGACCACAGGACCAGACTCCCTTCGATCAGTGAGGCATATTTCCATAAGCAAGGCCGGCGACACGTGGTGCCACTAACCCTGTACAACACAAGGCGCGACACGTGGTGCCACTAACCCTGTTCAATACAAGCCAATCCCACATGTGGAACTGTGTCCTGAGTCCTGAATGGCAGTGACCCCAACTTCGTGGCAGCAACCACAGCACCAGACTCCCTTCAGTTTTATTTGTTGTTGTTTTGTTTAAATAAAATGTTTTATATGTAAATCTATACATGACTAAGATTCTTGTTTGTCCAACCGCACAGGGACAATTCCGGGCCCAAGAAAGTTGTTGGGGGTATGTTGGTAATGTGGGAAGAGGGTGCGTTACCTGCTGATGTGGGGAGAGGCAGCGTGAAAGGGGTATCTCTCACAGAAAGAACTCCGGTATGTTTTCAGAAATGCCTCGGACAGATGCCAGCTGACGCACTGAATCACAAAATGGCTTTTCAATGCTTATGTAGTGTGACTTATGAACAGTTCGCACCCAGGCTCGCAGAGGGACAACTGCGGCCCGTCCGCTCGACTCACAGACGCAGTACTACGAGCCGTCCGCTCCCAAAGGAACAGCAGCGTAGTAGCTCGCAGAGGTACAGGCACAGCAGCGTACTAGCTCGCAAAGGTAGAGAGCTGCGAGCCGACGGACTGGCTTCTAATGGCATAGCTGCGAAGTAGTGATGTTGGGCAGAGGGAGCGTCAAAGGGTTATCTTGCACAGACAGAGCTCCGGTATATTAAATTGCCCCCGGGACCTTTCTTTTATATTTTCACTCGATGCGAGAAAGCGCGCTTTCTGGACCAAGACCTTTCTCCCTACCAAATTTGGCGTAATTCCGTTCAGCAGTTTGACCTGTAGCCTTGTCTAAAGTTTCCTATGGAAAATCCATTGAGAAAACACGTTTTCACACCCCCCACATAGCTACCTGTCGCAGGCGTACTCGCTGTTGGTGTGCAGGTCAGTGATCTAGTTGTCAACATGTCACGGCCACTCCCTGAGGGCAGGTTTGCACACACACCACACCCATCCAGCACATGCGTCACAGGCCATGTGACCACGCAAATATAATGGATCGACAACGTCACATCCTTTATTGCCGGTGGTGACTGGATGGCGAGCGCTCCACGGGTCTCAATCATAAAGAGTCCATGAAAAGTTGCGCAGAGGGTTAGTCGCACCCTGAGCTGTATGGCCGTCAGGGGCCTACTACCACGTGGCGCGGACTTGAGTTGCACAGGGTTAGTGCCACCCGAAGCTGATGTGGCCGTCAGGGGCCTACCACCATGTGGCGCGGACTTGAGTTGCACAGGGTTAGTGCCACCCGAAGATGATGTGGCCGTCAGGGGCCTACTACCACGTGGCGCGGACTTGAGTTGCACAGGGTTAGTGCTACCTGAAGCTGATGTGGCCGTCAGGGGCCTACCACCATGTGGCGCAGACTTGAGTTGCACAGGGTTAGTCACACCCTAAGTTGTATGGCTGTCAGCGGCCTACCACCACATGGCGCTGACTTGTGTTGCACAGGGTTAGCAGCACCAAAAGCTGATGTGGTCTCCGCCATTGATGACTCAGGACTCAGCGACATGTGTGGGATCTGCTGGGCCGCGGAGCGGGTCCACATAATGTGCACCAAACCATGGTGGCGGGACCGGGCCCTGGAGATTTCACAGGCACGTGGAGTGCCCACTGGTAGACACTCCGGTGGCAGCAGGTAATTATTTGGTCATGGATGCGCAGGGGTGGCAGTGTCTCTCTCTCTCTCTCTCTCTCTCTCTCACTTCCCTCTCTTCACTCTCTCTCACTCTCTTCCTTCCTTTCCTTCTATCTCTCTCACTCTCTCTCCCTTCTCCCTTTCTTACTCCATTTCTTTCCTTCCCTCTCTTTTTCCTTCTGGCTTTTTTTTCCTTCTCTCTTTCTCTGTGTCTCACTCCTTTGATATGCGTATTACACACGTCCTTATTTTGTGCTTTATTTTCCAGGCTGTGTCGTCGATATTGATGGACCCGACAGGAGTCTTTCGTCTTGTTGTTTTGTGTTGAGTTTGTTAAATTTAGTTTATCCTCTATATGTACGTAAACGGAAAAATAAAGTTTGGAAAAAAAACAAAATCAATAAAGTTTTTGGTTGTTACTTAAGTGCTGTGTGACTCTTTCTCGTTCTTATTACTGTTATTTGGTGGTGTCCACCATGGTGTTACATCTTGGGGCAGTTATCGCGGGAATACTGGTGATGTCTGCAGTTTGCACCAGCTTCTGAATAGTGTGTTAGATTTATCTCAACTTTAGTTGCATTAAAGTGCTGATAATGAGATGCAGAGTAGGCGTTCCCGTGCAAAAACACACGAGGTGCACCTTTGCGATTTATTCTAAATACTAAAATCCTGTATTGAATTGCACTGTGGTAGTGGGTGCATTTACAGTGTACACACAAAATAAATGAAGAAATCTCATTGTATTTATATTGATTGGGAATAGTGGGTCAGGTGCTGAATCTTGACGGGATACACTGCCCAGTTCGTTTATTTTTCTGTACACGAAAAAACCACATCACAACTTTCACAACGAAAGGCAAAAACTGCGATGCAAAACAAATTCCGGCGATAAGCCGCGTTAGCACCAGGGATTTTACACCTGCTTTCTGCTGGTGTTAAGCAGGACGACTACCTGCAGCATGAAAGGGAACACAGCCAAGAGCCACAACGGAACACCCACAGGTGCCATAGAGTCAATGAGCATGATACACGGATACCCATGAGGGCCACAACACTCATCGCAACAACCCCAGGACCGCCAACGCCCCCCGAACCCGCATCTGAGCAAGTGTGTCCGTGTGGTCATTGTGTTAGCATGATGGGCACGGGCCCTGCAACATCACAGTGTGCTGTCTTCAGCGGACGTTACCATGTCACCTCAGCATTGGCAATGAGCCTGGACATGTAGCTACGCACGCATCCTCCTGCATGCACAAGCGGCGTGTGCTGGTCCGGCGTACACAGGTCAGCGCAGGGGTGTGCCTATCCGGCAAGGGGAACGGGGTGTCTCGGACATGTCCGTGTGCAAGAAGTGCGTTAAGTGTGTCTCTGTGTTCTGCTGTGGCCGCCACAAGGGCCGCAGCAGTCGATGTTGTAAGGTGGCATGCACCACCTCCAAACGGCAGTGTCACGGTGTGATTGGAATGCTGCAGGACATGCGCGAATAGGCATTACAATGGTGTGCCGTAGGAGTGCACGGGATACAACAGCGCAGCACACAAAAGTGTGGGGGCTCGTGGGAGGGAGGAGCAGCTGTTTGGCAATGTAACACACAGTGAACCCGCCCATGTGCCACGTGCTGGGCATCTCATCCATGATGACCAGGGTCGCAGACATCCCACAACACCCACGACCGGCCTTTGTACACATCCTGTATGAATGCAGCTGGAGAAGTTACTGTAGGGATGAAAGGTTCTTTGTCTGAGCTATCTTGCGCTAACACATCTGCTGCACCAAGAAGGAACTTGCAAGTGGCCAGCCCCCCCTGACAGATACGATAATATTTGCATCCGTCTCCCACACTACGCACTGCCCGATTTGAGAACAATGAGTACACATCCCACACTCAAAAGTCCTTTGTCGTAGTTAGCGTGCATGAAATGGCCTTCACACGTACTCCCACCACACCCCTGCCCTGCACCCATTGCACACAGACCCGGCTCATTGCACCAAGCTGTGCCATTTCATCCACAAGACTGGCACACGGCAAGCCAGTGCAGATACAAGCAGAGCCACTGACGCAATGGCAGGGCATCCCGAACACATGGTCGACTCCATTCACGTCCACCTATACCTTGCACGTCTGCTGCATGTCCTGGGTGCACTGCCTTTGGCAGTGCTGCGGATCACTTACCGGCTGAGCTTCCGCATTGCGGACGTCAGCTGCGTTCAACCTGTATTGCAATGTCGCACGTGCCTATCCGAGTGGTGTATGGACGTGTGCCTCTCCAACGTGTGCGTAGCTGACATGGATTACGACGGGTGTGTGCGCCCCCTGTTGGCCCACGACCAGGAGTGTCATGGTGATGCCCGTTTATGGTATGCATGGATGTTTGGCATGCATGTTGGGAACTGGACCTGGGAGATTGCACGTGTCGTAGTATGCAGTGAGCAAATTGACCCACTTCCCGATTCTGCTTTGGTGCACATTGGGTACAGTGGTTGGAGTCAGCACATCTGTCCCGGTCAGCTGATGGATTACGTCGACGACATGTCAAATATTGTGGCCAACCATCACTCATTAGAGATAGTGGCTTACGCAGCTGCACTCGCGTTCATGGACGAGTGACAAGGTACCTGCAACCATGACTCGATGTGCCACATTGCACGTGTCCCGCCGCATCATTGCACGTTGTGCATCTGGTCACATGTCCCAAGACGACAGTGGACATGGCTGCATTGGTGTCGACTCATGTCCGAGGTGCGGACAACCAACGCTGCTTGACACTGACATGTGTTGGTGATGGACTACCCCGAGGTGAACATGGACGTTTTCCTACGTTCCTTATTCAGGCATGCTGCTGCATTTGTCTGCATATCGTGGCACTACTCTTGGCCGTACTGACACACACTTTTTTTTATAAAGTTTCCACATTTTCACTTGTCTCCAAATGTGTTGTGTCTTCATTTGTATGCCAATGTGTGTGTCACGGACTCTCTGGCTGCCTGCCATACGTGAATTGCTACCCCATCCCGACTGTGGGTTTGTAATTATGCGTTCTCATGTGCCTGTTTCGTACTGACGCTTTTGGACGTTTATCCGCCACAGGCGAGTGCATTTGTGTCCTGTGTTCGATTGTGCAAATGTTTGTGTTTGGACAACATCGTGTTGGATGTTGGTGTGCTCTGCTTCCTATGTATGTGTGCTGCATTCTGTGTGAGCTGTCCCTTCCTGTGAGGTTTTGATCACCCTTCTCCCTTTCAGGCAGTGTGGTTTTCACTTCTGTGCTTGTTCAGTGGTGTGATGTTGGCGGGTTGTGTGACTTGTGCTCCTTGTTGGTGTGTTTCATTTTAGCCATGGTTTGTCTGTAGTTGTGCTGTACTTAATTGTGCATGTGTGCCATTGTGCCCATCTCCCCCGTCCCCCACTCCCTGCTTGTTCCTCTTCCTGGTGCTGTTGTGTCTGTAATTTTGTTACTCCACACATAAATACATGTAAAGAACAAATTAGAATAGTTCCTTGATTCTTTTAGATTGCAAAACTTCTCTCTATTGGTTATTTTTGAATTTTCCATATAAACAGTTTTTTTAATATTCAAGGACACATAGAAGTCAGAAGTGCAACGTATTCTATCAACACACTTTCTAGAACATTCTACAACAAGTGCAGGTTAAAAGTTCAACAATTTTTTTAAACCTAACGATATTTTTTTGCAACATTTTCTCGAACATTTAACGGCATGTGCAGGTTAAAAGTTCACGATTGTTTTAAGTTCGAACAGTGCCTTCCAAATGCAAGTAGCAGGTGTGGTTGAGTTGACCAAATTTTATCCTATCATATGTACTCCACGTTTAAACTGATTTTTCTTAACCAATCACAAAGATGCTTTTCCACAAAACGAATGTGCACCCTACTTTTAAAAAACAATGCTTTTCATCTCCCAATCAGTTATCGTTTTGAATGAGAAAAAAAGTAGTTCCCCACCTTTAAACATATCTCTTATTCTATGAACGGACTGCATGAGCTACAGACATCTATCCATACTTCCCAGCCATACCTTCAAAATGCTAGTGTGGATCGTAGGACATAGCTATGTTTTCTGGTGCAAGAGGTATGCAGAACAGAGACGTATTGACTTAGACCTAGGTTTACAAAATGTGGACATTAAATGGTTTGGACAGAGAGGATTGAAGTGGCACCAATTGTTGCCTTTGGTTAAAACCTGTTTGCCTCTCCAACACCCTGACCTCATGATTGTGCACTGTGGTGGAAACGACCTAGGCACATTGACTGGTGTAGGTTTGGAAATGCTAATGAAAGACACCTTTCGACAATTGATGTTGCTTTTGCCTCAAACTGTCTTTGTATATTCCAATATATGCCAAAGACAAAAGTGGAAATGGTCAAACCAATTTTGTCCTCAGATTGAAAAATCTAGGAAGAATGTCAACAAAGCTGTGTCTGCATACCTCAGAGATCATAGAATGGGGTCGATCTACAACAACAACATACGTTTTGATATGGCTGATATCTACAGAAGTGATGGAGTACACTTCACAGATCAGGGAAATCAAGTTTTTCTGAATAACCTGAAGCTGTGCATCCGCACTTATATGTAGCTCCAACTAATAAACACAAGGGCTCTTTTTAGAGCCGCCTTATATTCCCAATATCGGTTCGCAGAGTGACAGCTGCGATCCGGCTAACACAGGGAGACCTGCGGGGCGTCGGGCAGGCTCGCAGAGGGAGAGCTGCGGCCCGTTGGCTCGGCTCGCACAGGGAGAGCTACGGGCCGTCGTCTCGCAAATGCACACCAGCGTGCTGGCTCGCAGAGGGAGAGCTAGCGTCTAACTCGCAAGGGGACACCAACGGGCCAACGGCCCTGCTAGCAGAGACACACCTATCACCTAACTGACTGGCTCGCACATGTACAGCTAGGGACACGACGGCTCGCAGATGCAGACCTGTGAACCGACGGACTGGTACTGTTTTATGCTTTAGAGTAGTACAGTGGTGTTTGTGTACTGTAGGGGGTTCGTGCTGGAGGTAGCGTTTTAGGGTTTAAGGTAGTGCAGTGGTGTTTGGGTAGTGTAAGAATCGTGCTGGAGGTATTGTTTTAGAGTTTACGACAATGCAGTAATGTTTGGGTAGTGTAAGGGGTCATGCTGGGAGTACTGTTTTGGGGTTTAGGGTAGTGCAGTGGTGTTTGTGTAGTGTAGGGGGTCATGCTGGGAGTAGTGTTTTAGGGTTTATGGCAGTGCAGTGGTGTTTGGGTAGTGTAGGGGGTCATGCTGAGAGTAGTGTTTTAGGATTTAGGGTAGCACAGTGGTGTTTGTGTAGTGTGGGAAGTCATGCAGCGAGTACTGTTTTAGGATTTAGAGTAGTGCAGTAGTGTTTGTGTACTGTTTGGGGGTTCATGCTGGGTGTAGCGTTTTAGGGTTTAAGGTAGTGCAGTGGTGTTTGGGTAGTGTAAGAATCGTGCTGGAGGGAGTGTTTTAGAGTTTACGAAAATGCAGTGGTGTTTGGGTAGTGTAAGGGGTCATGCTGGGAGTAGTGTTTTAGGGTTTAGGGTAGTGCAGTGGTGTTTGTGTAGTGTAGGGGGTCGTCCTCGGAGTAGTGTTTTAGTGTTTACGGTACTGCAGTGGTGTTTGTGTACTGTAGAGGGTCGTGCTGGGGTAGTCTTTTAGGGTTTAGGGTAGAACAGTGGTGTTTGGGTAGTGTAGGGGGTCGTGCTGGGGGTAGTGTTTTAGGGTTTAGGGTAGTGCAGTGGTGTTTGTGTAGTGTAGGGGGTCATGTTGGGAGTAGTGTTTTAGGGTTTAGGGTAGTCTAGTGGTGTTTAGGTAGCATAGGGGGTCGTGCTGGGGATAGTGTTTTAGGATTTAGGGTACTGCAGTGGTGTTTGCGTAGTGTAGGGGGTCCTGCTAGGGGTAGTGTTTTAGGGTTTACGACAATGCAGTGGTGTTTGGGTAGTGTAGGGGGTTGTGCTGGGGGTAGTATTTTAGGGTTTAGGGTAGTGCAGTGGTGTTTGGGTAGGGGGTCATGCTGGGGGTAGATTTAGGGTTTAGGGTAGTGCAGTGGTGTTTGGGTAGTGTAGGGGATCGTGCTGGGGTAGAGTTTTAGAGTTTACAACAGTGCAGTGGTGTTTGGGTAGTCTTTGGGTAGTGTAGGGGTTCGTACCGACAGACTGACTCACAGAGCTCCGAGCCAACGGACGGGCTTCTAAAGGCATAGCCGCGACCTGGTGATATGAAGAGAGGCAGCGTGAAAGGCATATCTCACACAGACACAGATGCCAGTGTTGCCTCGCAGAGGTAAAACTACGAACCCGATGGCTTCTACACGGAGAGATGCGAGCTGACGGAGTAAAACTCAAAATGGCTGCCAACACTTCCTGGTTTCAACCATTCACAGCCAATAAGCCGCAAGCTGGTGCTTCTAACCCCTCATCCAATCACATGTCAGAATTCTCAAATATCGATATCTGTAAAATTTGATATTTCTCAAAAACTACTGAATGGATTTACACCATTTAAACAAAAGCGTGCTTTCTGGACCATCACCTTTCTCCCTGCCAAATTTGGCGTAATTCCGTTCAGCAGTTTCACCTGTAGTCTTCTGTAAAGTTTCGTATGGAAATTGCATGGAGAAAACATGTTTTAGGACCCTTTTTTTCTCAGCCCCTCCTACACCATTCACCCCCAAACTTTCAATATAAGAGCTAATCAAAAAAGAGAAACTTTTGGATAATTTCATAAAGATTCGTCAAACGACGCCAAAGTTACAAGCACATAGAAGGCTCCAGAAGGGGGCTGCGCAACCCCCCTCCCAACATGAGTGAAGCCCCGGAGCTGCGCGGACCCCAACGCACCCCCGCAACCCCTGCGAGCCCCTGCTATTATTTTTTAAGAAATACCCCCGGAACCTAGCCCACCCAAGGGCCTCATTAAAATGAAACGCGAGAACCCGCGACCCAAGCGCAAATTTTTGCTGATTTTTTTTTTTTTTTTAAATGATTTTTTGGGCCCTGAGCAGGCCTAGGGGCTCAGGGTTTTTCTACCCTGCCCCCTTCTCTTATTTTATACCTTTGTTTCTCCATTTTTGGGTGACTCGCTTCTACCGAGCCACAAGATGGCTGCCAACACTTCCTGGTTTGGACTACTAGCAGTCAATCACAGTGAAGCTCGTGCACGCGACTTCGGCTCCGCCCAGATATCAAAACTTTTATTTTTCTAATTTCTCAGCAACTACTGAACGGATTTACACCATTTTTAAAAAGGTCGCTTTCTGACCCAAGCACTACCTTTCTGCCAAATTTGGAGTAATTCCGTTCAGTAGTTTCGGCTGTAGCCTTGCACAAAGTTTCCTATGGGAAATTGATTTTTTGACTCTTATTTTTTCAATTTCTCAAAAACTACTGAACGGATTTACCCCATTTAAAAAAAAGGTCGCTTTCTGAACCAAGCTCTACCTTTTTGCCAAATTTGGGGTAATTCCGTTCAGCAGTTCGGGCTGTAGCTCGTCGCAAAATTTCCTATGGAAATTAACATGGAGAAAACAAGTTTTGGGACCCCCCTTTTTTCTCAGCCCTCGCATGACGAATCACCCCCAAACTTTCAGGATAGGAGCTGACCTGGATAGACTTTTCTTTTGGAGAATTTCAGGAAGATTCGTCAAACTACGCCAAAGTTATTAGCAAATCAAAAAATGCTTTCCTATGGAAACTAGGTTCTAACTATAACTACCTACTGGCGACCGCCAGTAGGTTATATATATATATATATATATATATATATATATATATATATATATATATATATATATATATATATATATATATACACCATGCTCTCTCCCAGATAGCACAAGAAAAGAGCAAGGAGCATGACACAGCTCCAGGATGAACAAGTGGCTTTATTGATTTTTCTTGCGCATGATGTAAGCAGTCCATGAAACGCTTGGCAGACACGTTTCAGCCTCAATTGGCTTTCTTCAGTGCCGGTCTCACGGGCTCCTCATTATCCATGGGGGTCAAACACAATGAAGATATTATAGTGGCCGCTCCCAGTCAGGTGGACTCTTGCCCCTCCTCCATCTTAAGGGTGTACAAACAATCTCGCGCTCTCCCTGCCAGGCAACAGCATGCTGGTATTTGGAGTCCTGCAAGGATGCCTATTCAGTAATTCGGACAATACAAACACCAAGTGATGTCCCAATAAATAATGGTTGTCAGACCCCACACCAGCTCAGGTGCCTAGAGGGATGCTAGGCCACTTCCAAACCCTTTCTCAGGCAATACGTATTGCCTCCTCTCTCCCCAATGCAGCAATAAGTCCTCAATGGCAATTAGAACTGCTGGGGGGGCAGCACGTTGCAGTTCGATGCAATGTCCAAAAAGTGCCGGCTTCCCGCGCTGCTCCTGACTGAGAGGGCGTATCGTGAGCCAGCACCTGCTTGCTGGCCAAACATAAAGACCATGCTCTCTCCCAGATAGCACAAGAAAAGAGCACGACACAGCTCCAGGATGAACAAGTGGCTTTATTGATTTTTCTTGCGCATGATGTAAGCAGTCCATGAAACGCTTGTCAGACGCGTTTCAACCTCAATTGGCTTTCTTCAGTGCCGGTCTCACGGGCTCCTCATTATCCATGGGGGTCAAACACAATGAAGATATTATAGTGGCCGCTCCCAGTCAGGTGGTCTCTTGCCCCTTCTCCATCTTAAGGATGTACAAACATCTCGCGCTCTCCCTGCCAGGCAACAGCATGCTGGTATTTGGAGTCCTGCAAGGATGCCTATTCAGTAATTCGGACAATCCAAACACCAAGTGATGTCCCAATAAATATTGGTTGTCGGACCCCACACCAGCTCAGGTGCCTAGAGGGATGCTAGGCCACTTCCAAACCCTTTCTCAGGCAATACGTATTGCCTCCTCTCTCCCCAATGCAGCAATAAGTCCTCAATGGCAATTAGAACTGCTGGGGGGGGGGCAGCGCGTTGCAGTTTGATGGTAAAGCTGGGTAGTTTTGGCTAACTAAATAATTTTTATTGTAATATGTTACATCAGGAAAATGTGTTCACACACACACATATATATATACATATATATATTTATATATATATGTATATATATATGTATATATATATGTATATATATATAATTTCTTTGGAAAGTGCTCCTTCTGTCTCCCCTCGCCGGAGGCAGGTGGATCGCTTAGTGCCGGCGGAGTGGGCCAGTCATGACTCATCCCAAATACCTCCAATAAAGCGATCACTCGGAAGATAGTGAAACCATCAGTTGGTTTATTGTTTCAGTAACATGTTTCGCCTGACAAGCCTGCCCTGTCAGGCGAAACGCGTTACTGAAACAATAAGCCAACTGATGGTCTCACTATCTTCCGAGTGATAGATTTATTGGAGGTATTTGGGATATATATATATATGCAGTCAAAAGAATAGTTCAAAAGAAAGAGACGGAACCGGCACTCTGAAGGTTTTCAATCTGCCTTTTTTATTTTTTAAGTTTAATAATCTAAGCGTTCCGGCTGCCTGTCGCAGCCTTCTTCACGATGAAGAGCCCAGTTTTTTTTTTTCATTAAATACAGGAAATACCCATAGAAAGAGGATAAAGCTTTTCAGTACTTAAGCACACTTCATGCAGCAAATGTCACCACAATCTTGGAACATACATTTATGCCTAAATGTCGCAACATATTTATCTCAATGTATGTAGTCACCACTTATTAAACCTTTTGTTTAAAACAATTTCAATTGGAAAGTTCCAGTTGAACATACAAAGATACTTTAAATACACTTTATCTTAGTATCCTTATGGACTTTTTTTTAAATTAAACAGACAGTTCCTACAGGTGAACTATATATTTACTCGAGGTTATAAAGTGCATAATATTCATTCATTCAAGTGCATTATATATTCCATAGCTGCCTTTACTTTCTTGTGCTTTCTAGATCTTACAGTACTTTATGTCTGTGTGTGCAAAACGTACTCTGTGTCTACCATTTAAAGTGCAAGTGCCTTCTAAATGCTATAAATACTAAAGTGCCCAATTCTCAACAGTCATAACTATTTTAATACTATAACCTGCTTTAATTCCTTAAAGCTCCTCTCCCCCAGTTATCTGAGACATTTATTAATACCAGCGTTGTGTGGTATAATGAAATAAATTTGATTACTCCCTCAATTATATTATTTCAAATTAGGTTAAAGTCCCTATTCTCTGGACGTTGGAAAAAAGGTTTTTATTAAGTAGTTAAAAACTGTTCTCTATGTGAACTAAAGTGCTACCCTTATAAAGTGCTAGTGCATATCTACCTTGTCCTCTTTAAAAAAATTCTGTTAGATCGACTGATAAATGGGAAGGTCTAGGTACAGAATTTAGTATAAGCAAGTGAACAATTCTTCATCCATGTTAAAACCATTAGGTTCCTTTCTATCCACTTCAAGGATGAAGTATGTTTCTAACTTCCTCAACTCCCTTTCTCTGTCTCCACCCCTTCTTTTCTTTAGCACTTGTGCTATACAGCTGTATTCTCTGTTAATAAGGGCTCTCCTGAGCTGCAGTATCCTCTTATGTGCCGGTAGTGTGGTGCTACCGAAATATACTTTCCTACAGGGACACTTTAGAATGTACACCACAAAACTTGTTTTGCAAGTTAAAAAACCTCGTATTTGTACAGTTTTGTTAAACACTGTCTGAAAAGATGAAATATTCTCCCCATGTTGACATGCTTTGCAATTTAAACATTTCCGGAAGCCATCTCTCTGTGGGAGCCAGTTCTGTTGTGATGTACCCCCCAAACAGTCGCTTCTAACCAGATAATCCCTCAATGAATTGGATTTACTGTATGTTATTTTTCGATTTTTCTTCAATTCTTGTCCTATTACAGGGTCCTCCTTGGTAAAGTGCCAGAGCTTTTTTAAAATCTGTCTCAATCTCTTATGTTCAGTGTTGTATGCTGTTATGAATCTGTGTGTACTATTTTGTCTCCTGTACTTCTTTTTAACTGCTGTTTTAGATGGTTCAAGCAATACATTCTCTCGATTCAAATTTCTCGCTTTATCTGAGGCTGTTTTTAAAACTGAAAGTGGATAACCCCTTTGAATAAAACAGCATTTAATTTTGTCTTCAATTCTATCATACTCTTCTAGGGTACTGCATGACCTTCTCGCTCTATAAAATTCTCCAAAGGGGATGCTTCTTAAGAGGTGTCGGATGTGAACTACTGTCGTGTAAAATTGTATTACCCACCGTTGGCTTTCTAAAAATCGTAGTTTCCAATTTATCCCCCTTGACCCAAACCTTTATATCCTAGAATTCTATTGATGTCTTATTCTTCTGCACCACAAAATTTAAATTCAATTTGTTCCTGTTCAAATCACAAATAAATTGGTCTGCTTCCGTCTCCGTGCCCTGCCACAGCACGAAGACGTCATCAATAAATCTCAACCACATTAATATTTTTTCTGACCACTGTTCTAAACTCTGGCCCCCGAGCACCTGCTCCTCCCACCAGCCAAGATGTAAATTCGCATAACTGGGGGCGAAGCAGGTGCCCATAGCCGTCTCTTGTTCTTGATGGAACAATTCATTTCCAAACAGGAAAATGTTCTTTGACAGGGACCACTCCATCACTTCAAGCAGCATCCGATTATGATCCGAGAATCTCATGGGCTTCATTCTAAGGAAATGTTCAGTTGCTTTCGATCCATCTCCATGCCTTATACTTGTGTAAAGAGTTGAAATGTCCAAAGTCATGAGCACCATGTTGTGTTCCTATTTCACGTCATATATTCGCTTCAGGAAATCTGCTGAATCTTTCAAGTATGATGGAAGTGTTTTTACAATTGGATTTAAAAATAAGTCAATATATTTGGAGACATTTTCAAAAAGACTATCTTGAGCCGATATTGTTGGCTTCCCAGGTGGATTACGTATATCCTTGTGGACTTTGGGGATCATATAGAAAACAGAAATGACTGGATGTTCTTGTTTTAAAAAACGATTTTCATCAATAATTCCTATTCCCTCCATGTATTCAATCTTTCACAGAATTTTTCTTTCACTCCCTCATGATCCATCATTGTAATTCTCTTGTAACAGCCCTTGTTGTTAAGTTGGTTCAGGGCTTCCTTTTTATAGAGATCTTTTCCCCACAACACTATGTTTCCTCTCTTATCAGAGAGTTTCACTATTTTTTCAGGTTCCTTCTTGATTTTATTGATTGTGCGGAAAATGTTCAACTCTTTCGGATCTATGTGACTTACATGATTTGCTACCTCTTGGTTTAGTTGTCTCAAATCCCTTGTGACACTTTCTGAAAAGATATCCAGATTATCCCTTGTCATTTGTGTAATAAGTCTTGACCGAGGACGAAAAGGGGTGTAATCTTCTGCTTGCAAGGCTAGATCTGTGGAGCCCATTGTATGGTCATCAAATGATACTTCCTCGTTTTCATTTTCATTTTCATGTCCTCCAAGATTGGTAGCTCTGACACCGTGAGGTTTGTTGGGACCCATAGGAGAGGTAGCCCTTCTCTTTCTTGTATATTATATGTTATATTCTTCATCTTGTGTAATTTTATCAATTTTAACTTCCTCACAAATCTATATAGATCCATCCTGCTATTAGCATACTTAAATTCATTTTTATGGCAATATGGCAGGCCTAATTCTAGGGTCTCCTTATCTTTGCTGGATAGATCTATTGGGCTTAAATTGATGATCGTATTGCTTTCTGTTACTGTTTGGCTTTTTGTTTTGAGTTGGAGTGCAATGATCTCGCTGTTGTTTCTCCTTGTGTTCCTTCTGCGTCCTTGGCCGTTTCTCCTCTGTTTCCTTTTCCTCTTGGTCTTCCTCGTCCTCTCATTGTTCGATGTTCTGTTCTCTGCTCTAATTGTAAAAAACGCAATTCATCTGCAACAGTAAGCCTTATAGTGACCGCTCTTTTTCTTGAGATCTCCTTCTGTTCTAATTTTGAGCCTGTGTCTGAACTCATTTCGCTTTGCGAATTCTCCAGTCTATCTTGCAAAAAATTGGTAGCCTTTCTGTCCTTTATTCTTTTTTCATATTTATCCAATCGTTTTTTCAAGTCACTCTTAAATTTGATGATTCTAGTTTGATCCCCTTCCTTGTCCCAAATTTCTGTTAATTTCTTTATTTTTTCAATTACTTCGTTCCTTTCGATTTCTGCATATTTGTTTAAAATTTTAATCATGCCCATGGAACTCTCCGCACTATTTTCTGCCCATTCTTTCAAAAGTTCTGCGTTGGGGTTTTCATAAGTCGGGGTTATCATGATTCGCAAGCCTCTGGGTATACGACCCACCTGCATGTATTGTTTGAGGGAGGCAACCTCCCACAGTGTGAAATTTCCCTTTTGTTAAGTTTCTCCAACTGTTGCAGGTTTTTGCCAATGTCATTACTAATTCCTTGTGTGGACGTTCCACTTCCATTGTTTGATATTTTTGTGGAAGTTGATTCTATAAAAAGTTTAATGCCTCCTGCTCCGTCGCTGTGCATTCATCTTCAATCATATTGTTGTTTATTTATTTCTGCACCGATGAGGCCCCTCGCCGCTCTCCTTCTACTTCTCGCTCCTTTTTCCTGATTCGGAGCGCGAGTTGCTTCGCTCCTGGCTCCAGCACCCCACTGCTTGCCTTCTTAACGGAGTTTCCTGAGAACGCCGCCGTCGCTGAGAACCCTCCGATTCTTGTTCTGCAAGCACTCCCTCTTCCCATCTTCCAGCTGCAGCTTCTAGCAGGGGTGTGGGGGGCACGCCTGTCTCGTAGCTTCCTCTTCATTTTCGATATGGCGGTTACTGACGAGCTTCCTTAGCGTCAGTGGTGCCGGCTGTAGGATGTCTGCCTCGTCCTGGAAAATGCAGTCAAATGCCTCGTAGTTCAAAAGAAAGAGATGGAACCGGCACTCCGAAGGTTTTCAATCTAGCTTTATTATTTTTTAAGTGTAATCATCCACACGTTCCGGCTGCCTGTCGCAGCCTTGTTCACGATGACGAGCGCACTTCGTTTTTTTCATTAAATACACAAGCACTTTCCTAGGAAATATTAGAAAGAGGACAAAGCTTTTCAGTACTTAAGCACATTTCATGTAGCAAATGCCACCGCCATCTCGGAACATACATTTATGCCTAAATGTCGCAACATATTTATCGCACTGTATGTAGTCACCACTTATTAAACCTTTTGTTTAAAACAATTTATATATATATTTGAGTCATCTCAGAGGCTACCTGGTAGTTAACAAATGATTCCAATACAAACTATATACGCTTTTACTGTGCTTTAGGCGGTGTATCATAGCCCGTTGTGGAACAAAGGAAATGGTATCCTTGTGTCCTGTAAAAAACATTCAAATGGAAGCAGTAATTTTTTTTCAAAATGTCCTTGATGGCAGATTGTCCTTGTTTGACTACACCGGTTGCACAAATGAAAGAGTGACATACAAGTGCGTGTAAAAAAGGTAGGGACTGGAGAAACAGACGCATGCTAAAGTGTTATGAAATAGTACTGATGAGGAATTTGTTGTTTTTCAAAGAACACATTGGCATAGGTTAGAGGTGATAACGCAAGGAGGCCAAATCTATTTTAATGAAAAAGTGCTCCGTGGCAGAGATAGTGTGTCCTGAGGTGTAGTGGTGTTAGGTGTTAATTTAATATGCAGCTGTATTTTAGTGAGAAACAACAAATTGTTGTCCGTGGTGGAAGGGCATGAAGGATGTAATGTAAGTGTTGTTAGAGCATGTGGTGAGGTTTAAGTAGGCACAGTGTCGGGCAATGTTAAAAAAAACCTAAAGGCAGAATGTGTAGCTTTGAAGTTGGAAAGGCAGAGAGAGAGAGGAGCTTGGGGGTGCTTAGACCTATGGGTGGGAGGAGGAGGGATTCTCAGAGTGGCTTTAATGTTGCAGTGCTTGCTTGTTTACAAGTAGCAGGAAGGTACATGGAGCTAGGGTCAAAATGTATGTTCTGTTGTAGGCAGTGTGTGGTATCCCCTATGCAAGTAAAGGAATTGTGATATTTTTGTCTGTTCAAAATGTAAACTGAAGAGTTAGTGAGGTTTAAAGTTCCATAAGCTCATATTGTCCTGTTGTCACTGCACCTGCTGTTTGAAAACTAAGTAAGTTCCTGGAAGTGCTAGTTCAAAGGATAGGCAAGAAAGAGGTGGTTTGAGGTGCTTATAAGAGCAGTGATGTTGTGTTGTTGTTTATGAAGAATGATTTTGCCTATGCTGAAGGTGTCATTTTCAAACTCTGGTACATGTTTAACAGCGCCTGCACTGTTGTCTGCTTTCATTCTAAGCAGCAACATGCAGGCGGTGAAGGGGCTTTTTTAAATCTATTTTCACCTCCAGCTAGGGAAAAGATAAAGGCAGAAGTTAAGGGGCCATCAAGCCTCCTTTTGTTCCAATCTTATCCTGGCTGGGTGTGGTCTGGAGGCTCACTCTTATATGCAAATGGAAAGGAGGGGAAAGAAAGGCTCATAGCTTATCACTTCACAGGTGCTCAAGAGAGGCATGCTTTTGACATTGTTCAGTCTATGTATATTAGAGAAATGCATGCACTGTAGGAATGTCAGATGTGTTAGTCTGTCCCAGTATTTGCATAAATAACAATAGAGATACTGTCATTTTATTTCTTTTATAGAGCTACTCATCTCAGTGCAGGGTGTCAGAGCACTTTACATAACATACATATTATACATTGACAATAAATCATGTAAGTATGTAAATCAATGTACAAGATGTTTGAGCATATAATAGTGAGGGTTACAAGGTGTAGGAGTCACATGCCCTTGATAGCTTACTGTGCTATATTACAAGAAATACAATTTATTAACTGCAGGTAACAAAAGGATCTCTGTGTGAAAAGCAGTAACCCACTTACCTATCTACCTAAAATAAAATTTTGTCATCCGCATGTTACAGGATGTGTTATTTAAGGGTTATGCTACAGCCTCGTAAATTGGAGTATAGGAGGGGCATGAGCTGGCTCCATGGGGAGAGTCATTTACATTCCTCTTTACAAGAAACACTCTCACTTTAAAGTCAGAGAAAGAAAAGTAAACACCAAGCTCCCTCGGAAGACACAGCTTGAAATTTGACCTCTGTCTTTGAATTCCCAGAAAATGTGACAAGATTTAAAGGCCTGTTTACAGAAAGCCAGTTCATGAAACAATATAGTAAACAAGGTTTGGGCAATGGGAAGGACAAACTCAAGCTGGACAGCTTAAAGCAAAGAAAGATAACAAATAGAAATCCAGAAAACTCGAGTTACAAACCACAAAGTTAATGGTAAGCACGGGCAGAATGCATTCCTAGGTTAGCTTCCTGAATGTCCCCAAGATTTCTTTAGCACACCAGACAGTTGTGCTGTCTGGTAGGCTTCAACCTAAAAAGGGGACCCTCAGACCAACTCTTGAGTACCCTCCTGGACCTGTGGATACTACAGAAGGACACCTTGCTGCCCTGCTGCTTGAGGCCTGCCCTGCTGTCTGAGAAGGAAGACTGTGCCTGCACTCTTCATCCCAGGCTGAAGGGACTCCAAGGGTCAGCTGACAGGCATCCTGTTCTGAGCTACAGGGACATAATACACTCTAGAAGGCTCTCTGCAACTACCCAGCTGACCTGCTTCCACTGGACTTGCCTGGACCTGCAACTGGATCTGCCTGAGCCCTTCTGGCCTCTGCTTGAAGGAGTTCTTGATGCCCAAGAGGTACCTACTAAGTGCTGTATCCTTGGTGTGGCATCAGTTGAGCTCCTCCTTGAAGAAAATGAGAAATCCTGAAGTTTTTGGCTCTTTACAACCGCGAATGGGCCTGTTAATGCTGAGATCTTGCCGACCACCAATGTGAAGCTCCGGTGAACCCTACTCTTCGTGCTATAGTGACCGCCAGCAAAGACCACCAACGCGAGATCTGCACTTCATGCTACAGCATGAACAGCTAGCAATAACTGCCAATGCAAATCTGCAGCAATGATCGTCCACGACACCCGCCAGGATCTTCGTGCTACAGCGTTGCGCTTCCGCGACACGAGCCTGCTCATCACGCTACAGCGACGACCATCCGCAATGCTCTCCCTTTTTCCCGCAGCCTCCTCCACAGTGAACGGAAGTCTTTGCGCTAGACCTTAGAAGGCAACTTTTTCAGCTAGTCCCCGTATCCAGTCCGTGCTGCATTGTGGTCTGCCTGAACTGGTGACTTTCAACCATCATGCACAACCAGATAATCATGAGTGTCACTTTGTGTGTTTGGGCTCTATACTTACCTGAAATCTTTAAAATTGCTTTTCTCCAGTTCTACAGATTGGATTTTTGTCATTTTGAGGGCAAATAGTTTATTAAAATGTACTCTATTTTCTAAATTGGTGTGGGATTTTTCTTGTGTGGCGTTTTTTACTTTCTTGCGATTTGTATGCTGCATAAGTACTTTATTTCTATTTTGCGTATGGGACAGCACGGCACTAAGCAAGACATGTGCACCTAACTGTCTACCTAGGACTAGTTTAGTTATTTTTCCTCACAGTCCTGACGAATTGCCTTGATCTTTCCAGACGTTACCAGCAAGAAACATGTTGACCACTACCTATACCTTGAGCTAATGTGGACCATTATATCCACCTAGGCCCACACTTGTTTTTAATATAACCTAGGGTTTAACACATTAAAACCCGATTTACGAACCCCTAAGAGTTATTTTTAATAATCTTCCTAGCACTCTACTCACATACTATTCACTCACCATCACACTCACACTTCACAAACAGCAGCTCAAAAGAACTCCTGCAAAGAGCCCCCTCGCGGGGCCCATTGGGCATCCCAACGAGGAGCTGCCCAATAATGAAGCATGACACCCCTTGGGGTGTGGGAGGGCTCTTGCTCCTGAAGGATCAGATCCCTCAGACTTGATCATTCAGGACCCTACTGACCTACCTTCAACAGGAACTGCACACCTTTTTGTTTCTCTGTCTAATCCAGGGGCGTGTGTGCTGGACCTTTAATTAGCCCTCCGTCCCCCCTTGTTTTTTTGACAGGAGATGGTGCCCATAGCTTACATACCTTACAATACTTTAAAGTATAGGCAGTGAGTCACCCTTAATGGGCAGAGGGTGGATGGTCTAAGAGTATATGTGACACAAGTGACACAGCAAGGTGTAAGTGACACAGTAAGTGACACCTGGTGTCCTCAGAGCATGTGATGCTCACTTTCAACCCCATCCTGGTCACACTTGGGGAACCACAATGATCCACCCTAACCCCCACTCTTTTAAGCCTCTATATGGAACCACTAGCACAGATCCTGAAACAAGCAAATCTATCTTATCACATGTATGCAAATGGCACCCAGCCATAGCTAAGATTTTTTCAATGGAAGATATGTTAAGACTAAATGACACACTGGTGAAAACTCAATTCTGGCTATTACAGAACCACCTAAAATGATATGCCATAAAAACAGAATTCCGCACCACACAGCTCACCACCAGCTGAAGAATGGATTACCCACTTTAGTCGCCTCATTTGCAAACCTGCTATCATCGAGTCAACAAAGTCCTTTGGCATAACACTGGACAAAAACCTCAACGTGCAAGCACACATCACGGCAGCCACAAGAGTAGCTTTTATCCAAATGAAACTCCTCCGGAAGACTAAACCAAATATACCACCTACAGATTTCAAGATAGCAGTACAGACCCTAGTCATCTCCTAACTAGAAAACAGGATTGCAACCTTAATAGGCCTGCCAAAAGCAAAAACAACATCACTTAAGGTGCCCCTCAACTCGGCATCAAGATTGATTGCAGGATTGAGGAGTTTCGACCACATCACTCCTTCTCTCAAATCTCTCCACTGGCTTCCTTTTGAAGCCAAGATCCAGCTGAAGATATCATGCTTGATATACAAAGCCCTCTACCTTGAGACACCCTTATATCTGGCATGAAGCTCAAGATATCAGGAGGTGGCCACTTCCTTAGAATTGCTAGTTTCCTCCTGTTAGAACCTTCAAGATTCAGAAGAAAAGATCTATGGCCTTACATTATCAGGGTCAACCACAAGAATTTTAAACTTTCTTCCTACAGAAACATGTGCATCAGACCTGAGACTCTGAAAGGGTTGGATAGAGGAAGCCCTCATGCTATATTCATACTGCTAAAGAAAGGTGAGCCATTGTCTCCTCACCCAAATGATTTCAGACAGTGTACAGTTAGTTTTTCCTTTGATTATATTTTACAGGCTGGTATCAGTGTTTATAACAGGATGGGGGTTTCTTTCTGTACAGCACTCCGATGCCCTTTGGTTTTGTTTGCTCTTCATAAAACTCTCTAAATTAAAATAAAATAAATATAAATATTGTTAGGAATTTCATTTACAAAAATATCGTCCCATTGGAGTTAATAATCAAAAATCTACACCCTATGAGCAATATTTTTGAAAAACATAATTAGACCATGATGTTTTTGTGAGTTGATTCTTTTTGTATTTGTAATTGCAATTGTATTTATATAGCCCTTACTACTCCTAATGAGGAGTTGAAGCGATTTTTGATGAGAAGCACGCTATTCCGAAACCCAAAGGTGGATTGATGGGGCATTACTAGACGGAACTATAAATTGTTATTCGTAGTGGTGGAGTGGTAGACACTTAAGTGTATTAGTTGGATGAATAGGGTAAAGGATGGATACAGGAGGGAAGAGTTTACAAAGGATTTTTGGGGAGTTCATAGTAGCGAAAGTGGTTTTGGATGAGTCAGAGAGTGAAGGTTCGGCAATAATATTGTGAAATGCAATCTAAGACTGTAATACAGATCAGGGTTAGTTTTTGAAATGTAATGCCAACAGCACCAGTGTCCACAACACAATCATCACTTCGGTGAATCATGTGGCTTAGTGACATACTGCTTTTAAGGAGCAAGGGCCAATAATGACAACAGTGCTAGGAATCTGTATGTTTTAGTTATGGATTCCTTCAGGGTGGATGTTCTGGCTGGCATCACCTATGAATACCAACTTATAACTGTATATGTAAAAAAAGTGCTAAGCTCTTAGGAGAAGGTAACTGCTCTGTTTGAGCAACAGATAGGAATCCTGTCAGTGTTTCCTCTGTTACTCACTGATGAATACTGACACGCATATGTTCAGATAGTAGTACACAAATGAACAAATCAAAATATTTATAGAAAGCAACAAATGCCCAGATACTTGAAAGCGTTTGAAACAGACAGAAATCAAACTAGTAGCATCTAAGTCACTGATATAATAAATGAGCCTTCTAAATATTTGCATTTTTTCTGTAGTCAAAGGCAGGAAGTGAGGGTGTTTAACAAAGTGGAGGCCAGAACTGAGAAGGTATGACTTTAAAACACATGCCTTTCCTACACAGTCTTTACAACATAGATGCCATTACCAAAACATAAAGGGCCTTATTTATGAAGGCCTGCAACACTTTTACACCATTGTTGCATCACTTTTTGTGACGTTGCGGCGGAGTAAATAATGTGCCATGTTGCGCCATATTTACAAAATGGTGCAGATTGGACCTCTTCATCTGTGCAGATGCGTCACTTTGTAAACCCCTGCGCCACATTATACCTGCGTCATGTATAATGTATGCCTGGTGGACGTTCCCCCGCAATAAAGGGTCGTAGAAGTGGCGCAGTGAAATCTATGAGATTTCACTGCGTCACTTCTAGGACTATACTGCATCTATATCTTATGCCTGCCTCACATCAGGCATAAGACTGACGGAGGACTTTCCACATGGGGCTTGCTGGAGTTGTGTCTGTTTTCAGACACACCCCAGCAATGTGCTACTTTTGCACCTACAGATACGTCAGAAATACTGACGTATCTGTAACTCCTTGCGACATGGAGCGCCAAATTTAATGCTGCGCATCTATCCTATCGCAAGGAGGGCGCAGTGAAAACCGTCACATTGCTGTTTTCATGCAGCGATGCAACAGGTTTCATAAATAAGCCCCAAAGTACGCATATGGAAGGTAGAGAACCACCCAAACTCCCCATGTTTTAATTTACTTCTAACCTCACTTTACTGCCACCTACTCCTAACCCCTGAAATTACCCTTACCTCCCTTTACCACTGCCCAACACAAAACCCTAAAATTACCCTTACTTCCTTTTACCACACCCAACCCTAAACCCTAAAATGATGCTTACCTCCGTTTACCACTGCCCACCCCTAAACCGTAAAATTTCCCTTACTCCCCTTTACCACTATCTACCCCTAAACTCTAAAATTACACTTACCTCACATTACTACTACCCAACCCTACATCCTAACATTACCTTTACCTCCATGTACCTCTTCTCTCCCCTAAACTTTAAAATTACCCTTGCCTCCCTTTACCTCTAATCACCCTAAACCCTAGAATTACCCTTTACCACTACCCACCCATAAACCCTAAAATTACCCTTACCTTCCTTTACTTTTACACAGCTCTAAACCTTAAATTGCCCTTACCTCCCTTTACCACTACCCAACCCTACATCCTAAAATTACCTTTACCTCCCTTTACCTCTTCTCTCTCCTAAACCTTAAAATTACCATTACCTCCATTTACCTCTATCCACTCTAAACCCTGAAATTGCCCTTACCTCTCTTTACCACTGCCCACCCCCAAGCCCTAAAATAACCCTTACCTCCTTTTACCACTACCCGCACTTAAAACCTTTTTGTTTAATAACATAATAATTATGTTAATTTAAAAAAAAATCTTACTTATGTGGTTAAGGTACAAATCCTTACCTGCATAGTACTCCCCTGCATGGTAAAGGATGCGTGGTAAAGGCACTGCATGGTAACAACTGTGTTGTAAAGGCTGTTTCCTCATTTAACTTGAAGCTAGTGTAGAGATCTGCAAGCTTCAGATATATGATAAGATTTGGGAAGTTTAAAAATGACCCTTTCTGCCAAATTCTGTGCCTGCTGCTGCCTATGCAAAGAACTGTCTGGAAGACCTAAATACCAGACATTGGCGTACTCCAAATGTGGGTTAATTGCTGAGAGCTTTTGGATGACTGGGAAGTAATGGAAATATTTTCTTAAAATGTGAAGTTGAAGGAAACATGCAGAGAATTCTGCATTACTTTGCGGAGCCATAGTAAGATCTTTATCAGACAAGAAGCTTAAACTCTTTACTTTATCCACTGAGACTAGTGGTTGTCCAAGATTGGAAGGTCAAAATAATGGAGAACATGGATTTATTTTGCCAAGTGCCAAAGCTTTAGTCTTAGATCCACTTAGTCTTTTTTTTTTTTTTTTGTCCTTATCAGCCCAGGTCCACAAAAGGTAAAAGAAACCGTACTCCGCGGGCTCCCTAGATATAGCACCTTCCGGAGCCCTTTCGTTGTTAGACCTAAGATGGGTCACTCTATACCTTGCTTCTCGTACTCCGACCATAGGAAGCCTTGTTATCGACCAGACCCTCTCTGAGGCCACCACCGGAGTAATCAAGCAAAAATGGTATAAAGGCCTAATCATTGGACTATAAATGTACACAGGAATTTACCCAGTTCTCATAGGGGAGCCAGAACTCATTACGCTTAAGCTTAGAAGCTCTATCTAGCAGAACCGTATATTTTATTGAGGCCAACCATTCTGCTTTATTCGGGGGCGTAGCTTTTATCCAGTTCTTACATATTTCCCTACGTGCAAGCATTATTAAATAGAAAATCAATTTTTTTATATTTAGAGACAAAAATTCATAGTTATCCAGGAGCCCAAAAAAGACAAGAGATTTGCTTACCTGGAGCGACCCTCCAAGTATGAAAGAAACCGTGTTACTCACATCCAACCAAAAAACTTGGAGTTCCGGGCAATCCAAGAACATATGTTCGTCATCGCTTTTTTCTTTCCCACATTTAGGGCATCTCAGCGTGACGCCTTTCGCAAATTTTGCCAGCTTATATGGCGTCCAGTAGACCCTGTGGAGACAAAAAAGGTGGTTCCGCCTTAAATTTGCGGCACGTACCGTGGAGTATAGCATGTCGCAAGATACTTGCCATAGGTCTATCAACTGCTCTACCGGCAAGCTCTTTTCCCATAGTGTTGCTGGTAACTTAAAGTCTCCATCCGATCACTCCACTAGGATCCAATACCATCTTGCCACCTCTTTTCCACGGGTTCCTTCAGATTTTATTGAAGATTCTAGTTCATTAGAATGTCCCGCGCTTAGCCCATCAGTGAGGCTCCAACTCTTTACTTGAAGATATTTGAATCTTGACAGTTGCCCATTAGCTATCTCCTGGGCCTCCTCCCAGGAGATTAATACTCCATCTACCATCAGTTGACCCCAGGTTTTTATCCCTGATTCTTTTAGTGGACGAGCCAAGCAGTCCTTTGACCACTCCGGAGATCCCGGAGAGTCCCAAACAGGGGCCAATCCACTATAGTAGTTTATATTAGATTCTCTCCTGATTTTATGCCAAGTTATTGCAAAGCTTTGCAGAGTCTTAAGCCGCACTTTTTTAAAATAACGTGGGTCTCCATATTTATGTATAAAATCATGCTCGCCCCCTTGCACATCGGATAACATGGCTTTAAACATTTTCCCAATATCAGAGCTATCTGGTTTGCTTAATAGACATTTTCCTCCCAAGCATAGTAAGATAGATCCGGGAGTCGTAGGCCCCCTTTATCATATTGCCGTCTAAGCTTTTTCCAAGCAATCCTCGTACCTTTTGGCGCCCAGATAAAGCTAGTAATCTTTGAATGTTTTTTTTTAAGCCATTCTTCCTTAAAGGCCATTGGGATGTTTTGAAACAAAAAAGTAAACTTGGGAAGGATCGCCATTTTTACAAGATTAACTCTACCATAAATTGTTAGAGGAAGATGGGACCAGCTAAGTAAGAGTTTCCCTACTGCCTTATTAACCTTTTGGAAGTTGATTTCAGGGATTTGTTCTATTTTCTGCACAATTTTGATGCCTAAATACCTCATTTCTTCCTTCACACAGCTCAATTGCGAATTAATATTCCATTTCATTACAACCGTTTTATTTTCGTTAATCTCATAGCCTGAGAGCCGCCCAAACTGTGATGCCAAATCGTATACTGCTGGTAATGCTGTGTTAAGATCTGAGGTATACACCACTAGATCATCGGCATAAAGCCCTACTTTTTCCTCCCATCCCCGAAATCTAAAAGGAAGTATGCTATCGTGCCCTCTTATCTTTTCAGCTAGTGGTTCAAGGAAAGCGCGGGTGCCGCGATTATAGCAAAAGTAAAGAAATAGAAAAATAATCTATTTGTTTACTTTTGCTATAATCGCGGCACCCGCGCTTTACTTTTAACGTTAAAAGTAAAGCGCGGGTGCCGCGATTATAGCAAAAGTAAACAAATAGAAACAAGCATTGGCACGGCCGCGCGGCCGCAAAGCCGCGAAAGTGAAAGTGATCGCGATGCACTTAATGACCCGTGACAGAGGAAATACAGATGGCGGCTGCGCGCGTGCACCCTCGCGTGAACGCAAGCTGGTGGCCAGCAAAAGCCACTGCTGTTTGCACTTCCAAAACCCGCTTATTAAAACTCTCGCCGAGGGCAGCGCTAAGCGCTGGCTCAGGCGAGACCTAAAAATCTCAGTAAATAGCCTGACCATTACCGGGACTAGATATCTCTCCAGCTTTTTATAAACTTCGACCGGAAGACCATCTGGTCCTGCAGCCTTATTCGCTTTCCCTGTTTTAATAACATTTCTAATTTCGGATTCTGCAATTGGGCTATTAATTACTTCCCTTTGGGGTTCAGACACCTTGTGGGGAGCTTCTTGACCCAACCACTCTCCCACTTCCTCTCCCTGTGTAAATACATTTTCGGAATCACTTCCCCAAAATGGTTTAGTAAAGCCTCTTCTATGCCCTCCCTTGACCTAGTTAGGCATCCTGTCCCATCATGCTTTAGTTCTTTTATAAAGTTTTTTACTTGGTCGTTTTTTAACTTCCAGGCAAGTAACTTGCCACAACCTTCTCCATAATTAAAATGGGCCAATTTGCCCACTTGCCATCTTTCCTGCAGTCTTCTTTCCGGAACGCCTACTAACTCCATTTTAAGGGCCTCAATAAAAGCTACCCCGGACTCCTGTACTATCTCTTTATCCTGAATCTGTTGTTCTAGCCGCTTAATCTGATCTTCAATATTAGCTATTTCTGCCCTCCGTTGCTTATTTTTGTAGGATTGGATAGATGTTATTCTCCCTCTTAAAAAGGCCTTGTAAGCATTCCATACTATACCTATTGGGGCACTATCTAGATTATGTTCGAAAAACTCTTGAGATTCCAGCCCCACTTTCTCCATCATCTCTTCATCAGACAGTACTGTACGATCGATAGTCCATCTCCTTTGGATCACCGTGTTTGGAGGGGCCAAAAGTATGGATATGGCTGAGTGATCAGACAGATGAGATCCCACATGACTGGCATCCCTAACCTGACCCTTTATAGATCGGTCGATCAAGAAAAAGTCTATTCTCGATTGGTGTCCATATTTTTTATTGTTAAAAGTAAAGCTTTTTAGGGACCCCTGCATTTCCCTCCAAATATCACACCAGCCTAGATTTTTTATTGAATTTATTATTAAGGAGCGTGATTTATTATGTGTTGTCGCTCTACTTTTGGTGGAACGGTCTAGCCTATCATCTAGGACCACATTAAAATCGCCTGCCATTATAATAGGGTCCGGAAAGTCCAAAAGTTCCAAGAGTAGATTACCAAACGGGGTAGGATCATCTAAATTTGGGCCGTAATAGCCAACCATGGTGTAGATCTGGTTATAACATCTCACTTTAACAATTACCCATCTACCGGACTTATCTACTCTACTTTCTTCAATAATTATCTGAGGGTTAGTTTTTACAAGGATCGCCACTCCTCTTATAGTGAGTTGATGGTCTGTACATATCACTCTCTGAAGCCATCTTCTAGACTTAAAAATCTCAGTCATTTCTTTACTTTTTAAGATTTCCTGCCAGTTTGAGGGTGATGCATAACAATAAAATGCAGACCTTTCGAAGGGTAGACGAAGCCGAAGAATTCCTTAGATCTTTGTCAGGTACTGGTGTGAAGTAGGAAAGTAGAGATTGCTTCTCTCGGTATGGTCTTTTTGTTTTTTGACTACTTACCTGCAGTCTCTACCCCCCTACTTGTACGCTGATATTTTCTTTATTGCCCTTTTTGTCTCTTTGTCTTTTTTGTTGTGCTTGCGTCGTCTGCACTTAGTCCTGAATGGAGAATCACTTGTTCCACTGGGAAGTATATATTTTTAAGAATAGGTCTCTTAACCTCGGAAAAGTCTCCTAAGGCTTAGGCTATGAAGAAGGAAGAGGGGGGTTTTCCAAGGGAGGGGAGCAGGCGGGCACAGGGTGAGTTGAATGCACGGGTGGGGGAGCAGAGGGAAAAAATACAAAAAAATATTTGTCCTCAACTAATGTTCTGGAACTCTGGCCGCAAGGTATTGGTGAGAGTAAGGAATAAAAAATGGGTACCGGCCAGGAGGCTCAGATAGAGCTATTATCATGGAATGTTAATGGCCTCAGGGTGAAGCAAAGAAGGGAAAAGATCTTGCAATATATAAGAGATGCCCCAGCCCAAATTATAATCCTCCAAGAGACTCATCTAACCAGTAAAGATCCACTTAGTCTTAGGAAATTGCAGTTCATTCAGTGTAAAATTGCTGAGATGCATCCTATTAGATCTTCATGAATCATCCCAGACCAGTTTATCAAGTCTTAAAATTAGCTTAGTTTCATCAGCATCAAAAATTATCCTAGTGCCAAACTCTCCCATGATATCAGCTAATGACCGTAAGTATAAGACAAAGAGAATCCGTGATAGTGCTAAGCCTTGCAGGACACCACATGAAGAAGTAACTATTTTGGATTGAAGGGAAGGTATAATGAGAGAAAATGTCCTGTTGTGTAGATATGATTTAAACTAATCTAAAGCTGTTCTTGTAAACCCACCTCCTCAAGTCACAGAATCAGGTTTGAGTGATCAACCAAGTCCAATGTTGTTCTTAGATCAAGAATGATGATGAAAGTTGGGGTGTTGTGATTTAGATCTATTCTTAGATGACAGATTACTGACACTATGGCAACTTCAACTCCCACTTGTGCTCTAAATCCTATTTGACTCAGATCCAGAAGATGTGGGTTTTCTAAGGGCCCCTTCCAGCGACTGAGACAAATTTCTTTCTCCCATCTTGGAGACTGCTGTCAATAGAGAACATCTGTGGAGTGAAGGTTAGTTTTTTTCAGAAGTGTCTTCGCCACCGCTTTTTTCCAGGCCTGCAAAACCAAACTGTTGGTAAGTGAAGAATTCAAGATGGTTTTAGTTGCTGAAATAGTTACTAAAGATCACTATGGTGCAGATGTCATCAGGCAATCTCAATTTTTAATTTTTGTGCCAGTAATAGTCTCTCTACATCTACCTCAAATACAGTAAGGAATGAATTTACTAAGTTCTCATCCTCTGGAAAAAAGAGCTTTGAAAGCTAAAGCCACCACTCCCAAAATTCTTGCTTTCTATTCTGGCAGAGAGCTGTATAATATTGAGGTATGGCAATCATGAGGTTAGGTTTGGGCGCATCTCAGAGCCATGGCTCTGTAAAGAAAGCAAAGTCCCAATTATTATTTGAAAGCAGATGAAAATCTTCCCATTTATGTTTCCTTAGCAAGCAAAAATGTAATAGTCCCAGGCGGTAAACTCCACTCTGCGCTCCTTGGAGGAACGCAGAGTTTCTGATTTCCATCGTTCCCAGGTGCGAAGCAGAGTTTTTTTCAGTTCACATGCTCGAGATTAGTTTTCCCGCTCGCTCGCATAGCTTCCGCCCGCCACAGCGCCAATGTAGTGCAGATCGAGAACGCACCGCTCAAGCAGCTTTGGGGTCGAGAAGGAGCTGAGAAGCTTTTCAAGTGGATTTTCTTCTCCAACGGGCTGTTAGAGTTGGTTTCTTTTTGTACCAGAAGCCTTTTTTTAAACTTTTTTTTCCAACTGGAAGGAAATACCCCAGAGACTACAACTTTCTGTTCCTGTCCATCAGGCTCCTCCCAGAGCTTTATCCATCTACTGGTAAATTTTCATTTGGATTTGGAGCTGGAAGGATCAATCTCCTTGTCTGTTGCATATATAACATTATATTGAAGGACTTTGCATTTGTATTTGAGATTTCACATGTAAGTTCAAAAACTGTTGTATAATGGTGTTGTTTTGGTTGATAGAGGGCATGCACTTGTATTTATTGTTGTTGGTGCCCTGCATTTTTTTAGTAGGGGCCTAGTTATATTTTCGCATTTAATATTTTCTACTTTTGTAAAGGAACATTGTTGCACAGTTCAGTACGTTTTCTCTATGTTTCCTAAATGTGCATAATTTATTTATTTTACTATGTGGCCTAGTTTGCCAAGGGACCATCCAGTAGGCCCAGGCCAGTGCTAGTCATGGGTGGATGAAACAACTGTTTCTGTTGTATATGTAAAATGTGGTGGGTTTTTTATGTCACTTTTTTGTACAAAAAGTGTATATGTGGGGTAATATTTGATGCCTTGGGAGGATGTGTGTTGTTGTAAATGTTTTATAGCTCAGTCAATTAAAATATTTGGCATTGCTGAATTAATCGTAGTGTTTTCTTCAGTGTTACCATGCCTCCTTTGTCTGTCCAGTGTGTGATGTGTGTGCGTGTTTGCCATAGGCCATCATTGATTTGTCTTTGTTCTCCATGTCATGAGGCTGGGGACAATTTTATGGAGTCTGTGTTCATAGCCCTGAATGTGTTCTCTTTGTTCCCCATGCCTCCTTGCTCAGTGTTCTTGTTTGACCATGTGGATCTGGCTGGCAGCCATTTTGTGTGTCCAGCCAGTGTCCTTTTGCCATAGACTTGCATGTGTTCTTTGTTCCCCATGCCTCCTTCCTCAGTGTTGTACTTTTACCATGTGGCACTGGCTGGCACACAGTTTGTGCATCCAGCCAGTGTGTTTTTGCCATAGGTTTGCATGTGTTACTTGTTCTCCATGCCGCCTTGCTCGGTGTTCTTGTTTGACAATGTGGCACTGGCTGGCAGCCATTTTGTGCGTCCAGCCAGTATAGGCTTGCATGTGTTCTTTTTTCCCCATGCCTCCTTGCTCAATGTTGTTCTTTGACAATGTGGCACTGGCTGGCAGCCATTTTGTGCAATTAGCCAGTGTGCCTTTGCCATAGGCTTGCATGGATGGATGTGAAATATCAATTTAATAATATGCTTGAGGATCATTGTAGTATGTATATTAAGAATATGGTTTTGATGAACTGTTCTCATATAATATTACATGCATTTTTAATTTTTTTTATTTTGCACCTCCAATAGTTTTTTTCTCATCCTCCCATATAAACATCACCAATTATTGTTTTTTATTATAATTTTTATTTTATCTTTTTCTTTTTTAAATTAATTTTTTTATTCTTTACTCTAATTTTGTATTTTTTTATTTCACTTATTTTTAATTTTTTTAAGTTACATTTTTTAATTTACTTTTTGTTTTTTTAACTTTTTTTTGCATTTTGCCTCGGTCGACCCATCCATCCATCCACCATAAGCACACAGCCACGCAACAGCATTCAGTTTTTTTAAGTACATAATTCCATTTTCTACTGGACACCCTGGCTGCGGTACACTTTAGGTACATAAGCATCATTAATTTGTGTAATGATGATTATTCAATTTCCACCGGAGCACATTGCCTGCCATAGGCGCACACTAATGTCCATTTTTTAAAAGATTACTATTCCATTTACCCATGCAGTTTGCTGAGTGCAACAGGTGTCTCCTTTAGATTATATTGACATAAAGGAAAGAGCTCTATCCTTCTTTATATTGTGTGTTATTCTGATTAGGCCTGGGCGGTAAATTCCGTTCCGCTCGCGGAATTTGGGTAATTCCGCGTTCCGCGGAGAACGCGGAATTGCCTAAAGTTCCACGATCTGCAGCTTCGCGGAGTTTTTTGCTTGTTCGCGCTTTCAAAATGCGTGTTCGCGAGATATTTCTCCCCGAGCACGCAAACAGCGTTCGCGAACAGGAAAAAAGCATCGCGAACGGGCGGAACAAGCAATTCCGCGTGTTCGCTGAACTTTTGCGTGCTCGCGAAGATTTTTTACCATTTCGCGGAGCTTTGCGTAGCGCGACTACGCAAATTCCGCCCACCCCTTAATTCTGATGGGGGATTACATTTCATGGTATGGTGGTGTGGTGTGACTTTAAAGTGGTTATTACCTAAGAAACCAACCACACTAATATTGCGCTTGTCTGTACTAATTCAACCTGCAACAATGCCATGTTTCACTAAATGTTTTTCTTGCTTGTTTGCTTTTAGGTGCACAAGAGAAGAGACATCACCCACAGTACTGCCAAACAGAAGGCCTGTGCAGTGACGTCACACGTCAGTCCTCCAGTCTCTTCCAATTGTGCAGCCTAGTGCAACTGCCAACTGAGAGTTATAAGATGGCCCCAAAGAAAGATGCTTCCAAGAGAGTGGTCAGTGAGAAGAAGCAGCTTCCCACCAGTGGCGTGTCATCCCAAAACTTTTTTGGACTACGTTGTGTGCCTGCCGTACCGGCCTCTCGGAAGCAAGCTGAGAGCAGCACTCCTGCATTAACAGCAGAACCCCAACCTAAGCCCAAGACCATATCTGTCAGTGAGGTGGCCACTGCAATCATGGCAACGCCGATAAGCAATGACACTGAATTTGATCTGTCCCTTTTGCAAAGTAGTACCCAATCGTTTCAAGAAACAGAGCAAAGTGGGCAGCAGCAACAGCCAGCATTAGTATATATTCCTGATGTTGGAGCAGGACAAGAGTTTGAGCTTCCTTCCGAGCAAGAACCTCCTCTTTTAGAATCATTGGCTCCCAGATCTCCAGCAAGGAAAAGGAAGGGTACTACTCCACCATCTTCTCCAAGCAACTCTTCTGATGATGATAGGGACATGGCGTGGACCCCAGCAGAGTCCAGGAGATGCCAGGAGAGGCAAGGGAAAAGAAAAGTTCCTGAAAGTCTAAGAATTATGGAAGGGGATGATGAGGAGGATGACGACGATGAGCCAGTCATTGTGGAAGGTGACACAGAGGAGTCCAACATTGCTAGTCAACCTGCTCCAAGGGATGTGGCACAGGTAGCACCGCCAGCTCCCATATTTGCAAAGCTGCAGAGAGACCTGTACTAGTAACCACTACCTCAGTAGACTGTAGAGAGGCAATCGACAACACGGCCACCTACCTCCAGTTATTCTTCAGGCTTTGGCAGTGGCACAAGATCCAGTGGGAAGAGCACCTTAAAAAGATTTCTAAACATTGCCATGGTGGTGTAGGTGAGGAGATCATCAGCTACGATCCAATCACGGTGGGAGGTGATGGTGATGTGGAAGAAGAGGGTGAAATCCTTACACAAAGCACCCCTGTCTCCAGCAGTGCACTAGCAGAATCACCCACCTTAGTGACTACTTCACAATGGCACAAGACTCGGAGGCAGCTGGAGACACTATGGCATACAGTGACTGCCCCACTACAATACACACTGAGTCTACCACCACCTACTTCTCAAAAGTCGCCTGTCTCGGTGGCCTCAGAAAAGAAGAAAAAAATACAGGCTACTATTAAGGGCATGTTCAGGCAGGAGAGGCCCTTTGACCGTAACCACCCAATTGGATGTTTGTACAATGGGAAGCTGGCAAAATGTTAGAGCTGGATCTTCTCCCCTTTACTTTTGTGGAAGGAGTGGGATTCTTAGAATTTGTGGCTGCAAATGGGTGGACAAGCTTTGCAGCAAAGCGTTGTTCACACTATCCACCTGATGACAGACATGCGGACCAATTGTCAGGCGACTGATTACATGTGTATCACTGCACACAGGATCTCATTTGCAGGGGTAAAGCAAAAGATATCTACAGGTCTTGGCCATGAAGAATGCTTTAAGAGTGTTCGGCGGCATGCAACAGTGGCCATGTTTGCCATGGAGAAATCACATACAGCTGTAAACATCTTAGAGGAATTTAACAGCAAAGTGTATGAAGGGGTGCAAGCCAGACATCTCAGAATTGGCATTGTTGCCACAGACAATGGCAGTAACATAGTCAAGGCCATGTCAGACGGTGGCTATTTCAGGGTCCTGTGTTTGGCCCATTAAGTCAACCTGGTGATGCAAGACTTTCTCAAAAAAGAAAGATATAGTCAGCAACATACTGACTACCTGCAGAAGAATATGCAGTCCTTTTAGCCATTCTTTTAAAGCCCGGAAGCAGTTGTGGATTATTTAGCATGCAAATAGAGCACCAGTTAAAGCCTAATACAGGAGGTGCCAACACGCTGGAACTTGACCTATTACATGTTGCAACGTCTATTTGAGTAGTACAAATAGATCACCGACTATGTCATTAAAAGAGGAGTTGATGCAGTTGGGAAAGCTATGACCATAGATGTGGACAAACGTGGTCTAGTCAAATTCCTGACACAGATGCTACTACTCCCTTTTGAGGTTTTCACATGGGAGGTTAGCAAGGAGGACAGTATGATGGGCCTAGCTATCCTGTTGTTGCATCTGCTACAGGACCAACTAAAGAAAGTGTCTGAAAGGTTTATCCTGCAGGTGTGAACGAAAACACAGAAGCGCATGCCTTGGTTGAGAGCTTAATCCTTCACTTGGCTTGTAATACAAGGCTGAAACATTATATCATCTCATCCAAAGAGTACATCTGTGCCACAGTACTTGATCATCGGTACAAAACAATTATGCCCACTTTCATTTAGTTTTCTGAAAGAGATGTTTCAAAATACAAGAGGTGGATTGTTGAGCAAGCCGGAAACCTGGAAGAAGAACGGCTGGAACTTTGTGTTCCACCCCATAAGTTCTGGGGTGCCGCCTTCAACTTCCAGAGAGGGCAGTCTTCTCTCACAGCAGCCAACAACACCATCAACCAGAACACCAGCAACAACAGCAACAGAAGGACCGGACCCAACTTCTACATTTTATTGGTTTCAATTGGCACTGCTTAAGTCCCGTGGCAACACCAATGACCATCCAAAGGATGTTCCAGGAGTATCTGGATGATCCAAAAGAAGTCTATGTGGATCAAAACCCATTGATGTATTGGTATAGAAAGATGCACCAATGGCCAGAACTCAGCAGGCTGGCAATAAAGTATCTGGCTTGTCCAGTGACCAGTGTGTCTGTTGAGCGTGTGTTCAATGCAGCTGGCGCAGTTGTTATAGTAAGAAGGACCAGTCTCTCACCTCAAAATGTGGAGACATTGACTATGATAAAAATTAACCAACATTTCATACCACACATTTACACCGTTCCTGAAACAGCAGAGGAGGAGGTGGATTGGTCAGAATCAAGTTTGTTAGCAACTTCTTGGTAAACCACCTGAGTTTGAGGACTAACTCTACTTCCCGGACTGAGTATTCCAATGTCACCATAAAACATTTTTATTATTTCTCATTGAACTTCCTCCTTTGCAAAAAACAAAGTAGCTTATGGAACATTGTTTGTGTCAGATTTATGGTGCCCCGCCATTTTTTAGTGACATATATTGCCAGATTGCAGTTGGACGAGTGTGCAGTGAAGAAGCCTCCACAATTCCTTCATGACATTGGAGGCAGTACCTGCCTCCCTTGCATGCCTATACTTTTTTGCATCATTTAGCAGGGAGCCCCAGAAGATCATTGATTTACAAGAGTGCCAATACCAATTTCCAATGTTGAAAGTTTTTGCACAGATAGCAAATGAACTGTCTGTGGAAAATTATATTGTACGGCCGGGAGACAGGTTTGTGCCACCTGCTGGGGTACGTAGTATAATCATAAATAAAGCACACGATTAGCACCTTGGTTCCACAAAAAACGGAATGATAATAAAACAGCATTATTGGTGGCTGGCAATGGACGGTCAGGTTAAGTTGTTGGTGGCAATTGTCCGGATTACCTCCTGTGAGACAAACATTGGAGGATGGTACAAACCCCTTTGCACCCGACTCAATTTCCTAAAGCAGCATGAAAAAAGGTGGGATTGGATTTTCCCGGTCCATATTCGGTACTAAGCTCAGACATGAGGTACTTAATTTTGGCAATGGATTACACCTGCGTCAAAGAGGAGATAGTGTACCTACCACAGTGCTTAAAATGGAACAGGTAACCATTGCACCAACGAGTGATTATTGAGTGATTGTGATGACTGATGATTCATGTGGTAGCAGACAGTGAGGGAGGGTGTTGAACTGTAATTTGGGATCTTGCTTGAGATGATTTGCAATGGTTGTGGCCTGACTGATGGGTGATCATTTTTTCCTGGAGGTGACTGGTCTTTACACACTTACTTAGTGAAAATTATCCTGTACAGTCCACTCCTATGATCCTTCTGTTTTTTCATTAACTAGTAGAGCTGCCCCAGGTGATCATTTGATTTAGAAGACTGCCAAATTCCAATCTGCTGCTTACATCAAAGAGGAGAGAGTGTACCTAAAACCGTGCTTGAATTGGAACAGGTAACTACTGCACCAACAAGTGATTATTGAGTGATTGTGAGTGATGATTGAGGATTCATGTGAGGGAGGATGTTCAACTGTAATTTGGGAACTTGCTTGAGATGATTTGCAATGTTTAGGGCCTAAATGATGGGTGATAATGTTTTCCTAGAGGTGACTGGCCCTTGCACACTTAGCCAGATTTACTTGCAGGGTCCACTTTTCTGGTTCTTCAGAGACCAAAACAGTCACTTTAGTTAACAAACAAAAACCTATACAAAATACTGCAATTCTGTTACTCTACTTGCCCTTCAACAGCAGTGCAATACACGTCTATCTTGCTTGGGTCGTGACTGGGACGGATTTACTCAGAGTCAGGAGGAGGATGGAAGAACTCAGGGTGGGACTACAATCAACAGCTAGAAGCAAGAAGCTATTGACTTCAAAAGGAAGCCATGACTCTGAGGCCTAGTACTCAGCTAGGTGGAATGGAGAGAGGTGCGTTGATTTGTAAAATGCTGTTGGGTGTGTGTGTGTGTGTGTGTGTGGGTGTGTGGGTGTGTGTGTATTGTGTGTGTATGTGTGTGTTCCATTGGTGACAAAGGTGAAACTCTGAGTCCTCTTGTTTATTTTGCTCTGTCTCTGAGTCTTATTGGTACACTCATCATGAAGCTTACCATCTGCCTGTCATTCTCCTTGACTTTAAAATACAGTTATTGGGGGAATGGCCAAGATGGCGGATGGGTGAGAAGATTTTTCCAGTCTCTCTGTCCCTGCCGATCGTTTAGCGTGATACACTGCCCTTTCTGCCTGCTCCACCTGGCTCCCTCAATTGCTTGAGGGCACCTGCCCCTGTACCTGATGATCCTGCCAATCCCGTTGCAACCCCGACTCAACGCCTGTGACTGTGGCCTGGGGGACCGAGCAGCCGTTACTCTTGGCTAGATGGTGGCCGTCGAAGAAGGGTGGTGAATGTTGGCCCATCCGTAGCCATCCTTGCCTGTGTGATGGTGTAAACCATACCTGTGGCCCTCTGCACAACCTAGGGCTGAGACAAGTGGCTCCACCCCAGGACCCTGCTAGTTGAGCCTTTGGCAGACGCTGCCTTTCCCAAGCAACCAACATGGGAGAAGAACCGGCATCTGGGCCCATTGGGTCAGATCAAACCAGCAGTAAGTACGTGGCACGGCAATGAGGTGACAATACCAAACGCCTAATACACCTTTTGGATAAAATTCACCGGTCACAGAAAGAAGCCCTCCTTCTTTCCATCGATGCTAAAAATGCATTTAAATGCATCCACTGACCCTATCTTTTTGAGACTCTCCGAAAGATTGGCACTGGCAACAAATTTAACAGATGGGTCAGCTGCATATACAGCGCCTCCGTGCCTCAGAGTAATTCAACAACGTGCCATTCTCATCATTCCCTATATTAAACTGAATGTGTCAGGGATGTTAATGTTAATTGCGATTTGTAAAGCGTCTAATACCGGCAGGTCTCTAAGCGCTGAGAGAGAGTAGCCATAGCCCACCCCAATGAGTGGATGTTAGCCCCCGGTCAGCATCTGCGTTATGACCAGGCCTCTGTGAAGAGGAAGGTCTTCAGTTTTTTCCTGAAGGGAAGGAGCGCTTTTTCTGACCGGAGGTGTCCAGACAGCTTGTTCCACAGCTGCGGGATCAAGACCGAGAAGGCTCGCCCCCCTTTAGTCGTATTGTTAAACCATGGGCAGGCCAGCTGGCATCCCTCGGATGACCGAAGGGTGCGGCCGGGGACGTATCTCCCTAGGCGCTCTTTGATGTATCCTGGGGCCTGCCCATGAAGGGCCTTGTGGACAATACAGAGGCCCTTGAATCTAGCTCGCTGTTTGATGGGGAGCCAATGTAGCTGTTGCAGTAAAGGTGTGGCCCGTGCCCGTCTGGGGAGCTTGAAGATCAGCCTAGCTGCATCATTCATCGCTACTTGCAGTTTGCCTAGCAGCTTTTCCGGTAATCCAATGTATAGCGCATTGCCATAGTCTAGGCGAGACATGATCAGTGCGGTCACCACCGTCCGCCTGGTGGAAAATGAGAGGAGGGGTGATAATTTCCTTAGCTGCCTCAGCAAGCCCATGCAAGTCCTGATCACGGAGGCCACTTGGTTAGTCAGTGTGAGTTTGTCGTAAATTTTAATACCAAGGCTTTTTACAACTGGGGCTGGAGTCGGTGTGACTCCCAGCTCCTGTGGCCAGAAGCGGTCGGTCCACGGGTTGCTGCTTGTAGTGATGGCTAGGACCTCTGTTTTGTCTGGGTTGACTTTAAGTGAGTTGGCCGTCATCCAATTGACCACCTATCTAAGGATATCTTGCACGCGTGCGTGGGCTTGTGGGGTGTTGTCAATTTGCAGGATAAGTTGTGTATCATCGGCGTAATTGAACACCTGGCAGTCCAACCGGGCCAAGGCCCCCACCAGTGGTCTGAGATGGATGTTAAACAGAAGCGGCAATAATGCCGACCCTTGTGGGACTCCGCAGGTTAGTGACCCTCTGTCAGGAAGGAGGTAATCCATTGGTGTATCGTCCCACGGATACCTATGTCCCTGATTCGTGCCAGGAGTTGACTGTGGTTGACCGTGTCAAACACCGCCGAGAGGTCTAGGAGTACCAGGGCACACGGCTTCTTGCTGTCTGCTGTGAGCCTGATTTTGTCCAGCACCAACAGCATCACCAGCTCGGTGCTGTGGTGGGCTCTAAATCCTGCCTGCCTATCCCCGAGTAGCTGATGTTCCTCTATAAATGTCGATAGGGTTTTGAGGACGTGCTGTTCCATTATTTTAGCCAGGAAAGGAAGTTGGGAAATGGGCCTATAGTTTTTCATGTTAGCGGTGTCCGCTCCCACCTTTTTTAGTAGGGGGGTTACTCTGGCTTCCTTAAAGTTACCAGGGACCTTCCCCGTTTCCAGTGAAAGATTGATCAGGGCAAGGACCTCTCCCTCAATCGCAGGGAAGGCCAACTTGAATATCCTTGGTGGACATGGGTCTGCGGGTGAGCCTGACAATTCTGGTCACAATGTGGAACAAGGAGCCTTGGAAAAGAGGCGATAGGCTCCTCCATGTCCCAATGTGGCTCCTCCCTAGCTATAGAGCTCTGGCTGATGGGGGTGTTGCGTATGTCTGTTAAGATGTCCTTTACTTTATCTAGGAAGAAGGTCAGGAACCTGTTACAGTGTTCCTGGCTGGTGGGTGCTTCCTGCATCTGCTTTCGACTGAGCTCTTTCAGGATTCTAAAGGTTTCTTTTGGTTTGTTGTCTGCCTCCATAATCCAGGACTCATAGAATTCGGCCTTTCTTTAACCCTGGGCGGTGAACTCCGCTCCGCTCGTGGAGTTTGCAGAGTTTTCCGCACTCCGCGTTACGCGGAGATCGTGGAGTTCCGAAAAACTCTGCCCCGCGTAGCGGAGCAGAGTTTTTTGCCTCGCTCGCGTTTCTCAACGTCAAGTTGGTGACCGCAAGCGAGGAAAATCAACCTCCCGGCGAGATTTTTCCTCGTTGGCGAGCGTGGAAAATCAACCTCCTGGCGAGATGTCTCAACGCAGGGGGGTCAGGTTTCTCATTGCGAGTAGTCGCGAGAAACAGCCCGTTCGCATTGAGAAAGCTGCCACTCGAGCAAAAATCTACTCGAGCGGCAGAATAGGAAAGCAGGGACCGCTTGCTCTGTGCATGGTGCCGTTCGTGATGATTGCACAGTGTGGACAAGTATCCGGCACTGTGCAATCACCGCAAACAGCATTTTTCTATTGTACCCCGCCGCTGGCGGCTGAGTTTTTTTTGCACTTCGTGGTGTTCCGCGTAGTGCAACTCCGCGAGCTCCGCCCAGGGTTACCTTTCTTGTAAGGATAGCTTTTTTGTATGCAGCTAGTCTAGCCATGTACTCTATGAGCGCCTGCGGGTCATAGGCCTTACACCACTGTCTTTCATGCTGGTGCAGGGTCTGTTTCTGTCCCCTTAGTTCTTCCGTGAACCAGGGGGCTCCCTTGCCCTTGTTTTCACTCTTACTTCACGAGCCGGTGCTACCCTGTTGATGGCTACTCTCAGCTGGTTGGTGATGGATTCACTCTTCTCCTCGAGATCCTCTGGCCTAAGACTCCTCGGCGAGTGGCCTCGCAGAGCAACCCCTAGGCTATCTGCCTCAATTTTATTCCAGCTATGCACGATTTTCCATTCCAAAGGGGGAGCACGGGGCGACTAGCTTGGGGGACCTGGAGGCTGATCAGGTAGTGGTCCGACCAGTTACAGGGTCTAATATCCATCAATTTAACCTGTGGCTGAGTGGACCAGATGAGGTCTAGGGTGTACCCTTTCTCGTGGGAGGGAGTATCCACGAGCTGCTGCAGCCCCAGTGTGGACATAGTTTCCTCTAGCTGCCTGGCCTGTGCCTCTCTCGGTCGCTGGTCCCAATGGTAGTTGAAATCCCCCACCACCACGATTTGCTGATACCGTGAGCATAGATTGGTGACTATTTCAGTAAGGTGGTCATTGAACCGGAGGGGTCGCTCGTGGGGACGGTACACCACCATTATTGCCAGGCATGCTGGCTTGGTGCATACTTTTGCCACCAAGATTTCGGCGCCTTCTAGGTTTTCTCCAGCCAGTTTTTCTATTGTTAGCTGTTTATTACAGAGTAGCGCCACCCCCCTCTTTTCCCATCCTGCCTATGGTGCCATAGGGTGTAGTACTCTAAGGGTAGTGATGCTACCATGTCCGGCCCTGAGTCGCCATCGAGCCAAGTTTCTGTGACTGCTAGGATGTCGGGGGATTCTTCCTGAAGGAGGGTGAAGATCTCTAGGCAGTGCTTCTGGAGTGAGCGTGTGTTAAGTACTAGTGTTTTTAGGTACTTACTGTTACTATGGCCTATACCCTTAGGGATCTGGGGCTGTGCGGACCTCACCTCTCCCCCCCTGTGTAATGAGCAGTTTCTCGGCTAGAAGTATGCTCTCTACCTGTGGCTCCAGGGGGAGATCCCTGCGCTCTAGAGCCCTTAGCTCTTCCACCGAGTATGACTTGATTAGGCCAGGGGTCCTGGCCCCTGGTCCCATTCGGGCACGGACGGGCGCAGACGGGCGAAGGCGCGCCAGCAGCATGCCCGCTGCACACATCTGCTGCTTGCGTCCACTCCAGCGCGCTATTTATACCATCCCTCGCCCCTCCCCGCCAATCAGCCCTGGAGGCAGCAGCTGACTTCCCCCGTGGCCACTAGACCGCATTAGTGCAGCGGAAGTGGTGAGGAGTGATGCCCCCGTGAGTTGAGTCAGGTATGTGCCTCAGTTTCCCCACAATAGCATCAAATTCAATGCATTTCAACACATAAAACACAGTTAATCACAGGTTTAAAGAGGAAATTAAAAACGGTAAGAACAGGTTTGGTTTGGGGAGTTAAAATGTGTACGCACCCCCTGGGGTAGCTGTAGCGCGTCTCTCTGCCCCCTTCTTTTTGCTCTCTATATGGAGCCCATGGAACAACAACTGAGGGATAGTCCACACATTTTGGGAGTTTATTTTGGTGCAGAACATCATCTTATTAGCCTTTAGGCTGATGATGTCATTCTATCATTAACCAACCCGCTGACCTCACTACCTGTGCTACTTGAAGAATTTCAACTCTTTGGAGAGGCTTCTGACTTCAAGGTCAATCTACAAAAATCCCAGATTATGAATCTTTCAGTCACTCCCCCAAATGAATCTACCCTGCGTTCTCAGTTCCCTTTTGTCTGGGCAGAAGACTCCATCACTTTCTTGGACATCCAAGTGGCTAAGACTCTTTCCAGTGGAATCACCCACTTTCTACAAAACTCTGGCCCTTTATGGACCAGGCCGTATTGGCTCCAATATCTGGAAAGAAATTTGTCTGCCACGTAAACATACAACATGGGGTCTGTACCCCTCACCAGTGACAAGCTTGATCCTCAAAGTGTGGTACTCAGTTGTCCTTCGATCTGGTTTGGTGACATTTCGCTCTCCAATGACGCTGATTCTAAATAACCCTGATTTCCCTCCTGACCAAGTTCCAAAGGTGTTCAAACGATGGCACCCCGGGGGCTGCAAACGCATAGGTTTCCTTTTTGATCGAGATGGGATTATCCCATTCGACCAATTAAAATCATACTATTCTCGACTTCCAGCAAACTGTATCCCACATTTACAGCTGAAGCACTGGGTTACGTCGTCGGGATATAAAAGAGGGGCATCCCGGCCCCTGACCACCTTCGAGAAATGCTGCTTCTTAAATCTGAGGATAAACATTTTATCACCGAACTATATGCTCTCCTATCTAGGGAAGATCCCATGAATGGTCCAAAGGACAAATATGATGGGAGGCGGAGTTAGGACAGGCACTAACTACCAAAGACTGGGAGAACATTTTCTACAGATCTCATCACATGGCGCACAATATGGCTATCACGGAAAGGGCTTATAAGATTGCCTCCTATTGGTACTTAACACGAGCACGTCTTCCCAGATGGAATCCGGGGCGCTCCAAGAAATGCTGGCGTGGATGCGGGCACACTGGGTCCCTCCTCCATCTGCTATGACACTGTCCCAAACTCTCCCGATTTTGGGACCAGGTTTTAAATGATATTGACATGACTTTAAACAACTCTATTCCTAGGTTACTCGCATGCACTATTCTGGGGCTGCGGGCTGCCATATCCTTTGACCTACCCTCTCTACTGCAATCATGGCAGACAAATGGCTTTGGCACTGAGAGTGGGGCAGCAAGAAGTCCTAGCACTCTGGGGGAGAAAATCCCGGACCATATCTCTTGGTTGCATAAGCTGTGGTTCATTCTTGGGATGGAAAGGCTGTCCATGTCTGTTGATTCTAGTGGCATTTCCTATCTGGATACCTGGGCTCCCTTTATCCAGATCCTTTCCTCTGAATTCAGAGAACTAACATGTCTGACCTATTTACTGGTACTTAGCCTGATCCCCCACGAAACTCAGGTAGCAGGCTAAGACTCCATTACCTACATAATTCTTCTTTCTCTTTCTCTACAGTTTCGGCCCTGGACAAACAATTTATGTTTACAAGATCTTTGTGCAGAGGAGCAAGGGGGCTGATATGGGTATTTGTTTTTCTTTTATGTTATAAAATTGCCTGTCTATTGCTGCCAGCCTCAGGGCTGTAGGCAAATAGCTGTATTCCAAATGTCGGATGCCCTTTCTCGCTGCTGGCCACTGGCTGTAGGCAGATAGCTGTGTAACAAGCTCTACAAAGCTCAATAAATTGAATTATTCCATAAAATACAATTCTATTTTACCATCCACAGGCCTTCTCATCTCCTGCACAAATGAAATGTGAAGCTGAGCTCAACACTTCTGCTTACATACCGGACCAGTCCAGACAGATACCCAAGAGTGATGGACATTAAGGCTAGGCGGAGCTCGCTGAGTTTCACTCTGCAGAATTCCACGGAGTTACCAGAAAACTCCGCCAAATTCCGAGGAATTCCGCAAGCAGGCGGAGTACCAAATGTGTTGTGTGTGTCACACCAACAGACAAAACCATAGGCTATAGCAGCACCCACGCACTCACCTTTCTTGTGGAGGCGGCTCGCTCTGCAGTCTGCACTCTGCACTCTGCAGCTGCTTGGCCTGGGAAATACCGTTGTCGTCACCCACAACACCGCATGCAGCTCCCCTGCTCCAGCCTCCACCTGTGACCTGCCTCTTTGGTGGGTAACACTCACTGCTCTAGCACCCTCCGGGAAAAGGCAGACAGAAGCCCAGGCCATGAACATACAGCCAAGCTATGGTGGCAGCGATCAGGTTCCCAAGCGGAGTCATGGCTGCCCAGGTCGTAATTGCTTTTAAGAAGGCCTCACGTGGGGGTGGGTCGGTCGGGGGCTCCATCCTGCACCGGCCAACCAGTGCCTGCCAAGCCAGAGTGGGCACTGGTAGCACCAGTGTGGTGCACTGCACATCGGGTCAACGACCCGAGAGAGAAGGACTCTCAGCAGCGAAAGCGCATTGAGAGCAAGCAGCACACGTCATCAAACTCTGGTGTGTGAACTGTGAAGACAGAGTTAAATTCTGCGCATGTGTCGGGGGAATAACTATGTCACAACAGGTAGCCATCTTAATAACAGGCTCTGTAGTGATTGGAGCACTGTCGACAATTGCACAGGGCCTTCCTGACTCTCATGTATGCCCACATGCCCACATAGAAAAATTCCGCTCCACTGGGAATGCGGAATTTTATCAGAAACTCTGTCTTGCACATGGAGTGCGGAGTTCCTGAATTCCACAAACTCCGTGAGCGGAGTCAGTTTCTCCACCCAGGATTAATGAACATTCCCGAGGAGAATGCAGATGCCCCCCTAATTTTGCAGTACAATATAATTTCTCTTTTAACAATCATATTTTGAGAACTGGGTGGGTGGGTTCACTCCTCCATATTTTTTTTCCATCCTAGAAGACAGAACATTTAGATATGTGATAACTTAGGTCTCTCAGGCAGAAGGACTGTTTGTAATGCATTTAACTGTACTGTAGTTTATTCCTATTTTTCCTTCCACAACAGATTGATTACGATGATGTGCTGCTCATCACCTAGATGAATGTTGTCTTTGTGTAGTATTTGTCATTGTCAAACCTTTCCCTAAATTCCCTTTCCCATGCATTCATCAAACCCCTAACCCTCTTCCCCCAGTGTGTGTGATTTATTGAGGTGTGGCTTAGTTTACACCATCAATGGATCACACACTTGGTGGGTTGGATGTGGTAAAAGCAACACCAACTCACTGCAGGATCTTTTATTACCGAAGCAATAGCACACTCTGGCCCCATTTACCCACCCGAGCATAAAGGTGATCTATATTTTTGATAAAGAACGAAGAACATCAGTCATCAGCATCATCATTCAGGACTTGTGTTGTGTAACTGTAAATGACTAACCTTGTCCACTCAAGACTTTGAGTCCAGTTTTCATGACGCGAGGATTTCGTAACTTTAGTTTTAATTAAATAATAGCTCTCCATTACTCAGAAGTTAATATTGCTATTTTTTGTTATTTTATCACTATCAGGAATTCTTTGCTGTGTCATGTAGTAGTCTGGTCTCAATTCTTTGTAAAAATTTGATATCATTTATGACCCACTAACTCAGTGCTTTTATTTCCATTTAGTTGCCTGCGATGTATAATCCTTCAGCTTAATCCTACAGTTGGAGCTAACCTGGGTAGGAGTGGGACCTCGCCTGTGAAGCTGTGATGCCTTCCCTGTTATTGCTTCATCTATATTCAGGTAAAACAACTATGGATGGAGTGAAGTGAACCAGTTAATTTAGTAGGTAAGTAGCTATCTGCTACTGCAAGTAATCGTTTATCTAGGTTGTTGAAGACAATATAGGTCATGAATTGGCAGCATCCCCTCAATGGTCAAGATAGTTACAGAGGTATAACTACCTATAACTAAGTGGTATACACTTTTGCAAGCAGATAAACAGGCAGCGTAAAAACTATAGGCAGCAGCGCAAAGTAAAAGTAAAACACAATAAAATACTTCAGGCATACATTTTGATGAAATATAATAATGTTACCCTTTATTTATTTTTACAAACAAACCCACCCTTTCCACCAACAACAGGCTCACCCCCTCCCCAAACAAATTGACCCAACCACCAATGTTCAAAAATGTCCAACAAATAAAAGAAAAACAGTCCCAGCAACCTTCCCATCCTCTCCACCGCAACAAGTTCCTCCCATCAAAACAACATTTTTTAAAAAGGACTAGAAGAGGGCATTGCCCATTTGAGTCCGGAACTGGTCCAGGCTCTGCTCCATCCTGACGAGCCAGCTCTCCATAGTTTCCAGCTGCCTCAGGCTGCACCGCTGTAATGGCCTGTCAGAGTGGGAAGGGGTGGCAGCAGTTGTTGTCAGGGCCCCTGTCTACTGGCGGTGGTGCCAGCGATGGGTCGGGCGGGAGGCTGAGGGTGATCAGCAGCACTGGGGCCCAGCTGAGAGGAAGCTGTTTCTGACTCTTCTTCTTCCAGGACCACCAGCCACTGGTATTCTCACTGGATAAATTCAAGCCTCTACCGCCAGAGATAGGCTGCTATCTCCTGCCTGGTGGGTGGTACCGGTGAACCAGCAAGAGTAGCTATATTGAGAAAAACAAAAAGAAAATAAGAAGTGGAGTTAATATGAAGACATAAAAGATTTTAAAAAGGGTTGTTTATAATATTACAATCATAAAACTGCTAAAAAAGTACAAAGTGTAAAAACTGGTACCCAACCATTGAGGCTAGAAAAAGTAAAATGCAATTCTATGAGGCTGCAATTCTGTATATTCGTAGGCAAATGTTGGACATTATTTGCAGAGCAGTGCAGCGGTTAACAAATTTGTTTTGTTGTTCCATCTTGACCAAATTGTTATTATGCCTGACATGGCCATTCCATCTTCTTTTTACTATAAACTACTGCTTTAGCTTGCCTCTAGCGTCTTAAGCGATTTAGCGCGTATTCTCCACGACCAACCTAAGAATTTGGCAATGGAGATGACACAGAACTCGGTAGTGTTTGACCTCATAATTCTTAGCGCTGTGGAGCTAGACCTGGTACCCAAGGTAGTGCATAAGGGTTTTAGCCATTTGTCCCGGGGGGCCTTGTAGGCGGGACAAACAAAAAGGATGTGTGGGATTGACTCTTCCTGCTCTATACATAAATAGCACTTATTGTCGTTAGTGTTGTGCCATTTGTGGGTAAAGGATTTTAATGGTAATGAGCCAACCCGGAATTGAAAGAATAATCTCCTGTCAATAGGCTTGGTAATCACATCCCAGGAGGGCTCGTACCTTGGACAAGGCTTATGCTCTATAAAAGAGCCGGTCAAGGAAGTATACTCAATGGTACGTGAGCTGCTTGTGGTAACCATAGACCAGTATAGCTCCTTGAGTTCTCGTTTCGTTGGGAACCGGTGGCCTTCTGGGTCTTCCCACCAATGGCTCAAGCCCATCTTAACTAAGGTGCTCTTCACCTTTTGTAGCCAGCTTATCTTACAGGAGGTATCAGCCTGTCTAACATCCTTTAGTGCTTTTGCATAGTGTGATAGTTCAGGAGTGGACCATAGTCTGCACCAGTAGGCTATCGGTCTAAACCTTGCTGTCTCCTCCAGGCGATTACATCCTAGGTCATAGAAAAGGGGCTTTAATGGAGTACTTTGCGGAAGGCCTAAAAGGCCTCTCACAAATTTGTTCTGGGCTAAGACTAGAGGTGTTAGTTTGTCGAAGCCCCAGAGTTCTGCCCCATATAAAGTCACTGCCACGACTTTGTTGTTGTAGATCTGCATCGCTGGACCGATGTGCTTAGTTTGCAAGGTCTTGTGTTCTCTCAATAGTGCACCAGCTATTTGGCAGTGTTTAAGGGCCATGGTCTCGATCTGAGGCTTCCAATTTAGTTTTCGCCCAAGGGTTATCCCCAGATAATTGAAAACATCAGTCTGTTCAAGGTTTTCCTTGTTTAGGTTTACTCTGCCCTTTATTGCTCTATGTTTGTGAAGGACCATGAATTTAGTTTTGCTTGTATTTATTAAAAGACCACGATCCTTACAGAAAGCCTCAAAGCGCGTCAACGCCCTCTGCAGCCCACTTTGTGTTTTTGAGATGACCAACATGTCGTCCGCGAACATAAGTATCGGGACTTTGGAACCTGCAAGTGAAGGAGCGTCTGTCGGGAACAAGGAAAAATAGTCGACGACCCCATTTAGAAATAGGGAGAATAGTGTTGGGGCCATTGCACACCCTTGACGAACCCCTTTATATACAGGGAACCGATCTGTGGTATTATCCTGTGAGCCCCAGCGCACTTGAGCGTAATTGGCCTCGTGTAGTCTGACAATGATGGATAGTAAGTCAAGTGGCATCCCCAGATCCTTTAGGACCTCCCACAGCTTTTTTCGGGGTACCATGTCAAAAGCGGACTTGAGGTCCACGAAGGCGGCATAAATTGTACCTCCTGCTAGCACCACCACCCGCCAGTAAATTAGAATAAAATGGAACACCTGGTCAATGGTGCTCACATGAGCACGAAAACCAGCTTGGAACGGGGTTGGTATGTCATTCTCTATGATCCAGTTTTGGATTCTGCCCAGCACTAACCTTGCCAAAATCTTCTGCATTGAGTCTATAAGACTGATTGGCCTATAGTTGCTGGGACTGGATCGGTCTCCCTTTTTGTAGATCGGCAGAATTTCTGCTCCACGCCAAGATTCTGGTATTGGGGCTCCACTAGCAATTGCATTTGCTAGTTGCTGTATATACCTTTGCCAGATGTCACTATCATGCAGGAACAAGTCTGCAGGTATACAATCAGGGCCTGGGGCTCTACCATGAGGTACTGCTCTTAACGCCGATTCAACCTCACCCAGATCAAAAGTTAACGCCGTGTCAGGGTGAGGAACTTGAAACAGTTCTTCTATCCCCCTCACATCATCTGCAGCAAATTGTGCCTCAAAGAAAGTAACCCACTGTTCTGGTGCCACATAATTGTGTGGTGTAGGAGCCTGACCACCACTACCCCATTTGACCAGATGCCAGAACTTTTGAGGATTTTTCTCTGTACTGGCCTGTTTTAGGTCATGCCATCTGAGTTCGTCCCACTCTTTCTTCGCTTTTAGCTGGGATGCTCTATAGCTCTTCTGTGCTAGTCTGATTCTACCCAATTCCTTTGATTTTATAGCTGAGGCCAAGATCCTGTAGGCATCTCTACACGACTTATTATACCAGGTAGCGTGCTTTGTGTTGGCTTTACTTTGCTGACTACTGGACTTTATAAAATGGGTTTTAATTTTGGCAAATAAATCTTCATGGGCTCGACTTATGGTCTCATTTAGTTTGGCCTGAGAGGTAGCAGATTGGAAGACTGCTAGGGACTTCACGACTTCAGCCCTAATCAAAGCGAGCGATTGTTAATTTTCCAGAATGCGGTCCCATTTGACCCGCCTCATGTCATTACAAATAAGGGCATTAGCTGTCGAACACTGAGCTACCTGTGGCTGGGGCGTTACTAAGCCTTGGGCTGACATCTTAAGTATGAGGGTTATGATCACTTTCTACTCTTTCTATAACCTCCATGTCAATGAGAAGTGGCCAGTGTTCTAGATTGATAAGGAAGTAATCAATGCAGCTCCTTCTCTGGCCATTACAGAATGTATGGGAACCATTTCTGTCCGAGGGGACTCTGCCGTTAACTGCCCTAATACCCCGCTCCATACACAATCCTTAGAGTTGTAGAGCAGCCTCCGTCCATTTCTTGATCGGGGGCAGCTCTAACAAGGGGATATTCCACTGTGTGTCTTCCTCCTCATTAAGATTACTATCGTCCTGGTCAAGGGGCTCGAAGGTGGTGTTAAAATCGCCTGCTATAACAAGGTTACCCAGTCCGCGACATTTATCTAAAAGGTCATCTAATAAAGAGATGGTGTTAGACTGTCTGCCTCCTATGTGACTTCTAGCATACACATTGAATATCATTATTTGGGTATGCGGATTTGGTTGAAGCCGAATTGACATTATGTCTGGGTTGTCAATAAAAATTTCTTCAACCCTATAGCGGGAACTCTGTCTGACCCAGATTGTTAGCCCACCTGATGGTCTGCCCCGCTGACCGCCGATTGCGGGTTTGAAGAAATTAAGGTAACCTGGGCGGTAGATTGGATTAGCGGACCATGTTTCCTGGAATATGCAGATATCCTAGGCTTCAATAAATGCTGACCATTCAGGAGATGGAATTTTGGACTGCAGACCCGCAATATTCCAGGAAACATATACAAACTGGGCTGGCTCCTGCTCAAACCTGGGACAATATATGTTGCCACAATCGCGCTCCTTTATTCCAGTAACCAAAGGAATCCTGGCCTGATTAGTGGTGTTACTAGTGGGGGTTAATGGCAAACAACCCTGGACTTCGCCATCCGACTTGATTACTACTGGTTGTTGGAGTGGATGGGGGATGTTCTCTAACCATCAATCGCTCAGATGTAAGGTGGACCCCTCTGTGCAGTTATCATCGGTGTTGCATGATCTCGTGTTGGTTGATGGTTCTGGGGGATTATACTTTATCCTAATTTTTGTTTGGATCATGTGTGAGGTCCTGATGTCAAAGGCCACTAGATTATCAACAAAATTAGTATTGGATAGTGTTAAACAGACGTAGTCGTGCTCCATACCAGATACTCGTGATCTTTTGGCTGAGAGAATGTCTTGCCTTATAATAGATCTACACTTCCTCACGTGCCTAAGCCATTGTGTGCATTTGTTAATGAGAGAATGTTCGTCTTCTTTTATTAGACTGGGGCTTATTTTGGGTATATTAGTTAAAAAGAGTTTGCAGTTGGGATTTAGCGCCGTTGGCTGCTTTTGACTAAGGTAGACTCCCTGTGGTGTTTGACCAATCAGATGGTTTCTATTTGGAGGAGTATAATCAACGACACCGACCTCTGTGCGCTGTGAGCCTAAGCTTCCTGGCCTGACCTGCATGCGAGGAGGGGGGAGTAAAGTGTGGGCCCCTCCGTAAAGTTGGGGGGGGGTACAATTCCCTAGATTGCTGAGGGTCCACTAGATTGGTGGCAGAGGCCATATTATTAGTAGTTATGCCGACATATTGCTTTCCTATAAAATTGGACTGCTGGAGCATAGTCGGTCTATACTTTATGCAGGGAGAATCTTGGGTCAATTGTTTTATGGAGTCTGTTAGCATGCCAACTATTTATTTAAGAGCACAGACCTCCTCGGTTAATTTGTTGGTCTGCGCTTTTAAGCCCTCAATCTGACTAATGAACTGTTTCGTACACCCCTGCGCACATACTGGTGCGGATACTGTGTCATTTAACCCGTGTGATGGCTGTTCGACCAGGACATCATCGTTCAGATCAGTGAGGGGGGCGAATCTATTTGTGCACCTGGGTATGGGCTCGTGAAGGCTTGAGTTGAGTGTGATGGGGCTTGTGGGTGGCGAATTGACACTCACAGTGTGTGTGGTTTCCCCTTGCTTGCTCGATGGAGGCCCCTTTGGCGGCTGTCTTCTAAATATACCGCAATGGATGGTGGACCGCTAGGGTTGGTAGAACTAGAGGAAGGTTCCCTGTTAACATGGCAGGGGTCGGTGCCTGAAGGTGCTGTTAATATGTCTTCACATTCATTTATCAGGCTGTCAATACGACCCATGACACAATTGTTGTCTTTGTGTTTTAATGATTTAGTAGATTTTTTTGCCTTCTTCCCCTTCCCTGCTAGGTCCCCCCCTGCGCCTGTGCCCTCTGTGGCTTTCCGTTTCCCCATTTTTCTCCTAACGCTTGAATGTGTAACCGATGATATGACAGTAGATAGTGTTACAAAACAAGGTTATAGTAAAGGCTTCAACTAGATGGTATTAGCTGAGCATAATCAAAAACGAAGTGGGAGCCCAGAAGCTAGATGATTTGACCCCCTAAAAGAACGCTGGAACCCAGTCCGGCGCACACTAACAGTCGAGAGGGGGCCAATACCCAGAATGTTAGTGGGTCTTGTTTAACACAAATCAAATAACCAGGGGCAAATGACCGGGAAGAGCACCAAGTCAGCTTTGGGGTTGTCCAAGCAGACGTACTGAGCTCCTTTGGCGCAACAAACAGGAGATGACCGTGAGCCAGCAAGGAACAATCGGGAGGTTACAGTACCTTTTCAGTTTGAATCGAGAGTCCTCACACGGTTGATCTGGGCCAGATGAAAGGGGTATGGCCCTGCCCTGTCTCCTCCTGTCAATGACGGGCAAGGACGGGCCCGCCCTTGGCCTTACCCGGGCTTCACCCGGGCGCGGCCTGCACACGTCCCGCGTCGTGGGAGAGTGTTGGTGCTTTTGTAGCGCTTGCGGCCCCTCCTCCTGGCAGAGAGACTTCTGGGACTTGGAGTCCCCCTCGCAACTGGACCGGGTGGAAGGCTGGTGCGTCCCACGTCGCGGGAGAGTGTTGGCGCTTTTGTAGCACTTGCGGCCCCTCCTCCTGGCAGAGAGACTTCTGGGACTTGGAGTCCCCCTCACAACTGGACCGGGTGGAAGGCTGGTGCGTCCCGCGTCGCGGGAGAGTGTTGGCACTTTTGTAGCGCTTGCGGCCCCTCCTCCTGGCAGAGAGACTTCTGGGACTTGGAGTCCCCCTCGCAACTGGACCGGGTGGAAGTCTGGTGCGTCCCGCATAGTGGGAGAGTGTTGGCGCTTTTGTAGCGCTTGCGGCCCCTCCTCCTGGCAGAGAGACTTCTGGGACTTGGAGTCCCCCTCGTAACTGGACCAGGTGGAAGGCTGGTGTGTCCTGCGTCGCAGTAGAGTGTTGGCGCTTTTGTAGCGCTTGCGGCCCCTCCTCCTGGTAGAGAGACTTCTGGGACTTGGAGTCCCCCTCGCACCTGGACTGGGTGGAAGGCTGGTGCGTCCCACGTCGCGGGAGAGTGTTGGCGCTTTTGTAGAGCTTGCAGCCCCTCCTCCTGGCAGAGAGACTTCTGGGACTTGGAGTCCCCCTCGCAACTGGACTGGGTGGAAGGCTGGTGCGTCCTGCATCGCGGGAGAGTGTTGGCGCTTTTGTAGCGCTTGCGGCCCCTCCTCCTAGCAGAGAGACTTCTGGGACTTGGAGTCCCCCTCGCAACTGGACCGGGTGGAAGGCTGGTGCGTACCGCGTCGCGGGAGAGTGTTGGCGCTTTTGTAGTGCTTGCGGCCCCTCCTCCTGGCAGAGAGACTTCTGGGACTTGGAGTCCCCCTCGCAACTAGACCGGGTGGAAGGCTGGTGCGTCCCGCGTCGCGGGAGAGTGTTGGCGCTTTTGTAGCGCTTGCGGCCCCTCCTCCTGGCAGAGAGACTTCTGGGACTTGGAGTCCCCCTCGCAACTGGACCGGGTGGAAGGCTGGTGCAACCCGCGAAGCGAGAGAGTGTTGGCGCTTTTGTAGCGCTTGCGGCCCCTCCTCCTGGCAGAGAGACTTCTGGGACTTGGAGTCCCCCTCGTAACTGGACCAGGTGGAAGGCTGGTGTGTCCTGCGTCGCAGTAGAGTGTTGGCGCTTTTGTAGCGCATGCGGCCCCTCCTCCTGGCAGAGAGACTTCTGGGACTTGGAGTCCCCCTCGCAACTGGAACGGGTGGAAGGCTGGTAGTATATTGCTGGTCCCCTAGCGCATTGGAATTTGATATGATTATGATCAGGAGAGTCACAAGGTAAATTTTAAGTTATACGCACAAATGCCTCGCATAAAGCACTGACTGTGTGGCAGAAAAGTATTCAGGCTGAATAACACTGGATTTAAAAAACAGTGATTTGATTTGTTTTTTCTTCAAAAGGCTTTTCAATTAACTAAATAGAAACTTTGAGTGGAAAAATAAATTACCTCTCATTAATGAGTGAAGCATTATGCACTATGAAGTACAAGTTGTGTGCTGTGATAAATTAATGGAGGCATGCTCATTGCTAGTCAGCCCGTTGGGTATTTTGATACTGTCTGCTGCTGGGGCAGCTGTAGTTGACAATTATCTATTTTTAATTACAATGGCCCTACTCTTCTCCAAATGCCTTTCTCTTTCTTCCCTGACTCCAAAGAGGCAGATGCATAATAAATAAGATACTATGTCACACACCTCACATATAAAATGCGGATATTATTCTGTCGGCCGTAAGTAGACGGTGGGGAAAACAATGCACTGTACTACAGGGAAAGGAACAGCTATATATATTGTATGGGGCACGTTCATCACAGTGTATCACATACCCCAAACTTGAAATCAAATCATGCACTTAGTCCCACTTTACTCACTGACCTCACCCACCACCACATAATATTTTAAACAAATTTATTCGCTGGGCAGTAAGGAAAGGAAACTTGACTTACTCTACTGCAGGGTAGGATAGAGGGATTAGATGGGTAGGTTAGAGCTTTTGATATAGAATAGAGGGGTCACTGTCACTACACTGATCATTGATTTATCATGTGACTATTAAGTTTTGTCCTATTCAGTCACTGTAGTTTACAGAAGTCGAAAGGGAAAAATCTGAACAGGCATAAAATAAATCTGTTATGGGAACCCATTAAATATATTTTGGAATCACTTCACATGGCTATAAAATGTGGCACATGCCATGTCAGGATTTCTGCCACAGCTCACCTCTCTTGACTATCACAATATATCCGCAAGACTCATATCATTGCTACCAACACTTATGAATGAACAAATTTATTGTACCCTGACTTTTGACCATATTACATGCTGTTGGTAAAAGCTAGCTGCAGCTGGTGTTCCCTGGTTTGTTTAAAAATGCTTCATAGCTTTTACAAATGTTTTGCCATGCATATGCAAGGTCAGGTTTCAGTCACCATGGAAACATCCAGAAAATCCACCAGAATAATCATCAAGCAACTGGCATAGATGACCTCAACGTAAACCTTCTGGAAGACAGCCCTCATCAATTTAATCCCCTATCCCTTGCTATAAGCAATTAGAATGTGACCTTTGTTAACATTGTAAAACACCGTCTAGAAGACAGCTTCATCAAATGAATCATCTGTACCTGTTCTTTGATATAAGCAATTAGAACGCAACCTTTGTGAACTTCTAAAACACCTTTCTAGAAGACAGCCTCAAATTAATCATCTGCACCTGTTCCGTGCTATAAGCAATTAGAACACCACCTTTTTGAATATTCTAAAGCACCTTCTAAAAGGCAGCCTCATCAAGTTATTATCTGCACCTGTTCCTTGTTACAAACACTTAGAATGTGACCTTTATGAACGTTCAAAAGCAGTCTTATTTAAAGACCGTCCACACTCCTCCCCTTTGCTTAGCCTCTTTGCTTGCCACTTACCTGTTTCCTGGCTTCCAGGACTCTGTCTTGCCAGCTCCCTTGTTCCTTCCACTTCGACCTCACCTCAAAGGGCTTCCCGCTACAGTCTCGGACCTGGATGGAAAAACAAGAAGAAAAGGAGAGACGCATTATCAGACTTGATTTCGCTAAGCGCTGAACTCAGTTGCAACATAGTGCTTGCAGACAAGGTAACCAGTGTTTTGGTTCAACTTGAACATCCTGTTGGCTGGGCTCTGCCAGACAGGACTTGGGTGAAGGTAACCCCGTCCAAATTAGTTTGTGGGTTTGATGCTGGAATAATACTCACTACAGTTTCGAAACTTTGATGAAGGAACCTCTATGGACTATCTAAAAATAACTGACAACAAAACTAAAGGTTGGTTGAGATACAAAAAACTTTTGTGAGGTGATACCTTAAAAGATATAGCTAATACTAGGCTAAAACCTTATTATTTGTGTGTTTATAGATAACATATCTGCCACTACCACTTATCAGACTGGTGTGAATGCCTGCTGCAATGTTGCGGTTGAATAGATGAGCCACAGCATCTTTTGACTCCAGACGCTCTGTCCATCCCAACCCCCTTTCCCCCTGGGATTTGCCACCGGAGCAATGTCTCCTTCTGTTCACCGAGGGCAAGACTCAAGGGGATTCGGGAACTAATGTCGCCGCCCCATTGGAATCACCTTGGATCCAGGTAGGTGTCTTATGACATGCTAATAATGGATTTTTCAATTTTTTGGTCGGCTGGGATGGAGGAACCTAGGAAAGAATAAAGGAGTGAAGTACTAAGAGGTGACTGAGTGGACGAAGGGAGACACACTTTGTGTGTTCGGTTTGTAGTGCATTGAAAACTTTGCAAATGCCACATTAACTGAAGCAGACACACATTGCACAGCCAACACTGCAGTCACAAAGTGAACCTTACTGCACTTTGGTCAAGGGTGTCAAAATGCCATAGGCGAGGAGGGGGGTGATGAATGATGATGGGTGGGATACATCTACCTCGCTTAACAAATACAGTGAGTCAAGGGAGTAGAACAAACATTTAATAATACTCTCCACTTTGAACCATAGCTTTGATAACCATAAAACAAAGTAAGCGAAGTAGGTGAGCAGCATGCACCTCTCCATGAGAAGAGCTTTTCATCTATGCAATTCAAATATTCATTCATGCTTTCATGCTAGTCACCATGATTTAAGCTTTACTTTCTCACATCCAGACTTTCACCAAAATTTCCAATCCATAAGCCATCCATTTAATATCCACCCTTTCTTCCAACCCACCTTCCCTTAATCCACCCACTCACCATTTCACCCACCCACCCAAACTTTCACCCACCCACCCAAACTTTCACCCACCCACCCACCCCCCCTTTCACCCACCCACCCCCCCTTTCACCCACCCACCCCATCACTCATATACAATCTCACCCATCATTTCTTTAATGCTTCCCTCAAGCCATCAACGCTCATTATGTGAGGTTTTGCTGAGTTTCAGATAGAAGAGGTCATGACTCAACCACTACTGCAGCTGGTAAAGCGGGGGGTTCACGGTCACGAGTCAAAAGTCGGTGACGCCCTGGTAGCTAGTGAGTATAATAGTGTCAATAGGCAAGCAATTATGTGACTTACCAGTGCCAGTCCCTGCCGCCGCTTCTCCGCCTCCAACTGACTCTCCTCTGCAGCGGCACTTGAGCCGGCATCACTGGTGGTCTGTGTGGCTAGAATAAAACATTACACATTTTTATTATACCAGATATGCCTCCCCTTAATTTTTTCAATCCAAAAAAATACAACCGCAATATATACATCACTACAGTTCGGTTAGCACTGCAGTATTTTCTAACAAATATATCACTCTGGCCATTTTGTCGGTTGACAATGTTAGACAAGCCAGGTAGTGAAGTCGAACAAAAACCTTTTCATAATAGAGGGGCAGAGCTATAACCTATGATGGTCATAATGACTCAGAGTCATTGAAGCACAATGAAGGGGTAGAATAATAGTCAATGAAAGACTTATGGTGTTGGTTGGCAATTTCAAAGGGACCTCATACTTTACAGCCATGCTACACTGTCATGGAAACTGCTGGTATACTGTACAAATGAATTTCACAGCCCAACATTGGGGGGTCCAATGACCACTCTCTCTTTAATTGTTGGAGCATGCGCAACAAAAAGAAAGCCTTCTCAACAAACATACATGGTGAATATTATTTATAATACTAGCTTACTTGGGCCTGTAATCTTCACAGTAGACAGTAGAGTAAAATGTGTTCTTAGTCTTACAGTGCCACAAAATATAGAGGGGAGAGGGAAATATTACCAACAAAGCAAAAGATAAGTGAACTAGAGACCGGAAAAAGTCAGCTACCAAAATAAAAAACATGAAATTAGGAAACAAAGAATGGGTGGATAATAGGAATAAAACTAAAATTGGATAGGGGAGTTGGAAAACAATAAGAGACAGTGTAAAAAAATAAAAAAGGCAAAATTTAAAGTAGCATAGTGGGCAGAGGAAAATGAGCTAATCTGTTGTGCTTTGCATGCATGGGTTCGTATCTCGTCCTCGTCGCCATGTGAAAGGAAGACAGCAGGTAAAGTTGTCAGAGCAACTTTATTTCTCGCCAGTAACATCAGGCTCCAGGCAGCAACTCCCGTCCTGGAACCGAGCACCAACATTCCAATACCCGAAGATTCTACCCTAAGCCCTTAAAGGTCATAAAACCCACCATTAGGAAATTGACAAAAATAAATGATAGGACATACTGGGGTTAGCAGAGGCCTCGGCAGCGGTGCTGGTGGTTGGCACCTCCTGACCAGCTACTCCCGGACCCGCCTCCGCAAAGTCCCTCTTCTTGCCCTTGGGTGCTGAGGTAAGAAATGAAGATTAAAAAAAATAGATTAGCGATTCAGTTAATCTCTACAAAATTATTATGACAGGCAAAAGCAGTCACATTGTACTTATCTAATACAGATCGTCTGTAGAACTAGTTTTGAGTCTGTTGACTATCGCTGAGTTGACCATACTAATCCTAAAATCCCTAATCCAAATTTCCTTAACAAAAACTACATTTGGAACGAATGCGTTGCAATTAATGATCTTTGATTCTATTCTCATTTCTCAACCCCTTTGATTGACCAAATCAGCCTCCCTTTTCTGCAATGCATAGATGCAAACTACACATCAATGTAAAATAGCTTGGATCTGTACGAGATACATAAAGAAAGTCACAGAGAACGCTATCTCACTGATATCACTGATTCACTACGGTGACAGGAGAACAGAAGAGTCTACAGTGGCTTCGTAATTAATCAGCCAAAGCAAGAGCTGGTGATGACTACCATTAGGTAGCACTGAGCACCTGCCTAGATGAAAACGGATCACATTATAATAATATTCTTAACATAAACAGAACGTAACTTACCTCTGAGTGTGAGCAACATGCTATTCGGGAAAAAAATGTTAGCATGCAAAACATACACAACAAATAATTAATCATACTCACCAAGCCCCAGGATCTCGACACTGAGTTGGTCAAGCAGGTCCTGCTCCCGGTCAAGAACACCCACCCAGATGTGCCGCAGGGGGTATCCACTGCAGGGCCTGCTGCCAGCATGGGGGGGAGCTGGCGCCGCACAAAAGAAACTAGTGCTGCCGCCTCCTCCTCACTGAAGATAGCTCGGGCTGCACACCTGGGCGGCGGTGCAGCTTGCAAGGTAGGTGACTGCTGCTTGCTGTTCAGGGGGGCCTGGCGCCGGTACTACCTACACCCGCTCCTCCCTTATCCGGACCCAGATAATGACATGAGAAGAGTTTTGGATGAGGGGGTCGTATAAAACCCCCGGCCGTATTTATTAACATAAAATTTTAACATAATTAAACATAATTATTTTATACAGTATTTACACAATACGCAGAAAAACATTGGATTCCATTGATTACATTGATAAGTACAGATTTCAGATGGCTAACCTTAACATATCTCTAATACAAGGTTTTCCTATCCGAATCTAAAACAATCATCATAAATAATCAATAATAGCAGTTAATTTTCTGCGTATCTCTATGAGCCTACGGCAAGGTCAATAACTGGTGTCAGATCCTTATCAACTTAAACCCGCCCTCCAACCGGAGTGCGCATGCGCAGAGGGCCCGTTCACCATGAGGGTACTTCCCCCCCCCCCGGTTACCCCCGTACGCTCTGTATATTATCTCCATAAGGGGCCCTTGCAGTTCTGCACCGTTTACTGGCGCCATTGTGCACGTGCGGGGTGGCCAACCAGCCTCGGGAAAGCGTGACTCCCCACTCCCCCGCACCCATCCAGCCAACCGGCTGTAACTGCCCCTGGAGTTCTAGGAGAGACCACTTGTCCCTCCCCCTTGGGCGACCCCATTCAAGAATGGCGCCACCCTCTAAGGACCTTAAATGTACTGCTCACCAATCATGACCTTACCGCCACAGGCCAGCATAGTTGACCGACTATCTGGCCCCCCCTCATGCTAACTAGATGGTCATGTTCTGCTTCTGAAGCCACCCAACCACGCTAGCAGATTCTCTAGGAAGATTTCATTGCCTACTTTAGACAAGTGGACACCGTCCTTTAGGAAGCACGGCTCCCCCCTGATACACCCGTGGGCGATCGTCTGTAGATGGGGAGACCTGAACAGCCTCTCAATCTTATTATTGATCCTTCTTACTGACTGATTCAGTGCCCTCACAGACTCCCCGCCCCTCCATTGGAATCTGGGTATAATCTGTGACCATACTATGGTACAGCCCTGGCATGTCCTAGCTAACCAACCTACCTCTGTGATTATGGTTTCCACTAGCCCCCTTCTACCCAGATTCGCCAGATCGTTCCCTCCCAGGTGCAAGATGATAATACTGGGAAGAGCCCCACCCCTGTTCAACAAGTCTATCACTAAACCCCTAAACTGACTAAAGCGGAGACCCCCCTGCCCATGAAATGATACCTGAAAACCTGCCTGCTCTGCTCTAGACCTATAATTCCCTGAAAGAAAAAAGTTAGATAAACGCCTCACATATGAATGGCCGATAATCCAAACAACATGTGGTCCTTTATTCCTTGGGTGTGACAGTCCTGGCGTTGCTTGCTGGTGCTGTTGTGCCGTCTTCAGTTTCCCCCCTGCGTGACAGGCTTGAGAAACTGTAATGGGAGCAGAGAAGGAACATGCATCAGCACCTGACAAATTGTCATATTCACAACATATGCAGCCGCACATAGCGCTTATAACAATTGGAGGACCACCTCCCAATCCTTTGGACGTTGCTGCCAGGGAAACCCCTTGCTGTTGCCTCCGTGGCAGCCCCTATTCTAAAAGAATGAGTTCCAAAGCACGTGGGGTCCAAGCCTGCCTTCTGTATCACCATGTCCATGACTCTTTTAAACTGAAACCTCGTGTGTGGCGTACCATCAGCATGGATTAACAATGCCCGCCCCCTCATTACTGGGTCTATGCTGTAGGAATGCCTCTAGATGTGTGAGGGGGCAGCAAGAATTACCATGCGCCCGATGCAATACTACCCCTTCCCCCCGTGCCTCTTGGTCGGTCTTGGACTTCCTAACTGATATCAATAAAGCATCGCCTTGAACTTTCACATGATCCAACTGCAAGCCTCCCTGGACATCCCGTTTGTTTTGGGCCACCAATTCCCCAATCCTAAATGTACCATAAAAGGCCAATGAAAAGGCGGCGTTGAACAAAAGAGCTTCTTCTGTGGTGTTGCAAATGAGGTGAAGGACCCCCAGCAAAGCTGCTAGTAGCTCCACCCCGATCGGCCGCCTCGTGTCCGGTGCTGACCCCTGGAGGCGCTGCTACCCTTTTAAGGCTTTTCTCACTGTGAAGCTGTTGGTGGGGTCTCTCCTGACTCTCGTTTGGGCAAAGAAAGAGATTGCCGCCACATGCCGCCTGGTGGCTGCCGCTGAGCGCCCATCCTTTTTTAAAGCCCCCAAATAGTGAGGGAGTGCTCCCGAGTCATGCTACTTCTCTGCCCACTCCCTTCCCAAGAAGGAACAATATGCCCAAAACGCCCCTTCATGTGCTTTCCTGGTCCTGGGTGCTAGGCTAGCTGCCACGAGGTCCGGTAGTTGGGGGCACCAATCTGCCAAAGTAGTTCTGGGAAGGGTGTGGGATACGCTGCTGCAGACGGGAGGTGTACCCTGAAAACCTGCATCTTAAAGCGAGAGAGTGCATCAGCAGCATGATTCAACACCCCTGGCACATGTTTAGCTTTAAATTGCATATTCAGTCTCATGCATAGCAAAACAATCTCTTTCAACAAACGGAGAATCATTTTACACCGTGCTGCTTGATGGTTGATACATTCGACTACAGTCATGTTGTCTGACCAGAACACCACAGATTGATTACGCAATTGTTCTGGCCATACTGTTAATGCCACCCAGATGGGGAACAGCTCCAGGAAACCGATGTTACCCGTCACCCCAGTTTGCAGCCACCAGGCCGGCCACCGCAGTGCCACCCACTCATTACCGAGTATGGCGCCAAATCCCTCACTACCCGCAGCGTCAGTCATTAAACCTAACTCCGCGAAAGTAGTGGGTGGACCGGGCCACACTACTCTGCCGTTGAAGTCCCGCAGGAATGCCATCCAAATGCGCATGTCCTGCCTAACCTCAGCCGACAGCCTGGTGTGATGGTGTTTCTCCTTGAGACCGGCCATGGCTTGTGAGATGGATCGGGAAAATGGTCGTGCCATAGGAATAACCCTCAGAGCAAAATTCAATTGTCCTACCGTCTGCTGTAACTGGTGCAAGGTAACCTTTTCTTTTGCCAAGCATTGCTGCAATGCTGTCTTGAACTTGGCAATCTTGTCTGTAGGCAACCAAAAACACCCTTGGATGGAGTCTAGTTCAATCCCTAAGAATTCTATCGTTGTTGTTGGCCCAACTGTCTTTCCTGGTGCCAAGGGAACCCCAAAAGCCTGCATGAGCATGCAAAATTCTTGCAGTGCCCACGCACACTCCAGGGACCCCGGTGACCCCAGGATAAGGAAATCATCAAGATAGTGCATGACAAACTGATGCCCCATCACCCGCCTAAAAACCCATTCCAAAAATGAACTGAATTTTTCAAAATAAGCACAGGAGACCGAGCAGCCCATAGGCATACACATATCCATGTAGAATTTACCCTGTAGCTGAAAGCCAAGGAGGTGAAAATCAGATGGGTGAACTGGCAACAAACGAAAGGCGGACTCTATGTCTGACTTATCCAACAGTGCTCCAGGGCCCAAATCCCTGAGCATCTCAACTGCTTGATCAAAGGAGGCATACTTTACACTACACATCTCATCACTGATAGCGTCATTCAATGAATTGCCCTTAGGTGCTGACAGATTATGTATCAACCTGAATCTCCATTCTCCTTCTTGGGGACCACCCCCAAAGGGGAGCAAACAATTTTTTTTACTGGGATGGAATCAAATGGTCCAACTATTCTGCCTAAGCGCAACTCTTTTTCAATTTTTGTTGCCGCTACACCTGGATTGGCCCTAACAGAAAGTTGATTTTTGCATTCAGGCGTCCCCACATATTCGGGTGCTGGAATCCTGAAACCATACCTAAAACCGTCTAGCAATGTCCTAGAAGTGGCATGACAAGGGTATTTGTTTAGCTAGGGTGTCAGAGCTGTTACATTAATGGGTGAACATGTCTTGTGTTGTGCAATATCCTCACTCCTGCTTCTTTCTACCCCTGTCCTTTGACTTTCTGAAACATTTGGACTCAGGGTGCGATGGGTTGGCACAGATAGAACACGCATGTTTGAACTTGCACGTGCCTTGAGGCCTAGTACATGTGCGCCTATTAAAGTCCCAACATGTCCCCTTTCTTCCTCCACCGCTACCTGAACCATTGTTGGAACCCGTGGGTGTATGTGGCCGAAAGGACTGAAATGACTGAAAGGGCTGGCTTTTGGCATTGTCCTGAGACCCCCCACCAAATTGGTCTAACCAGGCGATTGTGTCAATGCGATCCCAAGAGAGGGATGGGTCGGACGCTTTGGCTCTCCTAAAATTCTTATCGTATTCTTTCCATCCCATCCCACCATACTTATCATGTGCCCCAGTAATCCTGCTCTGGTAACATGCCATCTCTGCCTGCATATTAGGAAAACGTTCAGCCATCACTGCCATGAATATTGAGAAACCTCTGATCCAATTATTAAGATTTTCTTCAATCCTAAACTTTAGTAGTTCGCTTGCCCATTCCCTAGGGAGCATCCAGTCCTTCTTTTTCTTTGCTTCCTTCCTTTCATTTTCATCTAGAAGCAATGAGAACATACTAATATAACTCCCAGCCCATATTTTTTCTTTCACTTCCTGTGTGACATTCCTCGCCAAGTGTTCCCTCTCAGTGCGGGATTCCCCCACACCTAACACAGGCAATGTTTGCTGCTTACCTACTGGAGCTGCCCCAGTTGGCTCCGTCAGCTTCTCCCTTGCAAGGCTGATCACTGGTAGTCTTTTGTTGGGTTGCAGTGGGGTGGCTCCACCTGCTGGAATGACAGTGGAAGGTGTACCCAGCCCCTCAATAGTCTTATCCCCAGGTGTCCCATCAAACCGAGCAACAATCCGCCTTGCTTCAGCGAGTACATCCTCACCGCTGCCTTTCGCCCCCATTGCTGGTGACAAAATTCCTGCCCTCCCCAGCCACGGAAGGACTGCCGCTAACTGTGACACTAAATCTTGCGGAACCAGGTTCCCTCCCACTGGGACTACTGGGGATTGTGGGCTGCCCCCTAGAGCAACCACCCCTGATGGCACCAGCTCTTCCCTGGGCTGTGAAACAGGCACAGAGGCTGCAGGAGTATCTAGGGGCTCTTCCCTGGGTGGGAGGACTGTTACCGTGGCCAGCGGCATAGGTGGGACACCTCCTAAAGGGACCCCCCCGAAGGCTCCACCCCGGGCTGGGGGACTGGCACGGTGTTATCAGATGTAACAGGTTCATTTGGCTGCCCCTTTCTAGATCTGCCCCGCTTGGGGAGGGGGGGAATGCCGCCTTGGGTGGCATAATGCTATGCCTAGCCCTCTCCTCTGTCACCCCTTGTCCATCCACCCATTCTCTGAGGTCCACGAGACCCTGCCCCAACTCGTCAACCTTCTTCATCATTGCTTCCATAAGTGTCTCCATGCGAGAACGCTCATCTCCCCGCTTTGCCTTACCGGCCATTATATACCAACTGCAGTATTTACAGGTAATGTGCTGGCTATTACCAAAAGTTCATACAATGCCCTCCCACACTGAGCGAAGGCAACCGTGTAATAACCTAACTTTAGACACACCCCACCTCACCGCAACGACCTGGCACGCTGGCCAAGCCCTTACCTTACAACGCAGGAGGTACACAACCGGCCGTAAGCACCCACGCAACCAGAGCCACTCCACACCAGCTAGTCCAGTGGGTCAGGTGAGTAATCTCGAACCCGCGTGGCTCCCGGAAGCGCTGGAATGCAGGCCTGTCCGTGTCCCCTTACGGTCCTCCTTTGATCAGCACCAGCTGTCCCTGTATCCCGCAAATTCCCCGTGGATTTCCGTGCGACCGCGTATACGTCGCTGAGATACTCTTGCTTGTAACCTGGAAACAGAGCAAAGACAGATCAAGTGCAGCCTCCCATGAGGCTGAGGCAGGAATGCGCTAAAAACTGTTTCAATTTAAGGAGACCAACCTTGTAAGCACCCACGCTATTGCAAGCTCCCCCTCAAAACAAAACTGGTGCACAAACCCTGATAATTACTGCTAATTGTGGTGTTCAAAAGGTCCCAACCAGCAGCCTCCCCACAATTGTTCATTAAATAAAATGACATTGCTTAGTTTAAACTACAGCCAAAGTAATCAACAATGCGCAAATAACAGTTAAATGTCCACAGCACCAGATGTTCCCAGGCGGTCTCCCATCCAAGTACTAACCAGGCCCGACCCTGCTTAACTTCCAAAATCGGGCACATTCAGGGTGGTATAGCAGCAGCTGTTCAATTCACAGCTCGCATTGCGCCCGGCAGCACAAACAACAATAAACCGCCCAGCACTCGCTGGCCGCGCTCTCAATAGCCGATAACCGTGTACAATGAGCGCTGCCTGGCACCCCTCACTAGCGAGCGCGCGCTGATTGAAATGACGGATGCTCCCCCCCGCATGTAACTCGGGGCACACGCTCGTTTGTTTTTTCCCCGAGCACACGCACCCAGCCGCGCTCACCAGATCCGGCAGCCTGCAACGCTCTGTTTTACCGCAGCCTTGAGCACGGCTCCCTCCGATCAGCTGTTTTGCCGCTCTTCCCCGCCGCTGCCCGCCGCTTTTCCTTGCTGCCGCCGACCTGCCGCAAAAAGAGAGAAAATTAATTCCTCCCCACACGGCCGACAATCCTGACCCACCAAAGGACGCGCTCCCCGTCGAGGCTGTGATCCGGTATCCCTGACGACCGCAGTCGACCTGTAAATAAGAAAGAAAAAAGAAATCAGTTACAGCCTCCTAGCGAGGCTGGTGCAGCAAGCTGGGGGAGCGGGGAGCAAAGAGGCAGACTCCTCCGCTCCCCAGCCTTTTAACCCGTTCCATGCCAGGCCGGTTCTAACCGGCCTGGCGTCAGCCCAACGAGTGACCCGGAAGTGATTATGATCACTTTCGGGTCACGCACAGGACCCACGACCAATAACGGTCGAGGCGCGCCTATCGCGACACTGCTGTGCGCGACAGGCCCGCCTCTAAGTCATAAGGGGCCGGCACGACCGCCATACTTTCGGCGTGGCCAATGCCGGCCCCGCCTTTCTCTTCAGGGGGGCCTGGCGCCGCCGCTCCCCTGGTTGCCCTGCTCTTCCATGGCGCTGAGTAGGGTAAAGAAAAGAAACAGGAATAGAAAGGTAGGAAGGAAAGAAATATAAGGAAGTAAAGGGAAAAATAAACAAAAATACAAAAAGTCATGAAAAAACACAAAGAAAAATGTAAAATACACAGACTAATACATAAAACACACACTAATACAATAAATAAAATTGAGGGATAAATTAATTAGGAGGGCTAAGGATTACAAAGATTAAAGAGGGATTAAAAAACAGGCCCAGCACCATAAACAGAGTAGAAAACAAGATGGCCGTGCCCCTGTGAACCGCGTGGTGCCGTTCGAGCGTGATTTGGAACGCGAGGACGTACTCCGCATTACGTTTGATGGGAAAACTCAATGCAAAAGGGAGCGCTGGGAAACTCTGCCCGCCCACTGGACTTTGTGTAGCGCAGCCGAGTTTTTTAACCACTGCGCGTAGTTCCGCGTACCACGACTCCGCAAACTCGGCCCATGCCTAATATTTAACAGGGCAGCAGATAGCTGCTTATGAGGGCATACCAGTATAGAAAGAGTTGAAATAGGAGGCATCCTACAGGGCTGTACCTCCTTTAGTGGCTGCATTAATATATTAGTATCCATAGTAATAGCCTCCTCTTGGGAGAAAAGACAATACCTTAGATTAGGCAAAGTCTCTGCATCATATGGAATCCGGCAGCATCTCCTGCCAGTCCCCTGTGAGGGCCTGCTGAGCGGCCACACAGCCTGTTCACATTTATGGCCATCCAGCCTGCTGCACATGACCATGTGGCTAGATCACTTCATGCAGGAAGCTTCTACCTTTAGAAGATGGCCCCAAGGAAGGAATGATCCCAGTGCGCCTCCAAACTAACTAAATAAGTCTCTTTGGAAGTCTGACAGTAGGCAGGTAACAAATGTAAATATTCTCTAGAAAGGTTCTGATTTCACTCTCTTAGAAAGAGAAATACAAACTAGCATAACTTAAAATTATCTCACAGTCAAATTCATAAGGTGTACTGTTAATGGTTTTTGGTAAACTGGCATTATTGAGCAGCTCTGCAGGTCCCTGTATGGTAGTTCTTATGATCATAGTCCCCTTAGCTGGTTAATGCACTGGATTGCCAATTGTGAGATATGTTGTTTAAAGTTTATGGTCCTGAGCAGGCATATGTTGGAAGGAGAAACAGTGGAGAGATCTGATGAAATGGACTTTGTTTTTATCATCCCATATCTGATTGTCATTTTGAGATGTCAAAAAGCAGCCATAATTTGGAGTTTGCTGGGACCTGTAATAGAGAACCAAATTAAAGTCCTTCATTAATCAGCAGCATGTGGCAGATCTCATATTTTATTCCATGCCATTTCAGCTGGTGATTGCTGTGGACTGGTACAGTCTTGGGTGATGAACATGACCAGTAGCACCTTTGTTTTGTCTAATGTGAGTGTGACAGTGTCAAGCAGTATAGGGGAATTATAATACAGCATGTATGGCCTACAATTGGCTGCCCAACTAAGTCTTAAGGTTTTATGGTATTAGTGTAAGTGTGGGCCCGGAGGGTTACATATGAATTGGCATTCCTTTATACTACTAGGGCTAGACATAGCTCAGCCCTTGATAACTTACCTGGACATAGAACATAGTGTGCTGGTTGGACTGTTTCATATCTGTGGGCAGCAGACTACACTTGAAGGTGTGATTAGTATTCTATCCTATAGTTTTAATGTATCGCCTCCCTGGATCTGCCTCCCCATTTGTTACAGTCCTACCAGATCTTGTGGCTGAATAGAGCCTCCAGAAGGGGAATTTTACCCCTTTACCCTTTTAGGGGATCTCAACATGCACATCTTTGAGAAGAATGGATGTGATACTGTGAAGAGGCTTACCCAAGATCTAGAAGCATTACAACTCCATCAAATTGTAAAAACATCTACACACAATCAAGGGCATCTACTAGGACCTGTCTTTAAGAACATCAATGATCTAGCAACAGACAGCGCCATTCCCATTTTATGACCTGCCCATCATTTAGTTCCCTTCTGGCTTGAAGTTCCCAAAACATCAGCCAAACAGCACCCCTCCTATAAACCTAGGAGCTTATGGTCCAAGCTCAAAGTAGGGGAATGGAGGGATGCTCTCACTGAATCTGTTCCTACTCTAATTGGGGATACAGCAGAAAGAGACAACATTTTTGAGAGATGGATTAATAACACCTGAGAGCCTCGAATACCCTGTAAACTTGCTAAACCTAATCAGACGAAAAATAAGGCCCCTTGGTACACTCCTGAAATAAGTCTGTTAAAAAGAGTTCTAAAGTTGCGAGAGAGTGAATGGTGGAAAGAATATAACATCAACAGGTAAAAATTGCTATAAATTAGTTATAAGGAACTACAAATGAGCCATAAAACATGCCAGAATTGCCCGCTTTGCGGGAAAAATAGAGACTGCCTCCAATTCCTCCAAGGAATTATTTAAGGTAGTCAAGTACCTCATGAATCCTTCCTCGGGCTCCATAGGTCCCCCACCATCAAGGGACCGCTGTAACATGCTTCCTAACTTTTTTCCCAGAAAAGTTATAATTTTGAGCATTCTTCCACTACCCACTTCGCCTAATGTTACTTCTCCAGCTAGACTGGGGTCTAGCCCCAACCTGTCAGCTTTCCTCGCACTGGACCACAAAACCTTGGAATCTACTTTAAAATCAATCAAGTCAGGATCTTCCCTTGATCTTCCCCTCCTGATATTTTAGGTCTAGGTGGTAATGTCATCCGGCCTATCCTTATGGAAATTCTGAACCACTGCTTGGAAAGTGGCCACATTCCCCAGGCACTGAAACATGCAATAGTAAAGCCACTCCTAAAAAAATCGACAGCAAATCCGCTTTTGGCTGATAGCTACAGACCCATCCCCTTGCTCCCGGAAGCAATCAAGCTAATTGAAATGCATGTCAATAAACACCTGTGCAGTGTCCTGGAAACGCACTATATTTTCCACCCCTCCCAGGCAGGCTTAAGATTGGGCTGCAGCACAGAGACTGCGCTACTGGTAGCGACATAGGAACTCCATTCAATCTTAGATCAAGGTGGATCAGCAGCAATGATAATGTTGGACCTCAGCACAGCCTTCGACACTGTGTCGCACACTACCCTTGTCCAGAGGATGATGGAAGTTGGAATATAAGGGGACGCCATCAAGTGGCTGGAAGCCTTCCTGGGAAACAGGAGTTTCCAGGTGTGCGAAGGCCATTGTTTTCAGCTGTTCATCCTTTACTATGCGCAGTGCCACAGGGCTTATCTTTAAGCCCTACACTTTTTAATATGTACGTACACCCACCAGCTGAAATCATATGGTCACATGGACTTTCCTTAGTGTCATATTCTGATGACACTCAAATCATCATGGCCCTCACGCCTGATGTCAACCAAACCTCTACTCAACTCAATTTATGCCTTAATGGAAGTTACAGACTGGATGTCTGTAGCAGTCTGAAACTCAATGGCGATAAAACAGAGGTTCTTGTGATCAGAAACAATATGGCAAGATGGAAGGAACTGGCATGGCCAGAACAACTTGGAGAATTACCTAAACCTGCACAAGCAGTAAAAAGTGTAGGATTCTGGATAGACATTAAGCCCACGGTAAAAACACAGGCCAGGAGCTGGCAGGATCATATTTTGGCATCCTGAGATCTCTCAAAAAGTTCATGTCTAGGTTACGGGAACTCCCTTTATTTAGGGAGTCCAAAATAGGTGATAAAAAGACTCCAAGTGGTCCAGAACGCAGCAGCCAGAGTCCTTCACAAAGTACCTAAGCATCAATCAGCCAGACCAGCCTTAGCAGCCCTTCACTGGCTTCCATTTCAAAAGAGAATTCTTTTTAAGGCCCTCTGTATCACGCATTGGGCCTTCCATGGAAAAGGCCTGATTATCATTCGAACTTACTTACCTCCTAAGTTCCAGGGAGGTTCCTTTGGTCAAACAGTCAAGGGCTTATGTTGGTGCCAAAGGTCAAAAGAGTGGGAAGTGGCTGCTGCTCCTTTGCGCATCTTGTTCCCAAGCTCTGGCACTCTCTCCCCGCTGCCCTCTAAAATCAGCAGTCAGACGTCTGCTTCAGGAAACTTTTTAAAACCCACCTTTTCTGAAGTAGGAGCTCCTGCTATATGAGTCATGTAGGTTTGCCAGAGAGGTCGTTGCAATAAGCGCTGGGAGGCCTGGTTGGGTAGCTATACGCTGTATAAAAACAGCTTGAATTGAATTGAATTGCTGCAGGATGATGTGTGTGTCTTGGAAATAGCCATGTTTTCAACTTTCAACTAAAGTGGCAGTGAGTATCAGAGCTCAGCGGCTTATGCCGGGAAAACAGTGTCTCCTATAAACTTCTTATAGTAAGGGAGTATGATGACCATGGCTCAAAACTGGAGCACAGTTCACTATTTTGCTCGTTCTGCCTGAATTTAACACACAGGAATAGTTGTCATTTCCTCTGGGAGGCTCTGGGAACAATGCAGAGTGCCTTCAACATAGCTCTTCTACCTTGTGGCAGCCAGTGGAGTGACTGCATATGTTCTCTTGGATTAAGCTGGAGAAGGACTCTTACAGCAGGATTTTCAATGAGCGGTTTCTTGTGTGCGAGGAAACTGGTGATGCCAAGGTATAACCTGTTGGCATAATCAAGCTTGGAAATTGTGGATGTTAGGATAGCTTGTAGATTTAGTCAGTATCCAAAGTCGGAGAAAATGCAACTCAGTGTTTGCATTGTTGCAAGGGGAGCAATGAACAAAATGTGTTCGTAGTCGAACTCTAGAACGAGCAACTTCATCCTTCAATCTCATTGTGAGGTGGGTGAAATCCAGACACTAATAAATTTAATAAAGTTAATTGCCAAAAGCAGTATTTAGAGTTTGGTTCTATGGGCAATAAAGAGAGGTAACAGTCTTTCTGACTGAGATTACCTTATAGTATTCCGATTTTTGCGCTGTTTTTGCCACTCAATCTCCTCTAGGATCTGCCTAGGAAAATTGCACATGCAAAAAAACCTGGACAAAGTGCAGTTAGCATAGGACCTGCTACTTAAATTGAGCACAAACGCCATTTGCACCACATTTTACTTATACTTTAGCACTCAGAATGAGATCAAAACAGTCTTTGATGAGAAGGTGATAGGAGATATTAAGCAATGTAATTGCTTTACCACTGTAAAGGAAGTAAAGGCAAGTTTTATTAACTCAGCGGTGCTCATTTTCTCAACTGCAGAAAGATGAAAGGCTATGGGCCTTATTTGGAGCCTGGCGAATGGTCCACCTTTCTGGCAGGGATCTAGGTGGTGTGAAGGGAGCTGTCAATGTGATGGCTCCCTACGTAGCACTACATTTTTTTCCTCGCAGGGGCCATGCTGAAAGTGCCAGTTCTGCAAAATGTTTTTATTCAGAGAAATGAAAAGAAGTGCTTGATTTTTTTTAGAACAAACAATAAATAAATGCTCCTACGTGGGATATCATGGACAGTCACCCCCCTCTCATTAGGGTTCAATGACGTCACTTTGACTTGGTGGTCCCTAGGAAGAAGGGTTTCAAATAAGAAGTTTACACCAGCAGAGTCTCTGCTGATGTACAGAGCCTCTGCTGGTGTCTGCTGGTGTACAGAGCCTCTGCTGGTGTACAGAGCCTCTGCTGGTGTCTGCTGGTGTACAGAGCCTCTGCTGGTGTCTGTTGGTGTACCGAGCCTCTGCTGATGTACAGAGCCTCTGCTGGTGTCTGCTGGAGTACAGAGCCTCTGCTGGTGTACAGAGCCTCTGCTGGTGTCTGCTGGTGTCCAGAGCCTCTGCTGGTGTACAGAGCCTCTGCTGGTGTCTGTTGGTGTAGAGAGCCTCTGCTGGTGTACAGAGCATCTGCTGGTGTCTGCTGGTGTACAGAGCCTCTGCTGGTGTAGGCCTGACGCTTCCTCAATTCTAAATGGAGCAGAAATGCGCGTTTGACAGTGCAGCGCGCCACCTGTTTATCATGCTGCTCCCAACCCACCAAACTAAAAAAAACACACCTAGATTCATTCCCTGCAAGAAGCTCACGCGACTTGGAGGCTACAGTCTAACTCGGATAGCTATTTTGACCGATTATCTAAATACCCAACTTAAATAAATTTGCTCACAATCCAAATTAACTACATATTTTAATGTGCAGCTGCAGCTTTAAACAAAACATCCACAGATGACAAAAAATAGATTATGTACATTTTTTTTTTCTTTTTTACAACAGGTCGAGACGGTTTCGGTACACGGGTTAAATAGCTTATCTCACTAGGAGTTCATTAGGATTTATCGAAAAAACATCATCTTTTTCTAAAACGCCGTTTATCGCCTAACGATTGCTAGTTAAATAAGATTTATGACTTTCTCCAGAGATAAAATCAAGTAAGTGCAGCCTCCTTGGCTTGTTAGCCGTCATCGGGAAATGGACTGCTCCCTTAGATCTATGTAATTGTATTTTCCAGTTCACTGGGCACGTGCTCGGCGAGCTCGCAGCGGCCCACAGCGGGGAGTGGTCAGGCCGTCCCGGGCCATTCAGGGCTCTGCCTCCGGGCCAGCTTTAAGAGGAGGGGGGGGGAAGGGCGCGGCTTGAATACTTCAGAAGCATTCTGAGAAGCCTCTCGGGCAATTTACACCAATCTCAAACATGTATGTTTGGCTGAAGTCTCTTTTATCAGCGTGATAATCCCATTACTAACAAATGAAGACGTGATCACAGCTTATTCAAACCATTTGAAAGTTTTATCCCCTTGGAAAAGCAAAGAAGCTACAATTGGCTGCAAATGACTTTAACCTCCCGCCGTGCAAATGGCTAGGTACTGTAAAAACCCTTTGAAGGCTCGGCAGATTGGCTGTAGCCCGCGAGCTTCCCTGTAATAAGCTATGACAACATTATTGCACATTAGAAGACATCAGCCAAGGCTTAGGCAAGAGCGTCCATTAAATAAATGTTAAACTTGTAAGCGGCTGATTGATATGTAGATAAGCCGCATTGAAAGAGCAGGGTAGAAATCAGCGTGACAAGGCGTTCCCCGCAGCAACGAGGCCTTCCCTCTGAACCAAATAGAAACATACTTTTCCCAGCCGTATTTATTTTGTTGTTTGTTAGCGCTTTTTTGCAATTAACTTTGAATCCGGAAGGATTTGTGTGGCTGTTAAGTAAACACAGGAGCTGAAACAGGCCTCCGATCACTTGGGATCTGAATTTCTCTGTTTCTGCTACACAAGAAGAAATAGCTTCCAGAAACGATACGAGGACAATGAGGAGTGGCATGTCTATCCATTCTGCTATCACTTTACAGACAGGTAAAACCCTTAATTAGACTATTGAAGGTTTCTGTTTTTTAGTTCTGGTTTTAGCCAAGACCTTTTTATTTTTCTAAATTTATATGTATAATATACTTACTTAAAGGGACTTAGTTTCAACCAGCCATTTTCATCCATTTGTCAGTTATTGAGTCCTCAACAGTTTTCTTCAGTCCACTACCGCATACAGAAAGGAGCAGAGAGTAAGCTGTAGTCAGCAATTGGCTAACTTCTCTGTGAGTGATTGCATTCTGTCGTTTAACAAGAGTACATCCACAAATAGTTCCCTTCAGTGCTTGGGAGTACTATGGCTTTGCTTTATTTATAGCTACAGCTTTTTAGTTTGACGAGACCTAACAGCTCCCCCAACAATTGAGTTAAAAAAAACGCCAAAGCTAAACAAGCATTAAAAGCATCAAAAGATTGCAGCTAATGCCACACCTCTAGTTTTTGCAATGTTTTTTTTGCATCTGTAGAGAAGCAATGTAGAGTCTTTAGTTTTAAGATAAAACTGATTTTGTTCATAAACAAAGCCTATATCTGCTACAGTTTTGACTAAACATTGTTCTTGAAAAGTCAATGTTGTAGGACTGCTACTTCACTTTCTGCTGGCAGGAAGTCATGTTGTCTCACTCCTGGGCATTTCTTTTCCTAGCTCAGTTGAAACAAACAAAGACGGCAACCCACAGAATGCACTTATTTTATCCAAGGAAAGTCGAGAACTGAAAACACAATGCTTACTTACATGGAACGATCTGGCAACCCTAACTATCTGTACAAGTCAGTCAAGGTTTTTACTTTCTTTTCAAAGATTGACTGGCAAGAGGGAGACAAACTATGCCACACATGTTTTACATTAATTGCCCTTGCTCTATAGGACTTTGCAAATGCTATTCAAGCACAATGTCTCACTTTAAGTGCCTGATAAGTTTCTCTCTGCACTCAAACAAGGCATTGCGCTTTGCACGACACACAATCTGGTTTCCGGGCAGGTTTCAGTACGGAGACCGCTCTCCTTGAGGTGGCAGATCCGGTAAGATGGTCGTTGGATTCAGGAGCATCAGCACTGCTGGTGCTCCTGGATCTATCCGCCGCGTTCAACACTGTCGACCACACCATATTGATCCAGAGACTACAAGGTGTGGGCTTTGGTGGGAAAGTGTTGACCTGGCTAACATCCTATCTGAGCGGGCGTACTCAGAGAGTTGCCCTTCAACCGTGTGAATCTAAACCAAAACAGCTCTGGTGTGGTGTCCCCCAGGGCTCAGCTTTGAGTCCTTTGCTTGTTAACCTATATCTAGCTCCACTGTTTTCCCTGATTGCCAACTGGGGAGTGAAGGCGATTTCCTACGCTGACGACACCCAGTTGGTTTTTCCATTTAAAGAGCGGACGACAGATGCCTTCAAGAACTTCAAGGGCTGTCTGTGCGATATAACTCTATGGATGAACTCGAATAAACTAAAGCTTAACGCTGGGAAGACAGAGATTCTGTTCTTCGGGATAGACCCAGTGCCAGACTCTGATTTATGGTGGCCGTCAGAAATGGGTTCACCGCCCTCCCCTGCCACACGTATCCGAAATTTAGGGGTGAGATGGGAGGCGGACCTCTCTTTTTCAGCCCAAATACAGCAGGTTTCTGCAACCTGTTTCAGTATACTAAAAATCTCCGGAAAGTCCTACACTTCCTACCGGAAGATTGCCGCAAATCAGTAGTCCACGCCACAGTTACATCTAGGCTGGACTACGCAAATAGCCTATATCTTGGCCTTCCCAATTACGCCATTTGTCGCCTTCAGATGATACAGAATGCGGCTGTGAGGCTGGTTCGTCGCATACCATTTCGACACCATGTCTCTCCGCATCTACAGAAGCTTCACTGGCTTCCAGTGGAGAAAATAATTAAATTTAAGGCCATGACATTGGCCTACCGGGCCCTCAACGGAAAATGCCCTGGTTATCTGAAGGAAAGACTGTGCCTCTATAAGCAAAATCGTACGTTGCGATCCAATTTTCATAATTTGCTGCGCACCCCACGCTTTGCGAAATCACGCTTAGGCGGCAGAGCATTCACAGTCAGAACGGCCTCACTGTGGAATGCTCTACCGGGGTCCCTGCGACAGGTCAAGTCAGAATCCTGTTTCAGACAGACCCTGAAAACGTGGCTCTTTATGGCAGATCAATAGGGTTTCGATGGACCCCGGTGCTCGCTCTGGTCGCTATTACCTGCTGCTTCAGTGCCGGGACACCCCTGCTTGGGGTAGCTGTCGCGCTTTATAAGCTCCAGTATTATTATCATTATTATTATTAAAACACTTCGACCTGGCCTTTCTGATATGACTCCAATGTGCCACTTTATGCGCAAAGAATCAATAAAACATCTTAAATCTAAACCTTACAGGTTTCTTACTACAGTTCATGCAGATTTCTAACATGGCCTGATTACAAGTTTCATAGTACCGCAATTTTACTGTTACTATGCAGAAAATCCACGCCAATTACATGCAATTACAAGTAAAATCCCATAGCATGGATGATTACTCTGTAAAACTGATTTTTTTGGACATAAAACCTAATTCTGTGAGGGTTTAACACATACATTTACCCCCTGCTACATGCAGGGGCTAAATGTATGTGGAGACCAGTAGCTGGGGTAGTAGGGTAGGGAAAGGGTTTTTTTTCTAGTAGGGTGGAGCATTGCATGCTCTCCCTGTTAATAAAATGTGAAATGATACTTGGCACCTGCTGTAGCCAAAGTCTTATGCAAAATGCACTGCTGGAATTAACAGCAGGAAAAATTGGGTATGGTTCACACACAGCATAAAAAAATGGGCTTGGATAAATCTTCCTGCTTTGAATTAGGCGGAGTGAAATTCCATGCACTAATTTCACTCAGTCTGACTCAGTATCTCAACTTTTAGGGGCTTCACAAAAACCTGCAGGAGTGCACTATCAAAGTTATGCATATCTCAGACTACCATGCATATTCCTTCTACCCTAACTTGCTTCTGCAGATTTTCCACAGGAATGCTATGTATAAGGCAACGTTTGGTGAAAACTTACATTGGAACATTTAACTTTTCCCCCGTATTTTCCAGGTGTTCACATCCTTTGTGAAATGCAGCCAGAAAGATAGCTATGTTTTAGAGTACTTCGTTTCAAATTTGTACTCTTGGCACACCTTTTGAGAGGACTTACTGCAGGTGCAGTAATTTGATGAGAAAAGTCCATGTGAAAGTGTGTGAATGCATGCAAAGTGCAATTTAGTACACCAACAATCCTCGTAGCATTATTCCTTTTTCTATCTTAGCTAAACACAGTGATCCTCGCACCTTGCAACTAGATGCTACATCTTGAATTATCCATTATATATTATGTTCCATAAATATGGCATTAAACACATAAGTATACAGAGAAAGGTTAATTGGGTGAAAGAAAAAGACAATTAAATTTAATGGTGGCACATGTTAATACTAACATTAGAAAAAGAGATCTTTTCTATTGCTAAATAAATGACGATTCTCCTTGTCAGAATGGAAGAATACATTTAATCTGCATTGCTATGGGTCAGTACTCCTCATATCTTCTATTAATGAGAGGGTGTGGATGTACAGTTAGTACAGTGCATCACTTGATAGAGCGAAGCCAGTGCTGATTGAGAAGCAGTATTTTAACAGTCTGCCCAAGCTATCTTTCCTTGCCTATGTATTGATATCAGCACAGTGATGTGCATTTACACATTGTTGAATTGAGCAATTATATTACACTTACATATCTAGAATTGCATTACATTTCATGTAGAGACACTTTTAGGTGCGGAAATAATGAACGTCTTGCTGAGAATCACGTGATTTCACTCACATGCTGAAGCTGGTCATAGCATGCAGGACTGCAGGTTTCACATCTAGTTACTAAACCTAGCCTTTCCATGGTCTGTAGTCGGAAGTATGCCTACTTGGGTAACACTCTACCTTTGTCCAAGGTGGACTGTTCTATGCACGTGCTATTAAGCATTTTTTATTTTTGTAATTAAAATTAACCCTATTCTGAAATGGGTGCGTACACAACATTGTTCTTGATGTGACTACACTGCATATGAGATGTTTAACCTGCTTCTCAGGTTGTATATTAAAAATGTGTGTCTCAGGATATCTAAAATACTTTAGACCTTTGCATAGTTTGATTTTTAAGACGCATGGAATATTACACCCTTGTCAACTAGTCACACTACCAACACTTCACTCTCATGGAGAAGCATGCATTCATTAAATCTATATGGATTGCTATTCAAAGCTGTGTCAGTCATTAAATTGATAGACCGCAATGTAATTAAGAGTTAAGCCTCATTTAATAATTTCTCTCTTATAGGACCACATCATGAATTAATATCCACTAAAACTAAGTACTTTTTCTGGTTTATCAGCAACCAAGAATAAATCATTAAAACAATTGCCTTTTGAAAAGTGAGTTCTTAATTGAGGGTCTTTGCATTTCACAACTGTGCTTTCTTTTCTATTTAACTAAAAGTCAGCAATTGGACAGAGGTATTAATTTATTGCAGTGGTAAGAAAAGAAAGCAGCACAAAAAGCAGGGCTTAAACCTTGCAAAAGATAATAGCAACTCGAGGCAGTGAACTGTTGCCCTTTGTGATTTATATCAATTTATACATTTCTATAATGAGGGTGCATTGTGTCCATATTGTGGATTTTCTTTGATTATATAATCAAAAAATATCGAAAGGGTTTCTCCGCCTGAACATTGCAAAATATAGATGAAAATCTGTTGCAAGCTCATAATCAATGTAAGAAAAAAATACCCATATGTCCCTCTTCATGTAAATTGTGCCCATTTTTCCAATTGTCCTTTTCCAGCCTTCAAACAAGATGGCCGCGGAGTAGGAGCTCTCCTCTGAGGCTCCCGGGTTAGGGACTACCAGATCGGCATTTTTCCCTTATTTACCCCGCCATCCACCCCCATCCTACGAACAATCCAATGCCTTTATCACCAGACGGTGATAATAGCGTGGCTTACCTAGCGGAGACGACACGACGCCCGAGCAGATCGACTGCAGAGCCGCTCCTTCCCCGGGTTCATGCCCTGCCGCCGCGCTGGGAGAGGCGCCGGACCCGACCCAACGCTGAATGGTTGCCCAAACAGGAAACAGATGCTCAGGTCACTCTGGGCTCTCGGCGGTCGTGACTCCGGAGGAAACGCGGTGCCTGTGACCATTCTCGGACAACAACGGACACCGGGGACTGCTGAATAACAATGCCTGTCCCCAAAATGGCTGTCGAGCGGTCAGCGGCCCACAGGTAACACTCCTGCCTCACGAGTGTGTCCGGAGGGGAGATCTCCGCTCGCCAACGAAGGTAAGGTGCTGCATCGGGGGACTAGGACCGGCCACCAAGAGCAGGCAGACACGGATATCAGGGACTGCTGAATAGCAATTCCTGACCCCAAAATGTCTGACGCGCGGCCAGCAGCCCACATTTAACTATCTCGAGGTTGGATCCCCGGGGAGCCAGGGCCCCGCTTGCAGAGTCCATAGAAAAGCCGCCCGACATCGAGCCGGTAGCTGGGGGCTGACTCCGCCTCCCGCTCGCAGAGGCATCGACGTAAACCCGGATCTATCCCGCCTGGCACCCGCACTGCAAAGGAGCGGTCCACCTCCCCCTATTCTGGGATCGGTGGGCGAGAGTCCCTTCCCCTGCACTACTTTGGACTTACCGAGCATGCTGCGGCCGTTCGGCTTCAGGGGCTGCCTGACTCCAAAATGGCGCCCGAGAGCTGCGGGATCGATGCAGCTGGAGAGCGGGAAGGAGACTAACAACCGGAACACCTCAGCGGCCACAAGAAGGTAGGCTATGGATTTCCACTGAACCGACGGTTGCCGCTGGAGGGGTTCACACATTGATCTATAGGGATGACCCAGATTTGCTCCCTGATTATGTGAGAATGACTCTGGAGGCGCCTCGCCTGACCTGCTAATGGCAGTTACCTCTCCCACTGGCGGTTTTTCTCACCATCACGCACCCCCTCTGAAGACATGCGGACACTGGCCCTGTCCTCCCGCCGCATCTTTGCACAGATTACACCCCATATACTTTTGAGTCATTGAAAATTTTGGGTACCAACTGAACTTAACACCAAGGTCATAACCCCCTTGCCTGACCTCAAAATGGCTGCCTCAGTTGGTCTCTCCACGATGCTTGACCACTCCTGGACAATCTAACTGGTCATCGACCTGTACTTAATCACATCCCTCACCTGACCTTGATCCTGCTCTCCCTCCAGGACATGTTCTCTTTGAACTTTCCCTCGACCGTGGAGACCCTGCTATTTGACCGTGGCCTGGTGGAGCTACCTGTTAGCTGAAGAGGAGATGGGCTGTGGATTCCCCCTCGGCCGTCACCTACCCAGCCGGACTTTGGGCAGACTTTTCTTCGTCTATCTGTCGTATCCCCCTCCTTCCCATTCACCCTACCCCCTTCCCCCTCTATGCTCCTTTCTTCTCGTCTTCTATCCCTTTTCTGTTTTTCTGTTGAGACCTAGCTATTTGACCGATGCCCGGTGGAGCTACATGATAGCTGAAGAGGAGATGGGCTGCGGATTCCCTCCCGGCCGTCACCTACCCAGCCGGACCTTGGGCAGACCTTCCCTTCGTCTCTCCGTCGTATCTATACCCTAACCCTTTTTCCCCTACCCCCTTTCCCTTCCTCACTCCATTTTCCTTTTCTTCCATGCTCCTTAAAAGTTTTTACTGGAATCTTTGGTAACTTGTAACTGATGTATGTTTGCAACTATGTGGAACCTTATGTAAAGCGCTCTGATACCTTCGGGTCTAGCCAGCGCTATATAAAACTCTTTAAATACATTTTTTTTTAAAAAGAAGGTATATCAGCTCATTCAGGATGACCCGGATGGAAGAAGAGTGAACCCTTCCATGTACTACGAGATTCAACATCAGACTGTAAAGATGAAACCATTAATAGGTGAATAATGCTGTGCAGCAGATGACTGGAGTTTACATTGGCGTTAAAATATGATGGTATGCAGTATTAATCAAGGCTGCCTTGCATCACAGTTGAATTAATGCTAAAAGCTAATGAGACTTTAAAGATAATGCATTTAGACCCTAAATGTCCCCAGCCAGGATCCTATCCCCCTCCAACTCAACCGAACCAATGACCTGATTCTTGACTGTTATTTTTGTGGGTACAAACAGGCCATGTTTATTAAACATTAAATCATAAACATGACTTCAAACAGCATAGCTGACATTAAATTTACTTCAAACCAAAGATTCCCTAAAAACTATACAATTGATATATATCTGTATTCTCCTGCATTTTCCTGTCTTACATTGGTAATCTACCTACATTTAAGCATACTCTACATTTATTTACATTCCTTTCTTAAATGGTGAATTGCACAGCACTTGTGACTAGCATTCCCTTCATTCTATCCGACCACAGAGGTAAAACCACCTGTATCCCGGAGAGGCGGTCCCATGCCTGTGGAATAATGGATGCCAGCCATGGTCCCACCCCTTCCTCCCTCACCATGCCTCAATGGGAGACATCTGATGCCATGCGACCAGGAGCTACAGCCCCATGCCCCACTCTTCTAAGTGAACTGTGAAGCTAAGCCCTCAGTTCTTTCTAAGGTTCACTGACAGAATATCAACACCTAAAATATCCCCTTACCACAAAATCGAGTTTTAAATATCGATGTCAAAAATATCGACATCCTATATTTATAATGGTAAATAAAAAAATATCGAAAAAAAATATTGATGTCAAAAATATAGTTGTTCAAAATATCGTTTTATATATATATAGCGGAGGGGTAAAAATTACTATTCCCACTCCAGTGAGTGCAACAATAGGGAAAATGTTGGATAGCAGAGGCGTAAAAATGACTATTCCCACTCCAATAGGTGTAACAGTAGGGAAAGTGTCGAATAGCAGAGGGGTCAAAATTACTATTCCCACTCCAATGAGTGCAACAGTAGGGAAAGTGTTGGATAGCGGAGGGGTAAAAATTATTATTCCCACTACAGTGAGTGCAACAGTAGGGAAAGTGTTGGATAGTGGCGGGATAAAAGTTACTATTCCCACTCCAGTCAGTGCAACAGTAGGGAAAGTGTTGTATTGCAAAGGGTTAAAAATTAATATTCCCACTCCAGTCAGTTCAAAATTAAAAACAAACAAAATATCAACAGCAAAAAAATATTTAAAAAACAAAATAAATAAAAAATATATAAATATGTTAAAAATTAAAATACAAATATATTTAATAATAAAAATTACAAAAGTAAAAACATAATATAATATTAAATACATATGACAAATACCTACACATATTATATTAAATAAAATAAAATAATAATTTTCAAACAAATATATATTTTTAATTAGAAATTATTTAGAAACAAAAACATTTATTATTATATAAATGTAGTTTTTGTATTTCCTACCCTAAAACACCACACAATTCATAACCCAAATCTAAATTTACACAAAAATGTACTTTCATAATTAACATAATTAATTATCAATTAAAGAAATATTATTAATTAAAAAACAAATTAAAACGCATAAAAATTAATTAACTTCCCACACTTTACCCATATAATCCCCTCAACCCACAGCTAAAATTAAACTGTAAAAAATTAATTACACAATTAAAATTTATTTTCCATTAAAAAACTAATAGTATTTAACAACTAATTATGAAGTAAGTAAAATTAATTTACTCCCCACTCTTTACCCCTATAAAACCAGAACCCACACACAAAAAATAAAGAACTACCCTAATTAATTATCAATTAATTAGTTAATATTAATGATCAACTAATTATTAATTAATTAAACATAAATTACTTCCCACCCTTTATCCCTATAAACCCCACAACCCACACCTAAAATTAATTACACAATTTCCATATTTAATTTTCAATTAATTAATATTAATTAGGAACTAATTATTAATTAATTAAACATAAAGTACTTCCCACCCTTCCCACCCTTTCCACCCTTTACCCCTATCAACCCCACAACCCACACCAAAAATTAAGTACACAATGTCCATAATTAATTTTCAATTAATTAATATCAATTAACAACTAATTATTAATTAATCAAAAATACATTACTTCCCACACTTTACCCCTATAAAGTCCACAACCTGCACCTAAAATTAAATACACAATTTCCATATTTAATTTTCAATTAATTAATTAATATTAATTAACTAATTATTAATTAATTAAAAATAAATTAGTTCCCACTCTTTACCCTTATAAACCCCACAACCCACACCTAATGTTTTTACACAATTACCATAATTAATTACTTAATATTAATTAACAACCAATTAATAATTAATTAATAATAAATTACTTCCCCCAATTAACACAATATAATCTCAATTAAATAAATATTAATAAATAAAAAATAATTATTAATTTATTATAATGAATTACTTCCCACCCTATTCCTCTATAAACCCACAACCCGCTATGAAACTAAAAAACACAACATTTATTTAAAATAAAATTGATAACTACACATATATTAAAAAACATAAACAATACTTATAGGAAAAAAATACATCACATACATTTAAAATATATACTAAAATACATAACCCTAATTAAAAAATCGATATTTTAAACAACTATATTGTTGCAAACGATATTAATGACGTCTATATTTTTAAAAACGATATTTCTTACCTTGAAATCCATATTCTTGACCACAGTATTCTTGCTGTCGATATTTCTGTCACGCTATGTACAGCTCGATATTTGTGTAAGTCGACATTTCTAACTTGATATTTTGGGGCCGATTCCGATTCGGGCAGGAAATCTCTCCGACCGAGCCGGACCCGGAGAGATTTCCGACCGAATCGGACCCTAGCAGTCCGACCGAACGAGTATGATGCGTTTGCATGCTATCGGACTTGATTCGGTCGGACTCCCATTGAAGTCAATGGGAGCCGGTCATACAACGCGTACGCGGGCTCCCATTGACTCAGTGGTTGTGAGGCGAACAAGGGCCCCCCCTATAGCGGGTACGCGTCGAAGCGGGTTGCGCCGTACACGCACAGGTAGGGGGGACCCATGGGTCCCCCCTGTGTGCGACTCGCACGGCTAGGCGTACAGGGGGGTCCGACACGGACCCCCAAAGTGCGGCTCCGACTGCTCTTTCGAGCCGGACGGCGCGAGTCGGTCGGACTGCTCGCGGTGCGCATCGTACTTACCCGGCCGGGGAACGTCTCCATCGCGCGGTGCGAGTCGTGTCCGTGCAAGTCGGTCGGAGCGGTTGGGTCCCGCGAACGAGTCGGTCGGCGATTTCGCGTACGTTCGCATCGTACTCGTTCGCCCGGACGCACGTCCGACTCGGTCGGAAACAGGGCGTCCGAATCGGATCCGGTAAAGCCGAATCCGATTCGGAGCCCTACCGGCCGAGATCGGAATTGACACCTATGTCTGAATACCCTTTCTAAAAAAGGTAATTTGGTATTTGTTGGAGAACATACCTGTCCTTCAAATCATGTTGGTACTGTATGCCACTATCTTGCCACAAGGGTGACCAGTGCATTGAGGTCCTTCACACATCCCACCCAAGAACAGCAATTCTGCAAAAATCCCAATTGCTTTCAATACTAATGCTTTTCCTGTATTGGAAAGATAAACCTCTTACTAATAAAACATCTGTTCTCTCAGTATTAGCTTGTGAGGAATGTTCCTTAACTAACCAGATCTGGCACACAACTTGGCCATCTCTACATTAGGGCACCTAAACAAAACATTATTGGCTCTGTCCCGACACCTACCTCCAAACATGTCTAGGGATCATGTCAGCCAAAGCTATGTGAAGCTCAGGGAAAGACTACCCCAACCAGGAAATTTAGTTAGAACAAAATCCCTCAAATCCTTCTGACCCATCTTAACTAAGCCATTACTGATGTATAGTGAGTGGCTCCTGCTTATCTCATTGTGGAAGGTTCCTTACTAGCAATTCCATGATGAGATAGGCAGGATTCTGGAATGGGGAGTAGGAGTAAGTTGGGAGCTGTGTGGGCATGGTTCGTTAACTGTATGTCTTATCAGAAATAAATCCAGTTTATTAATGTGAAATTCTGTAATCTCACTTTGAAGAAGTGGTGACGAGGATGGGATCGACGGTGCGGTGAAGGCTGTAGTGATGCGACGCCTACAAATTGCCCTCTGTGAGCAACAGTTGCGCTGTTTGCGACAAGCCACACATCAAACGTTACGGGCTCCCACCACGATTTGTTCTCTGAGCGTGTATTCTGTGGTTTTCCCACAGGACAGAGGCCAGTGCCATTCATTTGACAGATTTTGTGGCATATGCTATTAACCGCATACTCACAGTGGTGTGAAGAGCAGTGCGTGTGTACTCAGTGCGTCCCATTGGCTGCTGGCTCACAGCACCTGAGAAAGAGTGGCACGTGTAAAGCTAGTGCACGTTGAAGAAGTCTGATCACCGACATCGGCATCCGCATGTCTCTCTGGTGCGTCTTGAACCGACAGGCACACCGATGCTTGCAAGGTCTTATTTGGATCTCGTGCTGCTTCGGGTCCTTGCCTTGTTTTTAGTGCGAACCCCCAAAGACCAGCTCTGCTAAGGAGGTGTGTGTGATGAGGATGAGAGGTGTGGTTGACACTGCAAGGACACTTGAATAGAAGTAGAACTAATCATAAATGCTTGAGGATCAGTGAAGTGGAGAAAGCACTGACATTTTCCAGTAGTACCGATCTGGAAAAGTAGTTCAAACTCATCCTGGTGACTGTGTACGAATTACTCTGACCAACTGGAGGCAGTGAAAAGCAGTGGACAACGGTGACCACTTTTATTGTGTTAGTTGGTTACTTCTGTTCCTATTTTATTCCATGATTGGTATTCACAATTTAACCTGTTGGGCTCAGTCTGTAACATGTCTGGCCAGAATATAGCTGCTCCCCCCACATTTTGCAAGATCCTGGAGTTCCCAGCATGGTATGGGAGGATTGGAGAGAGGTTTTCAAGACTTATCTTGAAGCTGTGGTGGAAGATGTATTCATTTTAAAGCATAAGTTAGCTTTGTTAAAACATTGTTTAGAGGTAGAAGGCCGGAAGGATCTGAAAACATTGCCAATATCTGTATGTAATGATGAAGATGAGATGGGTTCAGATGCAGATGAAAGTACGCTGGATGACCATATGGATGCCATGAATGCCGTTGAAGAGAATTTTGGAAAAAAATTAAGTGTAGTAATGGAAAGACACAAGTTTTTTTCTCGTGCTCAGCTACCTGGTGAGACTGTAGAGAAATACGTGGCAGTGTTAAGGACAATGGGTGCCACTTGTGGCTCTAAAGAACTACAGGAAGAAATCATCAGAATTCAGATGATCAACAGACATCCAATGTAAAAATACAGGAAAAATTATTGCTTGGGTTAAAAGATCCTTCATTAAAAATGTCTATATGTATTGTGCGACGCATGGAGGATACATCTCGGTATGGTAAGGAACTGAGTAAGAGTAAGGAAGGAACGAAAAAGCACTGAGACATTGTTATATGTGTGGAAGCATGAGACATAGAGTGGAACTGCATGTCCTGCTCTTTAAGCAAAATATTTTAAATTTAAAAGAATAGGACATTTTTCATGAGTGTGCAGAATGATGTATGCATCTGGGGGTAAACAGAGTGTAAATGTGGTTGAACAACAAAAACCTATCATAAAGATCCTGATCCAGACAGTGGGGAGGACGATGTGGAGGTGCTGGTGGTGTGCGGAGTGGGTCTAAAGAGCGTAATGAGAGTGTATGTGTGAATGTTTATCGTCCACCCAAATGTATGTTAAAGATAAATGGGAGAGATGTGTGTATGTGGGCTTATTCCTGTGCACCTTTTGCTTTAATTGATATTGCAACATGGGAACATTTGGAGAATAATGCATTGGTTCCTACTGATGGTGAACCTGTGGGTTATTGTGGTGATAAGTTGCCTGTCAAAGGATATTTTACTACAGGATTGGAATATCATGACAGGAAAGCTGTAGGAGAAATGTATGCAGCTGAGAGGATGAATTTTGGTGGGATGGAAAGAACAGAAAGCCTTTGGTATAATTCTTGATCCCAACCATCCTGACCAAGTGTTGCTTATGTCTGACAATGTGGTTGGTAGGTAGAGCTGAACATTTCCAAATTTATTTTCCGAGAGGTTGGGTTGTTTGAAGAAAGTTGTTCCAAGATGGAGTGCTGTGCCTAAGGTACACAAAGTGCGCAACATGCCTTTGGCACTACGAGAGCAGTTGAGTAATGAAGTAAAGCGATTGTGTGAACTGAAAGTAATTGAGCCCATAGTGTTGGCCTGGAAACCCAATGGTAAATTGCACATGTGCCTAGATCTGAGGGATTTGAATGACAACATTTGGACGGATAGGTATCCTCTTCCTTGCATTAATGAGATGCTTATGAGCGTCAGTGGTGCCAGGTATTTTACTACTTTAGATTTTGCATATCACCAGTTTCACTTACACCTTGAATCCAGGCATTTGACACCATTCGTGATTCCGGAGGGGGCATATCAGTTCATCAGAATGCCTTTTGGGTTGGCCTCTGCATCAGTTGTTTTCCAGAGGGTCATGCAGGGAGTTTTAAGTGTATTGCCGAATGTACTGTTTTTTTCAAGACACCGTGTTGTTATAGGGTGTAAACAAGGAGTACCATGATATTGTCTTGGAAAAGGTGTTAAGCAGGTTGGAGGGTGCTGGTTTGACTACTGTGTTGGAAAAGTGCAAATTTGAGATGCAGGAAGGGGAGTGTTTGGGACATTCCATGTCATTTGAGGTATTTCAACCTAAATTGAAGTTGGTGGAGGCCACAGAGAAGGCCCCTCATCCTAGGAATAGAAACTAATTATAATCTTTCTTAGGACTTGCAGTGCACTATTCAACATTTGTGGAATCTTTCACTGAAAAGGAGCATGTATTACATGCATTAAAAAACAAATGGGTGAAGTATTGTTGGACTGAGTCCTGTCAATAAGCATTGAGTAAGTGAAACACTCCCTCATTAATGCTATAGTACTGAAGCCGTTTGATTCCAAGGAGAAAATCACAATTGTCACTGATGCCAGTGATTATGGATTGGGTGCAGCATTGATGCAGTTGAAAGAGGGTCGTGAAAGGGTGGTAGCGTTTGCTTCACACACGCAGAAAGGTGCTGAATATACATATCAATTGATAAAAAAACATTTAGGAAATACATTTACAATAAAGTGGACCTATGAATATACAAACCAAATATATAATCAACTAGGTGATTATCAAAAATATATATTTTTATTTATTTAACAATGTTTTGTTCTTATAGGAGTTTTTTTTTTAAAGAATTATTTTCACAAATAAGAAAAAAGAAGATATCATAAAACAGATAGCACAATGTAATTCATAAGATTTATACCCTGATTTATGAAATTAGTCAGGGGTACCCCCTTTCTTTGCAAAAGCTGAATATACATACTCCACGATTGAAAAAGAGGCACTGGCACGTTGGTGGAGTGTCCATCATGTCAGAACGTTTGTGTGTGGAACACATTTTGAGCTTCACACAGATTACAAACCACCTATTGATCTTCTTACCACAAAAGGGGCTAGTAGGGCCAACACCTTGACAAGTGGTTGTACGGGTTACAAGATTTCACATTTTCCGTTAGGTATGTGCCAGGAGTCAAAAGTGTCAATGTGGACTGTCTCTCTCGTTTACTATTGGATAATAACAGTTATGAAGAGTATGATGGTTGGTTTGCAGCTGGCATAGAAGAATCTTGTGGTGGGGCTATACCAGAAGATGAGTGAAGGGCGTCTGTGTCGGGTGATCAAAGTTTGCAATTACTGATAAATACTTTGCCATCAAGAGAAAACAAAAGATTTGGAGAAGGTGAGCTTTTAAGGGAACTTAAGAATGTTTGGGAAGAGTTGCCCCTGGTGAATGGTATTGTACACAGGGATGGAACGTTGGTAGTTCCCGTTTGTTTGCGAGCACATTTACTCAGTCTACTGCATGTAGGTCATGGAGGCATGTCGGTCATGAAGAGAAAGGTGTGTACTGATTTCTGGAGGTCCGGAATGTGCAAAGACATAGAGAGCTGTGTCAGGAATTGTGTGGCATGTGATTGCAGTGACAAGTTTCACAATTCTTCTGAAACATACATTGTGTCAGTGCAATTTCCACAGAGAGTGTAGGAAAAGATAGCTATTGACGTATGTGATCCTTTTGAGTGTCTAGGGGGGCAACAGTAGGTTTGCTGTTGTTATGATGGATTATTATTCCAAGGGGCCAGAAGCAGCATTTCTGAAGGAGGTAAAGGTCTCACATGTAGTAGATTTTTGTGAAAAAGTGTTTAGATGGGAAGGATGTTCAAGGGTGGTTCTCCCGAACAATGGTCCACAGTTTTTATCACAAGTTTGAGGTTTTTCTCAAGAAAGAAGGGATCAAACATTACACGACAGCAGTATATAATCCCCGGGAGAATGGGCAGGTAGAACATTTGTTGTGCAAGAACCGAAGTAACTAAAAGTAAAAATTAGGCAGTGGTGCTAACTGGTTCCAATATCAAGGACGATTCAGAAAATTAGTTCTCTCAAATGAAATTGAGGTACCCTATCTGGTGTTGGCCAATACCCAACAAAGTTCTGTAGCTCATTTGAAAATTAGCACCCAAGTTCAGTTACCAGGTGAACAGGAACTAGAGATTCCTGCTTTGTTAGATTCTAGGGCCACTGGGAATTATATTGATCAGAAATTTTCCAGAGAGTTGCGAATTCCTTGCATCAGGAAAGACATACCATAGCCAGTAAAGGCAGTAGATGGAACCACTTTGACGTCAGGACCAGTTCGCTACCATACGTTCCCAGTAATTATAAGAATTGGTGAGGGTCATTTTGACCAGATTAGATTTAATCTAATCGATGCACCACAATCTAGGCTCATATTGGGGATGTGTAAAAGAGTTAGTACTTCAACATCCAAATCAAGAGAACCCGGCCAAATACCTAATTTACGGAAGTGCTGAATCCTAGATTTGGTGCATTAATACTCTTCCGGAATGGTATAAAGATTATCAGGAAGAGTTTGATAAACAAAAAGCCAGTCAGGTGCCCCCACATCTGGAGTATGATTGCCGGATAGATCTAGTTCCTGGGGCAGCAATTCCATGCAGCAGGATCTATGCTCTGACTGAGCCAGAGACCCAACATTTGTGAGAGTGCCTAGATGAAAACTTAGCGACAGAGTTTATCTGATCCTCTCAGTCACCAGCGTCCTCTTCTCTCTTCTTTGTGCCCAAGAAGGGAGAGGGTTTATACACATGTATAGACTATCAAGGAATAAATTGGGTGACAGTAATAAATAGATATCCTCTACCTCTAATTCCGGTGTTGCTGGATCAATTTGAAAGGGGAGACAATTTTTAGCAAGTTGGATCTCCGGGGCGCTTACCATCTTGTAAGATTCCGACAGGGTGATTAATTAGAAGACTGTGTTTAGGACCAAATTCAGCCTGTTCGAGTATCAGGTCATGCCCTTCGGACTCCGCAATGCCCCAGCAGCTTTCCAAAATTTCATGGACTATGTACTCCGAGGATACTTAGACATCTTTTGTATCGTCTATATTGACCACATTTTAATATATTTAGATACCATTCAGGAACATATTGATCATGTGAAGGCCATTTTTATTTGATTGTGGGAATATTGACTGTTTGCAAAACTGGAAAAGTGCCTATTTCAAGTCTCAGAAATCAAGTTCTTAAGGTATACCTTAAATCCTGAAGGCATAAGAATGGATGAGAAAAAGGTGTCTGCTATAACTCAATGGAAGTCTCCGTTAAATGTAAAGGCTCTTCAAAGCTTTCTAGGATTTCCCAATTTTTACAGGCATTTTATTAAAACGTTTTTAGCCATCGTTCAACCCATCACTCGCCTCTTGTGAAAAGGAGCTAAATTTACTTGGAAAGGAGAATCAGAACAAGCATTTCAAACCCTGAAGCAACAATTCATTCAAGTCTCTATCTTGAGGCATCCGGATATTAGTCTTGCATTCATACTTGAAGCAGATGCTTCAGTTTACGCAATGGGAGGGGTTCTCTCACAGCGTCACCTGTAATCCGGTCAGATGCATCCGGTGGCCTGGCCTATTATTCTCAAAAACGTACCCTATGTAAAATAAACTATAGAATGACAAACAAAGAGTTGTTTGTGATAAAATGGGTATTCGAAGAACGGCACCATTATCTGATGTGTGCCAGACATACATTTAAATTTATTCTGACCACCGTAATTTGCATCTTAAAAGATCAGCCAGGGCCTTTACTCCTTGGTAGCTTTGATGGACTTTATTTTTCTTTGATTTTGACTGTGTCATAAAATACTGTTCAGGTCCTCAGAATGGGAAGGCGGATGCTCTTCAAGGTTTCATGTCACTTCAGTAGAAAACAGACAATATCAATTTATGAACCACCATTAATTCTCCCCAGCCAGGAATGGTTTGTAATAAGGTGATGTTCATAGGCAACATTCACGAGATAAATGGGCTGTTATATCATCAAGGCAATCTCTATGTCCCACATTATGATGTGCAATGTCAAGTTTTAACCTGTGAAGGTGATTCCGATATGGGGGTCATGAGGGGATCCAGAAATCTATAGCTACTTCTCAATGATATTTTTGGTGGTCACACAAAATTCTGATATTAAGAAACATATCACAGCTTGTTCAGTTTGCTCTCAAGGTAAGGTCAGAGCACAGAAAACCAGCAGGGTTGCTACGCCACATACCCATTCCCATTCCACCTAGCCCATGGCATACTATCTCCATGGATTTGATCATAGAAATGCCTTGCAGTCAAGGAAACACAGTCATTCTAGTAGTGGTGGATCACCTAAGCAACAAGGGGCATTTTATAGCTTTGACTAAATTACCTACAGCTATTGAATTAGGACACATTTTCTCGCAAAATATTATCCAATTACATGGCATTCCTAGTGTGATCATAACTGATCGAGGCACTCAATTCACTTCACATTTTTGGTAAAAGTTATGTTCAGTGATGAAAATAAATGCGCGCCTATATACTAGATTTCACCTAGAAAATGATGGTAAAACAGAAAGCTTGAATCTAACGTTAGAACAGTATGATAGGTGTTTAGCAATCACTCCTACTGAAGTTTGGAGCAACATTTGTGGATGGCCGGGTTTCTATATAATACTTCAGAACCCACTACCCTGGGCTATTCCCCTTTCTATTGCACAAATGGTTATCATTCCAACATTCTTCCATTTGAATGGCCAGCAAACTCTAATCATCCCTCAGTGCAGGAGCATCACAGTCCATTCTAAAATCTGCTAAAGAACACTTTGAGTTAGCTCAACACAGGAGTAAGCTTTATGCTGATAAAAAGCGTTCCACAGAACCTCAGTGTCAAATTGGTGACAGAGTGTGGTTAGCCACCAAACATTTAATGCTAAAAAGGCAATAGAAAACTAAGGGCCTGATTAAGATCTTGGCGGACGGGTTACTCCATCACAACGGTGATGGATATCCCATCCACCAAAATATAAATCCCATTATATCCTATGGGATTTATATTTCAGCGGACGGGATATCCGTCACCGTTGTGATGGAGTAACCCATCTGCCAAAATCATAATCTGGCTCTAAAAACAAAATTCATAGGGCCACACACTATCATGAACATAATTAACCCTGTGGCTGTTCAATTGGAACTTTCCTCCACACTCCAGGTACATACCACATTTCACATTTCATTACTCAAACTTTACCATCCAGAAATGCATCTAGAATCTACCCTAGCTCCCATCTACTTCTTAATTGACTGGAAAGGGTTCGGTCCCAAGGAAAAGTCTTGGGAACCAACTAATCATCGCACTGTACAACAATTGCTTTGCTACTTCCACAGGCAGAATCCCACCAAGCCAGGTTATGACTTTGAAAGCACATTGCAACCCATCTGGAACAATCCAGAAGGTTCTAGAACAAGCCAGATGGTTCAGGAACAAACCAGAACGTTCTGGAACAAGCCAGTAAATAGACATTGACAGCACATGGCAATACATCTGGAGCAAGCCTGAATGTTCTGGAACAAGCCACGAGGTTCTGAAAACAGCCATGTGATGGTGGCAGCCATCTTTGATTTCGTGAGGGTATAAATACCACTCCCTTGGACCACACCCATTGTTAGGCAATTGGAGTTCCAGTGAAGACATCACCCGTGTTCCCACCGCTGACCCAGCTTACCTGTGCATCCAGGAAATATTCCTCGGTGAACCTTGTGCTTCCTGGAGAGCGTTCTCGATGATCTGCAAGAAATAAAGGAGACAAGAGAAAGCTAAGTACATTTGATGTTTACCTCTTTCATGCGAGCATGCAAATCAGGAATTTGAGACAAAGGAATCATAATTGAGCATCAGTAAAAGAACTTGGCAGACAAAATGCAAGATACTTGATTATTTACAAGGTACTTAATTATTATTCAGTGAATCACACAATCTGCGCTAACCAGAGAGAGACATTAAGGAAACCACCCAGCGTGTGCCAAATCCAGAGACTAGTTTAATTCTAGTGAAGAAACAACCAGTAGGGAAAGGACTAATGTTTTAAAGGATTCTCACATGAATTAACAGGTATATTGAGTCTAGATTGAGAGAGACAATGTAAATTGAAACTGTAAATCAAAAACTAAATATTTGTTCATGTTGTTGTTCAGGTACTCGCACACTGAATCTAGACTCAATATACCTGTTAATCCATGTGAGAATCCTGCATGCCGAGAGGTCTCCTGGAGTTTTTCTTGGCAGAAACAAACCTGGCATACACCACCAATGCCTTACTTACCACAAAATTACTGCCCATTCTTCCACCCCTGACATCTTTGCAAAGGACCCTTTTGGCGAAAAGTGGGTCGTTGAATAAGACACCATTTCCCCCTGCTCATGAAAAGCTCCTAAGATAAGACAGGCTCTCCATGCTACTCCTGCAAAAATGACCTACAAGTGAAAAGGGTTTCCTCTTAAGCTGTGCATGTGAGCATTAAAAGGAACACCCCACTGACCACCTCAACAACTGCTGTCTGGCTGCAGGCTCAACTACACTACAGAAATAGCAGTCATTACTGCCACATAAGATATCAGCAAGATCCTAGACAGAGGACAAATGGGAGCCCTCATCCTCCTGGACCTCTCTTTATTTTTTGCCACTGTCTCTCAGTCCATCATCATCAGACTCCTGCACAAAGTTGGCATCCAAAGGCTCGCTCTTAGCTGGATCAGCTACTTCTTAATAAACAGAACGCAAGCTGTCAGCCTGGCACCTTACTCCTTGGAAGCCCACAAACTCATCTGTGGAGAACCTCAAGGTTCATCCCCCAACCCCACCCTCTTCAACACTTACATGATCCCTCTGACCAACATCATCCGACCACAGGACATCAACTTCCTCGCCTATGCCGATGACACGCAACTCATACTCTCCTTCTTAGACAAGACGCCCAACACAAATAACAGGTTTACGGCCTGTATGACTGAAGTCGCTAAATGGATGATAGCAAACTGTTTCAAACTCAATACCGATATGACGAAAGTACTGCACTTCTGCAAGAACACCTCGCCATGGGACTCCAGTTGGTGGCTGGCTGAAATTGGTTCCATGCCCATGCCTTACACTCAGGTCAGGAACTTCAGAATCATCATTGACAGCAAACTAGACATGCCTGCATAAATCAACTATGTTACTGCATCCTGCTTCAGTGCCCTAAAGATGCTGAGAAAAATCTTCAAATTGGTCCTAAGCAACATAAGAAAATCTTTCGGTCAAGCCCTAGTCACCAACAAGATTGACTATGGGAACACCCTCTACGTTGGAATCAACAAACAACTTGCTAGAAGACTGCAAATCATCTAGAACACAGCAGCCAGACTCATAATCACCCATGCAGAACTCATATCACACAGCACCTCAGGGAGCACCACTGGCTCAGAATAAATAAACACGCCCATCCGCCTCCGATCCACTTGACTCCTACTTGCACTTATCTAACGCTTACATAGAACCAGATCAGGAGAACAAGCATTCTCTTGCATTTCTCCTAAAGCCTGAAATGACATCTCACTTCACACCAGAGCCGCCTCCTCTGGTATTGAATTCCACAAGAAGCTGAAGAGCTGACAATTCAAATAACCACTTTGCCATAGGCAAGGCTAAGTAAATGTTATGTTATGTTAATTATTCTTGTAAAGCGCTTGAACACCCGGAGGCATCTGGCGCTGACAAAAGAACCAGAAAGGAAGCTAGTTAATGGAAAACAACCAAGTTTTCAGAGATTTCCTAAATGCCAAAAGGTTTGGCATAGCTTTGATAAAAAGAGAAAGTTCGTTCCACACTTTAGTAGCATTAAGCACGAAGCCTCTGCCACCCCAGGTAGCACGCTTGAAACTAGGCACTAACACAAGTTTAGCGGATGCCGAGCGTAGAGATCTGGAAGGCGCATACCGAGTGGATCTCTTCTTTAAAAAGTACAGACCTTGGTCATGCAGAGCTTTGTATACAATACAAAGTGCTTTGAACTGCATTCTCTGTCTTACAGACAACCAGTGAAGCTTCCTAAGGGATTTGGAAACGGACTGTTCTTAGGAACTTTTAGGAGCACCCATGCTGCTGCGTTTTGTAGAGTTTGAAGTTTGTTTAAAACGTGCTGATGGGCATTCAAATACAGTCCATTACAGTAATCAATCTTCGAAAGCACCAACGAAGTGACTATCATTTTCTGTAGGTTAGCTGGAATAAACGGTAAAATCTTCTTAATAAGCCTGAGGGTGTAAAAGGCAGCAGAAGTGACTTTATTCACCTGGTCGTTATAAGACAATTAATCATTTATTAGAACTCCAAGATTTTTGACAGCTCTCACAGGTGTGGGAAGTGAGACTAACTCAGATGGCCACCATGCAGTAGACCAGAAAGATGGCTGAGCACCAAAAATCAATGCCTCTGTTCTTTTTTCATTTAGTTTCAGACAGTTAATAGACATCCACGAGCTGACTACCTGCATACATTCCTGGAAATATGACGCAGTCCCAGACTCATCTGAATCAAATGAGAGGACAATTTAGGTGTTGTCAGCAAATGATGTCAGGGCAAAGCCAAAAGATCTTATTAGCTTTGCCAGGGGAGTTACGTACACGTTAAATAGTGCTGGACTAAGTGAGGACCCCTGAGGGACCCTGCAAGGTAAAGAGTATGAGTCAGAGACAAACTCACCCAGTCGGACAGACTGTTCGTGTCCGCTGAGAAAAGAATTCAGCAACTTCTGAGCTGTTCCTGTCACTCCAATCCTGCCCAACCGTTCTATCAGCAGCCCATGATCCACAGATTCAAAGGCTGCTGATAGGTCGAGCAGGATAAGAGCAACTCTGCTGCCCTGATCAAGGGATGACCTAATCTCCTCTGTGGCTTTGATAAGCACAGTCTCCGTGCTATGATCAGTGTGAAAGCCAAACTGGGTGTCATCTAGGAGATTATTCACCTGCACATAACTGACAAGTTGTTTCTTCATGACTCTCTTGATCAATTTGGCTGGCAGAGGTAGACATGAGATTGGACAGTAACTATTAGGATCTTGAGGATCAAGAGAGGGTTTTTTGATGTGAGGCAATACAGGGGCTCTTTTACAGACTGAAGGAAATGAGCCAAAACAACACGTGAGCTGAAAGATATCTGTCAGTTTGGGCGCAATGATCTCTGCTACCAAAGAACAGGCGGTCCTCAGGGTACAAGGATCAAAAGGAGATCCTGATTTGGGGGTCTTAATCAATTTAGTGACCTCATCTTTAGAGGGTGGATTGAACTGGCTGAGAGCACTCTGTGCATCCAGACATGCAGAGGATTACGGATCCAGAAGAGAAGTTGGCGACAAAGTAAAGAAATTGTTGAAGACATCTTCAACTTTGTGATGGAAGGCCTCTTCCAATGTATTACAGAAGGACTGACTAAAACCATTAGAGATGTTAGTTGTGAGTTTTTGTTTACGGTGGAAAAAAGTTATTTAGAGGAGTTAGCTGCTGCTTCGATCTTACTTGTAAAATAAGCAATTTTCTGCTTTAAGATCAAGGATTTATAATCTGCTAAACACTTTTTATAGTTAGCTTTCTCAACTTCGGAGTACCCAACTCTTATTTTCCTGTCACCGACAACTTTGTTTCAGAGCTCTTAGTTCATCAGAAAACCAGGGCGCAGATATATTGTGTCTTTTTACTTTAGCCCTTTTCACAGGTACTAAAGAAAGAGCAGCAGTGTCAAGCCAATGTGTGTACTGCTCGGGATACTCTGACAAACCAGGAAGAGAATTTTGTAAAATTTGGGCAAACTTATCTGCTTGCATTTAATGCCAAGCACGAGAGGAGGTCCAAGACTAGCAAGCCACAGGGCCATGGTCAGCTTGACTGTATTTCACGTAAAACAAATTGAACTATGATAAGTCTATAGTAGAGGCAAGGTGCTTATACAAAAAATACCATCTAAGGTATGACCGTCCTGATGTGTGGAACCTCCTCCTAGCCAGGGCAAGCCTAGCGCTGACTTAGTTTGGAGCAGATCAGCTGTATCACCATCCGCAAAAACCTCCAGATGAAAACTGAAGTCGCCTAGGACCATCTAGTCACTAAGCAAAATATTGGCTTCTAGCAGGATGCTTATCTCCTGTGCTAAGATAGGACATGGACCAGGTGGACGGTAGACTAAAGTGCCTTTAAAGGACTGATTATTGAACAAATTTGGCACAGAAAGACTTTGCTTCATAGAAAGAAGGTGGTACAGGGCTGCAGCGGACCTTCAAATCAGATTGATAAATAACCGCAATCCTTCCTCTCCTCTTACCTGTGCAATCATGTCTGAGAATAGCGTAGTCACCAGGAATGGCAGATAAAATATCACAGCTGGCTGATAAATGAACCCATGTTTCTGTGATAAAAACCAAGGAGAGGTTATGTTTTTCTAGAGATAGGTTGAATTCAAGTGTGTTTTATTATTGATCTGGCATTAACAAGCACGCAGGGCAAATAACTAATAAATTTAGCATGCCGGGCAGTATATTCTATCTGATGGCTGTTAGTGTCACTAGGGACTGGCTGTAGTATGGATGCAAGCAAGTCCACGTGCCCTTCGCAAGCATGACAAATGAAATTACACTTGGGACTGAACGAAATCCGGTCAATCTGGCTGCAGTTTGAAAACTCCCTTAAGGGATTAAGAGCTAGCAATGAGTCACGCGTGTATTTAACTCTGGAGCATACTTCTGACCCAGAACTGGAAGGGGGGTTGGCGTTGGCTGCGATCTGGGCGGTCGCAGACGGGCTTGCCTCTGGGACGCCACCAGCTCAGTACAAGGATACCATCAAGGGTAATAGTGCATTAAACAAATACATATAACATATTATATACCCATGGTCCCTGTTCATTTCAGGGTTACCCTTGTTACTTCATTAGATGGACCAGAAATTGCACACTGGAATTCCATTCCCCCGTGCTGCGGTCTCTTCTCTCAAGCGGGAGACATGAAGACCTGCCGGGTTGGCCCTTTGCGTTTCCCCTGCTCTGGCCAAAGAGTTGGAGTCTAAGGCCATGCTCCCTTATGATGGGGAACTCTGTTCAGATACAACAAGCAATGATCATGCATTTCACACTGCACAATAAAAGGTTTTGTGGGTATCCACATTTTTCAGATGCTGGATCCCAGATTACATCAATTTTTTGTGAATGCATGTGCAATCCATCCATGTGGCTCCTCACTCACTGCCTTATCATGCTCTAGTTTATGTGACCATCCTCTGACCACATATTAATGATGACCTAGACTAATTGACATGACGGCATTAACATATGTGGATCATTATATGAGAAAAAATAGTAGTCTGAAATTAACCTTTAAGTTTAACACTCTGAAGTTCTGCTGACTTCAGAAAATATTTTTTGCTGACGCTATTCAATGTTCTTGGTGATAAATAATGCAGTCCTTGATGTAAACACCGTTTAACACTGTATATTATGAAAGCAGAGTTGGTAGGTGGTACTCAGCGGCAACAATATTTAAATGTATTTAAGCTGAAAGACTGGAGACAACAAAACCACAACACTATATTATATGCCATACTACAATAACAACAATGCAGCAATAAAACAAAATCAAATATGCAACACAACAACAAAATACCAAAGCGAACCCCAACATGGAGAATGCTGCAGATAGGTGTGAGCTTAGTATTAGGCAAGGCATCTCTTGCCTTCCCGCTGTGAGGAATGTGAGACCATGTCAGACTGACCTCATGGGGAGAGGATGAGAATTGCAAACACTCTAGTGGGAGAAAACAGACAGTGCAGGGGAAGAGGCAAGGCAGACTACAGTGCCCAGGTGCGGCATTACACTTGCAGTGCATTTTCCTTCATTGCACCGTGCGCACCTTCAAAAAGGTGCGCCAGGCGCAATGAAGGAAATTGCGCCACATTATGGGGAATGTGCTGCCTCCAGGGCAGCCGCAAATTCATGCTGCCCTGGGGGCAGCGCATTCACGCGAAATACAAAGCGACTGCTTTGAAGCCGCTCCTTATGTCACTGTGCAGGCCCCAACACACCTGCACTTTTAAAGGGGAATAGAGATCCACTTGCAGGCAGGTGCAGTCAGTGACTGCACCCACCTGAAGGGGATGTCTGGGGGGTCCGCAGAGGGCTGCTCTCATGGAGCGCACTGACAGTGCGCCACCTTTCACAGAGGCAAAGGGATTCACTCATTTGCATGGGGCATGCGCCCATGCAAATGTGGGAACGCCCCCTTGAAGATAGCGTTGGCGCTTTATGGCGCCAGCGCTATTGGCATTACAGAAGGGGCCGCGCAAGCATCTGCGGCCCCTTCTGTAATACTTTCCAACAGCCTTTTCATGGTTGTCCGACCGCCATGTAAAGGCTGTTGGAAATGGACTTTGGGGGCCCCAAGCAGGGCCCCTGTCCCCGTGGGCCACTGCAAAGTGTCCCTGGGTGCACATGTAGTGTCCCCACACATACCCATGCACCATGTGCCAGGCACACAATGGTGCCTGGCACGCGGTGCACGGATGTGCAGAAAGTGCACCTTAACACTGCGGCTTGTACTGCGGCCCTTTTCCTGGGCTGCAGCACAAGACGCAGTGTTAAGGTGCACTTTCTGCACATCCATGCCGTCCGCCGCCTGCTTGTTGGGCGGTCTCCTGACCGCCGTGATAGCGGGTGGCAGGCAGGCCGACCGACCACTATCGTAATCAAGGCCATAGTTTGTCATTTTAAATTATTTAGTATTTTTTTTTATTGTTATTAGTAATTTATAGTGTAGCAGGTTGTTGGGTTTTTAGGCGAATAGGGTGTGATGTTATTTATATAATATTTATAATTTAACATTACTTTTTTATGGTTAATCACTTTTTAAATTGATTATTAATTATGTAATATTTTAAGTGGTATGTTATATTTTAAATGTAACACTGAAATGTAATTTTTTTAAATTATTAGTACTAGTAAGTTATGGTTTAGTAGCAGGTTAGGTTTGTAGGGGTGTAGGGTGGGAAGCTAACTAAGTAATAAATAATTACAAATTATTGTTAATTCGTTTTTAATTGTTAATTACTTTATTTATTTGATCATTAATTATATTGATAGTTTAATACTGATTTATTTAAGGTATATCTTAGTTGCTGGGTGCTTGGTTTGTAGGGGAGTAGGTTGGGAAGTTAAATCAAATTAAATGTAATTTAATTTAATGATAACTTTTGTTTATAATTAATTATTATTGAATTACTAATTATGTAAATTACTGAATTTATTAGTTATTCTGTAATTGTTGTAATGTTTTATCTATTTTCATATGTATTTTAGTTTTTATATGTTTATTACAGATGCATTTTTTTAAAGCTGTATTCGTTTTAGTTGAGTAGATTGTAAAGAAAATAAATAGGTAATATTTTTTATAAAAATTTATATTTATATGTAATTTAATAATTAGTAATTATGTAATTTTTATATTTATTATTTTGTTAAAAGTATAAACAAATAGACCTAACAGTGGTACCTTCTAACTGCCAGCACCTAACCTAATTTCACTCCATCAATCTTATCCCTTCAATACTAGCTGGGATCTGTGTGCACACTGAATAGCACCCACCGTCACAGTGCTTGTTCCTTCAGGAACCTAACAATTCAAAACAAAAGCACAGGTGCACCACACAGCGGAATTTAATCAATAAGGGAAGTCCATATCCAGAAACGAAAATTCTTCAAGTTTTTCTTTCTTTTTATTCCATTTTCATTTAACGTAGATAAAACACAGAGTCCAGCTCTAATGACTCAACACACAGTACAGCCGACGCGTTTCGTCCTAGTGCAGGACTTCTTCAGGGCTGTTAAATACAAACAAATAAATATACATATATAAAAAAACAACACTTACAACACATATAAGACATCCTATACATAAATACCAATGGGCTAATTTCTAGCCCATAACCACATCACACTAATTTACATACTTACACATTATACACAACAATGACAGACCGACAAACTATTAAGCAATTATGAATTTTTCTATTTACATTTTATAAACAATACAGAAATACTTAATATTAGTTGACACATTATGAGGGCCTAGAAGTCCCAGCCGGGACACCATTATCAGAAAATATCCTCATTTTTGCCTATCTCCAGTGACATCATATCATTCACGCTTCACTACGTGAGATAGAAACACTGTAATACATTGTCAATAGTAGCAAATCAACAAGAGACAGAAAAGGAGAAAAAGAGAATGGAATTGCCCATCTGGGCTTAGATGCAAGCGAAAGCAGAACAATTAGGAATCCTAAAGGGGGCAATGTCATACAAAGAACCCAGTATATACAAATTCCATTATATGGATACCCGAAACGAAAAATTAAAATGTCACAGCTTGATCAAAAAATTCAATCCCCCATATTCCACGGATCGACAGGGGAGGAAACAAGACACCATGAAAATCAATAAAGACAATAAACAAATAAATACCCACCACTAGATGATGGTAGGATCCAACACTTCCATGAACTGAAAGGTCATAGGATTCCCTGCTAGTGAGCTGTTTCCCGTCCGGTATGTTTCTATAATATAATATAAGTAACGGCAAACAATGTAGATTACAATTTGAGCAGTAAATAACACAGATAAAGCTATATTAACAAAACAAATACCATTTTCTCCAAACTTACATTATATCAAGGATTGGAGCCGTCTATATAGAGGCCACGACCAAATAATGAATAAAAGGCACGTCCCACAATGGTGATGTCCAACACCGCCAGGTTATGTTACGATGGTGTTCAAAACAAATCCTGTAAGGATTTATCTAAAAGTAAAGGAGAAATGTTACAGATCCATCATAGAAGCCCCATAGAGGCATGACGGGTGTTATTAACAGCAACTCTGCTTAAACTGGTGGAAAATCAGTAGGATTTGCATGATATCCTGCTAAGAAGAAAATACCTAATAAGTGAGCACATACCTTCAAAATATCACGCGAAGGCCTAGAAGTAAAAGAGGTAACACCACTTGATGAGAGGTAGACTTGTACAATAAATAACACCGCTAGACCTACAGGGAAATAATTAACACTAATCAGTAACATCCCTTCCATGTCCCGGAAAGCAAATCTCACTTGAGCATACTACCTGAAAGAATATTATGAACTTGGTGGAAAGAACTGTAAATTAACTAACTACTCCTTACAACCCTGAGCACCTTCATTAGTATGTGGCATCTTACCTATAATACATCCGAGCAAAGGGGACGTCCCATCGCAAAACAAATCTTAAGTTGCAAACCAATTAGGCAGGGAACCAACAGCCTATAAGAAAAGTAAGTAACCAAATCAGGCAGCAGTCCATAAGTATTACCCCTCAACATGGAATGCGTGAATTATACCCATGTTGTAGTTAAAAATGACAACTGAACCTTGCATTCATAGATATATTAGTCACCAGCCCCCTTGTGAAGCAGACATCTAATCAAAACTGTTCTCATACTAACCCCCCTTTCTCCCGGTACATGATAAGAACATGATATCGGTATGGGAGTGGATCACAGATGGCCGAGACAAAATGCAAGACTAAACAGCGCAATACAAACGTTACATCAGTGGCGAGAAGAAAAAAACAGCAAGTCCACGTGGTTCAAGCTGTCACACATATGAAAGCCCCCAACATTCAATGTAGTAAAGACAATGACAAGACCATACGTCTCGGCAAAAAGTAAAAAAGTCAACATAATTAAATAACCCAAATAGCAGCGTGCCGACGTAAGACTTACCAAGATAAGACTGTCGAGATCAACGGAAGCGCTGGGGAACGTAGCAGCAAACAAAGAGCCGGGCAGGAAGCCCCAGCGGTGTCTGTGTTGAGTTTAAATAACGCGGGGAGCCTAGAAAAACCGGAACACCTGCGTCAAGTAAAGGGTGCGTGCCCATCAATGATCATATAGTTCGTACCTAATGTGGCGGCCATATTGTAGTGATAGCCGTTGTGTCCAAAACTAACACATGTTATGGTATTTTGGAGATCGAAAAATAAAAAATTAATATAATAATCATATCTGCCAAATACGCCATGATACAACAAAAATCCCAATACTAATCGGCGCGATGTTGGCCTATTTCGCGCCTTCGATAGAAAAATGCGCATAGAATGCATATGCGGCGCGAGCAACTAACTAATTGAAGGTATATGCTCACTTATTAGGTATTTTCTTCCTAGCAGGATATCATGCAAATCCTACTGATTTTCCACTAGTTTAAGCAGAGTTGCTGTTAATAATACCCGTCATGCCTCTATGGGGCTTCTATAATGGATCTGTAACATTTCTCCTTTACTTTAGATAAATCCTTACAGGATTTGTTTTGAACACCATCGTAACATAACCTGGCGGTGTTGGACATCACCATTGTGGGACGTGCCTTTTATTCATTATTTGGTCGTGGCCTCTATATAGACGGCTCCAATCCTTGATATAATGTAAGTTTGGAGAAAATGGTATTTGTTTTGTTAATATAGCTTTATCTGTGTTATTTACTGCTCAAATTGTAATCTACATTGTTTGCCGTTACTTATATTATATTATAGAAACATACCGGACGGGAAACAGCTCACTAGCAGGGAATCCTATGACCTTTCAGTTCATAGAAGTGTTGGATCCTACCATCATCTAGTGGTGGGTATTTATTTGTTTATTGTCTTTATTGATTTTCATGGTGTCTTGTTTCCTCCCCTGTCGATCCGTGGAATATGGGGGATTGAATTTTTTGATCAAGCTGTGATATTTTAATTTTTCGTTTCGGGTATCCATATAATGGAATTTGTATATACTGGGTTCTTTGTATGACATTGCCCCCTTTAGGATTCCTAATTGTTCTGCTTTCTCTTGCATCTAAGCTCAGATGGGCAATTCCATTCTCTTTTTCTCCTTTTCTGTCTCTTGTTGATTTGCTACTATTGACAATGTATTACAGTGTTTCTATCTCACGTAGTGAAGCGTGAATGATATGATGTCACTGGAGATAGGCAAAAATGAGGATATTTTCTGATAATGGTGTCCCGGCTGGGACTTCTAGGCCCTCATAATGTGTCAACTAATATTAAGTATTTCTGTATTGTTTATAAAATGTAAATAGAAAAATTCATAATTGCTTAATAGTTTGTCGGTCTGTCATTGTTGTGTATAATGTGTAAGTATGTAAATTAGTGTGATGTGGTTATGGGCTAGAAATTAGCCCATTGGTATTTATGTATAGGATGTCTTATATCTGTTTTAAGTGTTGTTTTTTTATATATGTATATTTATTTGTTTGTATTTAACAGCCCTGAAGAAGTCCTGCACTAGGACGAAACGCGTCGGCTATACTGTGTGTTGAGTCATTAGAGCTGGACTCTGTGTTTTATCTACGTTAAATGAAAATGGAATAAAAAGAAAGAAAAACTTGAAGAATTTTCGTTTCTGGATATGGACTTCCCTTATTGATTAAATTCCGCTGTGTGGTGCACCTGTGCTTTTGAATTATTTTGTTAAAAGTGTTTAATTTATTTAACGGTAAGTGTTTGTAAAAGTTTGTTTGTGAAATGATGTTTGTTACTTACATTTTATTTGTTTTTTTTGTGGGAATATTAAATCTAACGCCTCCGAAGTCCAACGCTTTCCTTGCTATTGCTTGAACTGGAGTGGGAATAGTATCTGTATGCCCTTCGATGTCCAACACTTTCCCTACTGTTGTGTAAACTGGAGTGGGAATAGTAAATTTAACCCCTCTGAAATCCAACACTTTCCCTACTGTTGTTTAGACCGGAGTGGGAATAGCAAATATAACCCCTCAGAAGTCTAATGTTTTCCCTACCGTTGTGTAGACTGGAGTGATAATAGTAAACCTAACCCCTCTGAAGTGCAACACTTTCTGTTGCTTAAACTTGAGTAGAAATACTATATCTTCAATTGATTGAAAAAGGTTTATTCTGTTAAAAATTAACCATAAAAGCAAAAGACAGATAAATAAACAAGATACACTTACATATCATAAGTGATAAAAAGTCCCAAAAATACAGTCAAATCAGGTGAACACACAAATCACATCATCATTATTTCACACACTGGTTCACTGTTTAGACACAAGCCTGCAGTACAGTTCTACAATATCAAAATATAATAATTTAAAAACATTAAAAATGATGTCTAAAAAGAAAAAACAAGGGCAAGACATATTTACTTGCCCACCATCCTTCTAGCTTTCACCACCGCAGCAAGGTAATTGTACACCGTGAAGCAAATTTGATCAGTTAGCAGCAATTGGCGATAAAACATAGCTGGTTTTTACTGTTTAAAATTAAGGATCTTTAAAAGAGGAATTAAGAACTGAGATCTCTCAATACAAAATAAGCCACATAAAAACAACATATGAAGTTGCAATTAAAAAGTAATTTGGTCACAAGCACAAGGTACCAAGTTCTTCACATTATACTTATTTGAGGGGTAGGCCGCCAAAAAATGGGCCAGACAAGCCTAAACCTTATCAAATGGTATCTGGGATGTCTGGGTGCCCTTAATAAGTATGGCTCAATGTTAGGGGTGGTACATAATGGAAGAAAAGATGCCACCAAATACACTTTTGCTTCAACCTCCATTCTCTTTGCCCCAAAATGTTTAAAAAGTTCCTGTATAATAGTTATTTTATCATGTGGCATAATAATTAGGATTAGTAAAAATTCAAATCTATTAATATCCAATAAGATTTTTTTAACATACGTAAGCCACTTACATTTATGCATCCCAGCGAGCCCCAGACAATCAGACAACAATGACTTCATCAATGCAGCTTTTGGTCTAGCCCAGATTGAAAGCCAGAGTGCTACTGGGGCAATACCCATTGTGGAGGCCCACCTCATCATGAACTATGCACACGGGAACACAACCCAGCAACAACAGCAATTTTTCAGAAATGTATTCTCACCAATATGCAAATGCAAACAGCCAGTATGGCCCCACACGCCAGCACCATATGTTGCAATAGAAATTGGTCTAGCTTTATAGACAGTAATAGCAGCGTCAATGGGCAAAGAGCCCAGGTTAGATGGTTAGGTTAGATGCGAATCTAAAGAGAGATGCCATTGCCTGTTCAAAATGGGTACCTCTCGCAGACGTTAGATGGCCCATGTTAAATTACTGTCAAAAGGCAACCTCAGCTAGGTGAAAGTAGAGGCACATTTACGTGGAGGGTCACCTATACAAAAAGGAGCTATCCTACTTTTTGGACGTCCGCATACCATGGCATAAGACTCAGATTTATTTATAGAGAGGCCTAACTCAGTCATAAAATGTAAAAAGCCATTTAAAGGTTTTTCCAGGCCCCTCCCTGTTTGCGCCATAAGCATGCAGTCGTCAGCATACATTAAAATGGGAAGATGTCAAGTCCCAACCCTACTATATCTTATTTTTCCTGAGTCCAACAGTTTTCCTTATATCGGAAATAGAATTTGTAATATATTTTTTTTTAATGTTTATATTATTTTTAGTAACTGTGTTTTTGGGGGTTCTAATATTTTACTATTTTGTAGATTGGTGAAATTAATATTTGTTATTGAATTGTTTATATCTTTTATGCTTTTTCTTATGTGTATGTGTGTGTGTGTATATATATAAATAGTATATTAATATATATATATATAGTATATTTATATATATATTATATTTGAAAATTAAAAAGTAATAAAACATTTATATAGTGTAAAATTAATATGTATCATTAATTATATCATACTATTTATATAAACACATGCCACATAAGAGAATGTGGCTTAACATCTAGGGTGATTGACCTCGAAGCTGGAGAACAGGGTTCAAGTCTTGGCAGGGAGGCTCAACATCCTGTGATTCTGGGCAAATCACTTAATCTCCCTGTGCCCAAAATGAATGTGTCCGTCTGTAACACAACTGGTGATCATGTATAGTGCTCTGATACCTTTGGGTTGAGTTTGCTCTATATAGAACTCACCCCCAAATAATATCAGGGGCCGATTCTGATGTCGGACGGACCGGAGTTCGTCCGACATTGTTCAGGAATTGGAACCGAACGACCTCTTGTTGTCAGTTCCAGACCTGCAAGTAGGATGCGACCGAACCCTGTTCGGTCGCAATCCTATACTTAACAATGGAAGCATGCATTCCGAACAGAATGCATGCTTGCATCGTTAAGTGAAAAGGTGCAGTTCATCCCTGCGCCCTATAGCAGGCACCCCAAGGTGCCTGCCACGGGGTGCAGGGATCAACAGGGGGGCACCATTGGTGCCCCCTATGCCGCCATTCGGCGGCCTTGCACCCATGGGGGCCCTGCTGGGGGCCCCCAAAGACAGTTTCCCACTGCCTTTCTGTGTCGGAAAGGCCGTCACAGTTAATGCATGAGAGCTTCTGACTCATGCATTAACTGTTATTTGATGTGACTCATTGCCATCATCACTAAGAATCCAACCTTTGGTGGATTATACCCTGAAGATGTCCATTGATACCATTCCCACTGGCTGTCCCCCCATGTCCTGAAGAAGACCCGCCGTGACTCCTTCTTCAATCACGCACTTTTTTGGGTTGAAACGTCGACGTACCTGTACAATCCATACCCTACTCTCTCGACTCCACGTGAAAAGTGGATTAAGCATTAGACGGATTGGAGATACATGTGTTTAGGGACGGATGTCCACTGAACTGAACATTTTAGATACCTCTTGTACAGCACTGTATATAGTTCATTCACTTACAGCACCTTGTCACCTCTAGATCACCTAATCACCTATAAGTCAGTCTTGCGTCGTTTTTTAATAACTTGTGTTTGCTTGTGACGGCCATAATATGTTATAACCAGAAAACTGAAAAATTGTAAAAAGAAAAAAATGACTAATGCTGTCAATATATTGCTTTTTGATTGATTCAAATTAGGTGTGTTCTTCTTTCTTCATGCAAAAATATTAATGTAACGTTAAAGCAATTTCTCTACCCGACAGAACCAACATTAGCACATATTCTAGACGCCCAGGTTCTGAGGGTTACTGGGTCATCCCATTATACTTGATCCCATTGGAGCAGGGTCAAAACTGATTTTCATATAGCTGGGTCCAAACTGAGGTGACATGGCGTGCAAAATAATGATGGATTGGGATGCGACCCCAAGTAATTGCCGGTGGCTTAGATTAATTCAAGCATTCCATCCATCAGGTTTTATGTACTTTAGTAGATTGAAAGATCGCCACATTCCTGAATACATTCCTCCAACACCCAAAAAATACTTTCCTTGTCAGAGATGTAGAGTCTGTGTCCAAAGAAGAGTGCAATAGGAGAGTTGTATGTATTGCGCTGAGGGTCCTTCTAATCCTGGCATATGTGTGCCCACATGCTTTAAATTGTACCATACGCAACTCAAGTGTTCGGAGCAAGCATGAGAGAAAAAAAGGAACTGATTGTGGTCTGTATTGCGATATATTTTCTGTTTAGATACCTAGTTGGCAGTAGTTTGATGTTTTTAGTGACACCTGTTGTGTATACAGTCATTGGTGGTATTTCATCTTCAACCAATAGGATGTTATTTTCTATTTGAAAAAACTGTGCTGTTTTTAGTTGGATTGTCGTGTAGTTCCTACAACCCTACATAGGATCCGCGCATTTAGACAACATACACTGTAGGATTGGTGTCCGGACTGATTCTAGACACCCCCACCAGGCATGTTAGCCTGTATACCAGCTAGCTAACAGTGCCACTAGAAATCCCTTTTACCAAAGAGAGAATAGTTCTTGGCAACTATCGAACATGACAACCCTGATCCCTCAGGATCGTGGAAACAGTGCAATACTTTTTGCTCAGTCACTCGTGCTCACTTTGTCTCAGAGAGGTACACAAAATAAACGGTGGGGACGTTTTTCAATAAGCATTTATTGAACCAGCGTCATTCTAGTGTAAAATAGGTGTGTTGAAACAACCATTAGACAGAAACAGATATAAATGTTCAGAAGCACTAACAGAGTAAAAGGATAGTAGATTTCTACCATCGTGCTAAAACAATGAATACAGGCAAGTATATAAAATACATGATAGTAATAAATGCGTACTCCTACGATGCAACCCTAACTAGATGTACCTAAGTGTACCTAGCATGTATGTGGATGTAAAGCCAAGAATCCCTCTAGGATAAAGTCAACCCCATTACCTAAAGTGAGAGACTGTGTGACCCCGTCTTGGTCTCGAGATGGACACCCCGCAAGGGATGTCAGACCACTGCGAGCTGGAGTGTCTGCGTGCAGGAGCCTCAGCGTCTCGCGTCAGTGTGTCAGCAAGACTAACTCAGCAAGATATGGTGTTTATATACCCAAAGTGGTACCCTCCGGGGTTCTACCTTGCTGTGTCATGTTGGACCTTTTATGACGGAAGGAATGACCCTTGTACATAGTTACTATGCAGGAGATGGTAGTCCTGCTGAGTTTCCAAGAATCCTCATGCATAATGGATGAGGCTAGTTTTCAGGGAAAACCCTACGTCCTGTAAGCAGTACCGTAACTGGGTAAAAGGTCAGTCCCAAGAACCGTTATGTAGTGTAATGGTAGGGGAGAATATAGGTGAAAGGTTAGGTGACTACCTGAGCCTATATTGGGGTACCTATATGGAACATAACACCCATTCCTCATCCGTCTGGACGACATACTAAAACACTATAATGTATAGCTAGGTGTTGTACGCAAACAACTAATTTAGTCCATAAAAATAGTACTTTAAAATGTAAAATCCTAAAAAATGCTAAAAAAAATATGTATTGCAAGTGATAGGAGTCTGTACTAAATATGTTCGTATATATAGTTCGAACAATGAGTGACTGAAAGCCATGCAGTTTAAAAAGTGTCTTATTGTTTAAAATTCCAAATTTTGGTTGTTTTTGAAAGAGCCGAAGTTTCACAGCACACGATGAGCCAAATGTTTATGTGTCCTGGCTGAGAGACGCAACATCACTGTTGCCTGCAATCGCAGACGACGGTCCCTGCAGCACCTCGCAAATCAGGTCAATCGAGCACAGATGTTCCTCCGTATTCTCCACAGCCGCTGCTGGGGATGCCTGTATGCCATCCAAGGCCTGAGTATTTGTTGAGGAGCCTGTATCCTTTCCGACAGGAGCTGAAGCATCCTGTGGTGGCTCTAAGAATGCAGACATCAACATTGGAATACGCTGAGGACGCTGCAGAACATGGGCCGTTATCGGGTCCAGTAAAGCATCAACTTCCGGTGGCGCAACTGATGGAAGTGTTAGACAGAGGTCCAACACACATTCTTGTCCGCAGAACAGGCATCGGAGGACAGGCAGAATACAGTCGATCCAGACTGGTCTAAATGATAGGAACCAAGATTCACTTAGTTCGCGAAGGCGAGGTGTGCCCAAATGGAGTACCATGCGATCACGGTATCAGCACTCGAAGAGCATTTTTTCAATTTTTTTGGTGACTGGGACATTCATTGCGTAGCAGAAAAATGACAATCAGGATACCTGCTATTAGGAACAGGATCAGCGGAAGCCCTCCAAAAATACTTCCGAATACGGAGTGTATGAAGTTGAGAATAACTCCGAGGATTGTCTGAAAGGTGCTTAACAGTCCAGAACCTATGGTCTTAAATAGGTGTACTATGCTTGTTGTATCAGACATGTTAAAGATACGTTGTACCATTTCTGTGAAAAGGAAAGGGCAGTTTGTCCATACTAGTGCCTGTATCTCAGCCGAAGACCTTGCAACCTAGAGATCATAAGTTTCACGGGCGGAGGTTAAGGGCACGGTTTGCTGTAAAAGCATGGCTTTCATTCGGCTCAGAGTATCAAACCGTATAAAGGAAACATTCAATGAAGGCCATAACGGTGCCTTCCTGACTGTATGGGTCGGTGGAAACAATACTTGTGTACAGCAAGTAACCCTGGAGCTTACAGTGACAAGATATGCAATGCCCGGGAGCATCCCACAACAACCTTGATCATTCAGCATCAAGTAACTCCCATTTGAAAGCAACTTGAATACCGGATTAATCACGGCAGCTGGGGACCCTTTCAAGTGACAGGATACGTTGGCAACTGAACCATTACAGGCCCCATGAAGCATGATGTCCTGGCAAATGAGAGATCCACTTAAAGAGTTCTCGCAGTTGGTACCGCTGAGAAACACTTCCATGTCATCATTCCTGCATCGAAATCTGTATGGTAATTCCCAAGATTCCTTGATGAATTTCCTACTCATCGCTTCATATCTGCCCGTCTGTTGTTGTTCGAGGCAATACTGAAACTGAAAGGTTGTGACCTGTAAGGTTATATGGCCATGAATTAATCATTCTGTGGATAGTGACTCTGCCACAGTAAAAGGTAACTTGTCGAGTTTTTCAATACGCAGCATTTTATATTTTTCTCCCCTTTGTGGCATCGTTATCTGTTTTTCAGTTAGATTGTATGCTGAAAATAGGGACGTGCTGTTGATAAATCGCCAAGGCACATAACCAGCGTGCAATGATTGCAGCGTCCAGCTTAATGACATAATAGAACGTAGTTGAGATTGTCCGTGTTGTAGTATGGACCAGTCCTGTTCTAGTATATCAATAGCAGAACATCCAATGTTGCCCAGTGAATAAATCCTGGATGTTAATGTAGTCATACCACTGTCAACTACAGCTAACGCCTTTTCTAGGTTAGTTCTATCTATTTCACGAAGTCTCTTCGCAGCTTCTTGTTGAGAGATCTTCCAGATTTCATTATAGACAGCATGATAGAAACGTTTCTGACGACGTGGCTTTCGGGGACCTAATAAAAAATCCCTTAGATCCATCTCATCGGAGAGTAAGGATAAGTGCTGTTTCACCTGGGATAGTGTCAAGGTTTTTAGCCAATCGAGGCACAACTTACCAACACTGTATGATGTCACCAACCCCGGATGTTCTCTTTGTACATAGCGTTGGTCTGGCCTATGGATACTAAACCCTTCGGTTGTACCCCTGAATCGTGATTGACATCTGTTTGTGTCTGTGGGCCAAACTAACCATCCCTTCCAATTGGGGTCTGAAGTATTGTACTGCATGATGTCATCTACTGTATCCCCTCCACATGATGTAAAATTGATGTGTGAAGGTGTGGTAATCCGAGGTGTGTTCAAATCCTTGTTCTTGGCTAGTCCAAGACAGGAAGTCTGTTGCACAGTGTCATTCAGAACTATTATCTGCTGTGGAATGAGGCACACTCTAAATTGTGCTTCTGTTCCCTGAACTTGCCATTCTTTTGAACCCCAGACTGATTTTATATCCATAGTTCCCTTCCATAAGTTGAAACCCTGTTCAGACAGTTGGGAAATAAAGGATGCAGAATAAATCTGTTTGGTGTTAGTTAGCATATTTTTCTGTGCAGTTGTAGGTGCAACCTTATAGTAATATGAGGTCGGGTCAGAAGTGTTAAACACGGAAAAATAAGTAAACATCTGTGCAAACGTTTTCAAACTACCTTTCGGTGGTGTCGGGCAATGTTCCCATTGGTGGTATGTGAAAACATTTTGTGGGATACTGGATTTGTGTAAAAAGTGATGACCATAATGACGGTAACAGTACATAGTGTTATAGTCTGATGTGTCTTCTAAAATTTCAATGCTTAAAAATGCAGCAGATTGTTTTAAATCAGACAACATATTATTTACAGTTTCAAAATCCCAATCATCAGAAAATGTACTGGAGGTAGTGATATCATTTAGAGAAATTTTAAATAAATGTGGTATTTTCAAAAGTTGAGTAGGGCCAAATACATCATAATCAACCTTGTCCAAAACTATACCATCAGGAATTGGAACAGCTATAATGTTCATGGAGAACAGGTCTCTTTGTTCATGATGAGATGATGTATGAGCTTTCAGGACCAAGTTCACATTTGATACTGCAGAGCGTTCTGGGAGATATTTTCCATTTATGAGTAAGCAAAAAAAAGAAAACTAGGCCAATCCAGACCAGAAAAAACAATATTCCAGTTATGATCCAGAGCTGGAGTCAAGGTGAGACTAAATAAGACTTTTTCAGAAAAGTGTAGAATTCACAAATTTGTTGCTTACGGGAAACTGGAGCTGGCATTGTCTCAGGTTCACTGGGATCAAGAGAGAAGGTATCAAAATCGATGAAGTAGCCAGATGCAGTTTGATCTATCTTTGGTAGCTCAGTAGGTTTTGTTGAACCGGCAGGTGTCTCTTGTCGAGGCGTATTGATGTAGACATCGGTGTTAGGTTGAATTGAAATTTGTCTTTCATTTGTGTTTTGAAGTTCTGTTTCTAGAGGAACGAGTTCCATTTCATTGTTGGAAATTCCATCATTTTGTATTGGTGACTCTTCAAATGTTATGAGTCTTTCTGTCTGAACTTCCTGTATGGTAGCGAGAGGAGATCGCCAGCAACCCAGGAGCCCGCAAGGCCTACTATTCAGTATCGGCCAAATAGTGTGGTTTGATCAGATCAATGGAGACAAATCTCTTTTCTTTTTTTCCGGCAAGCGGCGGAAGAAGTACTGTTCTTGTTCCTTCGACAGCCAGGACAGGTACAGGCTTTCTGTATGATGGCCCAAATTCTTTCTTGTCCTCGATCTTTTCTCTGGCCATATCCCCAGCTTTAGGGATCCAGACAGGTCTTGCAGTGACTGATTTGACTTCCCCAGTGGCGGTGCGTTTTACTTGCACGTTGCTTAGTAGTTCCCGGGATTCATTCAGATCCTGTAAAACAGCCAAACGTTTATTGATATCAGATGGTTTTTCATCCGCAACTGTGCTTTCATAATCGAGATCTGGTACCCACATTCTCGTCCCAAACAGGACTTTGTAAGGAGTGACACACCCTAGAGAACTTCTTGGCATGTTATTAAGGGCTCGTTGGACCCCGTATAAGTGATTGACCCAACTACCACGCAAACCTAATACTCTTGCTGGTAAAGATTGCTTTAAGTCCCGGTTTTTCCTCTCCACAACCGAATTTCCCTCGGGATGGTACGGAGAGGAGTACCGCAGTGCTACACCCAAACCTTCCATGGCTTCCTTGTAAGCCCTAGAGCCCCATTTGTGCAGAACCTAGACCCTCGTGTGCAGCTAGAATTAACCCTAATCTGCAATCCATGTTTGGTATTACTCTATCCCCCACTCTTGGAATTTGAGCATACGGAATGTTATTTGCATCTAACTTGTAGGAGTACTTGAGTGGAAAATCTTTCGGTAAGGATGTGCTGTTTTGTGTGAAGCAATGACAGCTACCATTATCTGCCTGTCTATTCTCATTTTTGAACGAGTGATTGCAGCTACGGCAGCAGTTCGTACTGCCCCCTTCACAGCTTCATCGGCCAATGAATTCCCTTCAACGTGAACGCCATCACGATGATGACTCAGCGCGTGTATCACGTGAGCTCTTGGTAGTTCGTTTTTCAACCCAGCTACCTGTTCCCATAGCATTTTATGCTTAATTGTGTCACCTTTTGAGTCTTTAAACCCATTTTGACCCCAGTAGAGAAGATATTCATTGTATGACTGGACACAATAAAAAGAATTGCTCACGATCAGTGTGGGGAATTCTCGATCCGTATTTATTAGTGCCAGTAACAGTGCTTTTAGTTCTGCCAGCTGTGCCGTACAGTCTCCTAGAGACTGTGTCTTCGTATTGCTGGGATGGAACTTGCCATCCTGCATACAACCCTTCACAGTCACACACGCGGCGCTGTATTGCTGTTTACTTCCTATGGCCAGCTGAGCAGAACTGTCAGTGTAAATAATATATTCATACTGATCAAGAAGCATTATCGCATTTGGTAGAGGATGTTCTTGTTCATATTGCAGGAGTGCTTGTGTTTTTAGACTAGGGACATATCTGTACTCTACATCCGTTGCAGTGAGAGAATTAGCCCATTGTATCCATCTTGGATGTAAGGCTTTAGCATTTGGAACACTTGCCTTTGTAGCAGCCTCTAAGGCTGGTACTGGAGTTACGACAATTATTTGTTTCCCCTGAGCCAGAGCTCTTTCTCTTACTACAGCGGTGTGTACTGCTGTCAGGATTTTTTCTGTAGAAGCAAAGCGCATTTCAGTGTTTGTGTACAAGTGTGATTTGTATGCTATGGGTACTGTTTCTCCTTCATCGAAGGTTAGGTAAGTGTACCCAGATTGACCCGCTATAACATGGATCACCAAATTGCGGACATTCACTCGTGTCTGCAAGTGTTTTGATGCTATCATGTCAGCTTGTAGGGAATGAAGGATATCTGTGTGTTCCTGTGTCCAATGCCTAATTGAGAAGCCAGGTCTGATTAAGTCTTACTCTTTCTGCATAATCCAAAATGTATGTTCTGCCAAAATTTAAAAATCCCAATATGGATTGAAAGTTTTTCAGCGATTTAGGAGGTTGGAGCAGTGCACGCTTTTCTAAAAAGTTAGCTGCCAGGCTTTTTCCTTCACTTGATACCTCGTATCCCAAAAATAGGACATTGAGGTGGGCTATTTTTTATTTTTTAAAGTTGAATTTGTAGCCCTCTGAGGCGAACCCCAAAATTATGTTGCTCACTCTGTTCAAGTGATCCTTTAAATCATCATCCGTCAGATAAATATCATCTACATAGGACAATGCCTCTTTATCCAAATTCTGAAGTAACTCTGTTACCCTAGCGGAGAACAACCCAGGGCTATTCTTATACCTTTGGGGGAGTCGACAATATTGACGCTGGGAACCTAGCGCTGAGAATGCTGTCAAAAAACGGCTCTCAGGCACTATATTTTGGCAGAAGAATACATTTGAGATATCTAGTGTTGTTTTGTATTTTTTCCGCACAATGTTATTCATTAATACTGCACTGTGTGCATTCTGTACTGCAAATGTTTTAGTTCATGTGTTCAGATGTCTGTAGTCTAAAACTAGACGGTATGAATTATCGGGTTTCATTACGGGAAACAAAGGATTATTCATTGGAGAGGTGCAAGTTTCAATTGCACCCTGGTATTCATGTTGATCTAAGATCTCCCTGACCTGTTTTTTTGCTTCTTGTTTTATTGGGTAGTGTCTCTGTGGAGTTGGAGTTGTTTTTACTGGGATTGTATGGTGAGGTGACTCAGCATCCCACCCAACATGGTTGCGATATGAGGCCGGAGCAAGGGCTACTGCCCACTCCTGTGCATATGTGTGTTTTAAGTATATTGGAATGATTTCGGAAAAGGACGGTAAGATTACCGTTTCTCCCTGTGGGAAATCCATAACAATTTCAGGCAGCCAATCTTTTTCAGCTAAAAGGATGTAATAGCCAAAAGTCCGGTTCTCCAAAAAGAGACCTTTAATTTTTCTGGGTTAGTCCCCCTCCATCTGGAGTGTTATCTCATGTAACCTATGTGGGACACTTACCCTTGTATCAGGTGTTTCCACCGTGATATGCTCATTCAACTCCGCTGTCACCAGAAATTCCATCAGGTTCTGGCTAGCTATTGTTACTTCTGCTGCGCTGTCTAGCATCGTCAGAGCCCATTCCCCGTTCAGAAGTTGAGTCCTCAGAATTCAGGGCATGTCTAACTTTTAGACCTGCTACTTTCTCCTTTTTCAATTGAGGTTTTGATTTTGGCTTCTCTTCTTTTTTGGAAGTATAATCTGGTGCGTGGCGTGTCTCTGGATTTCGTACGCTCTTCTTGTCTGTGTTCTGACCGTCTTTCTCTCCCGGAGTTTCTTGGTGAACCCTGAAAGGAACGAGAGGAACGTGTATCAGTATCTTGATACCTGTCAGGCTTTTTAATGTTATCTCTATTCCTAAGGTTGTACCTCCTTTCGGAGGGCTCCTGTTGAGGAGACCCACCCCTGGACTGAGATCTATTCTTTTGTTTTTTATTGTTATCCCATTTCTTCTTGGAAGAATCAGGTGCTTGCTTGGTGTTATCCTTTTCAGGACCACCCAGGAGTTGAGGTTTTATTTCTCTAGCTCCCAAACTACCTCTACCTAATTCAGCATAGGTGTCTTCAATAATTTTAGGTAATTTACATTCCTGTTGTAAAGGAGTGAAATCCCTCAGGCATTGGCGTATTGCCACTGCTGCTGCTGCTGCCTCCCTTTTATATTTGCTAATATTATAGCTGATACCTGGGCAAAATTACCTAATAATTTCATCCCTAAGTTCAGAGCAGGTTCTGCTCCATACTCAGTCTGTATTTGTCTTAATATGTCTGGTATTACTGCTAATGATGGGATACCATGAGTTCTGTTGTATATGGCAGCGAAAACTGTACCCCAAGAGGTAAAATCCTCTATCTGGGGAGCTATTCCCATTGGCAAGCAGATTGTTAGCATTCTGTGTTTTTCTTGAGGACTGGTGTGTGGAAATACTGCCTCTAGCTGTGTTATTTTTTGAGCTATCCAGAATGGCAGTTGCTCACGTTTAGTGGGCATTTTACCCATAACTGCGTGTAGCGTTTGTGGTGTAATTTTAGTTGTAGATCCCTGAATTTGTCCTGCTTGTGTAGCCCTTGTTGGCTGAAGTGTGAGTGTTCTCATCACTAACTGTGTCAGGCTTCTGTAAAATTTTATTATTTCTTTATGAAGTGGACAAAAGTCTGCTACTGGTATTGAGTCAAAGTCTGGATGCGGTGTGTAACCCGCAAGGACTGGCCAAGTGGCTCTGTCTCTTCCGAGTGGACCTAGTCTTACTTTGTCTTTTGTGTGGCGGAGGGCGCCTTTAAACCAGTTTATGTGCTCCTGGTAGGTGAGTGGAACTTCGATGTCCTCATACAGACAGTATTCATCTGGTGTTTCATCTTCAGTGTAAGAATTAAATGTATGTGATTGTGCATCTGCTTGTGGAAATTTAACCCATGAATAGAATACCTCTGTTCTATATGACCCGTGAGCCTCAGCCACAAATGTTACTGCCCCACCCCTAGCCGTGACTCTGTAGTCTGCTAGTTTTAGAGTAAGGGCATTTCTGACATTTTCTGAAATGTTAATTTCATTTTACTCTTCTTTTTTTCTCTGACTGAGCATTTTGTGCTCGCACAGCGGCATCTTTGTCAGCCATTGTTGACAAAGGTTTCTCAAGGAAGAGCTTCAAGGAAACTGAGATAATGTTTTATGCACAATAGGAACTGTTTGTCCTTCAAGCTTGATAAACCTACAGCCAATACATAGGATGTGCCTACTCACCTGTGGCGGCTAGTTCCCTTCCCACTCCAGATATCTATGGGGAAATGTGAGTAGGGGTCTCTGAGAAAAGCACAACTGAACTACTCAGATTTGACCATTAAATAAGTACCAAACCAAGGTTGGCGGCGCATGTCGTATAGTTCCTACAAACTTATATAGGATCTGCGCGTTTAGACAACATACACTGTAGGACTGGTGTCCGGACTGATTCTAGACACCCCCACCGGGTATGTTAGCCTGTATACCAGCTAGCTCACAGTGCCACTTGAAACCCCTCTTTCCAAGGAGAGAATAGTTCTTGGCAACTATTGAACATGACAATCCTGATCCCTCAGGATTGTGGAAACAGTGCAATACTTTTTGCTCAGTCACTCGTGCTCACTTTGTCTCAGAGAGATACACAGAATAAACAGTGGGGACGTTATTCAATAAGCATTTATTGAACCAGCATCATTCTAGTGTAAAATAGGTGTGCTGAAACAACCATTAGACAGAAACAAATATAAATGATTAGAAGCACTAACATAGTAAAAGGATAGTAGATTTCTACCAGCGTGCTAAAACAATGAATACAGGCAAGTATATAAAATACATGACAGTAATAAATGTGTACTCCTACGATGTGACCCTAACTAGATGTACCTAAGTGTACCTAGCATGTATGTGGGTGTAAAGCCAAGAATCCCTCTAGGATAAAGTCAACCCCATTACCTGAAGTGAGAGACTGTGGGACCCCGTCTTGGTCTCGAGATGGACACCCGGCAAGGGATGTCAGACCACTGCGAGCTGGAGTGTCTGCGTGCAGGAGCCTCAGCGTCTCCCGTCAGTGTGTCAGCATGGAAGTCCTTTCCTCCTCTGACTATCTCAGCAAAATATGGTGTTTATATACCCAAAGTGGTACCCTTAGGGGTTCTACCTTGCTGTGTCATGTCGGACCTAGGATGATGGAAGGAATGACCCTTGTACATAGTTATTATGCAGGAGATGGTAGACCTGCTGAGTTTCCAAGAATCCTCATGCATAATGGATGAGGCTAGTTTTCAGGGAAACCCTACGTCCTGTAAGCAGTACCGTAACTGGGTAAAAGGTCAGTCCCAAGAATCGTTATGTAGTGTAATGGTAGGGGGGAATATAGGTGAAAATTTAGGTGACTGCCTGAGCCTATATTGGGGTACCTATATGGAACATAGCAGATGTTTTATTTATTCCTGTCTGTGCTTTCTGTGTGTAATACGTCCTTTGTTGGAGAGTTTTATTAATGAAAGTGATGTGGAGCTTCTTGTGATATCTGAGTAGCATTTGGCTAGAGATGCATGTGGACTGGTGTCTGTATTGGCATTGTGTGTTGACTGGCAGTGTGTGTGACCTGGCCTGTGGCTGGCATTTGGCTAGCGGTGTGTGTGGCTGGATTTTAACTGGCGGTGTGCTTGAACTGGCATTGGGCTGGCGGTGTTTGTGAGCTGGCGTTTGGTAGGCAGTGTGTGTGGCTGGTGCTTTGCTGATGGTGTGTGTGGACTAATGTATTACTGGCAGTGTGTGTGAATTGGTGTTTGGCTGGCAGTGTATGTGCACTGTCATGTGGCTGAGATTTGGCTGGCAGGGTGTGTGAAATGATTTTTGGATGGTGGTGTGTTTGAACTGGCATTTGGCTGATGGTGTGTGTGAACTGATGTTTTTGAACTTTTCATTCACCCTCGTGCCACATCCAACCATTATGTGTGTGTACTTGAGTAGTAGATGGTTATGCAGTAATATTTGTTTTTTCTGCCTTACACTGCCAGAGTGTACATCGACTCTAAGGAAAACCTACCAACCCCAGATATTTTTATAAACTAGAATCCAGCGGACTCCAGGGTGGTGTGTGTGCATGGATTCCACAAGGTTTTCCTACCCTGTGGCTTTACAGCTCATGAGCTGTGAGTCACTGGTTAAGTATTCTCAAATTTCAATTATCTTATTAAACGTGATTTCTATATTTTCATTTTCGTGAAATCTATTGTTAATAAAATTTACATTTTGAACTTTTTACTCACCCTTGTGTCAAATCTAACCATGATGTGTGTGTATACTTGAGTAGAAGATGGTTCTGTAGTAATGATTGTCTTTTCTGCCTTTCACTGCCAGGGTAAGTAAAACCTGCAGCCACAGATATTTTTGTAAACTAGACTCCAGGGGATCCCTGGGTGGTGTGTCTCGCATGAATTTCACAAGGTTTTTCTTACCCAGAAGCCCTTGCAAACCTCAATCATAAAACACACATTCTCTTCTTATTTCTGTGAGTGAAAGTTCTGCAATGTGTGGGAAGCCACAAATTTCCTACCGCCCAGTGTTCCCACATGTCTCCTGATAAAAATGTTACCATATGTGTGTGGGTGGCCCTAACACCCAATACAGGAAGGGATCCAAGAAGTTACAACATCAACAAAAGGGTAAACAATGTTTTTTGGGCCTGGGTTCAGTGGCCACGCAGGGTAACTTCCCAAACCCAGACAATTATGAAAACTAGGCACCCAGGGGAGTTAGGCGTCAAACCTTTCTTACCCACAATGCCCTACACACCTCAAACTTCACCTAAAATTGTGCATTTTCTTTGCATTTCTCTGACGTAAACTTCCAGAATCAGCAGGAATGCACACAAATTCCTACCACCCAGCATCCCCCCATTCCCAATAAACATGCTGCCACACTTCTGTGGCTGGGCCTAGTGGCCGCATCAGCAACGGATCAAACTAAGTTCAATGGGAGTCCTCGCAAAGGGACACTCCTTGACCTTGGTTTGCGATTTTAGGCAAAGTTAGAGGTTTGCAAGGCATTGTGGATAAGAAAACTTAGTGGGATTCATGCGAGGCACACCACCCTGGACTCCCCTGGTTGTCTTGTTTGCCCAAATGTCTAGATTTTGTAGGTTTTCCTGGGTGGCTGTCGCGCCCTGACCCAAAAACTGCAGCTGCCCCCATTGCCAAATCAGGTCATGTTGGTGACAGGAAATGTTGATGTCTCCACATTAAGTTTTGGGCTCTTTTTTGTCTCAAGAATTAGGCCTATCCACACAAATGAGGTATCATTTTTATTGAGAGACTTGGGATAATGCTGGGTGGTGAGAAATATGTGGCTCCCCACAGATTCCAGAACTTTCCATCACAGAAATGTGAGAAAAATGTATTTGTTTGTCAAAGTATGAGGTTGCAAGGGCCTCTGAGGAAGAAAATCTGGTGAGAGCCTTGCAAGTAATCCTACACTGGATTCCCCCTTGTGTCTAAATGTAAAAGATGTGCAGGTTTGCTAGGTTTCACTAGGTGCCGGCTGAACTAGGGCCCAAAATCCACAGCTACTCAAATTGTAGAAAAAGGGTCAGTTTTCAGTGGAAAAATGTGATGTGTTCATGTTCTGTTTTGGGGCCTTTCCTGTTGCAGGCACGAGGCCTACCTACACAAATGAGGTACCATTTTTATTGGGAGACTTGAGGAAATGCTGGGTGGTAGGAAATTTGTGGCTCCCCACAAAATTCAAAGCTTTCCATCACAGAAATGTGAGGAAAATGTATCTTTTGAGTCAAAGTTTGAGGTTTGCAAGGGTAAGAAAACCTGGTGAGAGCCACACAAGTCACACCACCCTTGATTTCCCTGGGTGTTTAGTTTTAAAAAATGAGCAGGTTTGCTAGGTTTTCCTAGGTGCCAGATGAGATGGGTACAAAAATCTACAGTTAGCCACATTGTTAAATAAACAAGCATTGGCATAGCCAATAGGTCTCGCGTTTGGGACCTTATAAGTGTGTAGCCAGAGCTATTGGCTCTGCCAATGTTTTTAAGATTTGTTGTAGAGCAGGGTGGCTGCTGTGCAGCATGTTGAAAAGTTATAATAAAAAAGTGTGAAGTATTTTTGTTACTGTATATGTAACACAAAAGACATTACATACAACTGAATGACCCTATTAAAAAAAAAATGAACATAAAAAATGTCATCTAGTTTTTTTTCTTTCCAATCCTGGCAAGAAACTGCCTGTTCTAATGTTTGTTATAACTTATTTTTGTTATGTGGGGGGGAAATATAAACAAAGGGAGGGTGGAGGTTGGGAAATAGTACCTGAATTACAACTAGAGCAGCGGATGGACACTAGGGGAGAATCAACATATGCCAGATTCCGAGGGCAGGCTGAGGTGGTGCTGAGTGATGCTGAGATGGTGGTGTGCTGGTGCAGAGGTGATGCAGAGTGATATTGTGCTGGTGCTCAGGTAGTGTTGAGTGGTGCCGAGTGATGCTGAGTTGGTGAAGCGCTACTGCAAAGGTGATGCTACAGACATGGCTTGCGCTGATGTTGTGGTGGGGCTGCGCTGGTGCGGATTTGGTGCTGCACTGGTGGTGGTGCACTAATGAGGAGGTGGGCTGTGTTGATATTGGGAGGGACTGGGCCAGCACAGACAATGATTGAGGTAGGATGAATAAATTACTAAACCTGTAGCCATGGTAAATCATTTTTAGATTATATGCACCTTGCATTAGAAATATATGAAATTCCACTATCTAAAATAAAAGATGACCAAATCGCACACTTTGATTTTCAATGCACTTTCAACCCAGCAAAACAAAGCTTAGTGCTCGCTGCTGTGACTGGCCACTGATTGGCTGCTGCATTGCAGGCTCGGGGCTGGCTGAGCTGTGCTCGCCGGATTTAATTACCGTGGGCGGCAGCACGTGACATAATCGTCATGGTCGGAGTCGGACACTCCAATGATTTTGCCAAATACCAGGGCCGTTGAGCCAGAGACTGCTGACTATAGGCGGTGGGAGCAGGCGGCACTCTAAGTTTAGTTTGGTTGGAGCCCGTCCGCTGCTGCTCGTACCGCAGCTAACTTGTGCTGCTATTTGGTGCCCCCTGTAGCCCCTCTCGTCAAGAGAGATTAAGCCATGCAGCCCAGCCGCCCGCCTCTCGAGTCCGACGTGCTGCTGCCAGTGAGAGGCTTGTGCCTATCTCCTCATGATAATACTGCGCGACTCCGGACCGAGCCTGCTGGCGAGAGTAACTGGCTTACTAAGCTCTCGGACAACTGATGTCTGAGGTATTTATAAATGCCTTATATGTAATTTTTTTAGAGCGCTGCGACACTCCTCACCATTCACGACATACCCAGAGCCCTTGTTACAGCACATAGGGCTCTGAACTGACTGCAGGCTGCCGTGCTAGCCTGGGGACATCATGGACGGTGTCACAACGGGCCGGCTGCGCTCTGCAGTGACCACTTGTTAGCTGGTCTCCAAGTGTCACACATTGTCGTTGAATGTCACGCACATGTACACTGGAAATTGGAACATGTCACACTTAAGCAATCTGAAACCTTGGCAGCTATGAGAGAAGCACGGGATATGTGCAGCCGCGAGTGCCCTCCAATAGTGCCGCCCAGCAGGGGAAGATGGGAAAGCTGCGTCCACCCTCGAGAGGGGGGCGGGGCCATGACATTACAACAGGAGGATGAAAAGGTATTAGCAGGGTTAGACCGACAGCATGACGGCCGTGACGGCGCCTCCATTGTTCAGCTTGTCTGAGGCATGGACGCGCTTTATTGTAAAGCAGCAGGGAGTATGCACCGTGATGTTGCCTCTGTTGTCACGCTACCCAGGAGTCAGAAGGTGATCAACACGACCCAGGGGAGCGGGACACTGTTTTTGCACAGCGCAGTCTTGGCAAGTGACTCGGCTTCTAGGCGGTGTTCCGAGGATGGCGAGTTCCAGCCGTTTTTGTGTTGTGGATCATTCTAGAAGAAAGTGCAGATGGTGTTGGGGAGTAGGAAGGAAAGAGGAGGGAAGGAATAAAAGAGATGAAGAGAGCACGAAAAAAACTGAAGAGAGTTTGCAAGTCCGGAAAGAGAAGGAGGCTGGGGAAGGGAAAACAAAGCGATGGAGAGAGGATAACAAACAAACAAGCACTGACCAGCAGCGGCGACGGCGGGCAGCAAATGGACTGCACAGGCGGGGTAGGCGGAAGTCAGCAGGACTGTTTCACGGCACGCACTCAGCATCTGCGAAGGCACAAGCGAAAAGCAAAAAAAAAACAAGCGAGCATCATAAGAAGTGAAGGGGGCGGGCCGCGCGGCCGTGAAAGTGACGCGGCCGCGGAAGTGAAAGTGAATGAGCCATGACGAGAGAGGAAAGCCAGATGGCGCCTCTGCTCGTGCCTGTGCGTGTAACCGCACGCTCTATGCCACCCAAAAAGCTGTGGTCGGCTTTTTAAAGCCCACTCACTAAATGTCTCGCCAGTGCAGCGCATGCGCTGGCTCAGGCGAGACCTAAAAAGAGAGAGGGGACCTACTGAGATAACAGGGAAGATCGAAAGAGAGCAGAGAAAAGGAAAAATAAACATAAACATAAGAGAGACATGGAAGGTGTACATAGGGAGGATGCGAGAAAGAGTAGAGCGAGGAACGTGCAGGTGAGTGAAAGTGTGTGGGACAGGGAAAAGAAGAAAGATTAATAAAAACAGAAAGCATGGAGGGTTGAAGAGATGAAATGTGATGAGGATGCCCATACTCTTGGGGTGAGAGGGAAGACTGGATCCTGGGCTCGAGGGGAGGGTATAATAAAGGGAGAGAAGGTGAAGTACAGTGGTCGGGAGAGCACACGGGTTAGAGGGCGCGAGAGCAGGTTCCGGTGGAATCTGATTTTGGAGGGGCAGAGGAGGAAATTCTTGGAGGTGAAAAATATGATGGGCGAGAACATAGGTGGGTAAAGCTCTGTGCAAGGAGGCATGCAAGACTTTTTAACTGCTCACAGTTCAGGTAGGCAAAAGAGATCAGGGTTCATTCAGGTGGGAAAGCGATTTGTCCAGGATCACCTGAGCGGTCTAGTGATGAAGCCAAGATCTCCAGAGTCTACAATTTAGTCACGGAGAAAAGTGCGTTGCCCAAGTGAGGGGACAGGAAGGAATAAGTGATATGGAGGAGGATAGATATAATGTAACGGAAAGAAATGGCGAGTGCTAGATGTGAGGCGAGGGGAAAGGCAACATAGAGCGGGTTACCAATTAGGAAACTGGGAGGGAGTGTCTGTGGATGTGGTACAGCGAGTCGGAAGAGAAGGAAGCGGGAGTCAGAGCAGTGGAGCGTTATTGATATACCAGTACTACAGGGGAGAATGGAGTGCTTCTGCAGAGAGGGGCGGAGGGAGGAGACCTGCAAGAGAGGGGCGGAGGGAGGAGACGTGCAAGAGAGGGGGCGCAAGGGCAAGGAGTGTCCACAGACAGTGTGCACACAGAGGTGAGTGTAGAGCGAAAAAGGGGGCTACCAGATGAATGGAGAGGAAATAGAGAGGGAAGAGAGTAGCTCGGTTAAGGTGGGGAGAAAAGAGCGAAAGACAGCAGCGACTAGAGATTGACGAAGGGAAGAAGACGAGGTGCCGAGAGATTGGAAACGGAGAGAAGAGCTGCAGAGTAAACGAGGTGTACAGAGACACTGGGCGATAGAGAAAGAGGAAGGGACGGGGCGCGAATGTGGGAAGTGTGTTGGTAGTGGAAAGAAAGAGAAGAGGCAAAGGGAGATACAAGTACGGTAGTGGGGAGGGAACAAGGACGGGGTAGAGGGTGTTGCACATGGGACAGCACACAGAAATGGTGGGTGGGAGGGGAAACCAGTAACACTGGTTGCAAACATCAGCTGCGCACCTTTGCCTCGGAAAGCCAACAAACAGCTTTCTGAGAACATGAGCCGATGCAATCAAAAACAAGCCCGGGAGTGATGCGTGCGTGCGAGGTGAGCCCGCGAGTGGTGCGCGCACGCTTGGGAGAGCAGTCTGCTCATTTTCAAGCACTGCACTCGTGCTTGTGGCGCGCCCCTGCTCGCTCCCGCAAGGTGGATGCCGCCACAAGCACGAGTGTGTGCTTGGAAATGAGCAGAGCGACGGCTAAAGGCCCTCCTAAGCAGCGCATGCGCGCTGCGTAGGCGAGACCTAAAAAAGGATAAGTGAACTGTTTTCCACTGAGCAGAAGAGGCTGTGTGGTGGGCCCCCTTGGGAAGAGGGATTTGTTGCTGGCAGCAAAGAGGCAATCTTTCTCCTGGATTTAACTATTTTTCTGGTGAAAAAGTTATCGAAATCTATTACTGTAACAGGCGAGTGTGTTAAGGAAAGAGCCAATGAGAATGATGCTTTTCTTCTCAACATTAAGTAGTTCCTTTTGGTAGATTAAAGCAGAGTTCATTGGGGACATGAAGGGAATAGGTCTGTGTTCTTCTTATAAATATATATTTGTTGACATCTGGTCTCCCTAGTTGTGGAAAAGGGCAGGTGACCTGTATTTCCTCCCGCTGCAGAGGAGGTCAAGTGATCTGTGTTTCCTGCTATTGTAGAGGCAGCAGGAGATTTTGGGTTCCTGTAATATTTCAATGTGATAGAGACAGCAACTTGCACATTTTCTAATTTCTGCAAAGATTAAAAAAAATGCTTTCCAGAGCCTTTCCTTTTACAAAGCTTTTTTACAACAGGGTATGCGGTGGCAGACCCAGTGCAGTGAAAGTTCACTCCAAACTTGGGGGGTATTTGGAGACAGACAAAATATACAAAGTCCAAGTCCACCTTCATTTACTGCTGCTTCATAAGGACAGTAAAAATCTAGTCAGACAAAAATATAGTTGTCTGTGTTTTTAGCAGCTAAATAAATACTGCTGCAGGACAGATCTTTCCACCGTGGTAAAAAGAAATCTACCAGAATATTTTTGTTGTAGTGAAAACACATATCTTGTGTTGCAAGTTCAATGAGCCACATATGGGTTTCATTCTTATTTATCCTGTGTTCCTATTTATGTCAGGAATTGTCATCATTTGCAGGCAGTAGTTTGTTCTGCAATGAGGAGTACTGTCAGCAATGCTTAACGAGGCTGTAGTACATGGCAAACAATTTTAGCACAGGGGTTGACCTAGTAGAATGGCATTTGATTGCTTAGCAGCATTCTTTCTTTCTATAATAGGTGTGGTGTTTCCACCAAGAGTCACTAACAGTTCTGCCATGTCAGCAGCGTTTGTGGGGCCCTGGTCACCAATGTGATGCAGAGCCCTTCTCTAGTTTTATGCAGACACCGAGTGGCGGCTAAGGCTACCTTCATTATTCAGAGTGTGTTCCAAATCGATTTATCAGTGGCAGCGTAGGACCCTGAAAAGAGAGAGGCCTAGGGCAAACAGCCCTGGCTGGGTCCACTATTTCCCTTGTGATGCCTCTGTATCTGTTACTGTTGTTGAAATTACTATCACTTTTTTCTGTAGTGAAGGCGGAATTTTATGTTTGCGTCTCCACTCAGTGTGTTTCTGTTCAGTGGGCGGAAATCATAAAAGGATCATGGGAAGTGTAGTACCATGAAAAGCCTTCATTTACTTCCAGGTAGTAGGATAGCAACACCTTCAGAAGCAATTAAAACCTGGTCTCTATCACCTCTCATGTCTATCACTAGGGCTGCAGGTATGAGCTCACTTGGGTTTCAGCAATTCTTTTACATGGTGAATTCACAACGGAAGTCAACCTAGCCCATCTCAGTGGAAAGAAGCTAATACCCTAACAAGCTACCCTTGTAGTAGGGAAAGATGGCTTCCGGAGCATGTCTCACAGAGGACCAAGCACATTCTTTCCTCCATCTGGTAGGAGAACAAGGATGCAGATGGGGAAGCGGTGATGTGGGATTTCAGAAAAGTATCTTCAGGACAGCTGACTGGATCTTTTTACATAGGGGACATATAATGCTGAGGCCAGAGTGCCTTTGCCCAACAGTGTTTCTTCCACAGATGGTCTTCAAGTACCTCACTTATTGGGCACATCAAGGGCTCTCAGCCACATGCACCTCACGCCCAGGCGCAGAGGAACATTGATGCCAACAGAAGACTTTGCAAGGGACCCCAAACCATCCTCCATTGACTCAATGATGGGGATAAGGCCTCTTCTGTTTATGTGTCAGATTTGCTTAATCCTTTGAAACACTACCATCCACTGAGTGATGTGTAACATTATTCACCAAACCCTCTCCAGTTTGGTGACTGATGTGCACCCGTGTTATTCACCTGGTGATATCTTATGCACTTGTCCCTTCTTTATTGGGTGCTGTGCCTATCAAACGCACATGGTATGCAATGTTTAATGTGTACTGAACTTCCCCAGTAGTTATCACATTGCTTATATTTCATTTATAATCCTTAATATAGAAAGCACAGGCGTGCTGCTTGTCCCTACTCGATGGGTCCTGGATGGCACCGGGTGGCTGAAGAGTCACACTGAGCCAACTTGTTTGGTGATGTACGTGCTATATTCTGGGAGTAAATTTAATGCAGTGCAAAATGCTGTGTTTACAGGGCTTCCATTTCCCGCCACACTACTATCCTCGTGGTACATCACACCTCATGCTACGGGAGCGCCATGTGAGGATGCAGACATTTGTTATCCTTGTGCGCATGCGTAACTTGCCCTTCAGCTAAAAAGCAGGACATCCTCCAATGAATGCTAGTGCAGTCTTTGGCCCGGTACTCTGCTGATGGGGCTTGGGGGTGGAGGTCTGTGGTGCGGGGGTGAATTAGTTTTACCAGTGGGTACCAACTATTTAAATTACACCTGTCAGGGCATGAGATAGAGTGGGAGATTCCTAGACAATTTCATCATTTTGGTTTTGGTGTTGTTCATATTAGAGTCTTTATGCTTAGCAATGAAATGTTAAATGATTTTCTAATTATAAAGGGCTTGTTCTGGGTTCCTCATTACAATATTTCATCACTGTTGCATTCTTCATTTTCATGTAAATCATTTAAACAAAGCTGAGGAATCTACGCCTCCTTCATTAAAATAATGTCTGCGATGAATGATGCAGGTGGGAGGGGTAAGGAGGCTTGTATGGGATAAAAGACTTAGGGGCGAAGCAGGCTTATGAAGGAATATGATGTCAATGCCTTCCTGAATACATGAATGGAGATTCTGAAGAAACAGCAGAAGGGCAGTAAAGCAGCACATGTTGTAAAGGAAGAGAAAGAGACAGAAAGGCAGGAGTAGAAAGGGTGTGTATGAAAGGAGGGCCCCCGTGACCCGTGGTGAGATGTGCGGGAAGGCAGGTGTGGAGAAAGTTTCCTAGGGCTGCAAAAAATTGGGACTAGAGAGGAAACGAGCTAAACGAAGCAGAAAAGAAGACAGGTTACTAGAATCTAGATCAACTGGGAAAGTATACAAGCAAAAGCGCGCCTCGCGCGGCAGCAGGGGGGAGGGGGGCCTGCCGATTGCCTTGCGGAAGCCAGCGGCGATAATTGATACCATATGGCGCTGCCGCTCGCTCCCGCAAGGCAATCGCCACACGTGCACGCGTTGCCATTGATGGCAATGGAACGCGTGCACGTTTTTGGGGAATAAAGGGAACCGATGGCTAAAGGTCTCCTCCTATGCAGCGCATGCGCGCTGCGTAGGCGAGACCTAAAAAGGGCAGTTTTCAGTGGAAAAATGTGATGAGTCCATGTTTCGTTTTGGGGCCGTTCCTGCCACAGGAGCTAGGCCTACACACACAAGCGAGGTACCATTTTTATTGGGAGACTTGGGGGAATACAGAATAGCAGAACAAATGTTATTATCAATTGGATTTATCTTTATTTGTGCCTTCCAAATGAAAGCCAGTGTGTAAGAACAAAGGCATTTTGAAAAATACCCTCTAAATCATATGCTAGTATGGATACCCACAAATTCAGAGATGTACAAAAAACCACTGATCCTAAACTAAGTATCTGATGTGCATTTCAGGAATACGTGCGCTTCCTTTATACCTATTTTTAATCTTTAGATTTTACTATATGAATTGTTGTATAGTCAGTACACAATGAAAAACTATTGTGAGGAGCAGCTCAACTGGTGGCTCTGGGTACCTTGGGTTCTTGGAGACCCTACTAACCATATATATCTCAGTGACTAGAAGGGTTTTGCAAATGTAACGGTATATTACTTTTTTAATTCTCCTATTGTGACAAGAAGTTACAAATTAAAATGTTGTCACTTGTGTGTTTCTTCTTTCCTACTCATTTTCAATATTTTTTTATTTTAACAGTTAGGGGCTGATTACGAGTACAGCAGTCCCAAGACCGCCATACTGTCGGTGGCGGTCTGACCACCGCCTCCATGGTGCCCTGACCACCTGATTACGAGCATGGCTGTGAGACTGTCACGAGACCACCCCTACCTACAGGATCTTGGATTCCATGGCGGTGTGTAAAGCAGCGGGTCTTGGAGGTGGTGCCGATGCCGGCACCGCCGTGCTGATTACAAGCTGCTTTTCTGCTGACCTTTTCATGGCGGGTCATGAAAAGGTCAGTGGAAAGGCATGGAAGGGGCCACAAACAGGGCCCGAGGACAATTTTGCCCATCGGGGACTGGCCGTGGGGGCACATGTTGTGCCCCCCTCTGTTTGCACTGTCATGCGTGCGCTGTGTGCCATGCACAACATGGTGCATGCTATACAGTGCACTCGACATGCAAGTGGCACTGCACTGTGGTGGCATGTGATTCAGACTCGTTCTATAAGCCGAAGCATGCCTCTGCCATGGCACTGCCTCTGCAACACTGCCAGCTGGAACGCCAAACTCGTAATCAGACCTTAGTTTCTTTGGGAAAACCTTCAGGAATCTACACATGTGACCCCTTGCTGAATCCTGAATTTTGTCTACTTTTCAAAAAACTATGGGGCATATCAGCAAGGCGGCGCTATGAAATTATCGCCGCTTTTGCGTCCGTTTTCGGGCGAAAAGCGGCGATAATTTCATCGCCTTATCAGCAAAGACACGCTATCGCGTGTTTTGCTGATTTAGCGCCCCTTACAACAACGCCCAACTTTGCATCTCTAATGAGATGCAAAGTGGACGTTCCGTGCCAAAATAACTGGAGAAATGTCGCTAACCGACATTTCTCCAATTATCAAGCTGCACGCAATCAAGCAGAGCGATAAGGAAAGTAGCGATAACCACCGTTATCGCTACTTTCCTTACGCCTGCTTGTAATCTGACTTAGCCATGTAATCCAAAGGGAGGTGGATTACATGGCTAAGACCACCCTGCCCTATCAGCAGGGTATCGCTGGTCGCAGTGCGATTATCGCTGTATTTCCAGCACACTGTTTTCCAGCTAACGCATGGATTCCTATCGCTTGGGAGATAAGCGTTGCTGATAGCACGCTATCTCTACGATAGAATCCAGCGTTAGCCTGCGATAATTATCCTCGCGCTAAAAACGCTGAGCGATAATTATCGCAGGCCCTTGCTGATATGCCCCTGTAGCTTTCTGGGATCACACCGGTTTCCACCACAAATTGGATGTAGGTTTAAATCCCAAAAATTAGGAAGAAAAAGTTCTACCGCTTTGAAAAATGCCAAGATGGTGCTAGAAAAGTTGGAAAATGGTGACTTTCGCATAGCAAAACGTTGTTGATGCCATTTTTAGGGCAAAAACACACTTTTTTGCTGAACACTTTTTTCCTATTTTTCATCATTATCCCAAACTTTAGCTATATTTTGGCTATTTTCCCAGTCCTCTCAAGGAGAATCCACAAACCCTGGATACCTTTAGAATGCCCAGGATATTAGAAACAAGCATTTGCAATGCAATTGGTCTCGCATTTGCGAGAGTTAGAGCTATTGCCGTTGTAAGTGACAATGTCTTATATATATGTGTTTTGGTTTGGAGTGGATGTATGTGGTTTGGAGTACAATTATGTGGGTTGTATTGGAACTGTCAGTTGTGGAATTGTGTGGTAAGTATTGTATTTATGTAGTGGAATTATGTGACATGGTGAATAGATAGGGGTAAGAGCTGCACAGAATAGATAGAAAGGAAGATAGAGAAGGATAGGTAGTTTGTGCAGGAAGTGGTGAATGAACTGTAGGAAAAGGAGCAGAAAGAGTGTGTTAGGAGAGAAAGAAGGGAAGAACAGGACACACAGTGATGGGTAAAGGAGCACTGCTTAATCTTACCAAAGCAAGGAGCGCACGTTAGAGTGAGGGGACGGGGCACCAGAATCGATGTGCATTTAGGGTTGGAGAGACAGGGTTCCGCTTGGATAGAAAGCAGGGACTGGACAGGCATGAAAGGTGCAGCTTTGAGGGGATATGGATGGATTATATGGGAGATGGATTTGTGAATTTGCTTGTTACTTTTATTATGAATTTAGGTATTTATTCCTCCTGAGACACAGTAATGTCTGCAGGTTTTGAATTACCGTTGACTATGAATGCAGGCGGCATGTTTAATGCGACGCTGAGGGAGTCTCCTGCATGTGAGGGGAGACAGTATTGTTGTTTCAGGCCTCTCGCTTCTAAAGTTGTCTAAAAAAGAGTTTATTCATGTTAGCAGCTGTGCATGTCTTCCTACCGTGCTCGGTGGATGACTCCTCCTTCCTGCAGTCAGGAGAGAATCACCGAGTCCGCGGGCTGGGAGGCACAGTGACCAAAGCTGGCTCACAAGGTGATGTGTATTTAGAAGTTTATTTGCAGGTTTTTGTTGCTGTGGATAAAGGCAACTGGTTCTGTTAATCAATTCACGCCTAATTTTTTTTTTTTTTTTACCTTACTTTCCGAGAGGCTTCAGAGGCAGGCATGACTTATCGAGTCACTCTTGGTCTGTTGCATTGCTAAAGTATTTCTTCTGTGAGAATGTTTATTTTTAAATGCATGATGACAAGAAGAGCAGAAAAGATTCATTTAGTTTCTGTAGTTAGGCCACAGTAGCATTTTGTGAGCTGCTTGAGGTGGTGCAGGGTGTGAGTTTTTTGAAGAGCATGCTAGAGCAGCCGGTTTCAGCGCCCTTTCTGATGCCCCTTAGATAAGAGCGGCCCCAGAGATGAGATGCATACTGGGCTCGCTCCGGCAGACAGGGACACACTTCAAACCCTGACGTGGTACACTCTGCAAAGGACAGGTTCCATTCGTGTTCCAATGGAATATATAGGATCAATCCGGGGTGGTTGACAGCAGCGAAGTCTCACCTGTTGCTCACTCTAGCAGAGGACAGGCGAGGCAGCTGCGCCCTGCAAAATGAATGTACTCTTGAGGAGCCATATCTGCATACCCAGAATCCTCTACAACCACTTCTGTTTTATGCTAATTTCAAAAAATGCATTAGTAAAGAGTGCAAAGTGTTAGGTACAGGTTTTAATTTTTCTTGGTCGTATTGTTTTATGGAAGAGTATGGAGGACCGATGGCTCCTCTAACATTACAGTGGTTTTAGTTTTATTTCAAAATGTTCTTTCCTGCAATTACGCTATCCGTAAAGTCGTAAATCTTGCCTTCTTTTCTCGCACTTCGTGTGGTGGTGATGAGGGCAGTGAAGATGAACTTTTGGAAAATCTCTGCTAGATAGTGAGCTTTTAAAGAGTGTGTGAAAAACTTGTTATGATAAATTAAGTAAAACCATGTGTTTGTTGATGTATGTAAAACAACACTATAATCTAGGTTTCATAGTGTAAGAGTAAAAGGGACGTGACAGCGTCAATAATCGATGTCAGCCCTCTGACACCGACGAATTATTAGACTCTCTTTGAATGGCTGAACTGGAGGAATGCATGTGGACCCAGAAGTGGAGGGCCAGTGGAACCGGAAGTGGGACTAAGTAAAGGACAAGGAAGAGCGTCTAGAAAATCCAGTGTTCAACACTTTGTGCCATATATGCATGCCCATAATCCTCTGAACTATACGGCATGCTTGTTTTATTTTTATTTCATTACATATTTCCAGTTTTACGTATAGACAAATGCACACCGGTCTGCATAGTCTTCTACATTGCCTCCGTTTTACACAACTAAATTGATTCTAATATTCCTGAGAAAAAAATAAAGATGAAACATGGTGTAAAAAATCATATTATGTCAAGCAAGAAATATCAGTGTTTACTGTGTACTATAAGACGGCTTTCCTTCTCCCTCGCAGAGCAGGAAATAAAAGAAGTAGTCCCCACACAAACAAATAAGCACCTACAGTGTAAGGAAACTGTAGTTGGTCGGTGCTTTTGAACGAACAACGGAAGTGATGTATCGGGAGCACCAATCAAGAGCACTGACACAGGAATGAACTGATGGTAAGTAGCAGGCGGGATTACACACCTATATTGAAAACAATAGGTCTTGCAGACAGCGCATGCGCCCTGACGCTCAACCTAAAAAAGGGCACAAATTTGGCATGGATACCTTATGTGGAAATAAAGTTATCGAGGCTTAGGCGCACACTACCCCAAATAGCCAAAAAAGGGCTTAGCATTCTATTGGGAAAAGGCTCAGCAGCCTTGGGATTAATGGTAAAGTCAGAATTTAAATTGCACTTCTGGAAACACCACTTTTAGAAAGTTGGCATTTTCTTTCCCTAACCATTTGGTTCCTACTGCCTACATCCTGGGTCACATGATTGTGAATAGCTTGGCAGTTGGTCTTTGTGTATTCCTCCCAGTGAGACAAATGGGGACTAGTTGTTTGCAGGATGGGCCGTCCTGCAGGATGGGTGGGGCGGAGCTGTTCCCGGCCCCACTTACATTATGAAGGGTTGACTCCAGCACACACACAAAGGAACCTGATATCAGTCTTTTGTTACCACAGACTTCTTATGACCTTGGCAGGAGAAGGGAAGAACTTTCCAGTTCCAGATGTGGGGGTAGCCATGGTGTCATTCCCACTTCAAAGTCTGGCACCAGGTACAAATATTGGGCCTCCTGAAACACCCCTTCAGTACACTCCTGGATCTGTGGGCACTACAGAAGAAAGACTGCCTTGTTCCCCAAAGGATTGCCCTGCTCATTGAGGCCTGCCTTAATACCTAGAGGACTGCTCGGCTGCTTGAGGTCTGCCTTGTTCCCCAGAGGACTGTCCTGCTGCTTGACGCCTGCCCTGCTCTCTGAGAAGGAAGACTAGACCTGCTCCCTCGATCCCAGGCTAACCCGAATGACTCCAAGTGTCAGTTGGCTGACCTCCTGTTCTGAGCTACAGGGACACAAAAAGCTTTAGAGGCCTCCCTGCAACTGGACATGCCTGAACCTGCACTAGCCCTGCCTGAGCCCTGTATGAGCCCTTCTGGGCACTGCTAGAGTTAGCCCCTGGTCCCCAAGAAGTTCCTCCCTAGGTCCGGAGCCATTGCTGACATCAGTGTGCACTCCTCTTCAAGAAAAGGAAAAATCCAGGAGTTGTGAGCTCTTTACGACCACAAACGGGCCAGTTTGCATCGAGACTCTGCCAACCACAATGTCCACCAACACAAAGCTCAGGTGAACTTGACTCTTTGCGCTACAGCAACTGCCAGCAATGACCGGCAACGCAAGATCGGCGATTCGCACTACAGCACCGACAGCCCGCAGTGACGGCCAGTGCGAAGCTCCAACAATGCCTGACCGGTTCTTCGCGCTATAGTGATGACTGTCAGTGACGACTAAATCTTCGTGCTGCTGTGATGACTATCAGTGATGCCAGGCATGCTCTTTATGCTACGGCAACGTTCAACCGAGATGCTTTCCCTGTTCCTTGCGGCCTCCTCCCTCTAAACTGGACTCTTCAAGCCAAACTTTAAGACGGTAACCTGGTTCCTCTATCCGGCCCACACTTTATTGCGGTAAGCCTGAATTTGTAACTTTTCCCCCGCTCTAGCATGACAAGGTTACTGTAAGTGGCGCTTTGTGCTTTTAAGCACTATATCCACTTGAAACTTTTAAATTACATAACTCTGGTTCTACTGATTGGGTTTAATTCGTTTTTGTGTCTTTTTACTTATTAAAAGTAACTCTAGTTTTCTAAATTAGTTTGGGGATTTTCTTGTGTTGTGTTATTACTTTATTACTGTACACTTTGCCTCTAAGTTACATGACTGCTTTTGTGCCAAACTGCCAGATAAAACACAGGTTAATGTAGTGACCTTTATGATTTACCCTCAAAAGGATTGTGGTTGGTGCTTCCACCCCACTCAACCAATAACCCAATTTCTTATAAGCACACATTTAACCTTGCTTGCAGGAAAAATGGAAATCAAAGAGCAAATTCATCATCACTCTTCACAACTGGTTCAACGTTCCGAATTGAAGAAATTCTTTGATGAATAGGTCATTCACTTGAGAATCATTGAAGGATGTACGTCTGAGTGCCTCTGACTACTATGGAAAAGGTACAAGCTTGAAGAAATGATGAGCATTAACAATCAAGAGAAAAGTCAAGTAAAGAAAATTAAGGTCTCGATTTAGATTTTGGGGGGACTCGCTGTCGAAACGCCAGACTCCTCTGCTGGCGAATATTACTTTGTCGCTATCACTGTGATGGGATTGCACCAAGCACATTTAGATTTCACAGTTGTGCTGATGTTGTTCTAGGGCAGTTTCCCAACAGAGGGATTCCGTTGCGAAACGTGTTCAACAATGTACCATTCCTGTGGCTATTGGATGCATGCTAGCATCAAACACCTGATGAGTTTTGCCTAATTCTTTTCACCTGCATACCACACTATAAAACACACTTCATTACAGGCCATGATCCTTTGTCATTCCAATGTAGCACAACATTAGGAAGCAGAAATTTTGTCACTGAAGTCAGGTTTATTTTATTTGCTTTCTTTGTTTCTTGTTCTGTTTTTCTTCTTTCATTTATTTAATTGTGGGTTATTTGAAGTTATTTATGTAACTTTTTTTGATAATGGCAGGCTGTAGAAATCCCTGTTTTATAGAGGGAGAATCGACAGTCATGGTGGATGAAATTACGACAGTGGAGCCGCAATTGTTTGGAGCCCAAGTACAAAATACAACCATAGCTCAGAAAAGGCAAATGTCCACCTACGCTTTCAATGGTTCTCTCACTCCATTCAATCAATCAATCAATCAATCAATCATGTCACTTATAAAGCGCACTACATACCCGCGAGGGTCTCAAGGCGCTGGGGGAAGAGGGGGGTGGTGCTGCTACTGATCGAAGAGCCAGGTCTTGAGGAGTCTTCTGAAGGCCAGTAGGTCTTGGGTCTGTCGGAGGTTGGTGGGGAGGGTGTTCCAGGTCTTGGCGGCGAGGTGGGAGAAGGATCTGCCGCCGGCAGTTGTTTTCCGGATGCGGGGGACTGTGGCGAGGGCGAGGCTGGTCGAGCGGAGCTGGCGGGTGGGGGTGTAGAAGCTGAGTCGTCTGTTGAGGTAGGCTGGTCCGGAGTTGTGGAGTGCTTTGTGTGCGTGGGTGAGGAGCTTGAAGGTTATCCTCTTGTTGACAGGGAGCCAGTGCAGGTCTCTCAGGTGGGGTGTGATGTGGCTGCGTCGGGGGATGTGGAGGATAAGATGTGCAGAGGCGTTCTGGATGCGTTGCAGCCGTCTCAGGAGCTTAGCCGTCGTTCCTGCGTAGAGGGCGTTTCCGTAGTCCAGCCTGCTGGTGACGAGGGCCTGGGTGACTGTTTTTCTTGTTTCGGTGGGGATCCACTTGAAGATCCTGCGGAGCATTCGGAGGATGTTGAAGCAGGATGAGGAAACGGCGTTGACCTTCTTAGTCATGGAGAGGGTGGGGTCGAGGATGACCCCTAGGTTGCGTACGTGGTCGGTGGGTGGCGGGGCTGTTCCCAGTGATGTTGGCCACCAGGAGTCGTCCCAGGCTGAAGGGTTGGAACCAAGGATGAGGACCTCCGTCTTGTCCGAGTTCAGCTTCAGGCGGCTGGTCCTCATCCATTCGGCGACGGCCTTCATTCCTTCGTGGAGGTGGGCTTTGGCGGTGTGAGGGTCTTTGGTGAGGGAGAGGATCAGCTGGGTGTCGTCGGCGTAGGAGATGATGTTGAGGTTGTGCTGTCGGGCGACGTGGGCGAGGGGTGCCATGTAGATGTTGAACAGCGTTGGGCTGAGGGAGGAGCCTTGGGGTACGCCGCAGATGATCTTGGTGGCCTTGGATCGGAAGGGGGCAAGGCGGACGCTTTGTGTTCTGCCGGAAAGGAAGGATGTGGTCCAGTCCAGGGCCTTCTCTTGGATCCCGGCGTCGTGAAGGCGTGTTCGTAGTGTGTGGTGGCAGACCGTGTCGAAGGCGGCTGATAGGTCCAGGAGGATGAGGGCTGCTGTTTCTCCGTTGTCTAGCAGGGTCCTGATGTCATCGGTGGCAGCGATGAGGGCGGTTTCGGTGCTGTGGTTGCTGCGGAAGCCGGACTGGGAAGGGTCCAGGATGTTGTTCTCCTCGAGGTAGCGGGTCAGTTGTTTGTTGACGATTTTCTCGGTGACCTTCGCGGGGAACGGGAGCAGAGAGATGGGTCGGAAGTTCTTGAGGTCCTTGGGGTCTGCCTTGGGTTTCTTGAGTAAGGCGGTGATCTCGGCGTGCTTCCAGCTTTCCGGGAAGGTTGCTGTCTCGAAGGAGATGTTGATTATTTTCCGGAGATGGGGCGCGATGGCTGTACTGGCTTTGTTGAAGATGTGGTGAGGGCACGGGTCTAGCGGTGAAACGGAGTGGATGGTGTTCATGATCTCGCTGGTGTCCTCGTCGTTGATGTTGGTCCAGGAGAGCAGGCGGTTGGTGGTTGTGGGGGCAGTGGTCTCGGTGGTTGCCGGGCGGTCGTGGTGTTGAAGCTGTCGTGGATGTCGGCGATTTTGCGGTGGAAGAAGGTGGCCAGTGAGTCGCACAGGTCTCGCAATGGCTGGATGTCGTTGGTGTTGGAGCTGGGGTTGGAGAGTTCCTTCACGATGTTGAAGAGCTCTTTGCTGTTGTGTGCGTTGTTGTCTAGGCGGTCTTTGAGTGAAGCCCTTTTGGTGGATCTGATGAGGTGATGGTGACTGCGGGTGGCGCTCTTGTGGGCGGCGTAGCTGTCCGCTGTCCGTTCGTGGAGCCAGATCTTCTCCAGTTTTCGGCATGTTCGTTTGGAGGCCTGGAGGTCTTCGGTGAACCAGGTGGCTTTCTTGCTGGTGTGGCTGTTGGGCGGATTCTTGAGCGGGGCGAGGGTGTTGGTGCAGTCGTCGATCCACTGTCTGAGGTTGCGGGCGGCGGTGTCGGGGTCGGAGGGTTCGGCGGGTGGGCTCAGGGCGAGGGTTGTGGTTAGCTGGTCTTCCGTGACTCTGCTCCAGCAGCGGCGAGGCATTTGTTCGGTGCGGTGGTGCGTGGTGGGCTTCCTGTAGGTGAAGTGGATGCAGTGGTGGTCAGTCCAGTGGGGTTCGGAGGTGTGGTTGAAGGAGACGTGTGGGCTTGCGGAAAAGATGGAGTCGAGCGTGTGGCCGGCGGCGTGGGTGGGTGTAGTCACGAGCTGTCTGAGTCTGAGTGTGGCGAGGTTGTCGATCAGGGTGGTGGATGTGGTGTTCTTGTTGTTCTCGAGGTGGAAGTTCAGGTCCCCGAGGAGGATGTAGTCCGTGGAGGCAATGGCGTGTGTGCTGACGAAGTCAGCGATGGAATCGCTGAACTGTGGTTGGGGTCCGGGGGGTCTGTAGATGAGGGTTCCTCTGAGGGTGGTGTTGGGATCGGTGTGGATCTGGAAGTGCATGTGTTCGGCGGTGCTGAGGGTGTCGTCGGTGTTGGTTGAGACTCTGAGGGTGTTCCTGTGGACGATGGCGATGCCTCCTCCGACTCCGTTGGTGCGGTCCCTGCGGGTGATCTTGTATCCGTCCGGGATGGCAATGGCGATGTCGGGGGCTGAAGCGGGATTCAGCCAGGTCTCCGTCAGGAATGCGACGTCTGGGGAGGTTGAGTCGAGGAGGTCCCAGAGTTCAATGGCGTGTTTGCGGGCGGAGCGGGTGTTGAGGAGGATGCATCTGAGGTAGTTGGGTTCTTTCCTGGGCGGTGGTTTGGCGGGGCGGGTGCTGGCGAAGCTGCAGTTCCGGCAGGTGAAGGGCCCTTGGGTGCGCTTCGGGGTGGCCTGGTAGCAGGCGTGATCTTTTCCGGGGTTGAGTGCGTGGAGGGTGCTGGCGTCGTATCGGCGTCTGTTGATGTGGCGGGCGCGGGGGATGCCTGGACCAGGGGGTCTGGCGCTGGGCGCGGTCACGGCGCGGACGGGCGCAGACGGGCTTGCCTTAGGCGCGCCTTCGGCGCGCCAGTGGCACGCCCGCTGCGCACGTCCGCTGCGTGGCCGCACAGCGGCCGCCATAAATGGGGAGGTGGGAGGGAGGAGCAGGGAATGGGGCAGCGAATGGGCAGTGAGGGGGCGGGGCCGCAGGGGCGCAGCGGCGGGAAACAGGCACAGAAGGGAAAACGAGCACAATCAGGGCATCAAGGGGGCACAGAAAGGAAAAAACTAGCACAATGAGGGGCATTCAGTACTTAGGCCATACAATCACGAACTCCCTAGCCACCTGGATGCGGGCTAACTGGCCACGCTATTGTAAGGCCATACTTGAAGACTTCCGGCGTTGGAGACTGCTCCACATTTCATAGTTAGGCTGCATCAATGTGGTAAAAATTAATGTTCACCCCCGGCTCCTATATCTATTCCAATCAGTGCCCACTCCCATCCCCTTCAACGACATCAAGCGACTACAAGGGGATCTTCGCTCTTTCATATGGAAGCGGAAGTGCCCCCGAATTTTCGCTACGCTCCTTATTATCCCAAGGAACTGGAGAGGGTTTGACTGTCCCAACCTTCGGGATTACTACTGGGTGGGGAAACAGCATTTACCACGAAGCCGGTACCCTGCATGCCTTTACAACAAAGGCTGAACAACGCATGCAACACTACCAAACATGCCATTACCACGCATGCCTTTACAACAAATTTCATTGTAAAAGCATGAATGGTAAAGGCATATTTGTTGTAAATGTTTTACAGGTATGTGTGTGTGTATGTGTGTGTTTATATATATATTCACTGAAAAAACCACAGGTTTCAGGGACGTTATAGTTAGTTGGATATTTCACTCGTACAAAACCAGAGAAATTCGGCCGTTACAGTTAGTTGAGCTAACTATAACTCGCACCCCCGCAATGCACTGCTGATGACGTCACATATTACATCACTCATGACATGGTCAGTGACATCACGGATGACATCTCAAATGACATCACTGATGACATCATCCAGTGACTGTGTGTTTCTGAAAAGTTTAAATATGTTCTATATATATATATATACATGCCAAGGTGTATTGAAGAATGAGTGGGTGTATGAGTGTCTGAATGGATGATTTAGTAGGTGCATGACTGACTGTATGAGTGAGTGATTAAACATGTCTTACTGAATGCATGGGTTAGTGACTAATCTGTGTGAATGTCTGTATCAGTCTGTCAGTTGGTGTGTAAGTGGCTGCATGGGTTGGTGAGTAGCTACATGAGTGTCTATATGGGTTATTGATTGGTTGTATGAGTACCTGTTTGGGTGCCTTAGTGTCTGTGTGGGTGGGTGGGGGGTGTGTGACTCCCTGCATTGATCTGTGAGTGGGTGATTCACTGGGTGTATGGGTTCAAGAGTGCGTCTGTGAGGGGCTGTATGGTTGAGTGAGTGTGTGTATGGCTGTGTTGGTGAGTGAATGGATCTCTCAGTGGTACATGTGTGAGTAACTGCATATGTGAAAGCCAGTATATGTGAGTGTTGGAGTATATAAATGGCTGTATGTGAGAGTGAGTGATTGTGAGAGTGGCTGTATGGATGAGTGTGTGCTTGTATCAATGATTGTATAAGAGAGTAAGTATGTATTAGTATCTGTATGAATAATTGAGGTGGTGTGTGTATAACTGTATAGGTGAGTAAATGGGAGTGTGATTGATTCTTTGCATGACTGACTAGGTGTGAGAGTAACTCTATGGGTGCGTGGCGGTGTGTGAGTGTCTGTATGGGTGTATGAGTGCATATGATAGTGGCTGTATTGATGAGTGACTACATGTATGAGGGACTTTTTGGGTGAGTGAGTGGATGTGTGTGTAGACCTAGGAATCAGTGAGTGGGTATGTACTAACTGGTATTGGTATGTCTATGGTTTCGAGGATGGTAGTCTGTATTTTAGAGTGTGTGTATCAAAGGTTATATTAGGGTGTGAGGAGGTGCATCAGATGATCACGTGGATGATGTCATCAGGGATGTCATTTGAGATGTCATCAGTGATGTCACTGACCATATCATGAGTGATGTAATATGTGACATCATCAACAGTGCATTGCGGGGTGCGAGTTATAGTTAGCTCAACTAACTATAACGGCAGAATTTCTCTGGTTTTGTACGAGTGAAATGTCTAACTAACTATAACATCCATAAAACCTGTGGTTTTTTCAGTGAATTTCATTGGTTTTTTAAATGCTAATTTCTAACTATAACGTCCCTGAAATCTATGTTTTTTTTCAGTGATTTTCTAAGGTTTTTAAATGCTAATTTCTAACTATAACGTCCCTGAAACCTATGGTTTTTTCAGTGAATTTCTAAGGTTTTTTAGTATTAAATCTGTTTTATTAAAGGAACACAAACAGAGGTACATCAGCAGGGCACCTACAACCCGGCGGGCCGGCTTGCCAACAAACGTTTATATCCCCAGAGAATGAGATAAAGCAAAGATCCCTCTTTAACACAGCATGTCGCCTACAACCCCTCAGGGCCGGCCGCGTCCAAAGGAAAGGGAGGTGGAGGATTGAAGCCGTCAGGTGAAGGCATGGACAAGCGAGCGAGACCCTCGAGGGGGCCAGAAGACCCTTACCGTGAAGAAGAGACCCGCTAGGGACCGAAGGCTCCATTAGGCGTTCCATAATTAAACAAGAAACAAGGCTGTGAAATAATATATAACAAGTGAGAACCCCAAATCCCAAACCCCAACCCACCCCTCCCCCCTCTCCTCGGTGAGCTTGGGAGCAACTGGGTGCACGTGTGGTGTCCAAAGGGCCGAGCAGTGACCATATGAGCCATGAGGCCAGCGGAGAGCCAAAGTTAACAGGGCTTGAATTTATGAGGTGGCTACAGTGGTGCCGGGACTAGTTTCAGGATCCGGAGGTATTGTGGGTATGTCAATTCACGAAATTCAGTGGAGAGGATAGACAAGAAAGGGGCCCAGAGTTTAGCATAGTCCTTGTCCTTCCCCGCTGCCACCATGGAGAGTCTCTCCATCGCCAATAGATTCCATAATTGGTGTAGCCAGCGTGTGTGGTCAGGTACCGTATCAGATTTCCACCTGGACAAAATTACCCTATGCGCAGCGTTCAGTGCAAGGGCCATCTGCCGCCCCCTAGTTAAGCGTAAGGGAAATGTTAGCGCATTGGGAAGCCCCAAGAGTGTGTATGCTGGGAGTCGAGGTATGGTAGTACTGAAAGCCAAGTCGATGTCGTCTAAGATTTGCTCCCAATAGCGAGTTAGTTTGGGGCAGTGCCAGAGTAAATGCAGAAGTGTCCCGGGATTCCCGCACCCCTCCAACAGAGGCCATTGCATTGGGTTTGCCACTTAGAGAGCCTATCTAGAGTGTAGTACCAATAAGTAGCAATTTTAAAAGCCGTCTCAGTGTGACTCGAGGAGGACGCAGTGTGATGCACCCAAAAGAAAATGTCCTCCCATTCTTTATCTGACAGCACTCGTCCTAATTCAACCTCCCAGTGCTTCTGCCCGGCCGTACGTGGTCTTGTGGGTGCTGAGTTAAGAAAGGAGTAGATTTCAGAGATAAGACCCTTATCATCTTTTTTATTAAGGATCCTTTTCTCGAACTGCTTCATTGGTCGGCAGGCAAGGGGACGCGTCCCAGGTGAGGAAACCCAGTGAATTAACTGTGAGTGTAGGTAGATGTCAGAGTCAGGTAGGTTATAGTCCGACTGCAACTCCTTAAAGGGATATAGGCCCTGAATATCATATAGGTGTCCTATACGCTTGCAACCTTCCGCGATCCAGTGTGCTGACGCTTTACCAGCCATTCCTGGGGGGAAGGCTGGGTTTGAAAACAGCGGAGTCAGAGGGGAAGGAAACAAGGCCAGGTTTGTCCCAGGCAAGCATCGTGGGTCGAGTGACCGGTGAGGAATAGAGCCCCCAGGCTCGAGCAGACCTGGGCAACCAGGCGTCTAGCCAGATATGATGGCCCGCTACCGTCTGGTCCATGAAAACTGAGTACTTCTCCATCATAGGACGGTTCCATTCCACAATGTAACGAATGAGGGAAGCAAGGAAATACCGAGTGATGTTTGGGAGCGCTATTCCTCCATCCTTTTTGGGGTGCTGGAGCTGAGCCCTGGAAATTCACGGAGAAATTGGGCCCCAAACAAAGCCCTCGATCGCTGTTTGAATCTGGTGGAGGACGCGAGGCGGGGGCTCCAGTGGCAAGGTTTGAAACAAGTATAGGGCTCGTGGTAACACATTCATTTTAACTGCGGATAACCTCCCAAACCACGAGAGGGGAAGGCGGCGCCATCGCTGGAGGTCCGCACGGATCTGGGACAGTAGAGCAGCGTAGTTTACCTCCGCCGTTTTTGCCAGGTTCTTGTGTAGGGAAAGGCCTAGGTACCCGAGTCCCTCGGACACCCAGTCAAAGGGAAAGTGGAGCCGAAGGGCCGCTTCTGTGTGTGGGCTAGCGGTAATATTAAGCACCTGGGAATTCTGCGTGTTAATTTTAAAACCAGAAAACTGACTAAAGGTCTGGAGGTCCTGCATGATGGCTGGTAATGAGGATGAGGGGTGGGCAATTGAGAAGATGATGTCGTCTGCATATAGATTAATGAGATGGCGGTCCAGTCCAAAGGGAATGCCCTGTGCAAAGAGCAAGGGGGAAAGGAGACGCCCCTGCCTCGTTCCCCGACCCACTTCAAAGTGCTCAGAAAGTAAGCCATTGACTCGAACCGCCGCCTTGGGGGCGCTATAAATGCTTGCAATCCAACTTCTAAACCGGGAGCCCAAGCCAAAGCGCTCCAGAGTAGCAAAGAGGTACGGCCAGTGCACCCGGTCGAAAGCTTTCTTCGCGTCGATTGCCAAGAGGAGAGCTTCCTCCTTGGACCTCTGGACCTTGTCGATGAGATGACAGAGGCGTTTGGTATTGTCTCCACATTGGCACCCCGGAATGAAGCCCGATTGGTCGGGATCGACGAGGCCCAGCATAAGGGGGTTCAGCCTATGCACCAAGATACTGGAGAATAACTTTGCGTCGATATTCAGTAAGGAAATCGGCCGGTAGGAGCCACAGCAGTTGGGGTCCTTGCCCGGTTTGAGAATAACTGAGATGGACGCCTGTAGCATAGAGGGGGCAAGCGATCCCGTGTCTGAGAACGAGTTAAATAGACGGGTGAGAAGTGGGGCGAGTTCCGCGCAGTAGGTTTTATAAAAAAGGGCACCAAAGCCATCCTGACCTGGGGCCTTTTGTAACTTCAGCCGGGCTATTGCCGAGATGACCTCCTCAATGCGAATGGGCACCTCAAGTGCAACAGCTTCCCCCTCAGGCAAGGGTATGACTGATGCGTCCCTCAGATACTCAGCCGGGTCTGACCGCAGGGAGGGGTCGGCCTTATAAAGTGACTGGTAAAAGGAGCGAAAGGACGAGACTATATGAGCATCGTCTGTGAGGAGTATGCCGGACGCATCGCGCAGCGACTTAACCGAGTGCGCTTCCTGCTGGCTGCGCAGGCAGTGTGCCAACATACAACCCCCTTATGTTTCAGGCGGATCACAGCATGTTCAGCCCGGTCAAGATCCAAACGGCGTAATTGAAGGCGCTCCTGTTCTAGCCGCCGCCAGATGCGATGGGCGCCCGTGCGTTTATGTATTGCCTCCAATTCTTTAACGGAGGCCTCGAGTTCCGCGCGTTTCATCCGTCTGGATTTATTCTCATAGGCGGCTTTCACGATAAAGGCACCACGTACCACCAACTTCAACGCCTCCCACACTGAGGAAAGTGGGGTGTCAGTCCTATCATTAATCTTTATATAATCCAAAATGCAACGCCGAATGTCAGTCACCACACCAGGGGATCGGAGCAAGGAGTCGCGCAGGCGCCAGTGCGGAGTGAAAGCTGAGCCGGCAGAGGGAAAGCGCAGCGCAAGGGTAATGTGTGCATGATCAGAGAGGGCCCGTGCCTCGATGGTAGATTCCATGACCAGGGCCCAGGCAGCTGGAGTAACGAGGAAGTAATCGAGACGGGCATACGTTTTATGCGCAGCTGAGTAATAGGAATAGTCTATTTCGGTGGGGTGCAAACAGCGCCAGGCATCCCGCATCCCGGCCTCCCGCAGCCAGTCCCCGCCTTTCGCTGAAATGGCGCCGGCGCCGCCTGTGCATGAGCCCGAGCGATCCTGTTCCCCATTCATCACTAGATTAAGGTCGCCGCCTATAACTACCGCATGATCCGGGGAATGCAGCCCCTCAGCACATGCCTCTAGCAAAAACTTCTCGGGGCGTTCATTAGGGGAGTATATGGAAGCTACAGTACAGGAAGAGGAGCCTACGCGGAGCTGCAGCGCTATTAGGCGCCCCTTGATTTCGGAGATCGTCCCCACCACAGTGCCCCCAAATGTTTGGCAACCAGGACTGCCACCCCACCCCTCTTGCTGGTGGAAGAAGACCAAAACTGGAGAGGGAAGTGACCATGCCGCATACGTTGGATGTCAGCTTGTAGCAGGTGAGTTTCTTGGATAAGGCAAATGTCCCCTCCGGAGTGTTCTAAGAAGGATAAGACCGCCTTCCGCTTGACTGGATTGTTAAGGCCCCGGACATTGAGACTGACTATTTTAAGATCCAGCGGGGTGAAAGGGGAAACAAGGAGCTATGCGGGGGCACGCGTCGTCTAGCAATGAGAAAGGGGCAGTAGGGGGGCTCGTGCATGCAGCCCGTGTATGAAGCAGCGGAAAAGGACTCACTGAGGAGAGAACCCACCCTAACCTAAAAAACAAGAAAAACAACATAAAGGAGATATGACAAGAGTCCGTCAGAGTAAGGAAAGTCCAGCAGGACATGACCGACACACCGTCCCAGCCCAGAACAGGACCTAGACGCTGCCGCCTACCTGCAGAGAGGGTGTCCAAGAGGTTCATAGGCAGCCCATGCATCACTCTGGAAGCCCGTTCCGGGACCACCAGTAGAACCTTTCACAGAGTGGCCGGCCGTTCGGATGACTGCGAGAGGGTGGCAATGACTGCCTCACGCTCATTATCTCTCATGGCCTGGTCGGGCTTCTTGACAGGAGTTGCCTTCCCTACTCGCTGCCAACCCTCACTACGACGAGGGCAATGCACCTTAGCCCGCTCACCTTCTTCTCCCTGGCCGGAACTTTCAAGACCAAGGATCTCCAGCGCTTCATTGAGTGAGTGAATCTGCAGCCATTGTGCTTAAAGATGAGACGGAAGGGGTGACCCCAGGAGTAAGGAATGTTCTGCTCGCGAAGATGTGTGGTCACAGCTTTGAACTCCCGGAGTTTGAAAAGTGTGGAAGCAGCTAAATCCTGAAAGATGGCGGGGTGGTGACCGCGGAACTGTATAGGCTGGGCTTCCCTCGCTTTCCGTATGATACGCTCCTTCACTTGGAAGTCATGGATGCACACAAGGATATCAGGCGGGGGTGCTTTGCTTCCACGAGGGAGCCCCACTCTATGAGCTCTGTCCATTTGTATATCAGTCTCTCCATCGTCGCCCAAAAGTTGCTTGAAGAGAGCCCCGACATAGGCTCTGAGATCGTCTCCTTCTTCTTTCCACGGAATGCCTCTAATCCGCACATTGTTCTGCCTTGACCTGTTTTCTAAGTCCTCAGAGCGGGCATGAAGATCTAAGTTCTGCTCTTGAAGGCGCAGCATGTCCTGTTGCAAGTGATGGATCTCCTCGTCTCTGCTCACATAATGCTCCTCGAGGGTCGCCACTCTCTCCCCGATTTCATCTACATCGCGACGCACTTCCCTTAAGTCTGCTGTAAGCTGGTTCCGGAGGTCCTGGATATCCTCTTTTATGGCAGAGAACAGTTCCACCATGAACGCCTTTGTGGCCGGCGAGTCGTCACCCTCCATCGCTCCAGGGCCTCTCTCACCCGAGGATGACGCCTGTCCCGTCTGCTTCAGAAGGAGCTCCTTCAGCGACTTCTCTTTCCTTGAGCGTGCTGCCGCCATGGCGTGGGTCCCTACCCGATGGTGTCGGGCAGTCGGCTCAAGCCCCGGGTTCCGCAGCCGTCAAAATAGGGGCAGTGTGGCAACTGTGCGAGACAGGCAGGCTCACACCGTTGGTCACCGCGCCCCAGAAGCTGCTCAGCCGGATGGGGGCCGCGCTTAATCAGGGAGGCCTGTCAGCTCAATGTCAGCAGGGGAGCCCTGCGAACAGCGGACCGAAGAGACCCACCTTGGCCTTCCTCCCTAGACCCCAGGGCCCCGGGCTCACCGCCAGTCATTGCTCCCGGGCACCGTCCTGAACAATCCGCAACTGCAAGGGACCCCAAGGGGCCAAGTCACCGGGCCAACAGTCCGCCGCTCACCAGGCACCCACACCACTAAGGGTGCCAGCGGAGCGCTACGCTCGAGCCTGGTCTTCGCACCCAGCAGGGCGACGTCCAACCACAGCACGGCAGAGGCGATGCCACTTCCTTCAAGCACCGCGCCGACCCTCGGTGCCTCTCACAGCCCTTGTCACAGTAAGCAGGGCCCACGGGCTGATCACTCCGTCTGCCGACTTGCGGACCGTTAGGCCTTACCAGAGGCCCCCCACGTTGGCAGGGGCCAGGTCATTCACCATTGCCGGGATCGGGAGCCGCGGGGGGTAGGCACTCAGGAACCAGCTGCATCTGTGCTCCACTCGGGGTGGAGGCCCCCTGGTCCCAGGGCCCACGGGTCAAGCCCTCCATCCGCCGAACTGTGGACCGCTAGGCCTCACCGGAGGTCTACTACCTCCACTCGGGCCAGAACGTGTCCCTTTGAAGCCGGGCCGGGAAATCACAGGGCCGGTTCCCTGCTACCAGCAAAGCCTTCGTCCCGCTCGGGGCGGGAAACTCCCGATCTGCCCCCCGCGCGGCCCGCCGCGAGCCTCCTCCCTGCGGTCAGCATTACCTGTGCAGCGGGGCCGTATGCAGCCCGCAGGGGATCGCGGGCAGCACCGCTCCCACCAGTCGGCGTTGAGTGTCTTGCAGGACGCCTCCCTCGGTCTCCTCCGTCACCTGCGGGTCCCCGCAGCCCAGCGCCGCATCCGGGTCTCGCTGCCTGCACCCGCCGGGTCCGCTCTCCAAGACCCGATCCAAAGCCCGGCCGCAGCCGCCCGCAAGGTCGCTCGGGCCCTTGCTGCACCGGGCCTCACGAGGCCACCGCCGCTCAACTGCAGGAGCACTTCTCGGTGTGGGGGAGCCCCGCAGTGTGGCCGAGGCACTCCCGATGTCGGCGTGGTCCGATGGCCCCCGCAAACAGGCAATATGACAATGCTTAGGTTCGGCGGTGCCGGAGGGACACGATCCTGCATCCTACCGCGCCGCCATCTTGGACACGCCCCCTCCAAGGTTTTTTAAATGCTAATTTATAACTATAACGTAGTAGTTGCGTTTGCAGAGTGGTGCAGAAAGGGGGCTGGGCCTCCAACCAGCGCTCAGGAATTCCGCTGCGTAGGACTTACAGGAGGTACCAGGAAAGCTTCTTGGCCCCCAAAGTCCCTCAGGAGTAAAGTGGACTTCATCCCCCAACCCGTAGTGTGCCAGGAGGCACGTTTGCAGAGTAGTGGAGAAAGGGGGGCGTGGCCTCCGAAGACCTCTTAGCAATACCACTGTGTGGGACTTACTGGAGGTAACAGGAGGGGTAGTTGGCCTCCAAGGACGTCCTGGGGGGCCAATTACCCCTCCTATTACCTCCAGTAAGTCCCACACAGCAGCATTGGTAAGTTCTCAAAGCAGGCCATGCCCCCTTTGCCCACCAGTCTGCAAACGCGCTCCCCAGCGTACTCTTGGATGGGGATTAAAGTCCCCTTTGATGCTGGGGTCCTTAGAGGCCAACTAGCCTACCAGACACCTCCAGTAAGCCCCAGATAGTGGGATTGCTGAGACGTGAACACAGGCCACGCCCCCTTTCACCACCACTCTGCAAACGCACCTCCTGTCACACTCTTGGTTGGGGGATGAAGTCCCCTTGCCTCCTGAGGGTCCCTGGGGGCCAACTAGCCCTCCTGTTATCTCTAGTAAGCCCCACACAGCTGAATTGCTGAGAGTGGTCTGAGGCCATGCCCCCTTTTTACACCACTCTGCAAACGCGCCTCCTGGCGCACTGCTGCTCAGGGGATGAAGTCCACTTTAGTCCTGAGGTCCTCAGGACACAAGAGGACCTCATCGCCCCACCAGCAGTGTGCCAAGAGGCGCGTTTGCAGAGTGGTGTAAAAAGGGGCGTGGCCTCAGACCACCTCTCAGCAATCCCACTGTGTGTGGATTACTGGAGGTACCTGGTGGGCTAGTTGGCCCCTAAGAACCCTTAAGGATCTAGGGGACTTAATCCCCCAACCCAGAACACGCCAGGACATGCATTTTCACAGTGGTGCAAGGAGGGGGCGGGGCCTCTGGTGAGATGCCGTCTTTTTTTTCTTTTTTTTTTATAGTTAGAAGGGGGCTGTGTGGCGCCCCTACTTTCAATATTTTATGCGCCCTCGGGACCCCATCCCCAGGGCCTGCGACATTTCTTTTTCGATTTCGGCCCCGGGGACCTCATCCCCCGGGGCACGGCCTAATTTTTTTTTATTACTTATATGGGAAGGGGGTCGCGTGGCCCCCCTTCCCTGGGCCACTTTTGGCCCCAGGGACCCCATCCCCTAGGGCCTGGAATAATTTAAAAAAAAACATTTTTATTTTAATTACAGGAGGGGGCCGAGTGGCCCCTCTTCCCTGGGCCACTCCTGGCCCCGGGGACCCCATCCCCCGGGGCCTTGCCAGTCTTTATTGTTTTTTTTAATTTTAGAGGGGGGCTGCGTGGCCCCCCTCCTGAGGCCAATTTTGGCCCCAGGGGCCCATCCCCCGGGGCCGGCCCTCACATTGAGGACCGCGGAGGAGCCCCAATGCCCCTGCGGTCCCTGCCAGCTGCCCGCCTCCTGCAGGAGCCGGCATTGCTTTTGGACAAAGGGAGCTGCTGACATGCAGCTCCCCTTGTCCAAAAGCAATCTGCTTTGCTTCGTGGAAGCGAGAGCAGATTTCCTGCTCTCGCTTCCACAAAGCAAAGCAGTGTTTGCAATGACAGGGCGGGAGCCGTGCTCCCGCCCTGTCATTGCAAACTGCAATGTCTCAGGGCTGGGCACCCAGGGACATTGCTGGAGCCGGCCCTGGGGGTGGTGGTCCCTAGGGCCATCTAGGGCTCCAGGAGGGGGGCCGCATGGCCCCCCTCCATCTTATTTAAAGCCCCATGGAGGTGGTGGTCCCCTGGGCCCACTATGGACCCCCGTATTTAATTTAGTCAATGCCCTCAGGAGGTGGTGGTACCCGGGGCAGTGTGGGAGAGGCAGAAGCCCCCACACTTTTATTTCTATTGAAACCCTGGGGAGGCGTGAGGGGCCCGTGAGGCCCCCCGCACATAATTATACAAATGCCCCTGGGAGGTGGTGGTCCCTGGGGCAGCATGGGGGGCAGGAGCCCCCCCACTCATAATTTATACAAGCCACGGGGAGGTGGCAGTCCACGGGGCTGTGGGGAGGCCACATGCCCCTGCATAATATTAATCATGCCCCGGGTAGGTGGCGGTCCCCTGGGCATATATTTTACTTATTACCCCCGGGACCTGGCCCACCTGGGGGCTTATTAAAACGAAGCGCGAGATACCGCGCTTCGTTTTTTTTATTTTCTCGGTGGGATTCGCGCACCCAACGTGACTCAGACTGTTTTTTGTTTTTGTTTTAAATGCTTTTTTTGGCCCTGGGGGTCCCTGTGGGACCCCTGACCAGGCCTAGTGGGTCAGGGTGTTTCTACTCTGCCCCCTTTTCTTTTTTTAAACCATTTTCTTCCCTTTTTTCTTGTGACTCGGTTTTACCGAGTCACAAGATGGCTGCCAACACTTCTTGGTTTGGAGTGTTGACAGCCAATCCAAATGAAGCTCGTGATCGGGAGGGTTCGCAATCACCAGATATCAATATTTTTTATTTTTGAATTTCTCAGGAACTACTGAACGGATTTACACCATTTAAAAAAAAGAACGCTTTCTGAACCAAGACCTACCTTTTTGCCAAATTTGGTGTAATTCCGTTTAGCAGTTTGGGCTGTAGCTTTGTCTAAAGTTTCCTATGGAGAAAATGCGTTTTGAGACCCCCCTTTTTTCTCGGCCCCCGCTCGACGAATCACCCCAAAACTTTCAAGACAGGAGCTGACCTGAGTGAACCAATAGTTTTTAAAATTTCGCAGAGATATTGGCAAAAGAAAAAACGCTTTTTGAATAGAAATGAGGTCCTAACTATAACCACCTACTTTTTTTGGGGAAAAGGTAATTTTTAGGGTTTAGGGTGGGTATGGGTTTTTGGGTGGTAAGTTTTTGTTAAATTTAGATTGGGTATGGTTTGTGTGTGGTAAAGGGATTTTACAGTTTATGGTGGGTATGGGTTTTTGGGTGGTAAATGTATTTTTAGAGTGGGTATGAATTTTTGGGTGGTAAGTGTATTATTAGAGTGTAGGGTGGGTATAGGGTTTTGGGTGGTAAGGGGTTTTTAGGGTTTATGGTGGGTATGGGTTTTGGGCAGTAAGTTTTTTTTTAGGATTTAGGGTGGGTATGGGTTTTTGGGTGCTAAGGGGTTTTGTTAAGGTGTAGGATGGGTTTGGGTTTTTGGGTGGTAAGGGGCTTTTAGGACTTAGGATGGGTATAGGTTTTTTGGTGACAAGGGGTTTTTAGGGTGGGCATGGGTTTTTGGGTGGTAAGGTGTTTTTAGGGTTTAGGATGGGTATGGGTTTTTGGGCAGTACCCAGTTTTTAGGTTTTAGGGTGGGTATGTTTTTTTAGGTGGTAAGCGTTTTTTTGGGGTTATGGTGATATATATTCATATATTAATATATATATATCTTACCTACTGGCGGTCGCCAGTAGGTAGTTATAGTTAGGACTTAGTTTCCACAGGAAAAGCTTTTTTTGATTTGCCAATATCTTTGGCGCCGGATGACGAATCTTCGCGCATTTTTCAAAACTAATGGGGCACTCCGGTCAGCTCATGTCTTGAAAGTTTTGGGGTGATTTGTCAAGCGGGGGCCGAGAAAAAAGGGGGTCCCAAAACGCTTTTTCTACATGTTAATTTCCATAGGAAATTTTGTAGAAGGCTACAGCCTGAACTGCTGAACGGAATTACACCAAATTTGGCAAAAAGGTAGCTCTTGGTTCAGAACGCGAACTATTTTTAAAATGGTGTAAATCCGTTCAGTAGTTTCTAAGAAATTCAAAAATAAAAAAATATCGATATCTGGTGATTGTGGTGGATCCACGAACCCTCACGAGCACGAGCTTGATTCTGATTGGCTGCCAACACTCCAAACCAAAACGTGTTGGCAGCCATCTTGTGACTCGGTTCAACCGAGTCACAAGAAAAAAGGTTAAAAATAAAGAAAAGGGGGCAGGGTAATAACACCCTGAGCCCCTAGGCCTGCTCAGGGGGTCCCACAGGGACCCTCAGGGCCTAAACAAGCATTTTGTTTTTTATTTTTTTGGCGGGATTCGCGTAGGATCCGCAAATCCCACCAACATTTTTGTTTTTAAAAAATGAAGTGCGGGCTCCCATGCTTCTTTTTAATAAGCCCCCGGGTGGGCCAGGTCCTGGGGGCAATGAGAAAATATAAGCGGGGGCCCGCGGGGCCCGTGGGGGCCCCCGCAGCCCCGGGGTTTGCCACCTCTCTGGGGCATGATTAATAGTATGCGGGGGCATGGGGCCCCCCCCACAGCCCCGGGGACCACCACCTCCCCGGGGCTTTTTAGAAAAAAATGCATGGGGGGCTCCTGCGCCCCCTACGCTGCGTCAGGGACCACCACCTTCCTGGGGCTTCAATTAATTAGGGTGGGGGGCCTCGCAGGCCCCCCAAGCCCCTGGGTCCGCCACCTCCCCGGGGCTTAATTTAAAAACAAAGTGTGGGGGGGCTTGAGCCCCCCACACTGCCCCAGGGATCACCACCTCCCCGGGGCACTAATTATTCAAATACGGGGGTCTGTTGCAGACCCTTGGCCCCGGGGACCACCACCTCCCTGGTGCTATGTTCAAGTTGGGAGGGGGGCTGTGCGGCCCCCTCCTGGAGCCCTCCTTGGCCCTGGGGACCGCCACCCCCCAGGGCTGGCTCCAGCAATGTCCCGCGGTGCCCTTTTGGTGCATTGCTGGTGGGGCGGTGAGGCCCGTTTGTGCCCTGAGGACCTCAGGACTAAAGTGGACTTCATCCCCTGAGCAGCAGTGCACCAGGAGGCGCATTTGCTGAGTGTTGTAAAAAGGGGGTGTGGCCTCAGACCACTCTCAGCAATCCAGTTGTGTGCGGCTAACTAGAGATAACAGGAGGGCTAGTTGGCCCCCAGGGACCCTCAGGAGGCAAGGGGACTTCATTCACCAACCAAGAGCACGCTAGGAGGCGTGTTTGCAGAGTGGTGGAGAAAGGGGGCGTGGCCTGTGTCCAGTCTCAGCAATCCCACTATCTGGGTCTTACTGGAGGTGTCAGGTAGGCTAGTCGGCCCCTAACGACCCCCAGCAGCAAAGGGGACTTTAATCCCCATCCAAGAGTGCGCCAGGGAGCGCGTTTGCAGAGTGGTGGGCAAAGGGGGCGTGGACTGCTTTCAGAACTTACCAATGCTGCTGTATTGGACTTACTGGAGGCAATAGGATGGATAGTTGGCCCCCAACGTTGTCCTGGGGGGCCAACTACCCCTCCTGTTACCTCCAGTAAGTCCCACACAGTGGTATTGCTAAGACGTCTTTGGAGGCCATGCCCCACTTTCTCCAGCACTTTGCAAACACACCTCCTGGCACACTACGGGTTCGGGGATGAAGTCCACTTTACTCCTGAGGGACTTTGGGGGCCAAGAAGCCCTCCTGGTACCTACTGTAAGTCCTACGCAGCGGAATTCCTGAGTGCTGGTCGGAGGCCCAGCCCCCTTTCTGCACCACTCTGCAAACGCGACTACTAAGTTATAGTTAGAAATTAGCATTTAAAAAACCTTACAAATTCACTGAAAAAAACATAGGTTTCAGGGACGTTATAGATAGTAATTTTGCATTTAAAAAACCTTAGAAATTCACTGAAAAAACCACAGGTTTCAGGGGCATTATAGTTAGTTGGACATTTCACTCGTACCAAACCAAAGAAATTCGGCTGTTATAGTTATTTCAGTTAACTATAACTCGTACCCCCGCAATGCACTGCTGATGACGTCACATATTACATCACTCATCACATGGTCAGTGACATCACTGATGACATCACTGATGACACCTCAAGTGACATCACTGATGACATCACTGATGACATCATCCACTTAATAACTGTTGCACCTCCTCACACCCTAATATAACCTTTCATACACCCACTCTAAAATACAGACTACCATTCTCGAAACCATAGACACACCAGTACCAGTTAGTACATACCCACTCACTGATTCATAGGTCTAGACACACAACTACTCACTCACCCATACTGTCACTCATACACGCAGTGACTCATGAATACAGCCTCTGATATATGCACTCATACACCCATACAGACACTCACACATCACCACTCACCCATAGAATTTCTCACACACCTAGTCAGTCACCCAAAGATTCAATCACACTGCCATTTACTCACCTATACAGTTATAGACACACCACCTCACTTATTCATACAGATACTAACACATTCTTACTCTCTTATACAATCACTGACACAAGCACACACTCATCCATACAGCCACTCTCACAATCACTCACTCTCACATATAGTCACTTATATTCTCCAACACTCACATATACTGCCTTTCACATATGAAGTTACTCACACATATACCACTGAGACATCCATTCACTCATCAACACAGCCATACACACACTCACTCATCCATACAGCCCCTCGCAGATGCACTCATGAGCCTATACACCCAGTTAATCACCCACTCACAGATCCATGCAAGGAGTCACATCCCCCCACCCACCAACACAGACACTTAGACACCCATACAGGTACTCATACAACCAATCATTAACCCATATAGACACTCATGTAGCTACACACCAACCCATGCAACCACTTACACACCAACTGACAGACTGACACAGACATTCACACAGATTAGTCATTTACCCATGCATTCACTAAGACACTTTTAATCACTCACTTACACAGTCAGTCACGCACCCAGTAAATCATCCATTCAGACACTCATAAACCCACTCATTCTTCAATACACCTTGGCGTATATATACATATATATAACATTCTTAAACTTTTAAAAAACACTCAGTCACTGGATGATGTCATCAGTGATGTCTTTTGAGATGTCATCAGTGATGTCATCAGTGATGTCACTGACCATGTACTCAGTGATGTAATATGTGACGTCATCAGCAGTGCATTGCGGGGGTGCAAGTTATAGTTAGCTGAACTAACTATAACGGCCAAATTTCTCTGGTTTTGTATGAGTGAAATGTCCTACTAACTATAACGTCCCTGAAAACCTGTGGTACGAATCTTGCATCACGAGCAAAATTGTTATATATATATATATGAATAAAAAAGTATATAAATATATATATATATATATATTAATATATATAAATGAAAATGTATATATCTTTAAAAATATATACATTTATATATATATTCACAAACATACATATGCATTTATGCATCTGTGTATAAATATATATTATTACCTACTGGCGGTCGCCAGTGGGTAGTTATAGTTAGGACCTATAACCTATAACTGCTCGTGATGCATCCTGCTGCCAGCGGAACAAAGACGAGTGCAGACCTCCAGATGTGCAAATATTTGTTTTATTTCAGTCTTCTGCCATTGCCCTCTTTTATTTTGACATCTCGTAGGTACTCGCTCCAATGAGCAGAGATGCATGGTGGGATTCGTAGTACAATCCAACCCCAGTTGGTCACACGCTGCTGGCACCACCGCGGTAACAGCGGGTCTGCCTCTGCCTCTGATTAGCCATGAGGCGGAACGGGAGGTACTCTTTTGATTGTATGAGCGATTGCACAAGGACAATCCTAATTCCCTTCATTATTATCTTTTAAGGACTGCCAGCAGCATGTGTCGAAATAAAAGAGGGCAAGATTCATTCCACACAGCTGTTGTCAGTTTTCATTGGTCCATGAGGAAGAGTTACACTCGAAACCCGTCGGACCGGAGACGCAGTGGGGGATTGTGCCTCTGCTCTTCGCTGATTCTGAAGCTTGAAATTCTCCTGGGTGTGCCAGCCTTGGGTAAAACTTTTATCAATATATATATATATAACCTACTGGCGGTCGCCAGTAGGTAGTTATAGTTAGGACCTAGTTTCCATAGGAAAAGCGTTTTTGATTTGCCAATATCTTTGGCGTCGTTTGACGAATCTTCGCAAAATTTTCAAAACTAATGAAGCGCTCCGGTCAGCTCCTGTCTTTAAAGTTTCGGGGTGATTTGTCAAGTGGGGGCCGAGAAAAAGGGGTGTCCCAAAATGTGTTTTCCCCATGTTAATTTCCATAGGAAAAATTGGAACAGGCTACAGCCCGAACTGCTGAACGGAATTACACCAAATTTGGCGAAAAGGTAGCTCTTGGTTCAGAAAGCGACCTTTTTTTTAAAGGGTGTAAATCTGTTCAGTAGTTCCTGAGAAATTAGAAAAAGAAAAGTTTCAATATCTGAGCACCGAGGAGGAGTCGCGACTCTTCCCGAGCACGAGCTTCATTTTAATTGGCTGCCAACACTCCAAACAAGGAAGTGTTGGCAGCCATCTTGTGACTCGGTAACTGAGTCACAAGAAATCAGTGAAAAAAAGGTTAAAAAACAAGAAAAGGGAGCAGGGTAGAAACACCCTGACCCCCTAGGCCTGCTCAGGGGGTCCCCAAAAAAACCATAAAAAAAAAAAAATCAGCAGAATTCGCGCTGGGTGCGCGAATCCTGCCGAGAAAATAAAAAAAAAACAAGCACGGTCTCCCGTGCTTCGTTATCTGTAAGCCTCCGGGTGGGCCAGGTCCCGGGGGCAATACCAAATTATATAGCGGGGGCCCCCCGCAGCCCTGGGGACCACCACCTCCCCGGGGCTATACTAATTATATGCGGGGGACACGGCCCCCCCACAGCCCTGGGGACCGCCACCTCCCCGGGGCTTGTTTTAATAAGATGCGGGGGGCCTCTCAGGACCCCCAAGCCCTGGGACCGCCACCTCCCCGGGGCTTTATTTAAATAGGCGCGGGGGCACGCGGCCCCCCCGCTGCCCCAGGAACCACCACCTCCCCGGGGCTAAAATTTACATAAAAAATGTGTGTGGGGGGCCTCACGGCCCCCCCAAACCCCGGGGACCGCCACCTCCCCGGGCCTTTAGTAACGTTGGGAGGGGGGCCACGTGGCCCACCTCCTGGAGCCCTTGATGGCCCTGGGGACCGCCACCCCCCAGGGCCGGCTCCTGCAATGTCCCGGGGTGCCCACCCCCGGGACATTGCCGTTTGCTATGACAGGGCGGGAGCACAGCTCCCACCCTGTCATAGCAAACTCTGCTTTGCTTCATTGAAGCATTCAATGAAGCAAAGCAGATTGCTTTCAAGCAAGGGGAGCTGCATGCCAGCTGCTCCCCTTGCTCAAAAGCAATGCCGGCTCCCGCAGGATGCGGGGAGCCGGCGGGACCGTGGGGGCATTGGGGCTCCCCCATGGTCCCCAACAGTGAGGCCAGGCCCCGGGGGATGGGGACTCCGGGGCCAAAAGTGGCCCGGGAGGGGGGCCACGTGTCCTGAGGACCTCAGGACACAAGAGAACCTCATCGCCCCACCAGCAGTGCGCCAAGAGGCGCGTTTGCAGAGTGGTGTAAAAAGGGGCGTGGCCTCGGACCACCTCTCTGCAATCCAGCTGTGTAGCGCTTATTGGAGGTACCTGGTGGGCTAGTTGGCCCCCAGGGACCCTCAGTATTCAAGGGGACTTAATCCCCCAACTTAGAACGCACCAGGGGGTGCGTTTGCAGAGTGGTGGAGAAAGGGGGCGTGGCCTGTGTCCACCTCTCAGCAATCCCACTGTGTGGGGCTTACTGGAGGTAAGAGGTAGGCTAGTTGGTCCCTAAAGGACCCCCAGCAGCGAAGGGGACTTCAATACCCATCCAAGAGCGCGCCAGGGAGCGCATTTGCAGAGTGCTGGGCAAAGGGGGCATGGCCTGTTATGAGAACTTAGCAATCCTGCTGTGTGGGACTTACTGGAGGTAATAGGAGGGGTAGTTGGCCCCCAAGGTTGTCGTTGGGGGCCAACTACCCCTCTTGTTACCTGTAGTAAGTCCCACACAGTAGGATTGCTAAGATGTCTAAGGAGGACATGCCCCCCTTTCTCCACCACTCTGCAAACGCGCCTCCTGGCAGACTACTGGATGGGGGATGAAGTTCAATTTACTCCTGAGGGACTTTGGGGGCCAAGAAGCCCTCTTGGTACCTCCTCTAAGTCCTATGCAGTGGAATTCCTGAGCGCTGGTCGGAGGCCCAGCACCCTTTCTCCACCACTCTGCAAACGTGACTACTACTTAAAGAAGCATCTTTCTGCACCTCTGACTTAAAGGTAGTTTTAATCCCCCTGCCCTATTATGTACTAGGGCCTTACAGAGGAGGTCATGCCAATCACAGGGGTACCCCAACGCATAGTGTTCCCTAGTGTAAGTAGGTGTTTTCACTGTATTCTAAGTGTCTTTTAGCATAGCACTGGCTCTAGGCCTGGTTAGTCAGAGTCAGTTACCACCAGTACCCGTCAGCAAAAAGTTGGGGGCACAGGATGACTTTGCAACAAGGCCTCTTTCTGCTCCTCTGTTGGTTCTTTGTGCACATCTCTTGCTTCTTTCTGCACCTTTCTTCGTCTTTCTGGACTTCTGTTGCCTCTTTCTGCATTTCTGTTGCTTCTTTCTGCGCCTTTCTTCCTCTTTCTGCACATGTCCTACCTCTGTAGGCATAGTTAGAAATTAGCATTTAAAAAACTTTTGAAATTCACTGAAAAAACCATAGGTTTCAGGGACGTTATAGTTAGAAATTAGCATTTAAAAAACCTTAGAAATTCACTGAAAAAACCACAGGTTTCAGGGACGTTATAGTTAGTTGGACATTTCACTCGTACAAAACCAGAGAAATTCGGCCGTTATAGTTAGTTCAGCTAACTATAACTCGCGCCCATGCAATGCACTGCTGATGACGTCACATATTACATCATTCATGACATGGTCAGTGACATCACTGATGACATCTCAAATAACATCACTGATGACATCACTGATGACATCATCCACGTGATAATCTGATGCACCTCCTCATACCCTAATATAACCTTTGATACACCCACTCTAAAATACAGACTACCATTTTCGAAACCATAGACACACCAATACCAGTTACTACATACCCACTCACTGATTCCTAGGTCTACACACACATCCACTCATTCACCCATACAGTCACTCATACATGCAGTCAACCATCAATACGGCACTATCATATGCACTCACATACCTATACAGACACTCACACACCGCCACTCATCCATAGAGTTACTCACACACCTAGTCAGTCATGCAAAGAATCAATCACACTCCCATTTACTCACCTATACAGTTATACACACAACACCTCACTTATTCAAACATATACTAACACATACTTACACTCTTATACAAGCACACACTAATACAAGCACACACTCATCCATACAGCCACTCTCACAATCACTCACTCTCACATATAGTCATTTATATACTACAACACTCACATATACTGCCTTCCACATATGTAGTTACTCACACATGTACCACTGAGACATCTAAACACTCACCAACATACCCATACATACACTCACCCACCCATACAGCCCTTCACAGATGTACTCTTGAACCCATACACCCAGTGAATCACCCACTCACACATCTATGCACAAAGTCACACACCCCCCACACAGACACTCAGGCACCCATACAGATACTCAGACAACCAATCAATAACCCATATAGACACTCATTTAGCTACTCACCAACCCATGCAACCGCTTACACACCAACTGACAAACTAAACTGTGTGAATGTCTGTATCAGTCACTAACCCATGCATTCAGTAAGACACATTTAATCACTCACTTATACAGTCAGTCACGCACCTACTAAAACATCCATTCAGACACTTATACACCCACTCATTCTTCAATACACCTTGGCACATATATATATATAAAACATATTTAAACTTTACAGAAACACACAGTCACTGGATGATGTCATCAGTGATGTCATTTGAGATGTCATCAGTGATGTCATCAGTGATGTCACTGACCATGTCATGAATGATGTAATATGTGACATCATCAGCAGTGCATTGCGGGGGTGCGAGTTATAGTTAGCTGAACTTACTATAACATCCGAATTTCTCTGGTTTTGTACGAGTGAAATGTCCAACTAACTATAACGTCCCTGAAACCTGTGGGTTTTTCAGTGAATATATATATATATATATATATATAAATTGATATTTTGTACAACTATATTTTTAACATCGATAATTTTTTGGGGATATTTTTGTACTTACCTGTTTAAGTATAGGGAGTCGATATTTTTGCATTCTATATTTTTTCATCGATATTTTTTACTTCTATATTTTTTACATCGATATTTTGTCAGTGATCCACCTGACCCCCAGGCCTCTTTGCCCTTAGGCCATAGAAGCATTTTTTTACAATTAGTTCAGACGGAGTCACTCTGGGTCCGCAACTCCAGTCAAAATATTTTAAAAAACAAAGCACAGTCCCTGCGCTTTGTTTCCAATAGGCCCCCGGGTGGACCAGTTCCCAGGGGCATGTGTAAATATATAGAAGGGGCACACAGGGCCCCCCTCCTAGAATTCCAAAAGCCCCGGGGACCACCAACTCCCAGTGGCATGTTTAAGTATTTATGCGGTGGTTCCCTTTGCGGCAACCCCCGTGCCCTGGGGACCGCCACCTCCCCATGGTAAACTAAATATTTTAATGATGCATGGGGGCCCACATGTCCCCCTGCAGCCCAGAGGACTGCCACCTTCCAGGGGTTAAACAAAATATATATGTGTGGGGGGGCAACCCCGGGGATCGCCACGCCCCCGGGACAACTCTTTAAAATTAAATACTGGGGCCACCTTCCTGAGGCATAATTAACATTGGAGGGGGCCCCTCATGGACCCTAGATGGCCCTGGGGACCGCCACCCCCCAGGGCCGGCTCCTGCAATGTCCCGGTATCATGTAGTTCCTATAAATCTATATAGGATCTGTGCGTTTAGACAACATAAACTGTGGGATTGGTGTCCAGACTGATTCTAGACACCCCCACTGGATGTGTTCGCCTGTATACCAGCTAAGTTACAGTACCACTATGTGCCCTTCCTTCCAAGGATTGAATTTTCTGACAACTATCGAACATGACAACCCTGACCCCTCAGGGATCATGGAAACAGTACAGTACTTTTTCCTCAGTCACTTGTGCTCACTTTGTCTCAGAGAGATACACAGAATAAATGATGGGGACGTTTTCAATAAGCATTTATTGAACAAGCGTCATTCTAGTGTAAAATACATGTGCTGCAACAACCATAAGACAGAAACAGATATATACGGTTATAAGCACCAACAGAGTAAATAGATGGTAGAATTCTACCATAGTGCTAAAACAATGGGTCAATGCAGGTATATAGATACATGACAGTAATAATGTGTACTCCTACGATGCTAACCCTAACTAGATGTACCTTAGTGTACCTAGCATGTATGTAGGTGTATAGCCAAGAATTTCCCTAGGACAGAGCCAACCCCATTACCTGAAGTGAGAGAATGAAGGACCCTGTCTTGGTCTCGAGTTGGACACCCCGCGAAGGGATGTCATACCACTGCGTGGTGGAGTATCTGCATGCAGGGACCACAGCGTCTCGTGTCAGCATGGAAGTCTTTCTCCTCTGCCTGGCCCAGCAAAGATGTTGTGCTTATATACCCAAAAGGTACCCTCAGGGGTTCTACCTTGCTATGTCATGTCGGCCAAGGATGACAATAGTGATGACCCTTATACAGAGTTGTTATGCAGAATATGGTAATCCTGCTGTGATTCTGAGAATCCTCATGCAAAATAAATGAGGCTAGTTTTTGGAGAAAACCACATGACTTTTAAGCAGCACCTAACTAGGTAAAAGGTCAACACCAAAACCGTTATGTAGTACAATGGCAGGGTAAATGTAGGTGAAAGGTTAGGTGACTACCCAGGCCTATATTGGGGTACATTGGGAATCATAACACCGGGGTGCCCACCCATGGGACATTGCTGTTTGCTATGGCTTGGCAGGAGCGATCTGTGAATGGGTATATGAGTGGGTGTGTGGGAGTGGGAGTGGGCGTACAAGAGGTTGTATGGGGGTGTGAGTGGGTGTTTGAATGGTTCTCTGGATGATGTTATTAGTGAGGTCATCAGTGATGTAATTTGAGAAGTCATCAGTGATGTCATCAGTGATGTCACTGACCATGTCATGAGTGATGTAATATGTGAGGTGATAAGCAGTGCATTGCAGGGGCGTAAGTTATAGTTAGCTCAGGTAACTATAACAGCTCAAATTTCACTGGTTTTGTAAGAGTGAGATCTGAGCCCAGCAATAACATACCTGTAACCTTTTTTTCCCCACGGCATCAAGAGGACTACAACCTCGCGAGCGTGATCGGCAGGCACCTGGGAGAAAAGCCTGACTTCTGCCTGCCCGCATCTTTCAGGACTACGGAGCAGGGCTCTGCGAGAAGCAGGGAAGTGGAGGGTGAGTGGCAACCCTTGAAGAAGAAAAAAGAGAAAACAAGATGAGACCAAAAGCACTGTTTTTTAAAGAACTGCCAGCGTGTTTGTTTTTATGCACAATTGAAGACTGACTGCACTCACTGCCCAGCTGGGGATTTCGTTTACCAGGACGCCAGCGTGGGGTTTTGAAAAGAAGCACCATTACAGAGTTGGTGAGTACTTCATTTATTCATGACCCGACTTGGCAGCTCCCAGGCAGCAACTGCCAGACTACACACATTCTGTGTTCCACGCAGGGAACGTAAACCAAGGGAAGATTCCATGTAGGAATGTGCAGGAGATCCCAACACACCTCCCTTCCCACAAATGAAAGAAAAAGAATAGAGGAAAGTATGCAACAAAGCAATGAGATAAATAAAAAGCAAAAATATACGATTATAAAAACCAGATACCAACATTGCAAACATGTTCTGACAATAACCGGAAAAATCAGAACCTTAAAGAAAACATAGTATATCATCAATACATAGCATAGTCTTGAAACTTAGCAGGCGTAGATCTCATCCTGGAAGAAAATCTTTTGTTATAAGAATAGCTCGGATGATCATTCCTATTGGGAGGAATAGCGTTAGAAGAAGAACAACTTGGAAGAACAGGAGTTATATGAGAGGAGTCAAAATGAACACCCATCTTCCCTCCAACGTACACCATTTTGGATTGAGGAACAACAGAAATGGCACATTTATTCCAAATCTTGCCATTCTCCAACACCACCACTCGTTCTTTTACTTCCCTCACCTTAGCCGGAGCTGAAAACCGAGAAGTCCCCTTGCGAATGAATCCAAGCTTCTTGATTCTTACCCAATCTCCAACACACACAGGGGAAACTCTCTCGGAAACAGTGGTGTACTTAGACTGGACAGCGGTTCTCACATCTGCTACCTTGCCAAGTCTAGTTTGGTCAACCTCTTTCCTGGACATCCAATCCTTGTTCAACTTGGAACCAGCAACTCTTCCTCTAAGCAATGTAAAAGGAGATATCCCAGTACTTATATGAGGAGTGGTTCTGATTGCCCACAACATGTCTGCCACAGCCACACGCCAGGATAAACCATTCACCAAAGCCAATTGCAGTTGGTCCTTGACAGCACGATTAAAGCGCTCAACTAATCCATTGCTGCGGGGATGATAAAGCGATGTTAAAACATGTTTGATGCCATGTTCCTTGAGAAAATCTTGCATTTCTAGAGACACCAATTGAGTTCCATTATCTGTCACTAGTTCCTCAGGAAATCCCTCCCGGAGAAACACTTCTTTGAGGAAACTGATGACAGACAAAGAATTAACACACTCTACAAATTTAATTTCCGGCCACTTGGACATATAGGGGCCGATTCCGATTCGGGCCGGAAATCTCTCCGACCGAGCCGGACCCGGAGAGATTTCCGACCGAATTGGACCCTAGCAGCCCGACCGAACGAGTACGATGCGCACGTATGCTATCGGACTCGAGTCGGTCGGACTCCCATTGAAGTCAATGGGAGCCGGTCGTACAACGCGTACGCGGGCTCGCATTGACTCAATGGGTGCGAGGTGAACAAGGGCGCCCCCTACAGAGGATACGCCTCGAAGCGACTCGCGGCGCACATGCACAGGTAGGGGGACCCATGTGCGACTCGCGCGGCTACATGTACAGGGGGGTCCGACACGGACTGCTTCTTGGAGCCAGACGGCGCGAGTCGGTCGGACTGCTCGCGGCGCGCATCGTACTTGCCCGGTCGGGGAACGTCTCCATTGCGCGGTGCGAGGTGCATCCGTGCGAGTCGGTCGGAGCAATTGGGACCCGCGAACGAGTCGGTCGGCGACTTCGCACGCGCTCGCATCGTACTCGCTCGGCCGGACGCACGTACGAATCGGTCGGGAAAAAGGGCTCCGAATCGGATCCGGTTCAGCCGAATCCGATTCGGTGCCCTACCGGCCGAGATCGGAATCGGCCCCATAGTCTACCAAGACCAGAGCATACAGAGGAGAACCACCAGAAATCTCAAATGGACCAGCAACATAAAAAGCTAGTTTGCACCAAGGTAAATTTTTGACAATCACAGGATCAATGGGGGATGGATGAGTCACCTGAGTCTTATCGCTGAGGACACACGCACAACAGTCCCTGACAAAATGCTCAATAGACCTATCCACCCCAGGCCACCAAAAGTCCTCACGGATTCTGCGTTTCATGGCACGAATACCCTGGTGACCTTCGTGGGCAAGATCTAAAACTTTTTTCTGCATACATGTGGGAACAACCAAAAGACCACCTCTGCGTAAAATTCCATCCACCAAAGATAACTCATCACAAACTCTTTTGAAAGGAATTAACTCAGAAGATAAATCTTTGTTCACAGGCCACCCCTGAACCAAAAAGTCCACAACCATTTTGATATCTTTGTCCTCAGAGCTTGCAACCATTCCTGCTCAGATAGTGCGCCCTTCACCACGTCAACAACAGCACCAACAGCACATACAATATCAAGATCATCCTCGGCACAGATACGCTGATGTCTTTGGCAAGAGGTAAACGGGAAAGACAATCAGCAATGTTGTTTTTGACACCAGGCACATATTCTAAACGATAGTTGAATTCCTGTAATCTGTATTTCCATTTGGCAATTCGTTGAGTGGCATGACCACCACCTTTGGTGGTGAAAAGATCAACCAAAGGTTTGTGATCGGTCCTGAGGATGAATTTGTTTCCCCACAGGAAATTCCGAAAGTACTGGACACCCCACCATAGAGCTAATGCCTCTTTCTCAATGGTGGAGTAAGAACTCTCAGCACCACGAAGTGTCCTAGAAGCAAACGCAATGATCTCCTCGTGACCGTCACTCCTTCTTTGCATTAGAACAGCGCCCAAACCAATATTGCTGGCATCAGAAGAAACAATACACTTGTCATTGATGTTGAACAATTTCAAAGGGCGAGCTTGCACAATTTCCCTTTTTAGGATTTCAAATTGATTAACACATTTTTCGCACCACACAAATTTAACATTCTTCTTTAGTAACTCACGCAAACAGGAAGTTTTATCTGCAAAATTCCCTACAAATTTGGCATAGTACTCCACAAGTCCTAAAAAGGAACGCAATTGATCCTTATTGGTAGGTGAAGGTGCATTTTGAATGGCATCTAAAATTTTAATTTTGGGTTCAATCCCTTTGCAGGAAATGTGGTGACCCAAATAATCCACACCCTCCCGAAAAAATGTACGCTTGTCATTCCTTGAGGTTAGCCCGTGAAGTTTTACAGTATCTAGTACATGCTTAACTCTGCTGTCATGCTCAGCCTCAGTTCGTGCATACACCAGAATATCATCCTGGAAAAACACGACTCCAGCTGTATTTTTGAACAAATTCCCCTTGAGGCGTTGAAACACAGCGGAAGCCGATGCCAGACCAAAAGACATACGTTTGTAACGGAAAGCTCCTTCCGGTGTTACGAAAGAGGTGAGATGTCTGGACTCCTTGCTTAACTCAACTTGGTGATAAGCTGAAGAAATGTCAAATGACGAAAAATACTTAGCTCCGTCAAGCGTTGCCAGCATTTCATTAATGTTGGGCAACGGTTGGCGGTCGATCCAAATGTTGGTATTCAGATCGCGCAAGTCAACACACATCCTAAGGGACTTGTCAGCCTTGCGTGCAAGAACTATGGGGGCAAACCAATCGGATCCTTCAATGGCTTCAATCACATCCATACAACATAAGCGTTCAAGCTCTTGCTTCAATTCCACACGCAAACTCAAAGGTACCTTGCGCACCTTGTGTGCAACAGCCTTCGCACCACTTTTCAGGATGATGCGGTGTTGGAAGCCTTTCAGCTTCCCAAGCTTTTCACTAAAAACTTCAGGATACCTTTGGATCCACTCATCACCTGACAAGTGTCTCACTACCACTCTATCAGAAGAATTGGAGGAAGAAAGAGGAGTGTAAAATTTGCAAGCTTCACGTCTAGACAAAACCATGTCAGGATGATTAGGATCGAGGATGATCCCGAGTTCCCCCTGCTCTTCCCATCCCAGCAACTTTGCACCATCCTTAACAATGAATACAGGTCCAGTGGCTAGATCCCCACAGAATTCCAAATTTGCTTCAAATTTGCCCAGAACTTCCACTCTTTTACCCCCATAGGCAAAAATTCTAATATCTGACTGGTGCAACTGAATGTCTTCTAACCCCCCAAAATCCTTGATATTGATAAGAGTAAAAGGAGAACCGGAATCAGCCAAGAAATTCACATTCTTCCCATTCACACGGATAGTACATGCGGGGGATTTTCTTTTACGTAAACCACCCATGGATGCAATTTCAACGACCCCCTCAGATTGTACAGATGACGAAGACAGCATTAATAACATATTATCATTCTCTTCACCAGAATCAACAAGGTCTTCTTCAATGGGCTTGACAATTTGGGTGTTCCCCTTGTTGGACCCCATGGCTTAACAAAAACAAGCCAGATGACCTTTTTTTCCGCATTTAAAACAAGTCTGGTTCAAAGCAAAACAGTACTTGGCATTGCCTAAATGATTTTTGCTCCCACAACGAAAACAAAAGAGTTGTACTTTCTCAGATTTGATCTTGGGCGAGGGTAGAAAAGATGAATTCTGCGTTGTGTTCTCAATGGGAACTTTGGTGGACTTAACATTATGCCTTGATGACAGTAATTTAACTTCAGTGGGTTGAGAAGGGTTGCTCCTTTCCTTCATGCAAAATTGAGAATGTTCAATGCTTTTCGCAAGCGTGATGGCTGTCTCAAGATCGGGGTCGTCAGAAGACAAACGTTTCTCTTGAATTTTCTTGTTGCAAGTGCGTTCGATTAGTTGATCACGTATGATTTCATCCCTAAATTCTCTGTAATTGCATGTGACAGATAGAGTTCTGAGCGCAGAAACGAAATCATCGATAGATTCACCAGAAATCTGGGCACGTTGCAGAAACTTGTGGCGCTCAAGTACTACATTCTTCGTAGGGTTGAACCTTTTGTCTAAAGTCTTGATCAAAGATGCATAGTCATCAATGAGTAAGGAATCACCATCATCACCACCACTCACACGAGTGCTGACGACCTCAAGGGTTAGAGTTTTCACAATGCTTCTACCCTCCGCACCCAGATTATACATAAGAAGTGCTTTCTTCTTTTTTGTAGTGAACGTGTCACCATTGATGGCTTCCAAATAACTTTCAAATGTATCCTTCCATTGTTGCCATATCATGGGAGGAGAGCCAGGAGATTGTAGAAAGGGTGGCGGAGCTATTACGTGATCCATGCTGAATCAGAGCGTGGGTGAGTTGCTGCCCACACAATAGTAATGAATGCAGGAATATGAAAATTCACGTAAGTGCAGTAAAATCTTATGATGCACACTGTGAGTGCATCACAGAAATGGTTAACAACCAATCAAAAGCACTACAGGAATAAGCTGTGCACATCAGCGAGTACTTTGCCAGATGTGCGCATGAACTATGCGTGTTGGACAAAAGTATGCATCCAAACAATGTAAGAATAAGCTGTGCACATCAGCGAATGCTTGGTAAGACGTGCACATGAATTATAATAAAACAGCTGTGCGCGTCAGCGGAGAAAACAACGCTGAGGAAGTTTAAATTGACGCGCAAATTGGAGTGGTTAAGCTGTGCGCATTAGCGTGAAAAATAAATGCGTGGTGTTGTCATGACAACACAAACCAGGGAAATCCAAATGATCCAAGATGGCCGCACGCAACATGAGGACGTTGCGTGCGGGGACGACAGGCAGGTCAGGCAGGTTCAGCACGTCATGCAGAGACAGCATCGCGGGGACAGAGCGCGAGAAGCAACGGCCGCTTCCACAGCGCGCGCACACCACCAACACAAAGTACCTGAAATGGTCAGAAATTGACCCCGAAATTGATGCGGAGACCCCAGGGCAGCAGCAGGAGTCCACAGGAGTCTTCAAGGATGGCAGGACTCAGGAGAGGCGCCGTGGAGTAGAAAACGCCACACGAGAAGAATGAAGCTCCGGAGATCCGCAGGAACGAAGCAGGACACGCGGATCCACACAGGAACGGGAGGCCAAGGTGGGACAACTCGTCGCCAATGAAAAGAAGCACCACTACAGAGTTGGTGAGTACTTCATTTATTCATGACCCGACTTGGCAGCTCCCAGGCAGCAACTGCCAGACTACACACATTCTGTGTTCCAAGCAGGGAATGTAACCAAGGGAAGATTCCATGTAGGAATGTGCAGGAGATCCCAACAGGTTTCAAAAATGACAATGGGTGTCGTCCTCATTTTTACAGAAATGATGTTTACATACATGGACTGTAATCAAACGCGTTAGATTGACAAAGGCAAATACTGCCGAAACGCGTCTCTGTAGGCACAAGGTGTTAATAAAGTTTGTTTTTTTGCCACACCCATCCTTGAGTGACAGGTTTCCTTTGGGAAATGAAAAGGAGCATTGGTGGATATAAGGGCGCATAGCGGTAGCGTCATTCATAAGCACCACCTGCGATATGGCGCTGGAAGGCAGACCGCTCCAGGAGGAGGAAGCATAGAGCAACCATCCAGCCCCCATACCTGTATCTGTGGCAGGCGTGTGAGAAAGGCGCGAGGTGCTCGCCACGGCATCAAGAGGACTACAACCTCGCGAGCATGATCGGCAGGCACCTGGGAGAAAAGCCTGACTTCTGCCTGCCCGCATCTTTCAGGACTACGGAGCAGGGCTCTGCGAGAAGCAGGGAAGTGGAGGGTGAGTGGCAACCCTTGAAGAAGAAAAAAAGAGAAAACAAGATGAGACCAAAAGCACTGTTTTTTAAAGAACTGCCAGTGTGTTTGTTTTTATGCACAATTGAACACTGACTGCACTCACTGCCTAGCTGGGGATTTCGTTTACCAGGACGCCAGCGTGAAGTTTCAAAAATGACAATGGGTGTCGTCCTCATTTTTACAGAAATGATGTTTACATACATGGACTGTTATCAAACGCGTTAGATTGACAAAGGCAATTACTGCCGAAACACGTCTCTGTAGGCACAAGGTGTTAATAAAGTTTGTTTTTTTGCCACACCCACCCTTGAGTGACAGGTTTCCTTTGGGAAATGAAAAGGAGCATTGGTGGATATAAGGCCGCGTAGCGGTAGCGTCATTCATGAGCACCACCTGCGATATGGCGCTGGAAGGCAGACCACTCCAGGAGGAGGAAGCATAGAGCAACCATCCAGCCCCTGTACCTGTATCTGTGGCAGGCGTGCGAGACAGGCGCGAGGTGCTCGCCACGGCATCAAGAGGACTACAACCTCACGAGCGTGATCGGCAGGCACCTGGGAGAAAAGCCTGACTTCTCCCTGCCCGCATCTTTCAGGACTACGGAGCAGGGCTCTGCGAGAAGCAGGGAAGTGGAGTGTGAGTGGCAACCCTTGAAGAAGAAAAAAAGAGAAAACAAGATGAGACCAAAAGCACTGTTTTTTAAAGAACTGCCAGCGTGTTTGTTTTTATGCACAATTGAACACTGACTGCACTCACTGCCCAGCTGGGGATTTCGTTTACCAGGACGCCAGCGTGGGGTTTCAAAAATGACAATGGGTGTCGTCCTCATTTTTACAGAAATTATATTTACATACATGGACTGTAATCAAACGCGTTAGATTGACAAAGGCAATTACTGCCGAAACGCGTCACTGTAGGCACAAGGTGTTAATAAAGTTTGTTTTTTTGCCACACCCACCCTTGAGTGACAGGTTTCCTTTGGGAAATGAAAAGGAGCATTGGTGGATATATATATATATATATATATATATATATATATATATATATATATATATATATATATATATATATATATACCTACTGGCAGGCGCCAGTAGGTAGCTATATTTATGACCTAGTTTGCATAGGAAAATAGTTTTTTGATTTGCAAATATCTTTGGCGTCATTTGACGAATCATCGAGAAATTTTCAAAACCAATGGGGCGGTCAGGTCAGCTGCTGTGTTGAATGGTTTCGGGGTGATTCTTCAAGCAGGGGCCGAGAAAAAGGGGGGGTTCCAAAACGCTTTTTCTCCATGTTAAATTCCATAGGAAACTGTTGATGCAGCTACAGTCCGAACGGCATTACACAAAACTCGGCAGAAAGGTAGCTCTTGGTCCAGAGTGCACTCTTTTTGTTAAATGGTGTAAATCCGTTCAGTAGTTCCTGAGAAATTTATACATTTCTCAGATATAAAAATATGGCCGTGGAGGATCTGCGAACCCTCCTGATCTCAAGCCAGCGATCTCATTGGCTGCCACCAGTTCCAACCAGGAAGTGTTGGCAGCCAGCTTGTGAACCAAGTCACAAGGAAAAAGGTTAAAAAAACATTAACAATTAAGAAAAGGGGGCAGGGTAGAAACACCCTGACCCCCTAGGCCTGCTCAGGGGGTCCCTGGGACCAGGGCCACAAAAAACATTTTTTTTAAAAACATTCGGCGGGATTCGCGTTGGATTTGCGAATCCGGCCCAAAAAGTAAAAAAAAACAAAGTACGGGCTACCGCGCTTCATTTAATTAGGCCCCCGGGATGGGCCAGTTCCCGGGGGCAGTGGTCTAAATACATGTGGGGGCTTGTATGGGCCCCCGCAACCCTGTGGACCGCGACCTCCCCATGGCTATGTTCATTAATTGTTCGGGGGCCACACTCCGGGGCTTTATTTTTTAAATGATTGCGTGGGGGGGCTCATGCCCCCTCCCACGCAGCCTGGGGAGCACTGCCTACCCGGGCTGATTATGTTAAATGAGGGGGGCACGCAGCCCCGGGGACTGCCAGCTCCCCAGGGCTACATTAAAAAGATATGTGGGGGCTCCGGCCCCCCCACAGTCCGGGGACCTCCACCTCCCTGGGGCTTCCATACTGTTGGATATTGTGGAGCCGTAAATGGCCCTGGGGACCGCCACCCCTCAGGGCCGGCTCAAGCAATGTCCCAGGGTGCCCACCCTCGGGACATTGCAGTTTGATATGAGATGGTGGGAGCACCGCTCCCGCCGTCCCATAGCAAACAAGTGCTCCACTTTGAACAAGTGAGAGAATTTTGCTCTCGCTTGTTCAAAGTGGAGCACTTTGCTTTTTACCCGAGGGGGAGCTGCAAGTTAGCAGCTCCCTGGGGGTAAAAAGTAATGCCGGCTCCCGCAGGAAGCAGTAGAACATCTGGTCATGCCCCGGGGATGGGGCCCCCAGGGCCAAAAATGGCCTGGAAGGGGGGCCGCATTGCCCCCCTCCCTTAAAATATTATAAATAAAAAAGAAATGGCCTGGCCCCGGATTATGGAGTCCCCGGGGCTGAAAATGGCCTGGGGAGGGGGGCCACACGGCCCCCTCCCTTTAAAATAAAAAAATAGATAAGCAAAGGCCTAGCCCCGGGGGATGGGGTCCCCGGGGCTGATATCGGCCTCGGAATGGGGGCTGCGAGCCCCCTCCCTTTCTATTTTATTAAAAAAAAAATTGCTCAAGGGAAGGGGGGCACACAGTCCCCTTCCTAAAATAAAAAAAAGGAAGCCGGCAACTCGCTGGAGGACCCGCCCCCTTTGTCAACTACTCTGCAAATGCTTCTCCTGGCGTGCTCTTGGTTGGGGGATGAAGTCCCCTTCGATCCTGAGGGTCCTTAGGGGCCAACTAGCCCACCTGTTACCTCTAGTAAGCCCCACACAGTGGGATTGCTGAGAGGTGGTTGGCAGCCACGCCCCTTTTTACACCACTCTGCAAACGCACCTCTTGACGCACTGCTGGTGGGACGATGATGTCCCCTTGTGTCCTGCGGATCTAAGGACTAAAGTGGACTTTATCCCCCAAGCCCTCCTGGTACCTCCTGTAAGTCATATGCAGCGGAATTCCTGAGCGCTGGTTGGAGGCCCAGCCCCCTTTCTCCATCACTCTGCAAACGTGACTGCTAGTTAAAAAACCATAAAAATTCACACAAAAAAAACACAGGTTTCAGTGATGTGATTTGAGATGTCATCAGTGATGTCACCAGTGATGTCACTGACCATGTCATGAGTGATGTAATATATGACGCCATCAGCAGTACATTGCAGGGGCGCGAGTTATAGTTAGTTCAGCTAACTATAAAGGCTGAATTTCTCTGGTTTTGTACAGGTGAAATGTCAGCCTAACTATAACGTCTATGTGAATTTCTAAGGTTTTTTAAATGCCAATTTCTATCTATAACATCCCTGAAACCTGTGGTTTTTTCAGTGAAATTATATATATATTACTTGCTGAATAAACTCTAATTACTTAAAAAACGAGCCTGTGTGGTGAGGCTGGAATTCTTTTGCGGATCCAGTAAAAGGACATAGATGCTATATATATATGTATATATATATATATATATATATATATATATATTCACTGAAAAAACCATAGGTTTCAGGCACGTTATAGTTAGAAATTAGCATTTAAAAAACCATAGAAATTCACTGAAAAAAACATAGGTTTCAGGCACGCTATAGTTAGAAATTAGCATTTAAAAAACCATAGAAATTCACTGAAAAAACCATAGGTTTCAGGAACGTTATAATTAGTTGGACATTTCACTCGTACAAAACCATAGAAATTCCGGCATTATAGTTAGTTCAGCTAACTATAACTCACGCCCCGCAATGCACTGCTGATGACGTCACATATTACATCATTCATGACATGGTCAGTGACATCACTGATGACATCTCAAATGACATCACTGATGGCATCACTGATGACATCATCCAGTGACTGTGTGTTTCTGTAAAGTTTAAATTTGTTTTATATATATGGCAAGTTGTATTGAAGAATGAGTGGGTGTATAAGTGTCTGTATGGAGGATTTAGTAGGTACGTGACTGACTGTATAAGTGAGTGATTAAATGTGTCTTACTGAATGCATGGGTTAGTGAGTAAACTGTGTGAAAGTCTGTATCAGTCTGTCTGTTGTTGTGTAGGCTGCTGCATGGGTTGGTGAGTAGCTGCATGAGTGTCTATATGGGTTATTGATTGCTTGCCTGAGTATTTGTATGGCTGCCTGTGTGTGTGTGTGTGGGTGGGTGGGAGGTGTGTGACTCTGTGCATAGATGTGTGAGTGGTTGATTCACTGGGTGTATGGGTTCAAGAGTGCATGTGGAAACAGCTGTATGGGTGGGTGAGTGTGTGTATGGGGGTGTTGGTGAGTGAATGGATGTCTTAGTGGTACATGTGCAAGTAACTATATATGTAAAAGGCAGTTTATGTGAGTGATGGTGTATATAAATAACTATATGTGAGAGTCAGTAATTGTGAGAGTGGCTGCATGGATGAGTGTGTATTTGTATCAGTGATTCTATGAGAGAGTAATTATGTGTTAGTATCTGTATGAATAAGTGAGGTGGTGTCTGTATAACTGTATAGGTGAGTAAATGGAAGTATGATTGATTCTTTGCATGACTGACTAGGTGTGTGAGTAACTCTGGATATGTGGCAGTGTGTGAGTGTCTGTATAGGTGTATGAGTGCATATGATAGTGTTGTATTGATGAGTGACTGCATGTATGAGTGACTGTATGGGTGAATGAGTGGATGTGTGTGTAGACCTAGGAATAAGTCGGTGCATATTTAGTAACTGGTATTGATGTGTCTATTTTTTCGAAAATGGTAGTCTGTATTTTAGAGTGGGTGTATCAAAGGTTATATTCAGGTGTGAGGAGGTGCATCAGATTTTCACGTGGATGATGTCATCAGTGATGTCATTTGAGATGTCATCAGTGATGTCATCAGTGATGTCACTGACCATGTCATGAATGATGTAATATGTGACGTCATCAGCAGTGCATTGCGGGGGCGCGAGTTATAGTTAGCTGAACTAACTATAACGCCGGAATTTCTATGGTTTTGTACGAGTGAAATGTCCAACTAATTATAACGTTCCTGAAACCTATGGTTTTTTCAGTGAATTTCTATGGTTTTTTAAATGCTAATTTCTAACTATAGCGTGCCTGAAACCTATGTTTTTTTCAGTGAATTTCTATGGTTTTTTAAATGCTAATTTCTAACTATAACGTGCCCGAAACCTATGGTTTTTTCAGTGAATTTCTATGGTTTTTTAAATGCTAATTTATAACTATAACGTGCCTGAAACCGATGGTTTTTTCAGTGAATTTCAAAGGTTTTTTAAATGAAAATTTGTAAGTCTAATGAAGCTCAATCCTATGTTTTTTTAAATTTTCTATATATATATACATATATATATATTTAAAAAAAATTGTGAATAATTTTTAGTTAGGAAAACTATATCCATTCTTTTTTTTAAATATATTATACAGAAGTCGTGCACCCTTCGCGCACCCTACACGATGGCTGCGCGCATTGCGGTAGCCATTTTGAAAAGTCGCGATGGGGTCGCGACTTCGGCGTAATTTGTAAAGTATGAAATATCTTTAAATTAATTATAAATAAAAGTTTTCCTTTAAGTGTTTGTCCAAATTTATAAATAAAGGTATTTTTAAAGTATTATTTTCAATATAATTTCGCCGAAAAATTATTCGATTATTATTTTATTCGGAGGTTAGGAGGGATGGCCATTTTGCTCGATCTGTTTTGCATGATTTTTTGGTCTAGTCAGGTGGACACCCTCCTCCGGGTGAGGTACGGCTTGGGGATTCTATTCAAAAGGTGAGGAATCCACAGGCAGAAGTATCCATCAGAAGAACAAGTTACTTACCTTCGGTAACGCTTTTTCTGGTAGATACAGTATCTGCCTGTGGATTCCTCACTGTCCCACCCGCCTCCCCGTTGTCCACCTGTTTCTACCAAAAAGATGCTTTTACTGTTTGGCATGACTGTTTTTAATATGTCTTAATCATGCTTATGTTTCAATAGTGAGAAATGCTTGATCTGTTGCTATTTTTTTATGCCTTTATTGGTTATGCATTTGTATATATATATATATTTAGTATACTATGTATACATGTGAAAATGTGTCGGTCAGCCTGTTTGCCTCGGTGGCACGGAAAAAATGGGTGGAACTGACGTCAGCACACCGACGAGGTCCTCTTATGGCTCCGATGACGTCATACGGTGTCGCGAGCGGAGCCGTGCTATTATGACGTCCTCGTCGACGTGGGAGAGCTAGGTAACAATTTCCGCGGAATGCTGGCGCAGGGGATATTCACCTAAGTGTTCAGGCTAGTCCTTTGGGAGCAACTGTTTATGTTGCCACTCCAGAAACCGAAACCAGTGATCCGAGGGCAGAGGCCCTGCAGATGGCACACGAGGTGGGGAGCCCAGTCATGTGCACTGGCAGGGCAGCGAAGTGACAAGCACCACTACCCACAAAAAAGGTAACAAGGGCACTGAATAACACAGGATCTTCTCTTTGTATCTGGCAGGAACAACGAGGTTAAAATGCCCTAGTTCCAAAATGTAGAATTAGTGCTACAACCGTCTTTAAGAGGACCTGCAATGGATGCCGCTTCTGCCTCCCGTACCCTGGAGGCGGCACATGGGTCACGCGGTACGGTCATACTGCTGTGGGACGCACACTCATTGACCTCTCATGGCACTGCTCCAAACTTCGGGGAGGACGCTTTCCATTAGCTGTGTTTTCTGATGACGTGTCGTGCCGGCCCCGTCCAACAACAGAACTCCTTTAGATCAAAACAGACTCTTCCACTCTCACCAAAAGTGAAACCAGGCCATGCGGACACTTTCACAATACAACAGCCGGGAATGCACTTTTCGGTAAAAAAAACACATTCCTTCCTCCTAATTTATCAAATAAACGACTCACTGAAGAACAGGGGCCAGCTTCGATCGGTAAACAGCCGTTACAACGAATTTTTTACTTCGCGATACGATTACAATGCATGCATTACCACGCATGCGTTGTACATCGCGAAGTCATTACTACGCATTTTTTAGAACGCATGGTCATTTACCACGCATGCCTTTACAACGAATTTCATTGTAAAGGTATGTATGGTAAATGACCATGCGTTCTAAAAAAATGTAGACGTTCCACGTCGTTGTAAGGAAACAGAGGCTGTTCCGTTTCCTCACAACGACGTTCACCGCCCCTCAGAGACGACGTGAAGCAGGAACCACAAGGAGAGAGGAACCACGAGGAGAGAGAAGTAAGGGGGATTGGGCATGTGGCGGGGGTTACTTTTCTAGGGTTTAGGGTAGTGCAGTGGTGTTTGTGTAGTGTAGGGCGTTGTGCTGGGGGTAGTGTTTTAGGGTTTAGGGTAGTGCAGTGGTATTTGTGTAGTGTAGGGGGTCGTGCTGGGGGTAGTGTTTTAGGGTTTAGGGTAGTGCTGTGGTGTTTGGGTAGTGTAGGGTGTATTGCTGGGTGTAGTGTTTTAGGGTTTAGGGTAGTGCAGTGGTGTTTGTGTAGTGTAGGGGGTAGTTCTGGGGGTAGTGTTTTAGGGTTTAGGGTAGTGCAGTGGTGTTTGTGTAGTGTAGGGGGTAGTGCTGGGGGTAGGGTTTTAGGGTTTAGGGTAGTGCAGTGGTGTTTGTGTAGTGTAGGGGGTCATGCTGGGGGTAGTATTTTAGGGTTTACGGTAGTGCAGTGGTGTTTGTGTAGTGTAGGGGGTAGTGCTGGGGGTAGTGTTTTAGGGTTTAGGGTAGTGCAGTGGTGTTTGTGTAGTGTAGGGGGTCGTGCTGGGGGTAGTGCTTTAGGGTTTAGGGTAGTGCAGTGGTGTTTGTATAGTGTAGGGGTCGTGATGGGGGTAGTGTTTTAGGGTTTAGGGTAGTGCAGTAGTGTTTGTGTAGTGTAGAGGGTCGTGCTGGGGGTAATGTGTTTTAGGGTAGTGCAGTGGTGTTTGGGTAGTGTATGGGGTCGTGCTGGGGATAGTGTTTTAGGGTGTATGGTAGTGCCGTGGTGTTTGGGTAGTGTAGGGGGTAGTGCTATGGGTAGTGTTTTAGGGTTTAAAGGTAGTGCAGTGGTGTTTGGGTAGTGTAGGGGGTCATGCTGGGGGTAGTGTTTTAGGGTTTAGGGTAGTGCAGTGGTGTTTGTGTAGTGTAGGGGGTCATGCTGGGGGTAGTGTTTTATGGTTTAGGGTAGTGCAGTGGTGTTTGGGTAGTGTAGGAGGTCGTGCTGGGGGTAGATTTAGGGTTTAGGGTAGTGCGGTGGTGTTTGGGTAGTGTAGGGAATCGTGCTGGGGGTAGTGTTTTAGGGTTTAGGGTAGTGCAGTGGTGTTTGTGTAGTGTAGGGGGTTGTGCTGGGGGTAGTGTTTTAGGGTTTATGTTAGTGCAGTGGTGTTTGGGTAGTGTAGGGGGTAGTGCTGGGGTATTGTTTTAGGGTTTAGGGTAGTGCAGTGGTGTTTGTGTAGTGTAGGGGGTAGTGCTGGGCTAGTGTTTTAAGGTTTAGGGTAGTGCAGTGGTGTTTGGGTAGTGTAGGGGTTCATGCTGGGGGTAGTGTGTTAGGGTTTAGGGTATGGCAGTGGTGTTTGGGTAGTGTAGGGGGTCGTGCTGGAGGTCGATTTAGGGTTTAGGGTAGTGCAGTGGTGTTTGTGTTGTGAGGGGGTTGTGCTGGGGGTAGTGTTTTAGGGTTTAGAGTAATGCAGTGGTGTTTGTATAGTGTAGGGGGTTTAGGGTAGTGCAGTGGTGTTTGTGTAGTGTAGGGGGTCATGCTGGGGGTTGTGCTTTAGGGTTTAGGGTAGGGCAGTGGTGTTTGTGTAGTATAGGGAGTAGTGTTTTAGGGTTTAGGGTAGTGCAGTGGTGTTTGTGTAGTGTAGGGGGTCATGCTGTGGGTAGTGTTTTAGGGTTTAGGGTAGTGCAGTTGTGTTTGTGTAGTGTACAGGGTCGTGTTTTAGGGTATAGGGTAGTGCAGTGGTGTTTGGGTAGTGTAGGGGGTTGTGCTGGGGGTAATGTTTTAGGGTTTAGGGTAGTGCAGTGGTGTTTGGGTAGTGTAGGGGGTAGTGCTATGGGTAGTGTTTTAGGGTTTAGGGTAGTGCAGTGGTGTTTGGGTAGTGTAGGGGGTCATGCTGGGGGTAGTGTTTTAGGGTTTAGGGTAGTGCAGTGGTGTTTGTGTAGTGTAGGGGGTCATGCTGGGGGTAGTGTTTTATGGTTTAGGGTAGTGCAGTGGTGTTTGGGTAGTGTAGGAGGTCGTGCTGGGGGTAGATTTAGGGTTTAGGGTAGTGCGGTGGTGTTTGGGTAGTGTAGGGAGTCGTGCTGGGGGTAGTGTTTTAGGGTTTAGGGTAGTGCAGTGGTGTTTGTGTAGTGTAGGGGGTTGTGCTGGGGTAGTGGTTTAGGGTTTAGGGTAGTGCAGTGGTGTTTGTGTAGTGTAGGGGGTAGTGCTGGGGGTAGTGTTTTAAGGTTTAGGGTAGTGCAGTGGTGTTTGGGTAGTGTAGGGCTTCATGCTGGGGGTAGTGTGTTAGGGTTTAGGGTATGGCAGTGGTGTTTGGGTAGTGTAGGGGGTCGTGCTGGAGGTCGATTTAGGGTTTAGGGTAGTGCAGTGGTGTTTGTGTTGTGAGGGGGTTGTGCTGGGGGTAGTGTTTTAGGGTTTAGAGTAATGCAGTGGTGTTTGTATAGTGTAGGGGGTTTAGGGTAGTGCAGTGGTGTTTGTGTAGTGTAGGGGGTCATGCTGGGGGTTGTGTTTTAGGGTTTAGGGTAGGGCAGTGGTGTTTGTGTAGTATAGGGGGTAGTGTTTTAGGGTTTAGGGTAGTGCAGTGGTGTTTGTGTAGTGTAGGGGGTCATGCTGTGGGTAGTGTTTTAGGGTTTAGGGTAGTGCAGTTGTGTTTGTGTAGTGTACAGGGTAGTGTTTTAGGGTTTAGGGTAGTGCAGTGGTGTTTGTGTAGTGTGGGAGGTCATGCTGGGGGTAGATTTAGGGTTTAGTGTAGTGCAGTGGTGTTTAGGTAGTGTAGGGAGTCGTGCTGGGGGTAGTGTTTTAGGGTTTAGGGTAGTCCAGTGGTGTTTGTGTAGTGTAGGGGGTCATGCTGGGGGTAGTGTTTTAGGGTTTAGGGGAGGGCAGTGGTGTTTGGGTAGTATAGGGGGTAGTGTTTTAGGGTTTAGGGTAGTGCAGTGGTGTTTGTGTAGTGTAGGGGTCATGCTGTGGGTAGTGTTTTAGGGTTTAGGGTAGTGCAGTTGTGTTTGTGTAGTGTACTAGGGTCGTGTTTTAGGGTATAGGGTAGTGCAGTGGTGTTTGGGTAGTGTAGGGGGTCGTGCTGGGGGTAGTGTTTTAGGGTTTAGGGTAGTGCAGTGGTGTTTGTGTAGTGTGGGAGGTCATGCTGGGGGTAGATTTAGGGTTTAGTGTAGTGCAGTGGTGTTTAGGTAGTGTAGGGAGTCGTGCTGGGGGTAGTGTTTTAGGGTTTAGGGTAGTCCAGTGGTGTTTGTGTAGTGTAGGGAGTCGTGCTGGGGGTAGTGTTTTAGGGTTTAGGGTAGTGCAGTGGTGTTTGGGTAGTGTAGGGGTCGTGCTGGGGTAGTGTTTTAGGGTTTAGGGTAGTGCAGTGGTGTTTGTGTAGTGTAGGGGGTCATGCTGGGGGTAGTGTTTTAGGGTTTAGGGTAGTGCAATGGTGTTTGTGTAGTGTAGGGGGTAGTGTTTTAGGGTTTAGGGTAGTGCAGTGGTGTTTGTGTACTGTAGGGGGTTGTGCTGGGTTCTAGTGTTTTAGGGTTTAGGGTAGTGCAGTGGTATTTGTGTAGTGTAGGGAGTAGATTTAGGGTTTAGGGTAGTGCAGTGGTGTTTGGGTAGTGTAGGGGGTCATGCTGGGGGTAGTGTTTTAGGGTTTAGGGTAGTGCAGTGGTGTTTGGGTAGTGTAGGGGTCAACCAACATGAATTTGTCCTTGTGTGATGTAACCAATGCTCATGTAAAGCACTCCAATACCTGACCAGTCTGCACTATATAAAACTGCAAAAAAACAAAAAATAAAAAGTGTTTTGCACACTTCTGTCATTGGGCTATACGTGGGCTACCTCTGGGTGATATTTGTGCTACATTTGGGCTCTTTTTCTCTGGTGGCCATCTTGGGAGACTTATTTGTTATGAAGTTTCCTAATTTCCTCATTTACTACAGTCTCCTCAGTAGGAAATGCTTTCAGTTTTTACTTTGATTCCATCAAGAAGGCATTCAGATGTGTCACACATTTGCCATAAATTCAGAATGTTAGCACTCTAGTTGTTCATTAGATCACTGTAGTAAACCTACTGCTCACCAAGGAGTTAACTGGAAGTCTACTGCTGGTATTGAAAGTGATTGTTTCAGTCTGCATGTCAGAATTTTCTAATGAAATAGAAGAGGATTTGAGATCTCACTTAAAACATGCCCTAAATTTTCTTTTTGCAGCACTAACCATAATTTCTATGGCAAAATGAACCCCCTCATTTTGTTTCTTTTTAAATTAAATGTTTTAAGTGTTACCAGTTTATTCCAATCAAGATGGCTTCAGGTGTGCCATACTTTTGTCATAAGTAAGGCTGTTAGCACTCTAGTTGTTCTTTAGAACACTCTGGGAAGCTGCAGTAGAACACAAAGGCATCAACTGACAGGCTGCTCCTGTTGAAATATAACAGGAAGATATTTGAGATCTCACTTAAAACATGTCCTAATTTTTCTTTCTACAGCACTAACCATAATTTCTATGGCAAAATGAACCCCCTAATTTTGTTCCTTTTTAAATTAAATGTTTTAAGTGTTACCAGTTTATTCCAATCAAGATGGCTTCAGGTGTGCCATACTTTTGTCATAAGTAAGACTGTTAGCGCTCTAGTTGTTCTTTAGAACACTCTGGGAAGCTGCAGTAGAACACAAAGGCATCAACTGACAGGCTGCTCCTGTTGAAATATAACAGGAAGATATTTGAGATCACACTTGAAACATGTCCTAATTTTTCTTTCTACAGCACTAACCATAATTTCTATGACAAAATGAACCCCATCATTTTGTTCCTTTTTAAATTAAATGTTTTAAGTGTTACCAGTTTATTCCAATCAAGATGGCTTCAGGTGTGCCATACTTTTGTCATAAGTAAGGCTGTTAGCACTCTAGTTGTTCTTTAGAACACTCTGGGAAGCTGCAGTAGAACACAAAGGAATCAACTGACAGTCTCTGCCATTGTTGGATGTACATGTTTTACTGAGAATGTCAGACTTCATTCTCACATGACTGAGAAAGATAATGTGAATTTACAGAAAATATGCTCTCATTTTAGCTTCTGGAGCACCTTCCAAAACTGTATGGGACAAGCATGTGAAAATAGTTTTCTCTCAAACATGATTCATGATATCCCAGCAGAAGGTTTTTCACAGGGTAAAATCACCTTAGAACACACCACAATTCCTGAAATTAGTATGGTACCATCAACAAATGAATTCTAATGTAACTAAAGTCTGTTATCACCCTTTATAGTTCTCCTTTTGGTAACCCTCAAAATCTTCGATTCACTACAATGCATTTCAATAGGGTACTATCATTTATATTGGTCCCAAGATGGCTGCCAGCAATTCCAGGATGAAGTGCTGACAGCCAATCAGATCTCACGATGACATGTGTGGTTAGGCTCCGCCCAGATATATATGTGTTTTTACTTTTGATTTTCTCAGCAACTACTGAACGGATTTACACCATTTAACAAAAGGGTTCTTTCTGAACCAAGAACTACCTCTTTGCCAAATTTGGTGTAATTCCGTTCAGCAGTTCGGGCTGTAGCCTTGCATAAAGTTTCCTATGGGAAATTGACTTTTTTACTCTTATTTTTTTAATTTCTCCGCAACTACTGAACGGATTTACACCATTTAACAAAAAGGGTTCTTTCTGAACCAAGAACTACCTCTTTGCCACATTTTGTGTAATTCCGTTCAGCAGTTCGGGCTGTAGCCGTGGCTAAAGTTCCCTATGGGAAAATGAATGGGGAAAACACGTTTTGGGACCCCCCTTTTTTATCGGCCCCCGCTTGACGAATCACCCCGAAACTTTCAGGGTAGGAGCGGACCGGAGCGGGCCATAAAGTTTGAAAATTTCGCGAAGATTCGTCAACCGACGCAAGAGTTATTTCAAATAGAATGTTGCGGATTTCCTATGGAAAATAGGTCCTAACTATAACTATCTACTGGCGACCGCCAGTAGATAATATATATATATATATATATATATTTCGCGCTCACTCCCCTTCACTTTGTCAGTTCGGAGAAAAGCACTCACAGGGGTCTTTGTCTTTCAAATCTCTTTAATTCGTACAGCCAACATCACGCGTTTCGACTTACGCCTTAATCTAATGTCTTTTGTTTCGCGCCAAAGGACGACAATTATTTAAAACAACAAGTGAATCACATGATGTATCGTCATTGTAAGCAACGATGGACCATCGTATCCCGTGTGCATTTGAGCGCCATCATGTGATTCACTTGTGGTTTTAAATAATTGTCGTCCATAGGCGCGAAACAAAAAGACATTAGATTAAGGCGTAAGCCGAAACGCGTCATGTTGGCTGTACGAATTAAAGAGATTTGAAAGACAAAGACCCCTGTGAGTGCTTTTCTCCGAACTGACAAAGTGAAGGGGAGTGAGCGCGAAATATTAACGCGGACGCACCCGTCTGAGAGTGCGCCGGTCTAGGTGCAGTGGAGCAAGTATATATATATATATATATATTATATATATATATATATATATACTATTCTTACCACTTAGGGCCTGATTCCGATGCGGTTAGGAAATCATTCCTACCTAACCGGTTTGGGAATGGTTTCCAACCGACTGGGATCGAGAGAGTCCGACCAACCGAGTACGATGCATCTGGATGCTTCCAGATACGATTTGGTTGTACTCCCATTGACTTTAATGGGAGCCTATGTTTGACCGAATGCATAGGCTCCCATTGTAGAAAGGGGTGGCTGGGGAAAATCGGGCACCCTGTGGCGGGCACCCCCTGGTGCCTGCCACACTGTACATGGCTGGTAAGGGGGGAACCCATGGGTACCCTCACGGGCCTGATTGGGAAGGCTCCAAGTGCAGGGGAGCTGGTACGGGCCCCCAAAGTCTGATTCTGACTGCCGATTCGAGTCGGACGGCACAATTCGGAAAGGCTGTCTGAATCCAGCATCGTAATCGGTCGTTCGGAAATGCGGCCCATAGAGACGTACGATTCTGCTCCGTACGGCTCGGTCATTCCAAATGGCGTCGGGTTCGGATTGGGATATTCCTAACGCCTAACTCGCATTGTACTCGGTCGGTCGGAAACCTTTCCGATTCGGTCGGAAAGACACGTTCCCGATCCGATTCAGACAGAGGAAATTAGGTTAGGAGGCCTTCCTTACCGCATCAGAATCGGGCTGTTAAAGTTTCATCACTTATATGCCTTTCTCAAACATGGTTCTACAATGAAAGTTTTACTGTAAGGAATGTATGGTAAAGGCATATATGTGGTAAACTTTTTCGTTGTAATTGAATGCGTGATAGTGTTGTGGTCGTTGTAATGACTGTGGGGCCACTTTGGGACCTCGTCTGCCTTCCAAAGCAGCTCCGCCCTCACAGTGCCTACATCGTTACCCCAACACGCACAGTACTGGAGATATGGGACAAGTTGGCCATCAGAAGGGGTCTGATTACATTCCCATCTCCGAACACGCCAGTTGTGCATAACCCCAACTTCTCTTGTGATTCCTTCCCAGATTGGGTCATAGATGAGTGCAGATCTTTACAGGAACTATTTCAGGGCCAGACTATTAAACCCTTCCACCAGTGCAAGAAAGAATTCCACCTCCCTTAATCTACCCGTCATAAGTACTTTCAGCTCCGACACTGGGCCATCCACACCTCAACGCTGAAGCTGCCACCTGCCCCCTTACTCTCTTTGAACAACTTGTTCGCAGCTTTGAAGGCACTCATGGTCTGGTGTCTAAGACGTATGAAATGAAATGAAATGAAAATAGTTATTTATAAAGTGCACGGCTACTCCACAGAGTGTCCCGGCGCTAAAGGACCACCAGATAATAGGCACCAGAGCTCAAAGGCCAACCTGCCCAAGGAGGATTATTGCTGGAACAGCCAGGTTTTTATCTGTCTCCTAAAGGAGAGCAGGTCCTGGACCTGCCTAAGATGAAGAGGCAGATGGTTGCATGCGCGGGCAGCCAGTACTTGAAAGGAGCGACCGCCAGCCCGGGAGCGGGCAAATTTTGGAATAAGCATCAGAGACTGCCCCGAGGACCTCAATGCACATTTCGGCTCGTAGTGCTGGACCCTTCTCCTGAGATATACAGCACCAGTGCCATGAAAGGCCCGAAAAGCCAGAACCAGAGCCTTAAACTGGATCCTCTTCCGTACCGGTAGCCAGTGCAAGGCATTCATGTGGATCGTCATGCGTGCTCTGGGTTCCACCATGAGAATAGCTCTGGCCGCCGCATTCTGGACCACCTGCAGACGGTTTAGTAAATACTCAGGTAGGCCCAGTTACAAAACATTGACGTAATCCAACCTGGATGTAATTAAGGCTTGTACTACGGTCTTTCGGTACTCAACCTGTAGCAGGGGAAGGAAGTTTTTTAGCGTTTTTAACATGCCAGAACAGGTGCCAGCGACAGTTTGAATTTGAGCCTTCATTGTTAGAGTGGTGTCCAACTTGACCCCCAAGTTCCTCACCGTACTAACCGGAGCAGTAGGAGGGGACATGTCGCCAGGCCACCATTGGTGCCATGATTCGCATGGTGGGCAACCAAAGAAGATAATCTCTGACTTTTCAGGGTTACACTTTAATTGATTATGCCGTAACCAAGAGAAAACCTCCGTCAGACAGATGTTAATCTCGTTGCCTCTAAAATCAGTGCCTTTGTCGCATGTAAACAACAGTTGAGTATCATCGGCGTAGGATACTATACTTGCGCCGTATGACTCAGCTAATAGTGCGAGAGGGGCCATATAAATATTAAAAAGTGACGGGCTCAATATAGATCCCTGCGGAACCCCCACCTTCATAGGCAGAATGGGGGCTGAGTAAGGGGAGACCATATTTCCTGCTGCCGATCACTCAAAAAAGAAACGAACCACTTGAATACCGTGCCCCCAATGCCGCAATCCAGTAGGCTCTGCAAGAGCATGTATGACGTTCTACAACAAACACGCCTCCTCCACAGCCATCCATACCAGTGGAAATGGGCTCCAGACAATACTCCTGACCTCACAATAATGGGAGCTGCTCTGGAGAGAGATCCCACGACCATATAGAAGCATCTCTCAGCAAGAAGCGGCCTATAAGGTAATGCTTCAGTGGCACTATACCCCAGCCCACCTCCACTGCATTTGCCCTGTGGCCCCTGCCATGTGCTGTCGATGTGGAGTGCAGATGGGTGACTTTCACCACATATGGTGGGAGAGCCCTTCTCTTACCATTTTGTGGAAGGAGATCCTGAGTCATATCAAGGGTACCCTGGGTTATCCCATACCGGTAGACTATCATGCAATCATTTTGGGTATCCGCCCCACATCATTGGCTTCAATGACCCAAGCAGACTGGTATCTCATACACCATATGATGGACGACACCAAACAGCGTACAACCCGAGCTTGGAGGTCTCCTTCGGCTCCCTCTGCAGTGTGTTGGTTCACACAGCTTTGACACACCATTGCCATGGATGACACACAAATTGTGCTTCACAGCTAAAAAGTTCCTGTGCCTCTAGACACCTCTTATTGATTACATGTCCTGCTTAGAATATTTATGCTTCCAACCCCCCAGGACTGCGTGCCCTTCATCTGTTTGACATGTCGGGGTGGGGTGGGGGTTTCCCCCCCACCTCCTTTGGGGTTTAGTTGCGTGAAATTAGACTGAGACCAGCTGGAGACCCCCTGACCTTCCCTGCTGCCCCCCTCCTTCCCTCCCTCTCCGTCCCTGTTCGTTCATCTGTTCCACTCTTCATATAGGCATGCACCGACACAGGAGCAAAGTGCCCTGTCCTCTCCTTAGGTTCTGCTGGTCTTTTCACAGGGAGTAAAGTAGCAAACTCTAGCCCTCCCTTCCCAGGGGCTTGGGACAGCTTTAATGTTTCCTGCATATCTTCCTGTATGTACTGCTACTGCTGTGCAAATGCCTATTGATTGTTCTTTTAACTGCAAATGTGTTGTAATGTTTTGGAAAACTCAATAAACAGATCTTGAGTAAAAAATAAAAAGGAAAAGACAAATGTGGTCCAGAATAATTGACAGAGTGAATGCTGTAGTAAACAACCTGTGCAAACAGGATGAAATTAAGAAGAGGTGGAACAACCTGCGGGGAGAGGGCATTCCCTTGCCTGCAAGCATCACTTTGAGGCAGAGAGGACTGGTGGTGGTTCTCCTAGTCTCCCCATAAAACTTTTTCCCTGGAAGGAGGTCTTGCAGATCCTACATCCTGAAGGCTTGACAGGAATCCCTGGTGGAGTGGAGACTGGTAAGTTATACTTTTTATTATGTCACTAAACCTAAATGTCGTTTTTGCTTTTAAGTTAGCTGTTGCTGATGTCTTTTGCACCTTTTTTAAACCTAGAAAACTATATATATTTGTATAATTATTTTGTCTTGTTTCTTTGAATGCATTTTGTTGTATTTAAGACGGCAGGTTTCAATCTCCATATGATGTAATGGTGCTTGTAAGTGTTTGTACACCAAATAACACATTTCATATATGTGTTTTATTTTCTAAATGGCTCTTCTTTACTGCATATTTTCACCAGGTATGTTTAACTTACAATTTTGCAAGTGTTGTCCATGTTTAGTTGAAATGACTACAACTACCATGATATGATGCCTTGTTTCTGTTTTGTGAAAAAAATATTGCAGTGTTCTTTTGCTCATTCTCTCTTTTCTATCACATTTTCACATATGTTAAAGTGCCATGAATTTATCAATCTCTATTTAATGCTATGTTTAGAAATTGTTTTGTATTTAATTGTGTATGTTGTTCTTTTCTTCTTATGTAATTGAATTGATGTTATTTGTTTCATAATCAAAGTTTGTTGACCTAAAGATTTTAAGGTATGAAATTTTGTATACTGAATATGTGTTTTTAATTAACTCTGCAATGTTTATATGATAACTAATGCTAAACATCATTCTTGCTGTGTAATTCTCAGAATTTTAGAGCTTGGAATGGTTTATTTCACATTTCTCCTCTCTACTGTGTTGTGTTGAATCGTATATGTCATGCATACTTTCCTATTATTATTTTCATTGCAGGATGACTTTATACCTGCTTTTTTGAAGTAGTCTTGTGTGTAATTTGAACTATTTGTGTAATGTTTATTAATACCATTGAAAGGTATAATTATTACATTAATTTCCTTTTTCCTTTTAGGTGGCTTCCTTTTAAGCTTCAAACTCATTTGATGTATAATCCAGACTTTTACAATTGTAATTTTATTTTTAATTCATAATAGGTCCAACAGCCAGAGCATGTGGCCAACCATCTGCCTCTGAGGATACCTCCACTGCAGACCAGGACCAAGCCTTCAGGGAGGACTCCACTCTTGAAAGTCCGGATGATGAGGAGATGCCTAGTCCATCTGGTCTGCCTGGGCAGACAGCTCCAGGGAGTCTCATACTCGGCCTATACCTACACCTCCCACCCCAGCTGTTACCACACCTCAGTTTATGGATACCTCCACTTCCTGTGTCCAAACCATTATCACCCCAATCTTATATCCCCCAGACCTGGATGCTGTCGAGCCAACACCACCACTACCTCCAGTTCAGCCAGGACCCAGTGGTATGGGGCACACCGGGTCATGGGCACAGGTTTGTGGGGGTAGGGATCATGGGATGGAATCTGTGGGCCAGCAAAGTGAGGCCACCATCGACCAAATCTTGGGATACATCCATAAGTCCCAAGACATGATGGGCCAGGTCCTTCTAGAGCTCTCAGAGATGAAACAGCTGCAGAAGGAGCACAATGTACAGCTGGAGAATCTGAACTCCAATGTGTGCTCCTGAACTCCAATTGTGCTCCCTGACTGGGATGCTGCCTGACATTTTCACCTATATGAGCTGGCCTTTTCCAGCACCGTTGTCCCCTTGCTATGGTCCAACAACATCTGGGCCAAGTATATCTGCCTCAGCCACAGAAAGGGATGTCCTGCCACAAGAGAAAACAGCTGCACTCACCCAATCCCTGCAATTGTGGATCCACCAGCCCCCCTAAGGAGGGGACGTTCATCCAGGCCACCAGGAGAGGATGGCAAGACCTCCATCAACAAGAGATGCAAAACCAAATTTACTCCAGTGGGTGACTGCCATTCACTTTGTGTACTATTTTCTGGACATATTTACCTTTATGATGCCAGTTGTATTTTTTACATTGGAATTCAAACAATTTTGGCTATTCAGTAATGTTTTCATTCACCATTACTGGCTTTTTTCTTTTTTTGTTCACTTTTTTGTTTTCATCCTTTTTATCATTTCAATAAAATCAAAACTAACAAAGTCAAAGACCGGTGCTGTATTTCTTTTCTCAATGTGTTCATTTGTTTACTTCCATCATACAATTTAAAATGTAAAAATGTAAATGATTGTGTATTCATAAATGAATTGCATGTAGGTAATATTTCTCCCATTTTTCAAACATGCCCCCCCACCCCAAAAACAACAACCAGTATTTCATTAAATAGTATCAAGGAAATGTTTGGCATAGGTTCCCACAAACATTACAAGCCATGCATAACCCAAATACTCAGTGACATTTTTATATTCACAGTTCCAGACCTTGTCACCATGGAAGAACGGGATATAATCTAAAAATCAGATTAAATAGGCAAACTATTGTTGATTTATGTCATCAGCTGGAACCAGATCTTCTGTCTCACAATAGGAATCCCACATCAATAACACCAGTAGTTAAAATCATGGTAGTATTCCATTTTGTGGCCACAGCATCATTCCAATACACTGTTTCAGTATCTGGAGCAATGTCGCAATCAACTTTAAGTGGCGTGCTACAAGAAGTTCTTTCTACAATGATGAGACACATCAACAGCTTCATACACTTACCACAAAAATAGGATATTTGCCAATGTTAAGGGAGATGAGTATCTTTGGGTTGCCTACCACATGTGGTTAGAGCAATTTAATCAGCACATATAGGCTTGGTGGCAACATTCAGCAGAAAACAAGTCTAATGTAATCTTCAAAACTTCAATTAAATCACAGTGCAAGTTGTCTTTGTACTAAGATCTAAGACACCCAAAGTCTGTGTGTGTCTTTCACGGGATTAACCCACGTTCCCTTTGTACTTTGCAACAGCAGCATACAACAGCAAATGTCACAACTTTGAAATGTCCAAATGAAGATGACATTGTGAAGGAACCTAAAACAGATTTTTTTTAAAACAATCTTTAAATGACAATGCTAAATAGACAAATTACAAATGATTATTTTGGAAGACAGAGTTTCTAAGAACAATCTAAGATAAACAATGTAAATGAACACAGTAGACAATGTGTCAAAATGTTGATAAACACACATCTTAGTCCTGGATTTTCCTTAACTTTCCCTTTCTAAAAAATGTCTAACACAGACTTTTATCCTCATTAGATAAAAAGTTGGTTTAACTTTGAATGTAATAATCTGTAAATATATACCCACAATCATGTGAAGAAGTTGTCAATAACATCTTGACGCAAGTCAGTTCCTTCCTCTTCACCACTATCATCTTCATTTGGCATTTCAACATCCTCACCCAGTGGCTCTTCATGTTCTCTATCCTCTGCAATGTATGAAATATTCCGTCGCAGAGTTATGTTGTGTAACATGCAGCAGGCAATGGTGATTTGCCACACCTTATTGGGTAAGTAGTGGAGGCTCCACCAGTCTTATCCAGACATCGGAATCTGGTCTTTAGGAGCCCAATATTCACTCCACTGGCCTCCATGTTCTTCCATGAGTCTCATTGAAGCAGACATCCCTTAGCGTTGTTGGATTCCTTAGCGGTGCTAACAACCATGGTCGGTTAGGATGAACTGAGTCTCCTAAATAAGAAATAAAGAAAACAAGAGCCAAAAAATGTAAATTTATTTTTGATCATTAATTTTGAAATTAGCAAAACAATATATTGACTGATTGTACTTACCAACAAGCCAGGTCCTCTCAAGTCCAAGTTGTCACATTTGCAGGGGTATGCTGCTGTTCTGTAGTACAAAGGAATCATGAGTTGATCCTGGAAAATGCGCTCACATGCTTGTGATATACAAATCTGCTAAGCAGACAAATTGCACATTGATTGAATGGAAGTTTTTTAGATTGCGCTCAGTCTGTGGCACAAAGGCAGTACGTATGCCATCAATTGAGGTAGGTGACCCAAATCATAAAAATCTCCCTTCACATTGGCAAAATCCTCATTTCGTCGAAACTGGATGAAGCTGTTGCTGTGTCTCATCATTAGAGAAAAGCTTCTTGTAGCACACCACTGAAAGTTGGTTGTAACATTCCACCAGATACTGCCAAAGTGTATTGCAATGATCCAGTGGCCTTAAAATACAGTACTTCCATGATTTTGACTATTGGTGTTATTGATGTGGGATTCCAATTGTGAGGCAGAAGTTCTGGATACAGCTAATGACATCAATCTATAATTATTTGCCTATTCAATCTAACTTTTTTGATAATATCCCATTCTTCCATGGTGGCAAGGTCTGGAAATGGTCTAAACACTTGAGGCTGTCGTCTTCTGACTATCCCTAGGTTCATATGTCTGCATTCAAGATTACAAAACAATTTTTCAAATTAGCAAATTTATTTTTACATATATGACACAAATGTCATGTATTTGTCAATTTATGTTTTGTTTCTTAACATAAGTGAACACATTTATTAGTGATTTTTTAATCACATTTTTGACATGTCTATTATTTTATACAAGAAATATGTAAATAATACATATTAAATGTATTATTTACACAATGGAAAAGAAAAATAGACTTTTAGAAAGCGACAGTGACAAGCAATGTTCCAAAGCGGGAGCGTCATTGACCAAAGTATAGATCTAGTGTATGGCACTGTATACATGTCAATTTAGGAGAATCGGTTTTTAAAAAAAAACATACAATTAGTTCAATAAAAACATGTACAATATGCAAAAATCAAGCATTTGATTGAAATGTGAATACAGCGCATCATATGAAAGCCAAAACAGAAAGTGCATATTTGGTTAGTGCATACATGTGATTTGATAAAGTATACATACAAATTCTGAAAATTAAACGATCTGCATATGGATTTCCAAAATGTTCTTAAGGGACACAAGTGTAGTCCATCATCAGGGATAGGTATTGAATGAGTCATAGTAAAGGTCAATTAAGAAAAAGGAGGGGAGGGAAAAAAAGAGTGGTCCAGGGTACATTTTGGTACTCAGGATCTGATTGGTGAAAGGAAGTTATTAGTCCTTGTTGCAAAAAACACAACTCCTTTATACCTTAGGTCAATGTGGGAATTAGTGTAACCATAAGAAGCCCATTAACACATTTGCTCTACTTGGTAGCAACCTGTGCCTTTATGGGGAGAAGTGGTAAATTGGTGTGAAATTATGTGAGCAACCCTAAAGGACCAAAACAGTGAAGGGGTGATCTTTGAAATTAAGTAAGGGGGATCCAAGCTGGGAAGGTTAAGAGGCATGCATAATAAATGGATAAGGTGAGCCAAATTTACCGTAAGAGGTCGTCCGTTAGAGCTAAAGGCACGAGTCACTAATGGAAGTCACAAATATAAGGATTGATAGCATATATCTTGTGTGAGGGGTCAAATGTTATCCATTTAAGAAAGATGAAAGGATAATAATGTCAGTGGATGAAAATGTGCATATAGAAATGTAGCAAAGGCTCAGAGTCAAGCGAGGGAGGCTGGAGTGGGAACATATCAAGGGAGAGAGAGTTGTCATGGAGTAATACTGGTTAGCGATGCAAGGAATGCAGAACAGGAAATATAACAAGGCTTAGCTCGCCCGTTTAAGGAACAAGCAAGACGGGCTGTAATGGAAAGAGAAGTATGGTGTAAGTGAAGCTCTAATAAGAGCGAAGCCAGCAATTGCAAAGGAACTGGGTGCCATGGCTTAGAGAAGCCGAGTTATTGCCACAAGCATACCTTGAGAGTCAGGGCAGGTCGGAGGGTGAGGAAGAGTTACTGCGATCGTCAGGGACAGAAGCTGCAGAGCGTAGGAAGGCAATCAGGGTGGGCTGTAATGAAACACAAGAGTTTTGTGTTAAAGTAATTCTAAAGAGAGCAAAAACAGCAAAATGTAAGGAAGTGAGGCGGAGTGGCATAGGCAAGCCATGTATATGCCGAGAAAGTACCTGAAAAGTCGAAGCCGGTTGGAAGGTCTGAGCGAGTCAATGAGGTCATCAAGGCTCAGCTTGGTGTGCACCAGGGGAAAAGACTGGCGAGCCAGAAGTAATAAGGAAGTCAGGAAGCATAGAACAATTGTTAGTACGCGGCGAGCATGAGCACCATCTTGAAGTAAGGAACAAGTGTCCAAGGCTATCCAGGTGAAAGTGACAAACAAAGGAAACTTGGTATTTGTTGGTATGGAGGTGAGATAAATGATGGTAAATTGAAAGAAAGATAAAAAGTTAAAAACATTGAGACAAAGTTTTTTGGAAAGGGGGAAATAGAAAAAAGGGGGGCTCAGGGGAGGTGAAAAGGGTGGGTTGTGACCCTGTCATAAGAGAATCCAAGCGAATGCAGAGTTGAAAAAACAAATGCTCACATTATTATACATTTGAGAAATGGTATATACAAGAGAAAAAATTATATTATTTTAAGCATAATGAGAAGGGTGTGATGTCTTAAGCTTGATAGGACTAATCCAAATCAAGCGAAAAAAGGAAGAAAGGAAGGGGGGAAGGAAAAAGAGCAAACATCAATCTTAAAATCAAATTGATTGCTGGCTAGAAGGTCATTGGAGCGACATGACAAAGTGCTCCAAAAGGGCAGGTAAAAGAGCTGAGTAGAGTCATTTGGCAAGTGTTAACTACAAAAATCACTATTCGCCCACTAGCCAGTGATGCATCTCAGCATTTTTGTTGAGGCCACATTTCACAGTTTGATGTCGAATGATTAATTCGCTTTCTCTTCTGCAAAGTTTTTCTTCTTGGTTGCCACTTCTGTGTAGTCTGATGACAATCTCTATCCCTGCAAAAGTAAAAGTTTGATTGTGAGGATGTACATTGTGGAAGTGATTGGTTAGGGGATATCCAGAGGTGTATTTGTGGATATTTCAATAGTGTTTATGAATCCTTGTTCGCAATGGTTTCACCGTGCTGCCAATGTACTGTAATATACAGTGGCACAGGATTATGTAGACAGTAAACATACTGTTGCAGTCGATCCAGGTTTTGATATTGATCTGTTTGGCAGTTTCTAGGGTAAGAGTTTGGCGTTTGTTGAGTTCCAGTTTGCAAATATTGCACTTGTGGCAAGTTGGAATCCAGGTGGTCTGTCCAAAAAGGTTGGTTTGATGGTTCTTTTGTCCACAAATTCTGATTTATTTAGTAAATGTTGTAAATTCAGTGCTCTTCTAAAACCTATTTGTGGAGCAGGTTTTATGTAGTGTGTTGTGTTGGGATTCTGTGTCAGTAGGTGCCAGTGTCGTTTCAAAATTTTCCTGATGTGCTGATGTCCATTGTGAAAATCTGTGACAAAGAGTATTGTCTCCTGGTCATTCTAGGCCAATTTGATTTTGCTTGGAGAGTCTCGCTACATTTGATTTTATTAACCTCCTCCATGGTTTTCTTTAGACTACTCGGGCATGTAGCCTCAATGTTCTAGGCGTTTGATCAGTTCAGTGCCTTTTGTTTGAAATATGTCGTCCTCTCCGCAGTTTGGTCTTGTGCTAAAAAGTTTGCCTTTTGGAATATTACATAAGTTATGATGAGGTGGCAGCTGTCTGAATGCAGTATCGACTTGGCCGCTGTATCTTTCCTGAATAGTTCTGTGTGGAGTTCATTGTTTCGAATATAGATCCAAAAATTCTATTGATGTGGTGGAGAACTTTGAGGTTGTTTTAATGTTCCACATATTATCATCGAGTTGGTTGAGGAAAGTTTACAGTAGTTTTGCATCCCCTTCCCAAATGCAGAAGATGTTGTCTATGTACCCAAAAGGTTATGTGTGATGTATAGTTCACAAACTTGTCATCCCATAACCAGAACTTTTCTACACGTCCCATGAAAATGCAAGCGTACGATGGCACAAATTTTGCACCCATCGTAGTCCCGCAGAGTTGTCAATAATATTGTTTGTTGAAGTTAAATACATTATTATTCGGGCAGAAAGTAAGCATGTCCAAAATCATTTGATTAGTTTCTATGTAGTTGGCTGGCCTGGTCGCTAATGCCCGTCGTGTTGTTTCAATACCATCCGTGTGTTTTGATTGATGTGTAGAAACTAATGATGTCAATAGATACCAAGATAAAGTCGAGTTCCCGTTTGATATCCTGAAGTTTAGTTAGTAGCTCTTTAGGGCCTGATTACGAGTTTGGTGGTCCATTGGACTGCCGAACACGTGGTGGAGGTGCAGTGGCGGTCGGGGACCACCGCACCAGTGGTCTGACTGCCATATTAAAAGTACGGCAGTTGGACCGTGCCACCGCAGATCCACGATCCCTGGAGCTGGCGCGGTCACAGCGGTCTTGAGGCAGCAATATGCTTGGCCGTGCCGCTGCAGCACCACCAAGCATATTACAATTTTCCTCACTGCGACCCTAACCACGGCAGTGAGACCTCATTTTTTAGAGTGGTGGTGAGGAAACAAAGGGGGCACTACAGGGCCCCCTAGTAGTTCAAGGCACATGGGATGTATGCAGGGGGGCACATAGTGTGCCCCCCTGTGTGCATGCATGCCCAGTTCCTGCACGGAAATTGGTTTGGAGTTCCCATTGCAGTGCCTTTCTAAAAGGCATCGATGTGGGAATGCCAGAGGACCACCCACCAGGCTACAAGGAAGCTCATAATCTGGCAGGCAGCTGACGGTCGAGTTTCGCAGTGTGGGGCGGTGGCGTGCCACCTCGCTCTCGCACCGCCAAACTCGTAATCAGGCTCTTAGTGTCTTTGATGTACGATGGGAGGTCTTTCATAAAAAGCTGGAGATACTTATCAATAAACTCACCCATGTTAGATTATTGGCCTACCTGGTGGTGGGTGGCCTTGCTTGTGCATTTTGGGTAAAAGGAACAAGGCTGACATGGTGGGGTGTGTCACAAAGAGATATTTCTTTACATCTTCAACCAGTACGTTCTTTTCGTGCCTTTTATCCAACATACTTTTGATCTGTGTCTAGGTATCATGGGTAGGATCATGTTGCAATATTTGGTAGCATGAGGTATCAGATAGTTGGCGATTTGCTTCCTGAATGTAGGTATTTGTGTGCATTAGGACCACATTGCCCCCTTTGTCTGCTTCCTTTATAATAAATTATAAAGTGGTGATGGACGCACTTTTTTGTATTGTGTACTTTTTGTGGACATTTTGGTGTGCACCAGGGGAAAAGACTAGCGAGCCGAAAGTAATAAGGAAGCCTGGAAGCATAGAGCAGTTGTTAGGGCGCAGAGAGCATGGGCGCCATCTTGAAGTAGGGAATAAGTGCCAAAGCCTATCCTAGTGAGAGTGGCAAATGAAGAAAACTTGTTTTTTGTTGGTATAGAGATGAGATAAATGATGGTAAATTGAAAGAAAGATGAAAGGTGTAAAACATTGAGACAAAGTTTATTGGAAAGGGGGAAGTATTAAAAAGTTCGGGGAGGTGAAAAGGGTGGTTGTTACCCTGTCATAAGAGAACCCGAGCGGATGCAGAGTTGAAAAAACAAATGCTCACATTAATATAAATTTGAGCAATGGTATATAAAGGAGAAAAAACTATATTATTGTATGGATAATGAGAAGCGCGTGATGTCTTAACCTTGATAGAACTAATCTAAATCAAACAAAAAGGGAAAAATGGAAGAAAGGAAGGGGGAAGGAAAAAGAGCAAACATCGATCTTAAAATCAAATTGATAGTGAGCTAGAAGGTCATTGGAGCGACGTGACAAAGTGCTCCGAAAGGGCAGGTAAAAGAGCTGAGTAGAGTGATTTGGCAAGTGTTAACTACAAAAAGCACTATTTGTCCACTCGCCAGTGGTGCATCTCAGCATCTTCGATGAGGCCACATTTCACAGTTTGATGTCAAATGATTAATTTGCTTTCTCTTCTGCAAAGTTTTTGTTCTCGTTTGCCACCCCTGTGTAGTCTGATGACAGTCTCTATCCCTGCAAAAGTAAACGTTTTAATGTGATCGGTCCTGTTCTCAATTATTAAATTAAGGTCACAGATAGCTATAAAAACTGCCTCTCTCCAGACCACCTTCAACATTCTGTTGGGGAGAGATGCATGCAGAAGCACTACGCAGGACAGATTAAAGCCAAGTAAGTGCAATACACATAGATTACAGAATTCACACTTCATGGTTTAGTTTTCAATTTAAAAGATCATATGGATTTGTTGCCTTACTTATTTCATTTTCCCTTCAGGCCTAAACCACTGTCCTACATTTCTCCACACGATGATGCAAATGAAATGCATATTTAAGGTAACAGTAGATTTGTTTTTGTGATAAAAAAATAGCCCCCTCCATTCTGGGTTCCTCAAACAGCCTAGTATTATCATTTCACTTTTTTTAATTACTAAGAGACATTTTGTCCCCTAGTTCTGACAGCATGTTTGCCAATATTGAACGCAGGGATGATTTATCTAATCACGATCATTATTATTTAACAGAGAGAGCGCTATGCTTTACCTCACAGTTCTTTATACACATTTGCCAAGAGTGAGAGCAGGGCAGTGTCCTTGTTTCCTCTGGCTGTATCTTTCTTTCACTAATGCATATCTATAGGAAGATAAGCATGCCGTCACCAGCGACATCGCTGCCCATGGTTTTTTCAGTGTCACACTGGGTGAATTGGGAAATTGGCAACGTTAGTTTTATCATGAATTTAATTTTCCTTTGTTTCCCTCACAGTTATAGGCCTAAGGACTGTACCTATAACCACGTTCCGTCTGGAGCAAAGTGTGCTCACTGACCAAGACAGGTGTGAGTACTTCCACTCACCTATAACACACTATCCGAGAAGACTTGAAGTATAAGGCCTCCATGTATATTCCTTTGGTCCTGACAAAGGCCATGGACCCATAGGGGCTGTTCCAGCCCGAAACATGTGGACCAGTGATTCATCTACTAAACACCGCTTTGTTTTTAGACTTATCTCTATCCTACAATTTCCCCCTAATAAAGATTCACTTAAAGGATAGGAGATCATTTTAATCCACTCACCACTGTCAACATCCAGACTGTCTCCCTCCTGGTGGAGGTTTTGATGTCACTTGTAGAACGGGACACTCAAGAGACAAGACACGATGATGCCGCTATCCACCGAACCACACTAAGCAGCAATTACATACACCGCAGTCTGTGAACATGTGGTTGAGGGTGTCCAAGACAAAAAGTTCAGAGACTCTGGTACTGAGACTTATGTGGTTCATTCCCCCCTTTCTGATAGATAATCAGTATCTCTTAGAAGTTGGATGAACTTCTGCTTCTTCCTCCCTCCACTTTTTTGATCTGTACTAGCACACCAAACGGAGCCTTGACGACTACAGGTACTCGCTCAGAATTTGCCACCGGCTTCGACTTTTCAGATACTTTCTCGGGATTTACATGGCTTGCCTATGCCATGCAATTCGCTCTCCTGCAATTTGCTGTTTTTGCTCTCTTGAGAATGACTTTAAAACAAATCTCCTGCATTTCATTACAGCCCACCCTGATTGCCTTCCTACGCTCTGCGCCTCCGTCCCTACTGACCGCAGTAACTCGTCCTGACCCTCCTACCTGCCCTGAGTCTCAAAGTATGCTTATGGCAATAACTCGGCTTCTCTAAGCCACGGTGCCCAGTTCCTATGCAATTGTTGCTTTGCTCTTATTAGAGCGTTAATTACACCATACTTTTCTCTCCATTACAGCCTGTCTTGATTGTTCCTTAAACGGGCGAGGTAAGCCGTGTTGTATTTCCTGTTCTGTATTCCTTGCCTCGCTAACCAGTATTACTCCATGTCAACTCTCACCCCCTTGATATTTTACCGCTTCACACACCCTCGCTTGACTCTGAACCTTTGCTACATTTGTATTTGCACATTTTCATGCGCTGACCTTTTTTATCCTTTCAGCTTTCTTGAATGGATTACATTTGACCTCTCAATCAGCGTATATGCTATCAGTCCTTATATTTGTGACTTCAATTTGTGTCTCATGCCTTTAACTGTAACGGACGACCTCTTACGGTAAATGTGGCCCACATTTTCACTTTATTATACATTCCTCTTAACATTCCCAGCTTGGAGGATACTTCATTCTAAAGATCACCTCCTTCATTGTTTTAGTCCTGTTTAAGGTTTCTAACACAATTTCTCACAAATTTACCACCTCTCCCCATAAAGCCACAAGTAACTGCAAAGCAGAGCAAATGTGTTATTGGGCTTCTTATGGTCAGGTTAATTCCCACATTGACCTAAGGTATAACGAAGTTGTGTTTTTTGCAACATGGACTAATAACTGCCTTTCACCAATCAGATCCTGAGTATCAAAACTTACCCTTGACCTCTCTTTTTTTCTTCCTCCCCTCTTATTTCCTTATTGACCATTACTATGACTTATTTCAATACCTATCCATGCTGATGGACAATACTTGTGTCTCCCATGAACCTTTTGGAAATCCATATGCGGATCATTTAATTTTCGTAATTTGTATGTATACTTTTTTTTACTTTGATTCTCCTAAATTGACATTTCAACAATGCCATATTCTGGATCTACACTTTGGCTAATGACGCACCCACTTTTGAAAATTGCTTGTCATTGTCGATTCCTAAAAATGTTTTGTTGCACAATGCTTTGGCTTGTACATACTTTCTACCCTATTTTTACATCTCTTGGGTTGTGTATCCTCTTTTCCTTTTCAAAGTTTGGATTAACTTGCGTCTGGACATTGCCCTGTACCTGATTATGCTCCTATCCTTATTTTCACCATAAAGCCCTTTGTGCTCTGTTATAATGTTCTTCTTTTCTTTTCCATTGTCATGTACATTTTCTTATTAACAGCCTTGAAAAGACCCAAGGCCTGTGTGCCACTGTGGATGAAACACGTGTCAGCTGTCTTTGTGTGCATTCACTGCTTATAATGAGTACAAAATTAAATAGAATCCACAAAAATCAAATCAATGACCAATCATTCTTTTTCCATTGGGGAATTCCAAGTGAAACCATTAGATTCCTTCCAGCTCTCTCTGCCTCTCATAAAATAGTACAGTTTTTGTTTGAAAATGAGTAACATTAGTATTTTATATATGTAAACAAACTAGCAGCCATTTTGAGTGGTGACACACTTAAGATTCACAAACACACTATTTCATCATCTAAAATGGTGGCGCCTGACCTCGCCATCTGGACATTTGGAATTAGACTTCCGTGGCAGAAGTTGACCAGGTAGTGGGTGTTAAACTCCATGACGGACACAGCCATAGGCTAACATGTGTGAAAGCAACATACAAAAGCCAATGGATGTGTCCGTCTCCAGTGACGATCACGTACGTCGTGTACATGGATGCAGAGTTTCAAAAAAAAGCTCACTTGTCTTCTAGCACTGCAGCCAATAACACCTCCTCAAGTTTTGCTGCTGTTTCTGACCACTGGGAGCCACGATGCCCAGGAAAGCAGGTGACAGGGCCCAAGCCTTCTCACCATGGAGCTAGAGTTGCTGGCAACCGAGGTCCTGTCCCTGTACAGCCAGCTGTATGGCTCCAAGAGGAACAGGTACATGTTTAAAATGAATATGTAATTCTGACTAACTTGTTATTTTTTTTACAACACAGGCTAGAATGTCCCTTTTAGTTCCTGAGTGAAGGTTAGTGATTGAAGTGAAGTTTCAGTTCTTTTTAAATTACATAGAAAAATGATGGTGTGTATTTTTAAACACATTATAATTAGACAATACCACAACATTAGTATGTGTTATGTGTTTGATGCCCTATATTTTATTTGGTGTGTATTTCTAAATATATAAATATAGTTTTGATAATTTCATGTGAATTCTACAAAATAACATTATGTTAATTTAGAAAACACATTATATTTTCAATACAAATTAATTAATTTATTTCATTTATAAAGCGCTCTATCACCTAACAGGCATCCTGGCGCTGACATTAAAAAGTGCACGTTAAGAGTAATGCTACACGGGAAACTGACAACAGATTATGCTTTGGGGAAGAGCCAAGTTTTTAGTCTCTTCCTGAAAGGGAGAAGATCCCTCAGTTGTCTCAGTTCTAGTGGGAGTTTATTCCATAATCTGGCGGCAGAGACACTGAAGGCTCTGCCACCGGATTTCATTTTGTTGAATCTTGATATTTTAACCAGTCTGGCCGAGGAGGAGCGAAGGCTTCTCTCAGGTACATACCAAGCAAACTTCCTCTGCATAGATACTGGTCCAAACCCATGCAGGGCCTTAAAAACTATGCAGAGGGATTTGAACTGAATTCTCTGCATTATCGGGAGCCAATGCAGCTCCGCCAAAGCCAATGAAGAGGAGGAACCTCTGGGCCTCCCCAAGGCTAGCTTGGCTGCTGTTGACTGAATCCTCTGGAGCCTATCTATTAGATATCTCGGGGACTCCAGCAGCAGCGCATTACAATAATCCAATCTGCTTAATATAGTACTATGTACTACCAGCGCTCGCGCGTGAGTAGGCAGCAGAGGAAAAATCTTCCGCAGAATTCTAATAATGACGAAGCAGCTTCCCACAGTTTTGTTAACCTGTGACCCCAACGTCAGTTTATTGTTAAACATAATGCCCAGATTTCATACCTTCTCAACAGGCCTCAGTACAGTAGATGTAGCTAGGGGCCAAAAATTTACGGGCAGCGCTGATGGAACCTTCCCCACTGAGCAATAGAGAACCTCGGTTTTTCCGGCGTTAAATTAACATATCTATATATTTTTCTACATAGCAAATAAAATTGATTTTGCTATTTGTGTTATCCCACAAATCACTCATCTTAGATCAGGTGTCTCCAACCAGTCGATTGCAAGCTACCAGTACCTCCCAGACACCTTCAGAGTAGCTCACAGCCTTGAGTTCATTTTTAAAATAGCACAAGGTTTTTTGAACATTTTAAAGTTCAGGGAAGGCTGTGTTCATTTTACATTATTATCATCAGGCTGCAGATAGCAGGGCTTGATAATAAGCAGTGCACAGTCAGATTCATACCCCAGGTTGGGGCTTGGTCACAGAGGTATACAACTGAAGCACTAAGGTGTTTTAATCTTAAATAAACGTCCTTGTCTACTCAATATTGGAGCTGTGAACAAAATAATGTTTCTGAATGCTTTTTAATGGAAGAAAATTAAAACGGAAAGTTACCTTAATGAGTAAGTTAATTTTTCATGTCAATTTTCTCCCATTTCAAAGTGTCACATTTGCAAACAGCAGGCCCCTAACTCCCAGTGGCCAGTAGACACTGTGCCATTAGTATAACGGAAAAATGCAGCCATTTTTTAACATGAGAGAAATTGAAAGTGCAGAAAAAAGTGACATAAACTGAACTTTTTGCTAAAATTCCTCCTGCTTTTCAAAATTCTCCCATTTAAAAAAAATTAATTTGTATGTTTGCGTTATTCATGGAATGGTGCCACATATAGTGAAAGGTATGCCCTGTCCAGCAAGAACATATGACACAGGCTCTCAGTAAACCATACAAATATGTCCCATTCATACGCACACATGTTCATACATCTCCAAAGATCGCGCTCTCACTGATACACATGGCAGCCCTTTCATAGTGCCCTTAGTCATAGTATTATGTTCTAACCATAGTATTTAGCTCTATGGAAATTAGGCTTAAAGTCAATGAAGCTGGGCATGGGGGTGTCTGGTACAAATGCACCAGTTGTTTAGCCTTCAGTAGTTCACGATGACCCCTGGTCTAGATGATGTAACTGGCCTGTATTAGTAAACTAAGGACATGACAAGGGATAAGGGTACTCAACAGGTTATTACAATTTTTGTTTTGTTATTAAAAATCTTTTAAAAACTATGGTGATGTAACTTTTTACAAATGCTTGTGATTGATTTCTCAAAATTGTTTTACATCAATACAAACAAAAAGTCACCCAAAAATTGTTTTCTTTTTTTTTGTATCTATTTAGGTCAACGCCCTTCAAAAGAAGTCAATCTGGAAGGCCATTGTGAAGAAGGTACGGACCCTGGGGGTCTACAAGCAGCGCAGCATCCATTGCAGGAAGAGTTGGGAGGACCTATAACACTGAACCAAAAGTCAGCTGAAGTCCAGCTCGGCCAGCCCTCCCAACATGGGAAGCATGTGCACTGCACCATAAGCCCCTAATGACCCGCATATTTGCGGTGACCTATCCTCAGCTTAATGGGCAGTTGAGAGCCCAGCAGCAGCAGAAAGGGGGTAAGTTCTTATTTGAGTTTAACATGTTAAATAAAAAATTTTGTTTTACAGGAACAATTTATGGGATCAAACTTACAGTCGACACATGTTCAATGCACAAGAAGAGATCTTAAAGGTGTAAGGTTTGTACAAGGTGTATGATGATGTGTTTTGTATATTAATTTGTGGAAAAAGATTTCTGATTACTACAAAAGGACTATTTTGAGCAGACACATGCCTGCCTAAGCAACAAATATACATAACAAATATACATGAGTTTGTTTGATGTTATAGAGGACATTTGTTCTAAAGAGACCACAAGTGATAATTGTGTTGCTCCGTCACTGTTATGAATGTTACGTTAGCCCTATTACAGGTGACATAGGCGCTGATTACGATGAGGCTCGGCTTTCCAAGCCTCATCACGGTTTCGAAACCGACAGCCTCATTACAATGGAGGCTGTCGGTTTTGAAACTGACCGGAGATTCCGGCTGGCTTCCGACGGGCTCAAGGAGCGCGTCTGCCAGCTGGAACCGGCATGTAATCACCATTACAATGCTCGGTTTCCGACAAGCTTTCCATGTCGGGCTTTCCGACTATTGTGCCCCCCTGTTGATCCCTGCACCACGTACGTGGGCAGTCACCTTGGGGTGCCTGCCACACGGTGCAGTGATGAACACAAACTCCCTTTTCTGTATGGGAGCTTGTGCTGCGGCTGGTTTTCGACCACAGCACAAACTCCCATACAGAAAAAGGAGCTTGTAACCGCACCATGTGCGGTTGCATCACAATTAAGCGGTTGGGACCACCGAACAGGAGGTCGGTCGGACCCTTATCTGCGACAGCGTCCGCCAGACATTGTAATAAGCCCCATAGTATAAAATGCACTTATGATACAGCGGATGTTCCAAACATCACATTAGTGAATTGGTATTATAAACAAACAATAGTGAGCATGTGAACCACATTGACTAGAAACATAAGATTTCATGGCTACACATTTGATTAAAAA